>CM037837.1:26542706-27168642 GCA_021234535.1 Stichopus chloronotus | reverse complement strand
TGGATTAAGGAAGAGACACAATTTTAATAGGGTACCATGATGCTGGCTAAAAAGTAAATTGTACTTACATACAATGAGTGATAGAAATCTCAAAGGAGTTATGAATAAAAAATAAATCAATCCAAACGGATGTAAAGGGTTCAACATAGTAGCTGTCCTCCGTTAGGAAAAAACCGACAAAAAAAGGTGTTGGAAGAACAAGGACGAAGATGCCGGGCTAACAAAGTCAAAAGTCAAGCTGAATCTAAGACAAGGTGCCAAGGTAACCACTACGTCAGCCTGACTTTTGATGCGAGAAAATAATACTTCATGGTCAAGTGAATTGAGAGCCGTCTTCCTTGGCCAAAATACAACACAACAATTAGGCTATTGATGATGACGTCACTGTGTTGCAAATAGTCACAATATTAGCAGAGAGTGCGCACACAACGCATTGAGCAACTGTGCAAAAATAGTAGCTGGGCTATGCGCCGTTTAGTTGTATTCATTCTGTGCCAAGGTACCACAGCCTCACTAGCTAGCTCGGCCATCTGTTTATTGACGAGTTTTGTTCACAAACATGAACGACTCTATTACAGAGATTCCGGCAACAATTAACTGAAATCTCCAGAACAAATACGATAATCGGTTACACCTTAACACCCACATATAAACCGTACACATTAACCAAAAATAAATAAATACAGGTAGGCTACGCATATGTTCTTTTTTTTTTCTTATTTACATGTTCAATTAATTATGTCGATTACATGTCCGCAGGCTCAACATTATTACTTCGATTCGGCAGATCATTGGCTTGTCGTTGTTTTACAAGTTCAAGAGAACATCTTCAATAGTTAAACAAATGAAATAGTTTTCAGTCACACCCATGTGTAAATATCACTGATATATACAGTACATAAGCCAAATCAACCGCAGCCGTCTGCTGAGTGAATGCCATAGTGTTACGGATACGGGTGAACAAACGGTCCCCCAATCCGCGTAGAAAACAATTAAGGATGCGAATAATAAACAATGAGGATGAATGAGGTAGAGACTAAGTGAGTTTCGATTTTAAAACCGCAATTATTTAAAAACTCTTCCGATCATGCAATTTCAGTTTATACATACATTAACCATTAATTACTTAATTACTACAAAATACACTTAATATGCATACCCCAGGATTATCTGGTTGGTAGAAGTCCGGTTCGACGATTTGGTCGCGCTCCTCAAGTCCAGCGTAGAAAAAATAATTGTTGCAGGTATATCGGTCCGGGCCGGTGGAATATCCTCAGAGGCACGGCAAAAGCGATTTACAACTCCAAATATTACTGAAACTTCTAAAAGGCTCCAATAACGGGCTATAAATCTGTTCCCCTCTCCGAGCTCCAATAATAATAATAATCTCCTTAATATGTTATGGGTCTCTCCGAAGGTGGAAAAACTCAAGACGAGCTCCAAAAAATGATGTGTGAATGTCTCCCTCGAAGGCGAAAAATGTCGGCCTTAAATATACAATTGCGGACAGGTGGAAAGTTCTAGATAAAATAACGCAATGTTCACCTATAGCAACTTACTAATTTTTCTATAAATATATCTACGACGCATCACGCCGAAAAGTCTCGAAAAGACACTTACTTACTACAACTGCATTACTCAGCGTAGTATAGTATGGGTTGCCGTTTTCTTAGCATAAACAATGTTGTACTGGAACCTTCTGGCATTATGTTCAATCACCGCGGGGTCACCAGACAAAACATCACAGGGCTCCAAAGGGGGTGGGTTAAAGTGGCCGCGTAACACCCCCCCCCCCCTCTTAAGAGAAAGTTTTGATGTCCTGGTCAAAACTTGCTGTTCAGTTGTAGGGTATGCATGTACTTACATTAAAGTTACATAATAATAAGATATGTAATAACACGATTACATCCATACCTAACACAGTAGAATATCTAGCTTGAAATTGTAAACTTTTAAACGCAATATAAGATATAAGATTAACATAAGGAATTATAATTGATTTTCAAATTCTTGACAATGCATCAGGAATAATGTTATCTTTACCTTTTACATGCTTAATAAATAGATTATATTCTTGTAAAAACAAACTCCATCGAGTCAGCCGTTGATTTTTGTTCTTCATCTTATGAAGATAAATTAACGGGTTGTGATCAGTCAAGACGGTAATTGGTCGTGCGGCA
The DNA here is from genome assembly GCA_021234535.1 of Stichopus chloronotus. Lineage (NCBI taxonomy): Eukaryota > Metazoa > Echinodermata > Holothuroidea > Aspidochirotida > Stichopodidae > Stichopus > Stichopus chloronotus. Next base: position 27,166,462 of record CM037837.1, on the reverse strand, counting down.
CCACCAAGATAAACATCAAAGTGTTGAAGTGCTAATAGCAAAGCTAAGGTTTCCTTCTCAATGGTGGAATAATTCTTTTGGTGTTTGTTAAACTTTTTTGGAAAAATAGTAAACTGGGTGGTCAATATCATTTTCACCCGTTTGCAAGAGCACGGCGTCCACAGCGTTGTCACTAGCGTCAACCGCCAATTTGAAAGGTTGATCGAAGTTTGGAGCAACCAAGACAGGGGCACTCATTAAAACGGTTTTTACTGTATCAAATGCCTGCTGACAGTTGTCAGTCCAGACAAATTTTACACGTTTCCCTAACAAGTTTGTAAGGGGTGCCACCATTTCAGAGAAGTTTGGGCAAAACCGCCGGTAATATCCCGCCATGCCAAGAAAACGCATTAATTGTTTTTTGGTGGTGGGAACGGGAAATTGATCGATCACTTCAACTTTGGCCTTAATAGGTTTCACTTCACCTTGACCCACCACATGCCCTAAAAATATAACATGGGCATGAGCGATTTCGCTTTTGACCAAATTAATTGTCAAATTAGCTTCGGTCAGCTTTTTAAAGAGTGCTTCAATTTGCACAACATGTTCTTCCCATGTATGACTATATACAATTAAATCATCTATATACACTTCACAATTTTTTAGATCAGCAGTGATATTATTCACCAAGCGTTGAAATGTTGCGGGTGCATTTTTCATACCAAAAGGCATAACTTTATATTGATATAAACCATCAGGTGTGGCGAATGCTGACACTTTCTTAGCCCGTTCAGTGAGAGGTATCTCCCAGTAACCCTTGAGTAAATCGAATTTCGATACATACTTGGCATTTCCGATCTTGTCGATACAATCATCGATTCTGGGGATCGGATAAGAATCAGTTTTAGAGACAGAATTTACTTATATGGATGTTGCTTGATTGGAGCAGCATCCCCAACATCAGCATCACGTTTAATCAAATGAGTTCTTGTTGGACTATCAGAAAACAAATGTTTATATTCATGTATTAATGACGTCACTTGTTCCTTTTCATGACTTGACAGATGACTAAGTTTGTCATCAAGATTAGCTAGAATATCAGAATTTTGTAATTTGATACACATTTCAGGAACATCGTCAGCTTTTACATTATCACTATCTGCATTAATTGAAGTATTAACATCACAAGTATTAACATCAAGATTTTCATGAGCATCAACAAAGTCCACATTAGCATCAATCTTATCATCAGTGTCGACATTAACAATGGCATTAACTTCCTTTTCACTTGACTTCCTTTCATGATATTCCTTTAGCATGTTTACATGACACAGTCTTCTTTCTTTGCGTCTGCCAGGAGTCAATACAATGTAGTCGGTGTCACTGACCCTTTTCTCAATTTCGTAAGGTCCATAGAACTTGGCTTGAAGTGGCTGACCCGAAATTGGTAATAGGACCAAAACTTTATCACCTGGCTCAAATACCCTATCCCTGGCAGTTTTGTCGTACCAGGTTTTCATTTTAGTTTGAGATTGTCTCAAATTTTGGGAGGCTATCTCGGACGCCTGTTTGAGTCTGGCCTTAAATTTGGACACGTAATCCAGCAGACTAATGTCGGTTTGGTCAGATAACCACTTCTCTTTAAGTAGTTTTAATGGTCCTCGAACAGTGTGACCAAACACCAGTTCAAAGGGACTAAACCCAAGCGACTCCTGAATTGACTCTCTCGCAGCAAACATCAAAAATGGGACACCTTCATCCCAATCCTTTTCATTACCATGACAATATGTTTTCAACATGTTTTTTAATGTTTGATGGAACCTTTCAAGTGCACCTTGGCTTTCAGGATGATACGCAGAAGACGTAATTTGTTCAATATCTAATTGACGTAGCACTTGTTGAAAAACACGTGACATAAAATTTGACCCTTGGTCAGATTGAACTGACTTCGGTAAACCAACTAGTGTGAAAAATTTGACTAAAGCTTTACAAATTGTCTGAGCCTTAATGTTTCTAAGAGGAATTGCTTCAGGAAATCTAGTGGAAGCACACATTATAGTTAAAATATACATGTGTCCCAACTTAGTCTTTGGCAAAGGACCTACACAATCAATTATCACTCTACTGAAAGGCTCGTCAAAAGCTGGAATAGGCTTCAATGGTGCGGAAGGGATTTTCTGATTAGGTTTTCCAACCATCTGACATGTGTGACAGGTTTTACAAAACAACGCTACATCATGTCTAAGTCTGGGCCAATAGAAATTACTTAAGATGCGATTATAGGTTTTATTAACACCTAAGTGACCTGAAAATGGTGTTTCATGTGCCATACTAAGAATTTCACCTCTGTACGCCTTAGGTACTACAATCTGATGAAAGACTCACCAGCTATCATTGGCGGGTACATCTGGAGGTCTAAATTTACGCATTAATATACCATTTTTCATATAAAAACAAACTGGCACAGTTTCTGCATCAGTTTCACTAATGGCGTCATTCATGAACAACGAGAGCTCAGGATCATTGCCTTGCTCGTGTAGTAATTGATCCCTTGAAAGGGGGTCTGACGATAATTTATCAGAACTTGGAACAGATTTGTTCTGTTCGGGGCTCGTGGTTTGTTGAGTCGAAAGGGAAGATTCGGAGTCCTGACGTTCGTCTAAGTGACTCATAAATGACTCTGATAAGTCTATAAAGGAATCTTTTTTACAACACTCCCCTTTGGAACTCTCTTTAGAGGGTTCGTAAGGTAACTCTGTGGTTACAGGAGAGGTTCGGACTTCCTTTTTCGGAAGTGGTAAATCCTCTAATTGAGGGGTGTGGTCTTGTGTACCACTTTGGAGCTTTTGTGACATAGCTCTAGTGACAGCACATGCAGGAAATAAACCTGGAATTTCTTTTTCCAGCTGCTCTGTGTTGTCATATGTGCAAGGCTCATTAGTAACAATTGGGTTAGCTACCACTTTGTCACCTGCCAGGTCATTACCTAATAACATTGAAACACCCTTAACAGGCAGGGTAGGCCTAACACCTACGATGACTGACCCGGAAACCAAATTTGATTTCAGATGAACTTTGTGAAGAGGGACTGAAATACGTCCACACTCAACCCCCCGAATGAAAACATTTGCCCCAACTGAGGTACTCTCAGACAAGGGTAAGACATCCTCTAATAACAAGGTTTGGTCTGCGCCAGTATCACGCAACATTCTAATTTTTACGGGTGGTTGGCTGGATTCTCCATTTAGAGAAATATATCCCTCAGACACGAAAGGAAGGTACTCCTTCTTTAGTTCATCATATTTGGGCGCCATCACAACCTGTTCGGAATAGGCAGACCTATCTGATATGGCAAGTGCATTGGAAGTAGCTTCCTGTTCTTTCTGTTTTTGAGCGTATTTAAAGCACTGTGACATCACGTGACCTTTCTTGTGACAATACGCACACGTTGGAACTGTGATGTTGGAGTCGTCTTTATTAGAATTAGCACGGTCACTTTTTGACCGGCCTGAATCCGATTGCTTATTCGCAACGGACGAATTCGAAGATGGAGACTTATTTGGACTAGAGTTAGGAGCTTTTGTTTTATTTTGAAACCTCTTACTTTGGAAACCTGAATTTTTATGAGTCAGAGCATAATCGTCTGCCATAACAGCAGCTTTATCAAGATCAACGATCCTGTGCTCATCTAGATGAACTTTAATATCCGTATTAATACACCTCTTAAATTCTTCAACGAGAATTAATTGTTCTAACTGATCGAATTTTTCTACCTTCTGTGAATTACACCATCTTTTAAACAGATTTTCCTTTACCCTTGCAAACTCTACGTGGGTCTGATTATCCTGTTTTCTACTAGACCGAAATTTCTGTCTATATGCTTCAGGGACTAATTCATAGGCGTTTCATATCGCCTTTTTGACCTTGGAGTAATCCATGCTATCTGAAATTGACAAGGCCGAATAAATTTGTTGGGCTTTTCCAACTAAAACGCTCTGAATAAGCAGAGTCCACTTATCTGTGGGCCATTCGAGCTGCTCCGCCAATTTTTCAAAATGGAGAAAGAATTTTTCAACATCATTCTCCTGAAATCGGGGAATTAGGTTCAGATACTTCGTGACATCGAAAAATTTTCTACCTGAGACATTAGCCTCATTTTCTGAATTTCGTTGTCTCATTTGTCCTGTAATTTCTAATTCCCGCATTTGGAATTCAATTTCCAGCCTTTTAATCTCTTCCTTTTCTCTTTCTATTTCTATTTCTTTTAGTCTAATTTCTCTTTGATATTCAAGCTCCTTCTGTTTAAGGGCGAACGAACTATCGACAGGTACTTCGATCACAAGGTCAAGGGCACTTTTGTCAATAACATCCTCGTCTACCATATATTCTATCACATACTTCTTAATCTCATCCTTCCTCATATTTTTCTTGAATTCGACATCGAAATGCTCTGCAAGAGCTATAGCCTCTGATTTTTTCAGGGTTTTTAAATCCTCTTCTTTGGGATTTTCTAGAAATTTCTTAACGTCAAACGGCATTTTGAAAATAACCTAATTATACGTCAAGTTCCGAAATTTGGATTTTTAAATATACCGATACAACGTGAAATTTAATTTAGGACGGCAAGAAAATCTATGTTCCTTCCCGGATAAGCCCCCAATTCTGTTACGGATACGGGTGAACAAACGGTCCCCCAATCCGCGTAGAAAACAATTAAGGATGCGAATAATAAACAATGAGGATGAATGAGGTAGAGACTAAGTGAGTTTCGATTTTAAAACCGCAATTATTTAAAAACTCTTCCGATCATGCAATTTCAGTTTATACATACATTAACCATTAATTACTTAATTACTACAAAATACACTTAATATGCATACCCCAGGATTATCTGGTTGGTAGAAGTCCGGTTCGACGATTTGGTCGCGCTCCTCAAGTCCAGCGTAGAAAAAATAATTGTTGCAGGTATATCGGTCCGGGCCGGTGGAATATCCTCAGAGGCACGGCAAAAGCGATTTACAACTCCAAATATTACTGAAACTTCTAAAAGGCTCCAATAACGGGCTATAAATCTGTTCCCCTCTCCGAGCTCCAATAATAATAATAATCTCCTTAATATGTTATGGGTCTCTCCGAAGGTGGAAAAAACTCAAGACGAGCTCCAAAAAATGATGTGTGAATGTCTCCCTCGAAGGCGAAAAATGTCGGCCTTAAATATACAATTGCGGACGGGTGGAAAGTTCTAGATAAAATAACGCAATGTTCACCTATAGCAACTTACTAATTTTTCTATAAATATATCTACGACGCATCACGCCGAAAAGTCTCGAAAAGACACGTACTTACTACAACTGCATTACTCAGCGTAGTATAGTATGGGTTGCCGTTTTCTTAGCATAAACAATGTTGTACTGGAACCTTCTGGCATTATGTTCAATCACCGCGGGGTCACCAGACAAAACATCACAGGGCTCCAAAGGGGGTGGGTTAAAGTGGCCGCGTAACAATAGAAATAGACTCGCAATACATAATTCAAAGGGCAATACACATTCACGGCTTAACCGAGTAATTAATTACATCGCGAATCATCACCGAGGCCTTCTTATACATTTCAAATTTTCATTTTTTTTTTCTTCTCCGTTTTCTTTTCTTTTGACATTTAAGGTAGGTCCCATACCCCTTCTCCATTGACTTACACAGTACTAAACGGCAAAAGTAATGTGGTCACTAAAGCCTTCTAGAAGTTTTCAACAGATATAAGCTACCACTAGTTGGAAAGCTGACACATTTGCCATCCATGGCACTTTCAATTTTCCGTACCTTAGCTAAGTTTAGATTTTTTGACCGTCGAATTTTACCTACCCTGTTCAGTCGGACCGGAACACACACCTGCTCAAAAATAATGCTCCGCCGGCTAAAAGTCCACAAATTGTCCATAATTGCTCCAATTGACTCCATTTTTGCAACATATATACCTCAACTCACCTGCGTCAATATTCAATCCACAAAAGAAACCAACCCATAGCATAACATACCGAAAAAGTTGAACAAATGTCCATTCTAGGGACTTTCACTCCTAACCCCCCTCCCCCCCCCCCCCGTACTATGCTGTTTTTGTTGTGTAACTTATGTTATACTAGATCGACTTCGTTTGGGAATGACTGATTATAAGGGTCCTGGAACGAGCAAAAACTGTTCACTGTGCTTCATAAATTTCTTCATTTTCGAGAGGAAACGGTAACTAAAGAAAAAAAAAATGCGCACTTTTTCCGACATTGACACCTTTTCATACATTTTTTCCTTATTTTTTTTTTCTCCTACAGTCACTGCTGCCCTTTGCAGACGGGAAACGTATTGCGCTTCGCATCATGTCATGAAGTGTAATTGCTCGACAGGAAAGTCCTTGTTGATGATGCGCACTTGTTATTCAGTGGTAGAGACCGACACAAGTCGCGCTCATCTTTTGTTATTCAAGTCATCCGAGGACTAAAGAAGCATTATTTGTCGGTAAGCGACCTTTCGAGTCATGTGTCGTTCTTGTTTAACTTTATTTGGAATGCATCATAAGTGTTTGGCAAATTTAATGTACAACACAACAGTCCCCTCCCCCAACCCGTTTTTTTTTATTATTATTTTGTCTTTATTTTTTGCTTTCTTGATACGGTTTGACAGTGCGGTCCGCCAAACGTTGCTCCCTGTGTTCGATCGGCACATTGGAATGGTAAAAAATTAAACATAAACATTTGACTTGAAAGTTACAGGCAGAGTAGGTGATATTGCGTTAAATGATAAATGTCCAAGAGCAAATGATAACCCGTTCCCATCCTTACAGCGGAGAAAAATGTATATACATATATACATCATGGTTAACAAATTATCGGACCCAACAATTTCGCAACTTCATGTTACGTCGAACAACAATTGTTTCGCCCTTCTCCTGCAGTGACATTACATTTTTTTTTTCTTTTACCCCTTGTTCGTCCACTTGTATTGCAACTCTCGATTCGTTATTTGCACGTAGCATTTCATGTTCGTTTCATCAGTCTCTCCCTTTTTTTTTTTTATTTCTTTTATTTTTTTATTTATTTTTTGGTATTAATTGAACTTCCATCCCTTAGTTTTGTGTGTTTAATCGTCTCATTAATGCATTCATAGTTTTCTTTTTTATTTTTATTTTTTTGTATTATCTGTACTTCCATCCTTTGGGTTTGTGTGTTTAATCGTAGCATTCATGTATTTCTATTTTTTTTACTTTGTTTTTGTTGGTGTATGTGTGTGTGTGTGTACTCGGTGCTACCGCGTAAATGTGAAATGGTACTCCCAAAGAAAAAAGTTGGGAACCTTGGACTACTGTCAACCGAAAAAATAAATACTATAAAAATAAATAATATACCTCTCTTGAGGCTTAATTTTCCACCCAGAGATATGCTAAAACCTCAGAGCTTCCGGGGACTTCGCCCCCTGGACCCCCACCGAGGCTTTGCCCCTGGACCCCACCCGCAAGGTCTCGCGCTTCGCGCTCGGTTTAGCGCTGTGCGCGAAAAATCTTTGCCCCCCAACGTTTTTCCTCTGCCCTCAGTTTGCCCCCCCCCCCCAAGTCTGACATTCTGCCGCAGCCACTGGCAACTCCCTCGATTGCCTGCTTCTTTACATATCCTTCAATTTCAAAACGTGTGCGAGGAAGTCACAAAGAGCCGGAACCGTTCGTTAAGTGGGCAATATATACGGGAACGCTCTAATGGACGAACACAAAGCGACGCAGATATACTCTGTTTCCGTATGCACGGGTTCTATCGCATGTATGGCTAATACTAAATGCAACCACAACACGGTTTCTTGTAGTCATGAAACACTGAGAGATAAGCGCGTACTTGCGTTTACTGATTTATAAGCGAGACAAGGTGCCTATGGGGGTGCTTTCCATGCAAAGTCTACTCCAGTCTGGAAGTTTGAGCAAACAGTCGTAATTGCATGATCGGTTCTTATCTGATGGACACGTCAAATATTATAGTTCACAGCTGCTTCGACATACTGGTATAATATTTAGGCATTCTAGTTTGGGTTGCCGTTCCTTGGTGATCAGGTATGCTCTTAACATCATTCAGAACAACATATCGTGTCAGCGAATAGCATATCCAGGATCGAGAGAGTTAGGCCATTGATTTCGAGACCATATCAACAAGCAAACAATAAAAGGTTAGGCTTTCCGTCGTTTCATACGTTGACGTATAGTGAAGTGCAATTTAAATTGCACCTGGTTGAAGCTTATAGCGCAGTGTCTGTACAAATATATATATGCTCTTCAATTGCAATTGGTGTCAGCCACGGTCGGGACTAATCTGGTGCACAAGTGTGTAATGTGGATTTTTTTCCCCAGATTTCAGCAGGTAGGTATTCTTTGAACGCTAAGCATGAAGATCAATACCAGCCTTACATTACGGTATATAATATATGCAGAGTGAATGCAATGTGATACATAGGGATATGTACGTGCTACTACAGTCTTTTAAGAGCAATTTATCGTGTGATGAATGTAGGTTCGTAATTTATAGACTACCGTATTCATTGACCCACGTAGGCTATCAAGGGTTAGCAATATGTCAGCCTCGTGCTGGTATTTCGCAATATCTAGTACCCTGCAGCACTGGTATATATTGACACCTATTCCAGCATTGGGTTGTCTCATCAGTTAGGCCTATAGAGGTGGTGCACGTGACGTCATCCCATTGTCAAACCACGCTGTACCTCGTAATCAATGGACGGCAAGATTCTCATTGCGGTCATACATACACTACAGAGAATGATTTTCATGTCTCGGTTACTCAATAAGAATGAGTTTTTTACTTATGCTGCTATCATAATATGTGTCTTGAAGAAGTTCCCTCACTGATGAAAAGCTTTGAACGGATATTGTGATGAAATGAATGATTGGGAATTAAAAACAAAAGCCCTAACGTAAGCCTTGTACGAGAGTTTGCCGTTAAACATGGCGTATGTTGTGACGTCAGTGCACGACCTCTATATCAATGATTTCACGATGGTGAGTGTTGGATGAGTTGACCCTGTTGGATGGCTCGAAAAGAAAAGAGCACACTGTGATTTACCGCTTGAAGGCAATGCAAAGTGCTCTAGTACAGCCTATAGTCGATAGAATCGATCGTTTGCAATTGACTTGATATTCCAGAAATTTTTCCAAAAGCAATCAGTCTAGATACGTACTTGAACTTACGTTATGTAATAAATGGTGTGTTATTTAAGTAAAGAAATTCACTCAATCATTAACATAGGTTATTCAATTGTGTGTGACCAAGTAAACTGGAAGTGGCTCCATCTTAAGTATATAATTGAGAAAGTGACTCCTTCTCAAGATGAAAAAGTGATGAAAGAAATATACATGCGGTATGAAGAGTATCCCATTACTGGCGGACACAAAATCTCTTCGAATCTCGTATGGTCTAGAAGCATTCAAGTTACCTTTTCCTTCAATTACTTGACTAAACGATGTTGCACAGTGCGGGGTTTTCTGTTCGAAAGATTGTGTGTAATTATGGTTTACATTAAATCCAGCTCTTCAATGCAATGTTGCCTTTTCAGAAGTGAGAGATTCTTCCTTCTTACATTTAAAAGAGAGTGGGTTTACAGGTGACCTCGGAGTCAATGCTCGCCTACGAGTTTACAATAATAAATCTTGCCTTCTTGTTTGTCTTGCTAGATATGACAAGATTTCCTCCACACATATTTTACACTGTACCTCGTTCTTTGTTAGAGAAGTGTGACATGACATGCACAGGTATTATGATCGCTAAAAGTGCAGTCTTATGCAAAGAAGTGGCAGAACGGTTAATTTTTGTCATTTTTTTTTCTTTGAGAAGATTATCCGTTACGGTACATTTTAGAAGAATAAAATATCGAAAAGTTGTATGAATATCCTATTTGTGATTCCCCCATAGAGAACAGTTTTGTTGTTCATTATTTGACCCAATTTTCCAGAGATATTAGTTTCACTGAGATAACGGTCTTTAATGACGGTTGACCATGCGCCACTTTCGATTGAGCATCCACTTTGAATCCTGGAGGTTTGTCACTCGTTATAATCTAATTTTCGTTAAATCCACACGCATAGGGAAAAAGCAACTGCCATGAAGATCGAAGGAACCTGCGCTCTGATTACTGGGGCAGCCGATGGAATTGGAAAGGCTGTCACTGAGAGATTCCTGGAGAAAGGAGCAAAGGTAAGTTAAACCTGAAATACAAGGGTTTTGTAATAAAAACGCAGTCAACCGACCCACGTATGAAATAGCCCTGACGGAGAAGCCGACATTTTAACACCTCTTTCCCATGTAAGTAACAAAACCAATGATGATATGTACCTGACAACAGAGTCACAAAGAGGCATCCTACGCGGACGCTTAATGTTGATGTATTTCCAGTTCCATATAGTGAGACGCCATTAATTGTACAGAAACAGAGCTTGTTAAACTGAATTATTGCCATCAGCGTTAAAACTGCATGACCCATCCACCTCAAACTCCTTACATGATAAGACACTGCTGGCTTGACCACTGCATATGTGAACGCAGGCCAATAAGTTCTCTGTATTTGTAAAGGGAATGACCTTAGTTTGATCGATACGTTGTAAGAGAGCAAATTCTCAATGAATGTCCGATTGGAAATACTCCATTACAACTTTTGAACATCACTGCCTGTTGATCAAACCGCAAGCCTCAGGAACGACAAGAAAAATTCGTTCCAAGATTTTTATACAACAGTTAGTCAATCGTAAAGAAAAATCTATTCAGTCAGAGTGTGAGATCTCTTTAGTATTATATCATGAGGCTTTTGCAGACATAGCAAGCAGTGATCGATAGCAATACAGCATATATTTTAACCATATCTGCTGAAAATTAGCTTGTTTCATTATTTTTATTCAACTCATAATGTGTCTATGCCCGTCTAATGATCACTCCTTCTGTAGCTTTTTCGCACGATATTCCCATGAATTTCTTTCTATTTCTCTTCTCCATACGTTGCTTGAAAGACATCAATAGGAACTTAAAGTGATAGATTTCCAATGTCACAAAGCTTAAAATATGAATGGAAATGGTTCAACTCCCTGGCCTTATTTTTCAACCTCTTAAATGTATTTCCTTGTAATTGTAGACTTTAGGTACACTATAAAGCTGTAATATGAGTTGAAAATTCTTCAGGTTCCTCGGGACATGTCATAGCCACTACAAAAAGAAAACTTTGTTTAAACCCCATTTTTTGTAAATGAATATTCATATACATCACATTGGTCTGTTTGATTTCAAGAAACTGTGATTGATTGCTAATATATTCTTGGAGATTCTGAAGTTTGTAGGGCCAACAAAAATGTCGAGATAATTTTTAGTTTAAATTATCTGGAAGATAAGTGCATAATTCTCTTTCAGATTTTGTGACAGGTGATCTTTTCTTCTACTTTCTTTTCCTTGAAACACTGACGGGGACGATTACCAGTGCAACTCGAATGCCACCTTTAACCCTCAGAGTACCTCAGTCTCTAAGTAGCTGCGCTATCTTACGTTTCAAGGAACTACAATGCATGACTGCTGCTAAGTTCTTACATGAATTGCCTTCAATAAAAAAATGTGATGAGAACCCTCAAAGTTGAGTAGATTCATCTCTGCTATTTTGTAATTGGCTTACAGTTCGTTGCCATTGTTGATTATGACAAGATCAAAGGTGAAAAAACAACACAAGACCTTGTCGAGAAATTTGGAAAAGATCATGTAAGATTTTTCCTCTGTGACGTATCAAAAGACGAAGAACTTAAAAGTGAGCAAGTATTTCTAATTTATTTCCTATTATTTTTAATTGTATGCATACTAATGTTTAAATGAATATTCCAGCGACAATTTCCAAGTTCCAAGAAGGAAATAGCCAATTTTTTTACCTTTGGGCACATAACCACAGTCACCGCTATCGCCTGCCTAAGCCAAGATATTGCGGTTGAAAAAAAAAGACAAATTTGACCAAGAGAGATTTTCTGGCACCTAAAGTTTAAAAATACAGTGGACTGTATACGCTCAGCGAATTGTTTCCAAAAGTCTTAGTTTTTCCTTTGCAAATGAACATTTATAGATTGGGATTATCGCAGAGTGACCTTAAAAACCTGTCAGTTGGAATTACGGTCACATGGCTAACTCTCTGCTTCTCTTAAACCAGTTCTCAAGGTTATAAAGGAATGCAATGGATATTCAAAAAGTTGTTTTCTGTGTTACATAGCAGAGTTTCCATAATGCAATTTACCATCGTGAAATAAACATTAGTATTAATATTCTGTCACATAAAACATTCTATAAGAAACAGGAATTTACTATTGAAATATGGTTATCACCCGATGAACTTAGTCTTTTCGACTAAGTGACAATTTAAGTCTTAATTAACTAATAAATTTATTGATTTTATTCTTTATGTGAACCAAATACTGTACCAACCTTGTATTGTACACAATTTCCTGCAACGTTAATTCTGAAAAGCCGTAAAAGCCATAACGGTGTAGCAAAATCTGGTGACAGGGCAGACCTAATTACATACAAATTCCCTGCTTTAATGCCTTCTTGCCGAGAACGTCAACTGTCAAGTTGCCAGTAGCCTCGATACTGACTGGGATTAGTATGTTAATATTGTCTGCCTGCCATACCACAACGGATCGTGATAAGTGTTTATACACACACGCCACATATTCGAAAGTGACCACTTTTAGTGGCATTTCCATCAGCTTTCTTGTACCTTAGTTGACCCTGGCATTGGCTGTCCTTGCGATGTTAACATAAAACAAGGCTTGCGAGCCATTGCATTACTCAGTATCGACTAATACACATTCATAATATCTTGCACTCTTGAAGATACATTTCAGGAAGCCTTTAATGTCCATCATCACTTAGATGTCGTTATCAACAACGCAGGAGTTGAGGATGGACATCCTGCCATACTTCAAATCAATTTAGTAAGTAGCCTAACGTAACAATTTGCTGCACTAATAATTTACCTTTACACAACTGCATTGTTAAATATATGTAATTCATACTCAAGTCTCATACATCAAATGTCGTACTTCATTTTCATTGCCCTCTGTTCACAGGGTGCTGTTATTTCTGGATCATATCTAGCAAAGCAGTATATGAGTAAACAACATGGCGGTACAGGAGGCGTACTGATTAATACAGCATCACTTGCTGGTAGGTTCAACAGCGTAAACAAAAAAATGCAATAAAAGATGCTGAACTACTCATAAAACTGAACGCATAATAATAATCAGAAGTTGATGAAATATGTGCTCCTCAACGAAATAAATATCGACGATTTATAACCCTGAATAAATTGCGGTAACCTTGAAACTCTCCTCAACATTTGAGCCAGAAAACTTCGCGCTCCAGAGCGTACATGCCGCCACATATATCCAGTTCACCAGCAATAGCAACGCAAAGCTTACACTGCTTCATTTAGCGTTGTACAACAGTATACAATACTCAAAGTACTTAAATAGGGAAATGGCAGCTAAAGCACATATATGCATAAAAAATGCATATAAATATCTTATTTACTTTTATCTACGCGGCACTTAAAATCAGTATTTCAACCTCGGAGTTAAAGATTTTGATCGTGTATCATTCGATTGCTGCTACGCACGGCCAACCAAGCCATTTATGTACACATCAGTTTGTATTTAGAAAAGGATAATTCCCATTACCTAGTGTAACAAGGTAACAATTCAGGCTCAATTCTTATTTAATGTATAACGTCATTACCTAAGTTGATGGTGTATTGTGTTATTTTTACTGCAGGACTAGTACCATGTCCAGGGCCACTGTACGTTGCAACAAAGTTTGGAGTTGTCGGATTTTCCCTTTCTTTAGCGGTGAGTCCCGCTCAGTTATTCGCCTAACCACTCTTCTGGTACCTTTGATGAACGATAAAAGACGATAAAAGAAGAAGAGTTTAGAAGAGAGCAAATAATCAAGTTATTTGAGGTGATTTAATATGTAAGACCAAAAACACTGGAAAGTGGTACGCTTAGGTAGCAAATCGGACACAAACCCTGCGTCGCTTACGTTTTTGATATAGGCTGGCACACAAATAATACTAAACCCCAAAGTCATCTATTCGTTCTTTACTGTAGGCCAGTGTATTGTGCGGTTGCCACTTTTTAATTATGTTCACTTTTGGTGTCCATTGGCTTTTATATATGATTCAATCTATAACAGGTAAATAACACAATTAGCGTATGTAGCAAACACTTACGATGGAATGCGAATTACGTGTCACCTGGCATAAGGGCTAGTTCAGCACAAACACATTTTGATCAACTATAAATCCGTAAGTTGAGTTCATAGACATAGTCAAAACAAAATACGGCATAATGCATAGTTTGTTTTTTTTTCTATTGGTATAGGAGGATGATAATGTCTTCTCTCCAGATGACATCAGAGTGGGCGTTGTATGTCCTTCTTTCATTGATACAGCATTGGCTAGAAAAGGAAAGCGTACAAACCGAATTTTCATCCCGTAAGTTGCTGATAAATTATCATCTGGCAATGGCAGAAGCCACGTTATTATTAATATAGCATAGTGCCATGGATGGAGATTGTTTTCGTGACTTCCGAAGTGGTGAAATGAGTCTCGACGGAAGAAGATTTATTTGGGCATATTTTAAGAAATGTTGTAAGACTCATACATCTATTTTCTACATTTTAGAGTTACGTTATGATTGAACTGTATCATTGTCGCAACATGCAATATAATACCTATGAATTGCTTCCAAAGAAAGGACGTTACCCTTTACAGTGATAAATTTATAAAACATTTATTTGAGTACGATTACCGGTCATGTTCATAATGTTACAGGTAGATAATCCTAAACAGGTATGTTTTTCCTACCTTTTCCCTCAATTTTGTCTTCTTTTTTTACAGGATGAGCCAAGTAGTAGATGCATTTGTGCTCTTAGTGGAGGATGAAACTAAACATAGCTGCTGCGTTCGCATTAGTCCTGGTAAAGGTATCGACCTTCATCCTATGAAGACATTGAAGGAATTTAGTAAAGAGTTAAATCTCTTTACAGAATAATAAAACTTGTGTGTAACCTATATCCTCGTCGATGATATTTTCATTCATGTAATGTTCTACAATTATGCAACGCGTTATACTTATGGTTCTACCTTGATAAAGTTCGAAATAATGAACACGGATGTGCCATCCTTGCACTAGTCCGCAGAGTCTTGAATGTAAGGTGTTCTCATCAAGTCGTCGAGTCGTAAATGTTGGTGGCTTCATTTCACCACAATCATGCACTCAGAGACATTCTAACCGGTTTAACCCCTGACGTGATGCTTACTTTCAAAGGGAGAATGTCAAACAAACTAACATATAAAATTGGAGAAGTGTAAAGATGCAGAAATGTGCAACGGTCACTAACGAAAGCCGAAAATTGCCTTCATCATGCTGTTGAAAGCCGCTCCCGATCTCGACGTCATTGGTAACTACACTGGATCGAATTGTCTGATATATGTTTTGCACAAGAAATGTGGCCCTCTCGAAAACAGACCGAGATAACGGTATCAAAGAAACTCGCTTTGTGAGAGCAACAACATGATGATATAAAAGAGACAATTTGATTTTTTTTTAATACTGAAGCCGTTTATGAAATATGTGAAAACAAGCTGTTGGCGGGAAATGATTTTAGCAAGATTTGGCTTCAATTGTTATCTGTGATGATCTTATGTGAGGTCGCCGTGAAAGACAAATGTCACAAATTGAAGTATTAATCACCGTTAGATTCAGAATGGAGGAGGGGAACGCCTTTTCCATATTACGCCATACTTTTTGTAAATGTAAAAGGCATGCTTTCCTCGGAAGATCAAATCTCTTTTTGTCTTATGTTAGGTATTTCGTAACCGTTACCTTCGTTTTCTGCGAACTAAGGGTTACCTCCATCAGAATGTGGACCACTGTTAGCATGCGGTTGATGAAATGATGCCCGATGGGTGTGTTTAATGTATCATTTGAACTTTATCTAGCAGTTAACGTTTTTTTCAATTTGCTGAAGAATTTAATCATTTCCAGTCTCACCACCTTTGAATGACTAAGTTGTTTCCACCAATTGCACCGATCGCCTTGATAATTGATCTCAACTAATAATTATTGAAATGGCGGTGGGGATCGATTGCGCTGACATGAAGAAATGTATAGCAACTGAAAGAAAAGGGGTAGTACTTTTTATGCTATTATGGATTCGCACTACCGCATAGTATCGATAATTCGGTGTTCTCATAAATTGATGTCTACCAACTGGACTAACTGACAGGTCTGATTAAAATGTACGGATGGGAAGTATGAGCTTTATCACCAAGTTGATACAAGGCTTGACGTTTTTTTTTTATGTACTCAGCTCACTTGATTTCACGCTTTACATCAGTGAAGTAATGATGAATGTAAGATGGAATTGGACTATGATCTGTCCTAAGGGGGGGGGGGGGGATTATTATTTTGTTGTCGCTTTGAGTAATCTAATCAGTGAGTATTTCCAAGAGGTTAGTCAGATAGATGCTTCTGATGGGACTATATTAAGATAAGAATCACTCATGTATTAAAGAATACAAACCCATGGAATTTGACATTGTTCTTTCATTCATGATTTAATACCAACGACAAACAATGGGCTAGTTGTTTAATCGTCGAATAGTCCCCCGTAAGGAACCAGGACGACACCCATCAGATATGTAGACCGAGTAATTTGTAATCGACATTGACTCTGCCCCTGGACGATATGCCAGATGTTCGGCCGGACATCGTGGGGACATAAGCCGATTTTTTTTTGCCATGACTCCCCCCCCCCCATGCCCGACTTCCGTGACTGATTTTGACTCCGAATTAAAATGAACCCGTTACCCGCCCGATTCACCAAAATGACCCGATACCCGGCAGGACATCTGCAGGTCCTGACAGCTAGTGCCTAAAATACGTCGGGAACTAATGGTGGACCCATTAGTTGTGACTGGGATATAACTTGAGATATAGCGCATTAGGTTTTATTGCTTGAGCTCTGGTAGCGGCTAGACGACCTCAAGCCCCAACCAAAAACAATACAGTTGTTTCTCTAAGTATTATATACCCACATATTGAAGATGAACAGTATTCAACGTGCACTTGTTAAACGTCACAGACACTACCTTACACACACGCAAACATACACAAGTCGACGTTACACACGTCGATCTTACACACAGAGGGAGGACTTCATGGTGTGCACACACATACGCATGCACACGCCATCATGACCCCTAGGTTTCATTCGTCATCGACACTAAAAGGAGATTGCCTGTTCGTTCAAGTACCAGCACAACTGAAAATTTGCTCATTGGGGTTGTATTTTAGAATCTTTGCAAAAACTGTGAGAAGAATAGGTAGAAAGTGTTATTGAAAGTTATTCTCATCGCAGTATTGAGCAGCTACATGTGATAAACTTTATACTTTTGTAGGCATTCTTAAGTTCTATTCATTTTGGTGAGCGCATTGTGTCAGATACTTGACCAAGTGCTGTATATAGTAGGTTCATTACAAGCTTCTCTATCTCAGTGCGACAAGAGGTCAAAGACCGGCCGTGTCCTCGTGACACTTTATTACCTTTTTCAGTCCTTCCCTTCCACCAGTAAGCAGGCAATGAAATACATAAAGTGAATTTTGAATGGGTGAATCATATCTCGATGCAAGAAAAAATTTCGCAATAACTACAACTTTACTATTTATGGTGCAGTTGAAGTGTCAACATATCTCTGTCATAATGTAAGTCAGTGTCACCGACTGTGCCGTCTCCGTTCCTCGCTCTTCGTCGTCATCGTCATGTAACTTTTACTCTGCACTCAATCAGTCGTCATCATCTATTAAATTCTCAGGAATTAGTGTTCCAGTCAAATCCTCAGATAATAAATGGAACTCTGATCATCACATCGATCGATCTCTCCCTATCTCCACTTCTCTTCTCAAGGTCTATTTCTCTTTCTGTACTCTAAGAGAGAATTTTCCTGCTGAGCAGTCTGTAGACTGCGAATAACCTCAAACAACCACCCCCCCCCCCCCACACCACACAAGAACGGAATTTATAGAGTGATCATACAACTAGAAAAGGGAAATACGCATGATGTTCGTAAGTATGCGGCAAGTTTCTCCATGAAGTTACTAGAAGTTACCTTTCAACGCGTCCAGTCAAAGTTCTGTCGCATGAGAAAGCAGGAATGGACCCATCAATTAAGTAAAGCAGAATTGGTTGAGTAACTTTGCCTTTCCAAAATAATGCTCTCTCGACCGTAACACATGAGTCGAGATGTGACTATATATGGTTGGGATGACTTCGAATCAGAGTTTTGGTCAATACGAAAACTACACTGTCAGGGATTTGCAAGGTTCTGTATTTAGCAAAGGTTAGACGAAACACAGGAGTATAGCCTTCATGGTGAAATGAAACTTACAGATTACTGTTCTAGTATTTGTTTGCCGGATTATCTTAGGAAAAGTCGTTACACTCTTTCCAAAAAAATCTGGGCTTTATGAATGCGTATAAAACCCTAGGTAAGAAAAAATTCTACCAATTTTTACATGTTCTACAAGACGTCTATTTAAATGGTTTCCACATTAAAGAGATGGAATAAAAGCTTAAAAAGATTAAAAGATTAGAATTAAGTTTTGACATTGAGCGTTAATGCAAAAACTGGGCAATGTCTTTGTCTCATATGTATATGCTGTATCGGAAGAGAATGTTATATTGGAAGAAAACTGGTTATTGTTATTTCAAAAATTGAATGTTGCGGCAGCGTTCATTCCTTTTAATCTGTTTATGTTTTCATGAAAAATTGAATCAACGCTCGTTTGTTCCTCGGATGTTGAAAGCAAGCAGATTGCTTATTTACACCAAATTTCAATTATGTCAAATCTGGCTTGAATAAGCCCTTCCAGATGCTTAGCCTTGAGGTGGAAGCATGGTTTTAACTAGTACACCCAACAAATGTTCACGACGTTAATAAATCTTACCCATACACTACATATTCACAAAACTAACTTGTTTTCCTTGAGTATGGATATCCCACACGGTTGACAACCAGAGGATTCTGCGGTGATTTTAATTTATCATTGTCCTTTGAACTTTGACGTGAAAGGTGATTACGAAAGCAAAGGGGTTAGGAGCCTCTTGTAAAGTAGATATGATAAAGAAATATAAAAAAGATCAAACGAATACAAATTTACAATGCACATAAAATTTATATTCCTCGCACGCGGCTTCTATATAGATAGTTAAAAATGCAGCTGATAGCAAGGATATTTTAAAGCCATGGACTTAGTAAGATAAGCATTTACAATTGACGATTTATGTATTTACGACATTTGTTTTCGAGACAAACCGTCAAGACACATTCATCCAAAGTTTACTAGAGTGGAAATTGGGACAGGGAGTTGATATATAATATATGATTTATATGATTTGGCAACCAGGCTTTATTGCATGCTTGGTCCATACTGATAAATACCCATTTATTGTGGTTCACTGCTCTTTCGACAAACTGGACGGTAATATTTACACAATCTTCTTTAGGACTGGGTGACTCTCAAATTTACGGCAACTGTTCCATTATTCATCAAGAATTATCTAAACTTCACCAACTTATCATATCGTTACTGCGCTTAACTTGTCGAAGAGTGAAAGAGAAAGTAAGCCAAAGTTTTGGAAAATATTTTCAAGTTGCAAAATCTCAGTTTTCGGTCGTTTCATGTCGGAATATAACGCTGTGTACTGGTGTGTTACGTGGTTTACCTTTGTGAGTAGTATGTTCGAAGGGATTTGTGGGAAGATATAGTCTTCTTTTGCCAATTTCAGGGGTAGGTATTCTAGGTAATCAGTGATAACAGCAACATCAATACAGTAGGCTTACATACAGTTGAATGCTACATTATGTACATGTGTAAAGCAGATTGATCTAATGTACGTATAGAGCCCTTTTGCAGCTTCCCGCGTAATAGACATAGGTCCCAATGTCAAGGGAATTATTGACTATATTCCATGAGACTCACATCTGCCTGTTAATAATGAGTAATGTGACTGCCACACTTCATAATGAGTCCACATACAAGTATGGCATACATAGTATCTCATCAATGCTGTGCTTGCTGACCAGACATATTCAAGAACCCCCTTTTTGTGTTTTATGCATACTGGAATGTTTTACAGTATTTTTGAAAACTGTGACTCCTTTAAAGACTGTTTTGAGTATTTTGCATGACTGTATGAGCTTAAAGGTTAAATTAAATCCAATTATAATTCATTGTAGTGTTGTTGTTTTTTTTTTCAATATTGTATAAACGCGAGATTTTGGTCCTGAATAGATGAATTTGGAATTTCTTACGTTGTAGACTCTTGTTTTATTCGATTTTAAGGGTTATCATTTGTTTGATGTTATGTTATGCTGTTTCATATTTGGCTTGCTTGTTGTTATGCTATGTGTTTCCTGTTTTGTCTTGTTTGATGTTATGTTTTTATGTTTGGTCTTGTCTGAAGTTATGTTTTTAACGTTTTTCGTGAAGATCATTAGTCTGATGAGTCATTACTACAAAATTAAATTACAGTCTGAATTTGTTTCAATCGATGTCACATTTGTGACATCTCCCACAGGATAAGGTTTTGTTGTACCTTATGTAATCCATGTTTCAAGAAAGATCCCTTAATCCCTTAATCAGATAAGCCGTGTTTGTCATTAGGATTCGTCCCTGTTATTGTCCACTTTCAATCGCATTTCGAGTACCAATCCTCAAACTTGGTCTCCTGTTATTTATAAGTATTTGACGTTCGTTATACATGTACAGTTAAACTGCCATGAAGGTCGAAGGAATCTGCGCTCTGATTACCGGGGCAGCCGATGGCATTGGAAAGGCTGTCACTGAGAGGCTTCTGGAGAAAGGAGCAAAGGTAAAGTAACCCTGAAATACAAGGGTTCTGTAATAAACACGTACTTATACGACATCGATATATCCCTCAACGTCTAGGTCATTCAGTTAGAGAGTTGTTTAAAGGGGAATTTCAGTCAAGGAACAAGTCCTCTGATTTATTTAAGCCATTTCAAACCATTTTCAGTCACATTCTTGACGTGTTGAAATGACCTTCAAACGGGCATTATGATACGTTCAAACTTCCCGCCCAACAGAGTTTCTCACACTATGCAGGAAAGGTGCGGCCATTATGATGGAATTGACCGTGATCTCTGTCTCTTGTGACGTAGTCGACGATAGTTTGAAATGGCTTAAAGAAGTAGGAAGACATGTTCCTTGACTGGAATTCCCCTTTGAGCAATGTTTTTAATGATCATCAGTGTGTATACAGCATGTCGATACGTCATCCCAGAAATCCCGTATCTGGCCGTTTTATATTGTTTAATGTATTTCGACCATCACGTAAATGTTAATCGTCACGGTGTGGTCGCTGCAATTAAGTTGGGACATCCCTTACTAAAATGACTCTCCGAGCGAACAATCTGCATTTGTAACCTTTTTTTGGCATATGTAAATGACAAAATCGATACCGATACCTGACGAAAAATCAAAAGAGTATCGTGATATACTTCCAGTTTCATATGAAAAAAAAAAAACGGTTTTCACCATTTTTGTTTTGGTTAACTCAGCCATGAATTGTAGATTGGAAAGAGTCACAAAATCCTTATAACCAAGGTATGTGTGGCGACTTATTGAGAATTGATGAAAACTCTCGAAGTTGACTGACTACGTGTTTTCTTTTTCTGCGTTTAAATTCATTTACAGTTCGTTGCGATCGTCGATTATGACAAGACCAAAGGTGAACAAACGACGCAACATCTTACAGAGAGATTTGGAAAAGATCGTGTCAAATTTTTCCTCTGTGACGTATCGAAAGATGATGATCTCAAAAGT
This sequence comes from Stichopus chloronotus, assembly GCA_021234535.1. NCBI lineage: Eukaryota > Metazoa > Echinodermata > Holothuroidea > Aspidochirotida > Stichopodidae > Stichopus > Stichopus chloronotus. The sequence continues at coordinate 27,144,516 of CM037837.1, read as the reverse complement.
AAGGCAGTAGGCCTCATTTCATTCAAATTGTTCTTTACTTTCCTTGTTTTATACATACTGCTGTTTAGGCAATATTTCAGAGATACCTAAAGAGGTTGTCTCTTCGTTAAATGAAAAAGCAAATTTATTTAAGATGCACGCACTTCAAAATCCACAACAATATTTTGTTCCTAGTTTAAGACAGCTCTGGCAAAGAAGGATTTCCAGGTGCATCAAGGTTACAAAGCACCATATACTGTGACACTAAGGAGCTCCCTGGTGACACCAGCAAAGTACTGTAACAAGTCTTGCTGCTTTTTTAAATTCGAGTGTTGATTTAACGTTGAAATTTGACAACATAATGTTTTTGTATAGCTTGATCTTGGAAACCAAGGTCACGTCTCTTCAAATCGTGATGTAAATCTTTTAAGACAGTCAAGACTTAAAAAAAAAAATGGATGGTCAACTTGTTTTGTACTTGTGACATCAAAAATGTTACATCTGCGAAACAGACATTTCTATAAAAAGGCATAACTTCCAAATAAAACATGCAATTGAGGATGTGGTGTTTCTGAAAATAGATAGAAATAAATAAAACTAAAGAGAGAAATATCCTAGGTTCTGCCCATGTATACAATCCTGGTCAAATGATTATTACGGTTATGATAAATAAAAATGCATCTATAGGAAAAATTTACGTTTAATCTAAAAATAAACGCATCACATTAAATGACCAACACGTACCTAGCAAAGATGGAAAAGTCCTAATAAGTGCAAGATACTTTCTTCACACGTTTTATGCTTTCAAACTGAGATAACTAACGTACCAATTCAAGCAGACATCAAAAGCTTCTTTTGGTGTAATGGTTGACAATGGTAAAGAGTAAATTTGTCTTTCAAACTGAGATATCTCACATACCAATTCAAACAGACATCAAAAGTGTTAATATCTACTTTTCTTTTGATGTAATGGTTACCAATGATTAAAGAGTAAATTTTGTGCCTTTAAACTGAGATAACAAACCGGCCAATTCAAGCAGACATCAAAAGTTGTAAAGTTTCCTTTTCGCTTAGTGTCATGGTTAGCAATGATTAAATAGTAAATTTTGTGCTTTCAAAGTAAGAAACCTCACGGACCAATTCAGGAAGACATAAAGAGTTTTAAAGTCTCCTTTTCTTTTGGTGTAAAAGTAAGCAATGGTTAAAAATGACATTTTTGCGCTTTCGAACTGAGATAGCCCATCTACCAATCAAAGCAGACATCCAAAGCGTTAAAGCCTACTTCGGTTTTGGTGTAATAGTTCGCAATGGTTAAAGAGGTCAAACTAAGATAACTCACCTACCAATTCAACCAGACATCAGGTTTGACGTCTCATTTCCTTTCGGTGTGATGACTAGCAATGTTTACAAGGCAAATTTTGTACGTTCAAACTGAGATAAATTAGGCCTAACGACTAATTCAATCAGACATCCTTTTTCTTACTTGGCGTAATGGTTAGCAGTGGCTAATTCTGCGAGAGTGGTAGGTTTTATCAGGAGTAGGTTCATTCGGTGCCAAGGACGATTCGGGTTTGTTACGTGACGATTCAAGTCCATGTAATTTGTAAATTTACCTGAATTTTACATTAATATTTGAAAGCACTTTTTGTCAAAGTCACAATAATTCAAAGTGACGTCATGACAGTAGACGGATCTGATTGAATCTACAATGCCAAGTCTATAATTGTCATTGAATTAATCAATAGCGACAAACACATATTCTTATAACATTCCACTCTTAAAGGTACATTTCAGGAAGCCTTTAACGTCCATCATCACTTAGATGTCGTTATCAACAACGCAGGAGTTGGGAATGGACATCCTGCCGTACTTCAAATCAATTTAGTAAGTAGTTCAAAGTAAAAAATTTTCGTATTAAGGAATTATCCAACTAGACACAAATACATTATTAAATACATGTGATGAAGCTCTCGGTCTGACCCATCAAATTGTTGCAATCCATTTCCACTGACTTGCTTCTGTCCACAGGGTGCTGTTATATCTGGGTCATATCTAGCTAAGCAGTATATGAGTAAACAACATGGCGGTACAGGAGGCGTACTGATTAATACAGCATCAGTAGCGGGTAGGTTCAACCATGTAAACTAAACTGATCATGAACACCTAATTATACTCATAAGTTGGTGAAACATGTTTCTTCTCAAATTTGAAACGAATATCAAAGCTTTCAGAGCGCTTTTTTTTTTTGCCTTAATTATCAGTTTGAGAATGGAAATCCCCCTCAACCTATTAGCCAGAACTCTTCCTCTAGTTCTTTTGTTTTCGGACAACGTTATGATTGCGACTTTCTCACTCAGTTTACCGATCTCCAGGATAAAGTTCAGTAAAATAATATCAGTTTGTATTTAGAGAAGAAGATTCCCGTTACCTTTCAGTCTACATGTCATGACCTAGTTCTTTTATCTAGGTTTACCACTTTTATTTACCACTAACTTCATCCATCCATCCATCTTCCCTTCCCTCTTTCAATACCTTTTCTTTTGACAACTCTTAAAACCGCTAACAAGCCAAGATTTGGTCAACATTTAGAGTAAATCAAGTCAGTCATTTTGTCTTTCAATTTACGCGTCATGTACAAAAAGGAAATAATAAGTTGCGCTGCCCAGGTTGTCCATCCCTGTATAAACTCTCTCATAACAACGCTTCCACAAACACTATAACATGAACACTTTTGCTCATTTAGTGTAACGCTTTTGTGCCTCTGCGACATTAAATGTAAAGTGTAAGCAATAACCTCACGCTTGTCTAGCAACAGACAAGGTTGGAGTCTACTGTTCATAAAAACACAGTTTGTTCATTCTTTCCTAACATTTTAACAAGTAAGGCTCAACTGTATAAACTCATTAGTTCTGTAATATGTTGTTCTATTTTTTATTACAGGACTAACTCCAAATCCACTGCCTCGATACACAGCAACAAAGTTTGGTGTTGTCGGTTTTTCCCTTTCTTTAGCGGTGAGTCTCGTTCAGTTAATAGAATAACTGCTCCTTTGTTCTCACGACTTGAAGAAAGCTTGCAGCTGAGAAAGAAAATCTATCATCTAGCAATCACCCCATATTACCCCATATATTTAGGTTTGATGCACACATAACTTAGGGAACGTGTTTGTCAGGGACGATGTGTGAGTTAAAAGCTTTGGCAAACGAGTGACGGGCAGTTGAATGTAGTAGGGGATTAATGTTAATTTTTTATGTACAACACTTTGTGCAGGCGATGTTGTATGGCTCTTTATACTCAAAAAGGTATTAGTGTTATTCAGTCCTCGTCCGATGAGTTCGAAGTTGTGTGACGTATTTCATTAAAGGGCATGTGATAAATACTGATTTATGCCAGACTGAGCTAGAGTTAGATACTATAGATATAAGAATTTGAGACCTTTCTTATATGTATTAGTCAGTTACGGCTTCCTTGTGAAGAGCCCTAAATATGATGTAGAATTTCTTTTCCGATGTAGATTAAATACTTACTTCTCTCAGAACATTCTCTGGGTTGCAGGGTTATACTTATTGACGAAAGATCATGTAATATGATAGTGGTTAGTTTGAAGTGCTTTGTAAAAATAAAAAAAGGTGCATTTTATATATATGTATATATATAAAATATAATATCTTCTATCTATTCTATAAGGTGCATTATATATATATATATATATATATATATATATATATATATATATATATATATATATATATATATATATATATATATATATATATATATATATATATATAATAAAACTGAAAATAGCGATGAGTTTGAAATTCATGATGAATCAAATATATTACGCCAATATTTCGTAAGAATACACCTTACATCGTCAAGGCGAAATAGCAAACTGATAATACAATGCTTGCGTAAAAGAATCCTTACAAGTATAACAATTATTACACAAGTCTTTGAATAAGACGTCTCCAGTAATTCGGGTACTTCTTTAATTACATCTATATACAGAAAACCCACTCATACCGGTATTTATTGTAATTGGAAATCCTGGACCCCTAATAAGTACAAAACCAGTGTTATCAGAGCACTTCATTGTAGAGCTAGACGTATTTGCTCTACCGATGCACTTTTCCATAAGGAACTTCGTCATATTCGTAATTGCCTTCTTCTTAACGCTTATCCTCTTAAACTCATCAAGAGCTTTGAGAGATATACCTGTAATTTAAGATCTAGATTACTAATGGGCCCTGTCCCCTGCACTGTGGACGAGAATAAAGTCGTATCGAAATTCTATCTTAAGTTACCATACTGTGATAATATATCTAATCAAATTGCTAGATCTATCTCTAAGTCTTTCACACGTTGCTCTAATGCAGAACTACAGATCTCTTTCAGATGTTCTAAAATTGGTTCATTTTTCAAGGTTAAAGACAAAATTCCTGATCTTAAAAGCAGTGGTTGTATTTATCATATTCCTTGTGGAGACAAAACTTGTAAAGATAATTATATTGGGGAGTCCAAACTCAGGCTTTGTGATAGATTTAAAAAACATGTAAATGCTGACTATTTCAAAGAATTCAGTTCCATACACGATCACTGTAAAACGGCGTCCCATAAACTTCCAAACCCAGGTGATATTAAAGTTCTCCATGTAGAGAATGACTGGTATAGACGCAAGATCATGGAGTCTCTTTTCATTAAAGACTTACAACCTACCCTGAATAGAAACGTCCAGAGTTTTAATCTTCAGCTATTTTGAGCTGGTATTACTCACTTACTTCTGTTACAGCTGTTTTTGTAATGTACTGACTTGTATTATCAGTTTGCTATTTCGCCTTGACGATGTAAGGTGTATTCTTACGAAATATTGGCGTAATATATTTGATTCATCATGAATTTCAAACTCATCGCTATTTTCAGTTTTATTATTAGTATATGGACCTCTCCAATCTTTGTTTATATATATATATATACATAATGCACCTTACAGAATAGATAGAAGATAGTTGTTTTGTTCTGTGTGTCCAAAATTCGACCTATAGCAACAGTTCAACATGCATGCGTACAAGTCTTATTCTCAACTGGCTTATACAGTAGGATATTGGTCTTGTTGAAGCTTTTTATAGTTGTTTTATAGATATACTGTCCGACGATCTAGTGTTTACCATATGATATCAGGTTATCCCTATCTTTCTTTCTTTTATTTATGATGCAGACTACATCTTTCTGTCACCTATCTATGGGATAAAATCAAACATTCTCCTTAATATTCTTTATTGGTATAGGAGGAGGATGAAGCCTTTGCTCCTGCTGACATTAGAGTAGGTGTGGTTTGCCCCTCTTTCACCCCCACAGAAATGGCGAAGAAAAGTAAATTCCAAAATCGAATTTTCCTACAGTAAGTTACGTGCACCAACATAATATACACATTTTGACAGAAATTGAGATCATTTTTGTATGCCTTGGCTAAATGAGAATTTTTTCTTGCATTTTATGATTATAGTCTCATCAGAAATTTATGGATTTCAGTACAACTATATGCATATTACGTAACTTCTAAGGTTACTCTATGGTTCAGCTTTATCCTTGTAGCCACAACCTGCAATGTAATACACATGATTCATGTAAGCCACAACAGCTGCATGGGGTGATCAAACTGTGTCCATCGATAAGACATCATGAGACTCCTAAACGCCATTTTAAACAAAAGTTAAAATTAAAACGTGATGGGCAAAATATTCAATCAAAGGGGAAACAAAGTAAGATGTCCGTAATGAAAGCTTGTGATAACTAATATTTCAAATTTTGATAAAATCTTACACTTAATCTCTTTACCAACTAGTCCCAATTTTTAAAATTATTTGGCATCCGGCCTCGCATAGATATATTTGCATGCATACTGCTACTTCATTCATCCATGTACAATTCTATCGTTTTACATTTCTTTTAACAGTATGAAGATAAGGATAAAGGGGGGGGGGGGGGTTGCAAGCGGTGTGGCCTGTCACGAATTTCGTAAGTCACGGTGGCAATGTGGATCGTTGACTCAAAATGTTTGTTGACTTTGCGGTACATGAACAAACGTTTTTAGATTTATTGGAGTGTGGTGGGATGGATGTTAGTGTACGCAAATGCTCTGACATTAAATAAATTACAAACAGTACTTTATCTCACATTTTTCTCTCATTTTCGTTCTGCTTCTAGAATGAGTCAAGTAGTGGATGCCTTTCTGCTCTTAGTGGAGGATGAAACTAAGCATAGCTGCTGTGTTCGCATCACCCCTGGTAAAGGTATCGACCTACATCCCATGATTACGTTTGAAGAATTTAGAAAAGAATTAAATCTGTTTTCAGCATAATTGAAACCATTTGACATAGCCTATGTCCTCTTTAATAGTATAAAATACATAGGTTCATGTGTTGTTCTGAACAATATGTAACATACCAATTCAATTGATTTATGGTCACACCTTTGAGGTTTTTTTTTTTTTTAATAATGAACATGAAGTTTTCGAAGAAGTAGAAGATGTCAGACAGCGAAATTGACAAAAGCCATGGTGTCCATTTGCAACACTGACTTCTCGCAATGCAACGATGTGAATATATGGTGTTTGCTTCATATCATTAACTCCAGTTTACTGCTCACCAGACAGATTTGTCCTCGGGTTTGGCCTCCTCTTGGTGAGGTTTCGATAAATATAACCCAAATGTTACCCTTAGAAGCTGGTTCTCATTCTTCCGTTATTGGTGGATTCTCCCTACCGAATTGCTGGCTTGAATGTGTTTCTTATACTGGATACAGCTGAAACGCCATTTCGTTTGTTCAATACAGCGTACTATGAATAGTGAGTCATGAATATTCATATTGATTTAATGAAATGTAATTAATGCATAATTAAAAGTTCTTAAAAAGATTTTGGGGTGTACGTACTAAGATAAAATGTAGTATAATTATCCACCTGACATGTGTGCATTGGTTTCATGTTTCAAAGACTATTTGTGCTCAGATTATTTCTTGAGTAACGTGTTATCCGAAAATTATAAAGCCGGTTGTCATGGAGTCATGTCAACCGTCAAGGGGGTATAGCATCTCGCTTGCGTGATAAACAAAATGTTACCTTTAAAACAAATGGACAATTTGCTACATTTAATAATTAAGCAGTTGATAGGTTAATGACACATGGTATAATACATTTAATGTAGTATAAATAAATATAATATGTATAATATAAGGTAATTATAAGACTGTTAGTGACAACGTTTTCATTTAACTTTCATTGCATCTTTTCTTCTTCTGAGTTGTAAATCGCCACAGTTACGAAGAGACAATAAAATCTTAAATCAATGATAAGTCATCTAAAATTTCTTATTGAATGAAAATTTATTTATTATACACAAAATAATTTTCAAACAATTGCGTTTTGTGCTTAGGCAAAGAATTGGGATTTGTAGGCTTTCTTCTTGATTGTAACACTGAGACTGACTAAAGAAACATGCTGTTGTTGATGAGGTTCATTATTCTGTTAGGGGGCCGGCATTCTCTTGAACGCAGTCCTAGTGTATAAAAGCATTTACAGTTTCTTTCAGATACTCACAGTTTACTATATTACTTTTTTAGTGTATTTTAAAAGTTTTATCTTTGTAATTTTGCAAAGGGAATGGCACTACGCTTGCACATCATGCGTAAAGAATTGCAGACTTCAAAACACTTGCTTTGGCATTCCTAGTAAAATGTTAGACCTTGCGCATGACGATCGATGTCTGATGAGAAAAGGTCAATTTATCATCCGTCGACGAATAGCCATAAATATTTGATTTGAGAAGAATATCCAACATCAGATACCTGTATTTGTACGTTAATGGACACTGACAACTGCACAGGGGCAGTTCTACTAGCTACTGGATGGCTTGAACCTCCCAAAAAGTCTTTGACAACCCCGGCCCCCTCCCCAAAAAAGAAAGAAAAATGATTAAATGATTTGTACAAACTACTGTATCGTTCAATTGAATTTCTTTTGGAAAGTAAGCTGTGGAAACTCAAGGTCTCAAAGTAAGGAATGTCTGGATGCCATTCACGTCTTTCAATCTGGACAGAGCAATTTTTGACAAAAAAATTTCTTTGTACTCTAGAGCCAACTATAGGCGTCTGTTTGAGGGTAGATGACACTTACATGTTTGTATCCAGATTTGTGTGACGCAAAACTTGAAAAAAAGAAATAAAGATAAACTACATTATGCTTTGTAGAAGTGTAAGTTTATAACTTGACAATGCGTTCTAAAAAAAGAAACTTTCTCTGAAAGTAACACGGCGACAGAGATGGAGCAGTGCCACCGCCTGCTATCTGAGAGATATTTTAATACAAAATATCCTCGAGAAGCTACGTGCTAGACAATGGAGGTGCATGGCCTTGATCGACTCCATGCAAGTAGAAGAAACATATACCACCCTGATGGAGTCACAACCGCTTCCCGTACTTCAGCCCTTTGTCCCAAGCCTTTTTACCCCAATGGCGGCAGAACAGGAGGGGGTAGGTACAGCCCCAATATTTGCCAAGTGTTTCACAAATAGCAGTAAAAGTAGATGCATAATTCAATTAAGGTTTTGATATCATCGCAACTACCTGAGACTATCATTTTCTGTAAATTATTTTTCCTCATTAATGGGAAATTACAGACAGATCCCTATTTAATGGATGGGTCTAGGCAGCTTTGCAAACTCGCCGCGCAACAATCTGGAGGGTTTGCAAAGCCAAACATCATCTTGTATCTACGCTCCTCGCCAACCGATTATGGAGTTCCTCTTAGATAATCCTGAGGCCACTCATCGCCACGCACCGACACACAATTATTCGTTTAGGCCAGATGTTCATCTCCCCCCCCCCCCCCTTCAATAAGCAAACGACAACCATGTAACCTATGGTAGCGCTCTACTGAAATTGTATCAGGTGGATCCGCCCTTCGCTACGAAATGGTCCCTAGGACCTGCCTTCGTGTTTGATACTTTTATTTGAAAACATCTCTTTCGTTTTCGCTGGATTAACTAAGAACTCCCCTTGAGGATTCTGTGAATAATGAATGCAGTCTAACAATGTTTACAAATGCAGCATACATTAAAGCTGCTCGTTGAGTTGATATCAATAAATTTGTAAGGATTTGAAGGATAAAAACACAAACAAACACATGACAATACTCACAATGAGCATAGGTATAAATAGTGAAAAGTCTTGCAGATAAGGGACCCCCTTGTGGCGCACCAACTCTTAGATCAGAAGTGTCTGGCGGGTTTTTACCTGAACTTTGTCGTTTTCTTAAGGAATCCAAAAAGTGCAGTGTGTTGAAGAAAACGTTATGTTTCTCACCCATCCCATTTTTGGAAAGCTTGTGGCAGGAGAGAAAACAAAATAAGAAAGGGGGTACTTCAAGAGAGGAGAATTAAAACTTTACCATTCATGACATCACCAAAACAAGAGTCAAGCCATATTTTCTAGAGTCAGACCCTCGATCAACGATTTCTCTGTACCATTTTCAAAGCAGGTGGGGACGTGAACCAAAGTTAAACAGCGTCACCTGATACATTGTCCTTACTTGTTGACGTTTACGCCCATTTATTAGGAGGATTTCACGGAATGGTAACGCCGTAATAGTCCTTTCTTGAAGTATCCTGTCACAGTTTTTTGCTTTGTTTCACGTGTGTAAAAAATCGGTGAAGAACAAAATGGTTTTCAAGCATATCATTTCTCCAACCCACTTCACTTCTCGGTTTCCATCGTTTCTTGTCCCAGGTGCAAAGGAACGAAAAGATATTAGGCGAGCGCTAATTCTATAGCAAGAGTGTCTAAGCGGAGCTGCACTACAGTATCAGTTGGCGAGAAGCGTACAAGGAAATTTTGATTGTAAAAATCCCCAAAAGGACCGAAAAGACACTTCCCAAATTTCTAACCTACGTGTACGGTTTGAAAAAGACTTCTCATGTCTGTATTTTCTCAATTTAAGAGGATTAGTCAATCTATGAAAAATGGTCAATAATATATATCAGATGGATGGTGATGATACAAGACAATATATATCATGCCCCATCTTAAATTAAATTCTTGGAGCACATGGTAGCTATTGGGGGCGGAACATACTTTTAGCCCTTGTCCCACCTTGTCATTGGGGTAAACATTTAAGATCCTCGTCCCCACTGTCTTGTCCTATGTTGAATTTTCATGGTTATCTTTAGCGACAGTGTTACACTTTGAAGTAAATATGACTGTCATGAATTTGCGCTCTTTAAAAGTTTTGTCCAAAAGAAAGTATTTACAAATAGCTCTTTCGTTCCTGTCCTTGAAGAGTTAAGAACTTCCCCAGACACAGTTTAAGTTTTCGACATTAGTTAATAAAGATACGAAGGAAATGGCAACTTCTTCTGGGTTTTGGGAAGTTGAATTTCATAAATATAATCAAACACAAGTTAATCAATTGAACTATTGAAGCCTTGTAAGTGCGATATCGATTTGTCTATGTCTGTACATGTCGGTTCTTTGATTGATTACCTTTAAAGGGAACCAACTTCCAAACATTAAAGTTGTTATGGTGGGCCTTCGCATACCAATGTATACTGCAGTGCCGCTTAGCAATCTGAATGCTTAACTATAGTGTAGTGCATGTATATGCATTTTATCATCGTTCGATGAACTATGTTATTATTACCTCCGAATAGCATTTTTCTGCAGGTATAACATTCGAAGTTCATTACTTCACGACATCACAGTAATACATTTTCTATGTACATAGTATTTTTTAGTATTTTTTTAACGTGATACCTAAAGTGTAGGTTTAGTGTTATCGTGTTGAGCGATCTACAAGCTTGATCTTGAGTATCTCGTGGATGTGCCAATATCTGAGGTATGTGATATTACATTGGCTACAGTGGTCAGTATTTTGGGACTAAGGCAAGGAGAATCACACGGTATATGTATATGTATATGTATATATATATATGTGTGTGTGTGTGAGTGTGTGTCGTTGTTAATCTTTTCGTTCAAGTGAATGCAACTGCATAACGATAAAAAATTACAGAAATCAGCTCCAATAGCGATTAATCGTGAATTCTATTATTTGATATGTATGTACTAAGACATAAATTATTGGTTGTACTAAGGCATCATTTGTAACGTTTCTTAGGTTATAATGTACTCTTTGAAGACAAAGGACCGTAGCATGAATCGAGAGTTACGGGATATTTTAGTTCAGTGTTGTTTGCGAATCGTTGGAGTTGTCACTAACAATTGACATGTACACCCAACGTACCCAGAGTACGTAGAGGTACACAGCGCATGTAGAGCTATACAATGAACTCAGTTGTTCACGAGATTAAAGAGGCTATAATTCCTTTTATTTAAGACAAAGAAAAGCGTGTTGGTGAAACACCTGTGTGAAATCAAATCAACAGTTTTACAGTGCACACTTTAACGTTTTAACGTTTAACGTTTTTCACACATCATTCTACGACAATGCCCGCACTTTACTAAAAGTAGGTACGTAAACAACTTCACAAGGCTCAAAACTGCTACAAGTGGTTTAACTTCTCTTAATGTGAAAATGTGTGTGATTACATATTTTGCAGCACATCGGTGGTTCAGTTAGCCAGTGGAGACTTAGTTCGAAGTAGATTGTAATTTTGCTATCATGAAGGTAGACGGTTTGTGTGCCCTGGTTACCGGAGGTGCCAGTGGATTGGGCAAACACCTTGTTGGAAGACTACTTTCACTGAAAGTGAAGGTAAGTTAAAACATTATATCCATGCAATGAGGAAATATGAAGTAGGTTCGAGCAGGAAGAGGGACGAACGCAAACAGGGTGGAGACATTGTGTAAATAAAAACAATCCAAATTATTGTAAGTTTTCATAGAATGTTATTTTCCGAGTTAGGAATGAGATCCATATTAACTTGATCGTTGGTCTGAAAATACGATAATGAACAATGAAACGTCTGACCAGCTTTTGGATATTCGTGGCTAGTAGAAGTTAAAGAAACACACTACTCCCTAGATACCTCAGAGCTTCCTTGGTTTCGCTTTCGCTCACGTTCATTGGCGTTACCATAAAATCCAGCGAAAACTTATGGCGGTCCCCCTGTCCAATGTGCCCCAAGCTATCAAAAAGGGTATTACGTAATAACTTGATGAGGCAACATTGATCAGTCAAACCTGTCAGTTAGTCATTTATCTCAGCACCCACGAGTTCTTTATAATTTACGTCTCTGTATGTGACTCATTTCCAAAGCCTTTTGACAATTAAAGATTTGACCTGTGACCTTTGACCTGTGACCTTAAAATTTGACGGGAGAGACATTTTCAAACCATCGGTCACATACCTACCAACTTTGACCCTCAGGAGGAGTTGCGGACGCAAACTTTTTAAATTGAAACTTTCTTTCGCAAACACAGACACGAGGACGCCCTTACACACATCTTCACATATTTTGATCTCTACCTTAATAGAGGGTCTTAAGTCACCTAAAGTACCATACCATGTTAAACCCCTCATGTCCTATATATCAATCATACAAAATGCTACCATGGCAGCTGTTGCTATGGCAACTGAGAGAGACATAATACATTCTAGCGTCCAAAGGCAACTACAATTCTCATCCCGTACATTACATGTACAGATAATGATCATAAACTGAGCATTCGAAAAACATTATTCAGTATTTTCAGTGGCCCAGCACCTTAACCTGCATAATCACACAGCATGTCTGGCCAAAAGTGCGCCATATTTTATGAGCACCTCCGCACTGTCCAGAGAGGAGTTTCAGTGAGATAAAATCCATCCTCTGATTTAGTATGCTCAACAGAGATTATGCCTCCATCAGCAGTCATGCTCATACAATGTAATATCTTTGTCTTTAATTTATCTTTAATCTTTGTCAGTTATATATTTTTGTCAGTTTATTGCTGTTGTCGACGTAAATAAGGCTTCCGGAGAAGCAGCATTGAAGGAATTCAACAGCCAATATGGAGAAGGAAGAGTTCGATTTATATCCTGTGACGTTCGAAGTCAAGATGAAGTAAAAGGTAACTTTGTATAGCGACCATGACGGTGGTGATAAGGGTGTGTGTTCGTGACGCCTGGTTTGAAAATACGATATCTCAAGAACGAAAGCTTGAACCGATTTCATAGTGTGTTTACGTACCATATTGAGTACAAAAGCCATAGTGTTAGGTGGTGGGTAAACGCCTATCCGAGGTCAATAACGTCAAAATGCAAGCTTGGATCTCATATTGAATATGTATATCAATCGTATGAAGTACAAAGTTCCTAATTTTCCTTTGGAGGTAAAAGATCAACGCAGGTCAGCAGAATTTAAAACGTGAAAACTACGCAAACGCAAAATTTTATTATGTATGTCACTACTTATCGTAACCAAATTCCTCATGTGTTAGTTCCTGTAAGCAGCAATGTTGGGCTGCATCATCAAAGCAAATGGCAATTTTGAATTTTTCCCCTTTTTAATTCAGTGGCATTCAAAGACGCATTCACCGAATATAACCGTTTGGATCTACTGGTCAATTGCGCTGGTGTAGCAAGCGGACCGGACGTTATCAAAGTCAACTTGGTAAGTGTTTATATATATATATATATATATATATATATATATATATATATATATATATATATGTGATTTTCATTACATGTGTTTCTGTATAAGTGGAAGATAGAATAAGTATGTTCGGTGTCATTCTAAAGTTAATGTATTATTCTTATTGTAGGAGGGTGTCATCCACTGCTGTGAGGTTGGCAAGCAATATATCAGCAAGAAAAAGGAAGGGCACGGAGGGATTGTTATAAATTTCAGTTCTATCGGAGGTGAGTTACACGACGCTCCTTGAAAATAGTGATGATAGAGTGCTAATTGTCTAAAGAGTATATTGAAGTTTAATGGTTACCTTCTGCATGTATAAACAGTATTCAGATTGACACTCTTCCAGGTATCATACCATTCTGGAATCCGATCTATGCGGCCTCAAAGTATGGTGTCGTCGGGTATTCACTTACTTTAGCGGTATGTGTATTCACTTTTCATGAATATTTTTTATGAATTTAATGAATTCTCCCTCCTGAAAATAAAGAATCTTCTTCATAGGGCATGGAATGCTTCTTCAGTGACAATCTTACTAAAGTCACTGCAAGTAGTTGTTTCATTTACAAAAGGAGAGAAATCAAGTCGCTTAAAAAAAATAGTGATATTTTTTGCTACTACTCAGCGAAAAATCTGTTGGTTACACACCCTGAAAGCTCACGTCGTTTTTAAACGGAGAAATTTGTGCGACAGAAATCTATTATTAAACCTATTTCATGAATTACGCCCTCCACATCGCATCATCCTTACGTAACACTGTGACGTTCTTTTTCTTTATTCTGAAAGAGTAACAGGGGCCGACATGCTTCTTATATTTACTTTTCATGACCTGTAGGAATGTGATCCAGTCTTCAGTGGTAACAACGACTGTCGTATCGTTGTCATCTGTCCAGCCGTTGTGGAGACGCCCTTCGTTCAGTTACGCGAAACTGAAAAATCGAAATTAAATTTCGTGAGGTAAGAATAATTTGTATCGAGCTCATGTATATTCTATATTATTTTCTGATCATCCATACTTTATAAGAATCCTCAACTACTATTGGCCTATTACATGCAGGTGACCGTGCATCATCTTGTAGATAATGCACGATCAATTTTTAAAGTAATATCCTCGGTGGATGAATGCAATGTAAATGCAATTCAACAGTGTTTTGTCCCCTGCTATTTTACACTAAACGAGGGTGGTGCTTTGTCAATCGTACACAAACATTGTTAACATAAACGTCGTTCCATCAAAATCCCAATATATGTAGTAATGAACAAGGTTAACCAACGCTGTACCTTGGGGGTGGGTTAATGCTATCTTGCATTATCTTATTTTAATGCACGGTTCAGCGTTGATTAACTTTCATTATTAACTGCTAAACTTAACGTGTCATCTTTTGTTTTTTTGTAGTGATTGCTCACAATGCCTTGCAGATGCGATTCCCCCAAAAATCAGATTTTCGAGTATACTGCAATTTTCAAAAAACAATTTTCATATAGAGAAAAAGTACCAATATTTCAAAACAATTATCATGTCAATTTAGTAGAAAGATTTACATGCATCATTAATTCTTGTTACGTCCCATGCAGATGTCCCTATTGAAGTAAGACTTCAGGCCTACTGTATTCGGGGGTAGGTTAAGCGGGTTTCGAGCTATCCCCCTCCCCCCTACAAGATCTGGAGTTCCGCTCATCCTAAGACGTTCAAATTGTGGTAAAATCGAACCGCCCTAAGGAAAAAGTTGTATGCGGGCCTGGAGTTGCAAGAACGCACTGTACCTATTTCGTGTGCAAAGTTCATCCGAAACTTGAGCCAAATTGCTAGATACACACTAGAACTGTAGAATGTTCAGCAAAAATGTTCATTAAAAGCTGTGGGTCATGTTAAACAGCAAATTCAAGTTCTAAGACACGTTTATCTTTTTTTTTTGATCGATCAAGTGGGCCTTATCCACATTTCTGTCGTTAGGTAATTGTGCGACTTATCATATTCTTATTTCGTTTGGAGTATGCTAGACAAGTAGCACGTAAAATCTGTCAACGGATGTATCCTGTAAAGAAATCAACACGATTAATTACATTTTCTGAAATTTCTTTGTTGTTAGAAGGAAATAATATATTTTTTAGTTTGGCTTAACCAAGATTCAAGCGCTATTAATTTTCTCTAGTTACATTCACTCAATCCGTAAAAGTATCACGTTATATTTTTGATATGTTCTATTTTTGTTTCTTTATCAGGATCGACCAAGTATCGGACGCATGCGTCATGGCGATTGAGGATGATTCTAAGCACGCCTGTTGCATTCGGATCACCCCGGCCTTTGGGATTGATCTTCTACCGATGAAGTCATCCAAAGAATTGCAAGAAGAGGCAAAAATATGGAAGGAATAAATCAACGCTGGACAAATTCTCCATAGAAAGTTACGCCTTTGTGATTCATTGCCAAGTACTAGGAATAAACTTCGACAACTTTTTAACCGAACCGTCACCTAAAAAACTGAATCAGTTTATTTTTAACATATAGTATTCATCATCTATGAGCGGGTGGTTTTATTTGCCGCATTGATGCAGTATATTTTGTAACAAGTTCTTCTGAGTTCTTGGCTTAATATGTCCTCCAACTGACTAATCAGGAACAGATGCTGACTGAAAATAGAAGATGTGTGGCTGTCTGCTAAAGTCTGGACAAAGTGTAGAGATACTAAAGAAAATAATTCTCAGAGTAGTAATCACCTGAGTTGATAAACATATCCCGTAAAATGGAATAATTAATGTAATTAATATTAGAATAACAGTATTGACAGTAAATTCAAGTAATTAGATCAACAGTTTCTTAAATTGAACAAGAAAATAAAAAGTATAAAACTGGATATTTGTTGTGTCGTTGTTTTTGCAGGAAAACACAAAATATTGAAAGTAAACGAGGATAACTTTTCCTGGCAACGAATGATGAAAGAAAATAGAAATCCTCATTACACCTAATCACGAGGAAATATAAACGAATGAAAAGTTTACCTTATCGTTTAATTAATTTCAATAGTCTTGACTATCAACCCATTCTGATACACATGTTTACGTGAACAGTAAAATATGTCGATTAATAATAAAGGTAGCTTGAAAGGCATCGATTTCACAATAAACTAGTATGGAATGCACACTTTTATGATAGAAGCCAATTGGCATACCGTCGGACTTGTTGTATGTTGTAACAAATAACTCAATCTCTACACAGTAATAGTTTCATACAAACTCCTTTCAAGTATTCAATTCATATTATAACATATGCAATGATATAAAGCAACTAGCTTCAGAAGTGTGAACATCACGTTATTATATGATGGAAGTCATTTGACTTTCCTTGCCAAAATTATTGAAGACTTCCTAGTTTAAGAGATATAATCCCCCCCCCCCTTTAATCTGTTCTTAATTCCATCGTTTGACCGTTGAAAAAAAAAACAGCAAAGGAAGCATAATTTCATGATGAAAGCCATATCGTTGTCCTCGTTTCAGTTGTCCTTGTGACGGAAAATATCTCATCATTCCACAGCTTATCTCAACGAATGCTCTGTTTCAAACGGTCTTACCATAGGAACCAATTCTATTCTCGCTTCAAAAATATGCTATTCCCTGGACAAATACCAGAATGAAAGCTCAATTTTTATGATGTAACCCAATTCGCTTCCCTCCTAAGTACCTTGCTAGTTGTACGCCGTCACTGCACATTTAGAGGAAACATCGCCCTCTTTTAACCAGTACAAATATCAGGAAAAGCAATTTCTATGATGAAAACTAAAATTACTCGATCCGTTCCGTTCTTAAAAGCAGGGTGTGCTGCTCTCAGGAAAAATAACCTTTCTTTCTTGTTCGTCCATTCGCTAACTATATTAAAAACAACATCTTCGCAACGTTCCTTCAGGAGAAATTATTCCTATTGCTTATTACATTATTGTCTTATTCCTACAGAGTCAGATACTCTCCCTGTAAACTTTATATGTTAACAATAACTAAATAATGCCTAACAGGTTTCTACAATGGGTGCTGGATGAGGTGGACGTTGTTGGTAAGTTTGAGTGAAACATTTGGGTCTACGGGGAGTGTCTCGTAAAAGATAGGCGAAGTTTAAACTCAAATTTTCGTTAATACGAAACGAGACAAAGAAGGAACCCACCGAGTTCACGGAATTACCATATCTGTTAATTTGCAGCTTCATTGATGAGAAATTGAACGTGAACTATACATAGATTCTATATATCTTTGAACGTGTGACGTACTATGTTTCATCAGTGAAAAAAAAATAAAAGAACTAAAATAACTTATTTATCTATCAATTGAAATCGTTATTTCAGGCGATCCATGTCGACGCATTTCGGGCTTATGGCAAGCCGTTTTACTTTTTATTCTGTATTTAATGATATCAGCAAATAATTGCAGATATCATTAAATCATTTACTGATATCTTTAATTCTTTTAATGATATCTTAAATTATTTAAAGATATCTGTAATTAGTGTAGTTCAATTGATGATATCATTAAATGTTTTAACGATATGTTTTAAATGTTTTAACGATATGTATTATTAGTGTTCCTCACTAATAATACATATCGTTAAATCGAATTCATGATATCATTAATTCCGAACTAGTGATATGAACATATCGTTAATTCGAATTATTGATATCATTAAATAAGGCCGAATTTGTGATATGTCCGCCATATTTAATGATATCAATAATTCGAATTAGTGATATGTACATATCCTTAATTCCAATTCTTGATATCATTAAATCCGAATTAGTGATATGTACATATCGTTAATTCGAATTCGTGATATCATTAAATAAAGCCGAATTTGTGATATGTCCGCCATATTTAAAGATATCTTTAAATGATATACTGATATCATGAAATGATTTTCTGATATCAAGATTTCAGTTTTTGATAACACAAATTTGTGGCAATTACTGATATCTTTAAATCATTTACTGATATCTTAAATTCCCTTTTTTGATATCAGTAAATGATTTAATGATATCTGCAATTATTTACTGATATCATTAAATACAGAATAAAAAGTAAAACAGCTTGCCATAGCGGCTACACATCAGGTGCAGCGGTTTCAAGAACACTGTTGTTTACTTCCCTCTAAAAATACTCACTATCGCAGTCTCATTAAGTCGGTTGCAATGACTAATATTTCGTAGCACTAGACACGATAGAGAAATGGGTTTGCCTTAATCCCCCCTCCCTCCCCCACACCCACACATACAATTAATTAGTATATAGTTTTTAAAACTGAAGAAAAACTCAAACAAATTGACATCGAATGTATCAATACAGAGTGACATTTTGTCGGTAATATTAACAATAGCAATCACTTGTGCTTTCATGATACCTATCGATCGTATAAAACAGATGTACGTACTCAGTCTAAGACATACGTTGGACCAAGTACGTCTCAGATTTGTATTAAAATCATGAACAAACATCTGACTTTAGCGTTCGTAAGTGCAGAAATCTAGTTTCAAACTATACCGAGGTGATCGCTTTCTTTCGTAGATATTTGTATCATGTCGTTACATGCACATACGCTTGAAAGTAAGATGACATAGATGTTAACTTTAACATGTTGAAAGCTATTAAAGGGATCGTTTCATGTAAATTGTTTATTTTATTCCTTAGCAAAGGCGTGGTATTTGTATAACTCAAGAATTTGAGGATAGGACACAAACGAAAAGTAGCCGACTTTGGTCGCAATTTGTCAGTCTTTGTCAGCGAGATCCTTCTGCATAATGTAAGTCAAATCGATGAAGTTTTCCAATTTTTTCATTACACAAATAATTCCTATCACATAAATCGACTTTCTATATTCAGTGTGAACCGAAAATGTCTCCACTTCGATCTGAAAACTTCTTGTTGATAATTGTAACATCTTCAATGTCTTCTATACATATATATAAAATTTGAATAAAAAGTGGCTTGGGTTTCATTAGAACCATCTACCATATGGAGCATATAAACACTGGTACTCAGTACAGAACAGGACAATTGAATGGAAAGCATCCTATATTAGGTATCGAAAAATTCACATCAAGAGGGTACAGATACCACTACTCTCACGTGTAACCAACGATAAGTGTTTGTTTTTGAATAATAAATGAGGTCATGAACGTTAGAGTTACCCGACATATTAGAATCATTTTAAACATAACCATATTAATAACTTCAGCAAGAATCTACGAGAACAAGAGATCACTTTGCTCTTGAAAATTGAAAACTATAGTTTTCCAAGGTGTGGAAAATAATCAGCAGGTAATTTTTCCCCTTTAAGTAAGATATGTGTGATCCATTATGCATGACGTTGATACTATACTGTATCTGATTACTATACTAATCTCAATTTTGATCAGACCTGACCGTTCCATTTTATCATCGCTTCAAACGTTACATTTTCTGTGAGGTCTTTGTAAAGTTTACCAGGGAGCACGGACCCTGCAAAGAATACTTTGCGTAGGAGTTGCTGACAAAAGCTCTTTACTCTACAGAAAAATAAAAACAGTTCAAACAGATTTCTTGACGTTAGGATAAATCATCAAAGATTTAATTAGCTTTTGTTTCTATCATCTTCTTTTCTGTCAAAGAACTATTTTTAATTGCATTTGCTGACTGCTGTACCGTGTCGCTTGGCAGAAAGGTTGGGTCACTAAAGTAGAAGCTAAAGCAACTAATTTTGTGATAGCAAATTGTTGTTAATTTAAACCAGAATTATTGAAATTACACCGAACTATCTCAGGAATTATCTTAGACGCTCCACATCAAACCCAATCATTCGACATCGTTCAGAAATCTCGATATTTCGACTGCGTAAGATAAAACGAAAAATGAAAGTTGAAGGAATATGCGCATTGGTCACTGGTGGTGCCAGTGGAATTGGCAAAAATTTGTGTGGAAGATTACTTTCAAAGGACGCAAAGGTGAGTTCAATTTACATTAACGCACCATCAATACCGTTTTGTTCGATGACGTCCTCTTTATTAATGTACTTTTCATTCATGAGACTTACTTGGTGAGATTTACTTTATGTCGATCTGTATCATCGTTGGGTTAAACTAGAAATTTGGACTCACATGGCAAATCCGAAGTAGCCTCAACGATATGGAGGTGTTATATAATGTACGAAACTAAAGAAAGTGATGCAGTTTACTTTTTGTTAGCGTAACTCTAATGTGTAGAACTTGTGTCCTGTGGTATTTCACTTTTCGTCGAAGTGTAAGGGAACTTGAAGACCAGTGGAAAACGTGTCCTTTGGTCAGGCGTGTGTTACCCTGACTAGGTGAATTTATACGCATTTTCATAGATGTTAGTTAGGGTAACCTTGGGTGGGGTATGCAGTTTCTTGTGGCTCGACACCTTATTGCACTGTACAAGAAGCAGCCAAAACAGTCAATCTCTTGATCTTCAACCAAAAGAATGGAAGGCCAGTCAGGATGGAAAAGTGTCAAAATCATGTGACCATCTATTGAGAGTGTTACAAGTTTGAAGACAGTGCAAGATGAGAATCGAACAAGCTTGTGGTGAAGAAATGAAGTATACCATTTTCATTGAATACAGAATAATAATACTTGTTTGGCCAAGACGACTGAAAGTGATTTTGTTTAAAAATGTGCTTAATGTTGGTATCATGACTAGACAATGCATGAGAGGCAATGCTTAATTTAGGGTATTAGTAGTTTAATATTGAAGTTATTCATTTGTCCTAGTATAGTAACGTTCTTCTAAATGTTTGTGTTTGTGTTTAAAAAGTTTGTTTTTAAAGGATCGACTTTTTTGACGGGCGTAGCATCTTTGCCTGACAAACCTGGCAAAATCGGAAAAACGATTCCAGAAACGTAGATTATGAGGCTACGTAATAAATATCAAGTACTTTGTCTGTTCACACTTTCTTGTAAATGGTAGTCTGCGACAAATTGATTGGAAGTGAGAGCGCAAGCAACTTATAAGCCAGTAACTTATCATTTGTCATAAAGAAAACTGTTCAAGTGAACTTAAATCATTTTTCTTGGCATTCAGTCGTTTGTTTATCAGTGCCAAATGCTAACGGATATGGAACTTCAAAGTATTGTAACCTGTAAGTTCTTTTGTGACGATCGATAGAAAAGTTTCAAACTTCAGTCATAATTCCCCTTCCTCCATTCTCACCAAAATTGTTGCCTCAGCTCATCATCAAAGACAGATATTCATCTACTTCAGACAACTAAGATTCTACCAACTAGGATACTTCAAGCCCCACTTACAACTGTCTTATCTTCTCCTTGTGCAAAATGAAAACCTAGCATATTGTTCGAAGGATATCCTGGTGCGTATACAAGACCCTTCAATCAGACCACTCTCCTTTCATGATGTGTTATACAGTTATAAGCTAACCTGCATTTTGTTTTGAGTCTCTTTTGTTACTCTGGTGGCAATCAAAAGGCAGTCACCAGCTGCGAGCTTTGCTTTCCTCAAGTATAACTCATACTTTGAATGATGAGTATCTGCCTTTAAAGCCACAATTAACAGGAGAGAGGAGATTTTTTTTTTAAATCTAGATTTGGTGGAGGGTGTACCATCGACTGAATCTTGCAGGGTGAATTAGTCTCGATAAGAAATCAGAAAACCTTAGGTCTACGGGTACTAATATCCGCTGCCAAGGAAAACTAAACATTTAATGTTTAATTAACCGTGTCCTTGCCACAGAAGTGAGACAAGATTACCACGAGATAGCAAAAACGGCCTTAGGCGATGAGGTTGGTAGGATATGAAAAAAGGATTTTTAGTGACTTCGAATCATCTTGTCTTTCATCTACAAACTGATTATCTTATCAAACAGCATCGATCTGCAGAGAATATTGCTGCATAAAATGTAACAACTCTTTGCCTTAACTTTTAAATTTTATTAAAATATTTCCTGTTTTCTGTGAGCGGACTAGCTTGTAGTTCAAAGAAGTGTTACATATAAATATGTAATTACACGGTATGAGAAATCAAACTTTTCTTATATTACTTGTCGTTGGATATATCAGTTTGTCGCTGTCGTGGACGTGGATAAGGCCGCTGGGGAAGCAACGGAAAAGGAGTTTAAGGAGAAATATGGAGAAAACAAAGTCTGCTTCATCGCATGCGATATAACGAATGAAGATCAACTGGAAGGTAAAATGTTAATCTTATAAAAAAAATGTTGAATTCTCCTCTGTAATTTCTTTATCCAACTTCTTCATTCTTTTTGTGTTTCAATCACTGGTGCATCCATGGGTGCACCCAAACATTTGCTTATAGAATTTATATCTGAAAAACAAAACTTTCTAGCCATAACATTTACTTTACAACTGCGCACTTATGTCGCACAAAATCCCATATGAGGGATGTTGTAGCAAATTTATCCAATCGGAGAAGGCCAACCTTCCTATAGACCCCCCCCCCCCCCCCGATTTCACTGTAAAAGTGGTTCGTCGGTTCCCAAATAAGGGACTTTGATATCTAAAAGTGATGTCAACCCGTACTAATGTGTCTGTTAGTGAATTAGCGATGGCTTTAGTCAACCACAAATGGATACCTGTGGTTAAGATTAATGTTCCTCCTCGAAAGTTTTTTATTTCTCTTCCTTTCTATAACGATCTCCTCCCTGTGAGCCTTTTCGTGAACAACGTCGTAAGTTTATACACATTCTGCACGAAGAGAAAAATGATTCACTTGTAAACTATAACCCGTCACGTTGGTCTTCATTTAGTGTTCGTCCATAACGTTACTTAAACTAAGTTAGTTCAATTTTTTTGTACTTCTTTCCATTAGGGACTTTCAAGGAGGTCGTCAAAAGATGCGGCAGGTTAGATTTACTTGTCAACAATGCTGGTGCCTTCTTGCGACCAAGAGTCATCGAAATAAATTTGGTAAGTTTGGTAACATTTTACGATGCAGAGAGATTGGCGGTGATAACCAAGCTGCTTATTGAAATATTTAAACAAGTGTCATTGATATTACAGAATTACACTCCCAATGAATTCACCGTCAGTTACAGTTCTTTTTTCCGTCCTTTCAAAGCTAGAATAGTGGAATAGAATAATTTATGAAATATGTTGATTAGCAAACAGCACTATTACGTGATTTCGTCCCACAGAGGGCAGTCGTACCGGACGAGATCGTAGTTCTTCCACCAAGGAATGTCACATCATTCCTTTGCCAGTCTCTGTAACTAATAGCACAACACTTGCAGGTTACAATTCAAAACTACAACGACACTGTTAAATGGTGTCCAACACAGTTCAGACAGTAAGGGTCTTTGCATGGCAATCTTAGCTAAAGAAGGATTTCGAAATGGTCGGTAAGATTTCTGAATTAACATATTAATAATTCTATCATTCTTGAAAGCAATATTTTACTTTGATACACAGGGAGGTACAATCCGTTGCTGCCAACTTGGAAAGAAGTATATGAGCAAGACTTCTGGAGGACCTGGAGGAGTTCTACTGAATATGTGCTCATTGGCAGGTGATAACTATACGTAAAAGACGATTATCTTGTGAGTTAAAAAACTAACAGACACTGAGAATATATTCCCTACCTGCTTAGCAAAAACCGCTCAAAACATCAAACGTTTGGCAAATTTGGTAGTTCTCTACCTTTATGAATTGTTTAGCATGCACCTAAGAAGAGAGCATCACCTACCTCCTTAACTTGTATGAGCAAAGTGAAATAGATTTCATTGAAGGAAGCGTCATACACATTGCATAGACAGTACTGGGTTTTTACATTACTACTGAATTAACTCTTAATAAAGTGATACTGCAGGCATGCCTTTCTGATTGTAAGATTAAAGTAGGCTTTGCTGACTCCAGATGGTCGATAAAAAATTGAATCTTAGCAAATACACCAATGTAATATGTCTTACGTGTTCTTCAAGGCTGTTGCAAAAGTGAAAAACTATTGAAGCAAAGCTCTCTGAGTTAGCAGTAAAGAAGTTCGACCTCTGACGTAATTGTGGGTATGGGAATCTACGGTACTTGTGTAGCAAGCAGAAGTAAATGGATTTACATTTGTAAAATTCTGTTCTTATATGACAAAACTGGTTCTTTAATATTAATTTAATTTTTAATGCATATGGTAACGAGATACATTCTGTAAGTAAGTCCTACTCTCACTGTGAATTGTTACAGAACGTTTTGTCGATAGAAATTGCTTTTCTCGCTACAGACGTCTGGGTAATGCCTGAGTAATGTCTGAGTAATGTCTGAGTAACCGATCCAACCGGTTTCGTACATCCTTGTAATGACAATACCAAATTATCTATTAGACAATAGACAGGCAAACAATTCCCTTGATACTTACTGGTGATTCCAACTTTCTCAGGTTTTATTCCTTTTATGGATCCAATCTATTGCGCTTCGAAACATGGTGTGTTTGGATATTCCCTAGCACTAGCGGTGAGTTTACAATTAATCTGTCCTTTCTTAAAAGTTGCATACCTTTTGCAAAGCCTCGTTTTATAGATAAATATTTAATGACAAGTGTAATATGGATTGATATATTATGAGTATTTTTTTTGTAAAACTCTCAATTTCTTTATGAAATTGACGGACAATAACCTTCAAACAAACAAAACAATGCGCCTCTTGCTTTGGATACTTTTAATTGTCCCATAAGTGAGTTGGAAAACTCATCTATCAAAGTTGCTCAATAACAGGAAGTGCTTTCCACTGCTCAAATCATGTACTTGAATAAGAGGGCTATGGAAGAAATCCTCTTACATGCCTCATTACAAATTTTACGAAGAACTAAACTAATAACAGATAATAAGCATGCATTCTGCTCTTGATAATCACGTAAATCTTACCACACAAGAAATGAATCAATACGTCAAACATAAATTAAATGGAAATAGTAGTTTCATGAGTGTTATTAAACAAACACTAGGAAAGGCAACCAAAAGCAAAACGTAGATTTTCAGTAGAGATATTTTTCTTCTAAACTGATAATTACACACAAATTTCTGAATATCATACCGTGAGTATGTGTTGGACTTCCAGTAATTTTAAATCTTGCTTCTTTTCGGGGGTGTAGGAGTGCGATCCGGATTTCAATGGTGCTGATAACCTTCGCATTGCTGTCATCTGTCCGACCGGTGTGGACACTCCACTTCTTCGAAACAGTCCATTGAGCGACGCCGCTCTTTCAAAAGTTAACTTTGTTCCGTGAGTATCGTTTACCTGTTCACACATATGTCCTAGAATTTATCATGTTTTTTGTAACGTTGGGAAATAATTTTGAGAACTTCTTTGGCACTTGATGTGCGAAATTCATCCAGTTGCACAAAGATGTATCAGGGAGGAGGTCAACTTAAAATATGGCATTTGGGGAAAATTCTTTACACTTCTTTTTATCTTTTTTTTTAAATGTTGGTCTCGCTCTTTTATATACTTTCACATGTAAATACAGTTATTTATAGGATATGTTGCTGAAAATTCCTTTGTTAGGTCAGTTACTTCTCAAAACCCTTCCAATATGTATGTTGATAGCACATTTAAGAATTAACATTGCAAGTTAGACTCTCAAACATTGATCATGACTTTCAAACAACGAAACTGTTTACTCGTTAATTCCGACGTTTTCCGAATTGATGTTAATGAAGTTTTGAAGCATTGATGACTTCAGATTCGTTCTTTATCTGTTGAATTTCAGGGTTGATCAAGTATCTGATGCATGTATCATGGCTATAGAGGACGATTCCAAACACGCCTGTTGTATTCGAATCACTGCAGCAAATGGAATTGATCTTTTACCAATGAAGTCGTCCAAGGAATGGCAGAATGAACTCAAAGTTTTTAAGATTTAAGCTACGTTGAGGGTAAAAATGACGATAGACAGTTTACTTGAAAGGTGGTGGGGTTAGGGGCATTAAGGTGGGGTTCGAAACGTTTGTCGATACTCACGTTAACCGATGGTACATATCAGGTATCCATTAGATAATGCAAGAATCTGTACAACAGTTTGCGACATCATAAGAGACTGCTGATTGTACGGATTAATGATGCAAATGTTACTCATTATAATAACAGGTTTCATCTCTGCTTATGTGTAGACATGTTAAGGTTTCGTCAATATCAGGTATTTACAGAAAAGTCAGTGAGAATGGACTATCATTCAAAGTTCGTTATGGATAAATTCCGTGCAAACACAGTCAGGTGTCTTACGTTTCGTGTCATGTACAGCCTTCATTTGAAATGAAGTGTTTCCTCGTCCTTACAGACGGTATTGA
Organism: Stichopus chloronotus; assembly: GCA_021234535.1. Lineage (NCBI taxonomy): Eukaryota > Metazoa > Echinodermata > Holothuroidea > Aspidochirotida > Stichopodidae > Stichopus > Stichopus chloronotus. The sequence continues at coordinate 27,117,637 of CM037837.1, read as the reverse complement.
TTAAGTAACTCCAAGGAAAAAACTCCATCAAACTCCAGGGAATTACATAACGAGCTCGCACAGTCTATCGTAATTTATTTAAATTGCATTCATTTCATTTAAACCGATTTCGGATTCAAAAGTGGTTGAAATATTGTGTTTTATGACCTTTACCCTTGACTTTTAATTCGTAATGTAACCTGTCCTTTAGCCACTACATGTCATACCCTGTAAGTCTCCACCAAGTGTGAAGTTTACAAGATTATCCGCCACGAAGGAGATCGTGAAGTACCTTTCCACAGTATTTCGACAGATTCGACTTCAACGCTTATCGACATTTTCTGAAAAATACCCTACCTGTGGAGTTACCATAGAGCAAGATTATGTGTACTAGAGGGCAAACCTCCTGGAACAGCTGTGATTACATGGAGCTATTCAATCATAGGAGCAGCCTATAGCGATTAACCCGACTTGACGTCTGATTGACGTCTGCTCCTACTCCGCCTCACTATTTCTAAATACTTACGTACACGGTGCGTTGTATTTCGCCCGGAATATGGTCCTCCCCATGTTCGGTTTTGGAAAGCGACACCACTCAATGTCCGCTATAGGTGCCTTGTGGAATAAGTATTTACTTCGCATCATTGTGGGTAAATGAGGTTAGTCCATGCTCCTTCCACTTGTCGTGTTCAAGAGTATAAATTGTAGTTCAGATAAATATATGCATGTCAACTGCACGCATGAAGCTGTTACATATGATAATTTCACAGGTTTATTTCTTACAATTAAGTTTTGTTGCTTACAGTGTTTGTATTACAAGGCGATAATTAATGCAACCGAAGAAGACCTAGAAGGGTGGAACCAGGACTATTGTCATTTCAATAAAAGGGGGTTTTCAATATATGTTTATAAAAACATAGCATAAACTAAATACACCACTAACACGGGGGTGAGTGACACCGCCGTTCTTTTCTCAAGAGTCTTCTTTCAGCATTTTTTTTATTACAAATGTCGTTTGCATGACATTTTCGTTTTTACATGCAAATGGTGATAAAACTTATACAGATGAAATAATTACTTGCTTTACCGAACAATTTAAATGTGTAAATGCCTTTAACGCAGAAACCCCTGAATGTAGAAGTTCAGTAGACTAGTCAAGATACACTTATTGAAGTTTCGAAAACGAGTAACTTATACTTTGTTTAGGCTGTGACATGTCATGATGGAACCAGGATGGTTTCCAATATGGTTCATCACCACTACGCTTCCTCAAATCATTTACCCATGTAAACTCATCAGGATTGATAGCAAGCGTGCAATTCGGAACACCCAATGCATAGGAATTTCCGCCAGCATGCCGTAGGAACTTGCATTTAATACTTTTCTTTGTGAGACAGGTGTGTCTCTGGAAATCTGCTACCCATTTCGAAGATAAAAGCTGCGGTTCAGAATCCTGGCGAATTATATTTACATTGGTTACGTACGTACTTTATAAAGCACCATTTTCGCGCCATAACAAATTTAGGAGTTATTTGCATCGTTGACGTTTGATTTTTGGCATTCTGCCTCTAAGTACTGAAGACCATGCAATGGTATACTGTTTCCAAAGCGAAGTAAATTGGGACACCAAGCAGTTATCCCAGCTGCCTGCAATTAGCCTCTGTGAACACACGGTCCATTAACTCCATGTTTTATGAATGAACTCTTTCCTCTGCACCGCAGACTACTTGTGTCAGTGCGACTATGTACAGCAGGTGTATGCACGTAGTGCAATCAGCTTGTGCACTTTGTGTACTAGCGTACTTAAAAACCTGTTGCAAACCTGTTAAAAACCTGTGTGACGTGCTACAACGACAAGCTTCAATTACAAGTACAATTGTACAAGCAAGTACAATTGTCTGCCTTTTGCATCGTTCATGACATTTCTATCAGGCTTATCCTTGATTAGAAAGTGAACACATCTATGGTATTTTGTAGTCTGCTGGAGTTGTACTAGGATTGGGAGGTTTTCTGCACCACCAAAGATTTGCTAGTAGTCACGGTAGTAAATACTTTTCGCCCGTCGACGCTCAGAGACGTGTATGACAATATAACATTTGGGCTTTATGTCAAAACAGGAAAAAGAATCTATATGCGGCTATTGAACTTCCGGAACCTATCAACTAGTTGTCAAAAAAGAGACTTCTGCCTCTTTAATTCATTTCCATGCAACACCTTCACGAATGGATCTCAATTCAACAATCGTTGAACCACCTTCCCTGAATGTGTTGGTGGTACCAACGTACACATCAGAGCAATGTTCTGAACGAGCTATTTGTTTAAGGATAATTAAATGAAGTTGCCTGGTAAGTTAGATTTAACTGAACCAAGATCCCGGACAGCCTGTAAATTAGAATTGTTTGAGCAAGAGATTACAAAAAGATCAAATAGATCAAATTGTACCTAAGCACCCTGGAACTAATGCATCATATAGAGGCTACAGTGGTGCATCGTTCGCTCTGTGATGCTTCTGAAGAAAACTGAGACTTTACTTAAAGTAGAGATTACTTTGCTATCATCATGAAGGTAGACGGTTTGTGTGCCCTGGTTACCGGAGGTGCCAGTGGATTGGGCAAACACCTTGTTGAAAGACTGCTATCACTGAAAGCAAAGGTAGGTTCGAAGAATACCATAACAATGAAACGAATGACACAGTGTGATATTCGGAATATGTTTTATCTCGTTCTAGTTAAAGGTAGTTAATCTAGATATAAACGAACTATATTTGAATAGGTTGGGGAATGGTGGAAGACAAGGCTTAGGAACAAGTTTTGAATAACTTTTTTCTCGGTCTTGACAATGAGCAAGTAGCTTGAATGTATGCATTGTCCATAAATATACCTGTTCGATCATAAGCCTCCAAAACACATTGAGTTATCTTTGCAAAATATGTCAATTTTTATTGGAAAATCTGAATACATATAAATATTGCGCACAAAAATCTAAAATCTCTCACTTTTCTGAGAACATCATAATTAATGTAAATTGTTGGTTAACTTGGGTTTCACGTTTACGTTTCGGAGCAATGTATAATTCCCACGATTGACGTAGGGTGCTGACATATTTTAGTTCCGTCATCGATTGCAGTACCTATCATGTAACATGTGCCCCAATTTTTTTTTTTTTTTTTTTTGCTTGCTTGCTTGCTTTGAATGGAATGTGACGACAAAGTAGATAATACAAACCGAGTAATCCATTCCGTGAGATCCTGTAAGTCATTATTTATGTTGATTTGTGACTTGGTTTGTGTTCAGGTCCAAATGATTGAATTGCCACCACTTGACTTGTGACTTGATTTGCGACTTGACGTGTGATTGACATAAGGCATCGCTGATATTGTCAACTCGAGGCTCGCAGTTCTCTTAACAGAAGTTTAACAGCCACAAACGAGTGAACTCATTGTCACATTACGGTACACCAACTCCGAACTTCGATTACATTTGGTTTGTAACCTAACTACCTCTCATGCGGTGACTATTTAATGAAACCAACATATTTAGAAGAAAATATAGTCTTTCCCTTTATCAGTTTGTCAGTGTTGTCGACGTAAACAAGGCTACCGGAGAAAAAGTAGAGAAAGAACTCATCAGCAAGTATGGAAAAGGAAAAGTTCGTTTTATACTCTGTGACGTCCGAAGTCAGGATGATATAGAAGGTAATTTAATACAGCGGACAGTACAAAAGTATTAACAAATAGCTGTACACTCCTATAAAAGTTTATTTAAATTAAAACAAATAACCTTTAAAGATCTGGTGTACTCCCTCCCATTATACATTATGTTAGCTTGGAAATATAGAGATTCTACATAGCATGGAGGTCTCCAGCCCAGTTTGAGTGCCGGCTAATTTTTTGAGCGGTAAATGTGACCCAATAATTGAATACGTCACTACAATACCCAATTTTTCAATGGTATGTTGTGTGTTGTAAGTTTTGTGCATTTTCTGAAGGTGATAATTTTATATTTTTTTTTTACTTTTGTAGCTCAATGGCCAATACCCACAAGAGCAGCCTTATTAATTATGATAGCTATAAGACATACACAATTCTTAAAAACAGAGAACACATATGTCAGTCACCGACAAGTTCCAGGTGTATGCACGACCGATGCTGCTGTCAGTTTGTATTTTCAACCAATGCAGCTTAACAACCAAGAAGTTTGGGGTTCGATTCCTTGGCGGGTGACAGTAAAATGATCTTTTTGTCTAAGGGTAATCTAAGACTTTCCCATTTGAGTTGACCTTGTGAAGAAAAGATTCAACTTTTGATCGAAAAATGTTGAGTTAATATCACCCGACGAAGTTTTAATTTAAGAATAACGGGCATCCTTAACGATTGTGATGGTTGGTAAACAACCGACCTCCAAAAGGCGTAAAATTATTAGCTTTTATATTTTTTCTGTATTATCCAGTGGCATTCAAAGAGGCATTCAACGAACATAGTCGTTTGGATCTGCTGGTCAATTGTGCTGGCATATTGAACGGACCGGACGTTATAAAAGTCAATTTGGTAAGTATACCAATATATTTTTTGCGTAATTTTAAGGGGACATTTAAATGTCTCCATAATGCTCTAGGGACGGTACCATTCCCAGTCATTGTTTCTTCTTGTCGATAATACATTCACTTATTCTACACCATCCAAAACATAGATTTTTATGTGGTTAAAGGAGAACAATAGAAATACCAAGGGTTAACATGGGCTCTTTCAAAGTGCTTATGTTTTTCTTAATGCAGTAAACACAACGCTTCCGTCTGTTTAGCTGTTAGTCTTAAAGGCAGATACTTTGTTACCCATTCATCTCCAGTTCATACATACGTGGTAAGAATCATTAACTCTTATTGGCCGATTTCAGTCAGGTTACCATTTATTATCCGATGGATAATGCACTTGCAGAGTAAAATCACCGGCAGATGAACACATAAAAAATGTAGATCGACCTTGTTTCTAGTTTGCCACGTTCGGCCCTGAAATTACATGTAGGGTGCCTGCACATAAACATGACTGCGAAGTTCATAGCAGGCTCTACTGAAAAGTAAAATATAGGCCTAAAACTATAAATCACAAATAAATGTACGTAGGCCCAACAACAACATATTAGTGGCCCTCCTTACAGTGATCTTACTTATCTAAAGTACAATATTGTGTCACCTTATCGAAAGCGTTATTCAACGGCCAATCTCCAGAATTAGCATTCCTTCTTCGTCCAGTTTACGGATTAATCCAGAAGCAAATCCTTATGGAATAAAATCGTATAGAGGACTGAGGAGTGCAATCGTGAAACTCCCGTTCATGCACAGTTAGTCAAATAACGTAGGCCTACACCCCATAACGTTATGCATGAAGGTTGAAGAAATTGTGTGAGGCGTCAAACATGTTCAAGATTTTCTTTGAATGACACGTTACACAATCTGCAACTGTCTTTGCCAAGAGTTAGTGTAGTCAGTCCTAGGCAATTCCAACAATTTGATTACTTGATATGAAAAACAAAGCTCTGTTAGTGCTCCGTAAACAGTGAATAGGTACAAGTACACTAAACCACAAAACTGAGAGCTGAGTGTAAACTGAAACGCATTAGCATACATGTTGTTGCTATGCTTGCGATTGTTACATATTTTGTTTAAGTGTTACTTTGTGTACTGCGCACGAACATTGCTGACATGTTGTGAGTCTTGTGAAGTTGATGTACTATTCTCATGGTAGGAAGGTACCATCCGCTGCTGTGAAGTTGGCAAGCAATACATCAGCAAGACGAAACAGGGATATGGAGGAATTGTTATTAATTTTAGTTCAACAGCAGGTGGGTGATCAAGACGGTTTTCTTCACACTGGATGCATTACCATATGAACTCCCAAGATTTCAAATGCATATTCCCAGTCCATATGTAGTTTCATGGTTCAGACAGCGGGACCTAAGATTAAAAGTAAATTAATTAAATTTGTGAAAATAAATCCTTTTCAAAAAACCTACCTTTGGTTAATAGGTAATAGCAATAGGCACTAGTTTAGCATCACAATAGATCCATTAAGTCACTTTTTTAAATCACAGAGTTCCATGTTTAAATAAATATTAGTTCTTTTTGCGCTGCACTGTTTGCCTGAAAAACTTTCCATTGGTGAGGATATGCAAAATGTAATTCGGTGTCTCAAACGTAAAATTATGTAGCGTTTCTTAAAATTCAAACGGAATGCTATTTAAATAAAATATCACATGGACTAAAAGAAAGAAGAAAGAAGTATTTATAATGTAAATTGACCTTGTCCTAAGAATTGATTCTTTAAAGTAAATTGTTACCTCGTGTCTAACGCAGTTATAATGTATTCATATTTATATTCTTGCAGGCATAATACTTTACGGATTTCTGATGTATGCGGCTTCAAAGTATGTCATAGTTGGCTACTCTCTGACTGCAGCGTTAGGTGTTACCAAATACCCCTAAACATCGTCCACAGTAAAATGAGTCAACGGGATACAAATACTTCAGAAGGAATTTGAAAAGAAAGTGGAATTGATAAGAGAATAGTAGAGAAGGGTATCCACCCCTCCCCATGCTAGATACGGTGAACTTTGGCAAAAAGTGCCCTCGTTGATAATAATGACGTCTAAGCCCTGATTTGGTGAAAGGAAACACTGTATTTACAAATAACCTACGAACTGAACACAACCTTACCCGCGGCGTCAGTGATCCTGAGTTGGTAACTGAATATTCAATACTAGTATGCTTCTCATTGGCTTCCTCAAAGAAGCATACCGTACCGTTGATTTGAATGAAAACTGTCAACCACTACATTATCGTATTCTACACTTTTTGTCGTTATGTTAGAAGAATTTGAAATCATATGGCAATATTAACCAACTGAAACCTATTTATTTTCCCAGATAGTCTGAATGGTGTAATTAAAAGCCTTACCAAAATTTTGGAGACGAAATTTCAATGTTTTTACTTTTTCCCACGCACGCAATTACTTTAAGAAGCAATGTTCACTTTCTGTTAAAGCAAAGGGTGACATGATTGGTACAATTGATATAAAAATACATTTGTATATGTTATCGTCATGTAAAAGTCTGGTCACAAAATCAGTAAATAATCTCAGAATTAAATGATGATCGGAAAACAAGTTTCATTTGAAATAATTCTTTATGACCTGTGTAATTAGTTCATTACTTTGTAATTTGTGAAGTTAGTAATGAATTATTCCATACACCTTTTTGATTTACTTAATAATCTTAATATTTTGCTATACGCATTATATAACATCATAGAGTATCTGGACAGAAGCCTTGTAGGGCCATGTAACTTTTTCAGTTGTCACATTTACTTTTTTGTTGTACTCACTACTTATACATTCAATTTTTCAGCTTTGAGTTCAGGTTAGTTCACTCTGGGTGAACTAATCTTCTGTAAGTTGCGGTCTCATTGGTGGTATTTGTCTAATCAGAACTAACACGGCCAGGCCAATGTGCCTCCCTGACATCTCAAACGAGATTCAGCCTTGGCGAATACATAACTGCATATTCTGTCTATATATAACTTGCACATATGTAATAAATCCACATTTCAACTGGCGCAGTGAGTGTTCATACATGAGTATATTCTATTCGCAGTTTCTGTATTAATGCATGTAACCAGTTATTTGTACAGAGGCAAAAAAAAAACAAACTTGGTATCCACAACTTTATCTCCTTGATTGATAAGACACAGTTTATAATTAAACCTGGAGGTGCATGGTAGGTGGGACAGCAACAGTTATATAGCCATCATCTTCTTGGTGAACATCACGCAATTGATAGGGCTTGATTGCTACAGAATACAAATCCAAAAACGATGATTTAGTTAGACTTGACAATTACATTTTCAATATCGTTTAAAACTTCACATGCGTTTTTGTGCAGCCTTTCTAAACATAACCCAGTATAACGGAGCCTACAATGACTAGAAAATTTCACGGACGAGTTGTTGACCACTAAAAATTCCAATAGAAAGTTTTTTTACGTCAGCACTCTTCCAACATATCCCACGTTAATTTTGACTTACCATCTAGTATATCGTGATACTTTGGTGTACTTTATTATCAAAGTAATGACTCTCCAGGAGACTTTTACAGTTACTTAATTCTTTAGACGCTATGGAATTAGCACATGAATCCTTTAGATCGTCTGCAAAAAGTCCTCATAAGAAAGGCAATGTCTTTCTTTGCGTGTGAATCATTAATTTTGAGTCCTGACTTAATTAAAAAAGTAAGTTCACACTCGAACACAGTCACACATGTAAATACGCTGTTGTCCACATTTTGACCCCAATTTGCCATCCACTGCGAGGTTCAGTTGAATACCATAAGTGGTCTAAGTTGGGCTCGTGTCAATTTGGGCAATTAAAACAGCTTGATAGAATACAGAGGAGAATAACAACAGGTCCAAACAATAGCACTTTGTTGTGATATATATGGTAACTGCTTTCTGCGACAAGGTTACAGATTCTTGGTCAAGGTTGAAGTACTTCGAAGTCAATTTTTAGAAAACAATCTAATTTAAAAAAAAAAACACAAGAGAGACTTTTATGTAATATGTATCAGACACGCTGTAGAGATCTTTGCCCCTCAATTGGAGATATGACTGCCGATAACCCTTAGCGTTTCCAAAAATTTCATTAGGCAAATGACCAAATTTTTGGTATTTTTTATGATATGTAATTTTGTTACATGCTCATTCAATTTATAAGGGGGCTCCCCAGTTGGTTCGCTATCTATTCTCTTCTTATTCTACTTTCGTTTGGGATGAACATGCTTTACAGTGATTCATGGGAGACTTTGGGATGTCTTCATCTCACAAAAAGCGGCTCTGGAAGAGCAATAATTTATATTTCGTAGGGCAACCCTTGTGAAATAAAAAAGAAATTACGACGACCAAAAGTCTTAACATATTTTTGAGAGTGGTAGCTCGTATCTGTTGAAAACTTCTACAAGGCTTCAGAGACCACATTACTTTTGCAGTTTAGAGCGTAAGTCAAAGGTGAAATTAATAGGAGTATGCTACCCGAACTGTTCAATTTCCGAGTTAGAAGTAATTATTACTTCTATGAAGTTTAATTATGAGACTTGGGGTGGAAGTAGTAAATCCGTGAAATGAAGTAAAATATACACCCGACATTTGTGCACAGATGTCAGGTAAATGCTATTGTTATAATTAGTACTGCGCAGTACGTTTAGATTCCTTCATTAGAAAGTCGGATATGTTCCAGCTTTTAGCTGAACGTAATGTTACTGCGAAGGAATCGATATCAGTGCTGGAATTTACTCGAACGTGCGTGGTTCAGTACGTTTATAACGGTCACTGTTGAGTAGAGAAACAGTTTTAGCCTCGTCTCTCTACGCCCAAGGATGTACAGCCTATTCATATACCAGTTTTGCGACAGTTGTGAGTGTCATGTATGATCTATACGAACTAGATGATAGCACTGTCAAGCATATGTTTGGTCCATGTATGGGAAGTGGACGGTTTCCTTATTCTGGCATCCTAACGTCTTCAATGGAATAAGGCGTTATTTCATCGATCTATCCAAAGATATCCCATCGTCTTAACGTTGCCGTGGAAGAAACGGTTTGGGTGAGGTACAATAGGCAACCAAGAACTTGTTTGAAAGGTCACGAAAGATGCCATGATAGTCACAACTGTGAGAAGATTAAATGTGAAAAATGTCTCTAATTGACACACTTCCAAAAACTATGTTAACGAAATAAAATGCATCATGTGCAACTGAGGTACGACATAATTATCGTGATTGCAAAAATTCATTTACAAATGTAATCAAACCCCAGTCAGACATCAAAGGTGCAGCACTCGTATCGTCTAATAACCAGGAGCAGCTAATTGACTCCAGTTCGACCCCACCAGAACCAGCTCCAATGGCTAACCATGCTGAAACGGAAAAATGGCTGTAGAAATCGTCACTCTACAATAGGGTTACCCCTGGGGTGTCGCTACTCATCCACTCCTAGTGTTTCCATGGTAAACGTTCTCCAATTGGTGCACAGTGCTATAAGTATCTTCACTAGCCAAGTGACTACAAAATCCTACCTTAGCCTCATATCTTAGGACCTTAGGAAAAAGTCTGGATCCAAATCGGTTTTGTCAGTTAGCAAAGAAATATATCTTTTGCCCATCAGATGAAAGCCTTAATGTTGGGACATTCCCAAAATAAGTGATTGATAGTTTGGACAACTTTACATTTTTCTCTAGAACAAATACCTTCCCCACCAGGGAGGTGTTATTAGATGGAGATCCATTGAAAACTTTAGTTTATGCTAATCCAATTAGATAAACCTCAGAGTAGAGACTTAATCCTTTATTTGGATTATTGAACTAACGGGCATTGAAAAACCTTTGTCTAATATCTAGGCAACCTCATCTGCTCATTCATACCTACAGCGACCCCAACAAAAAGGATTATTTAAAGGAATGCTTTAATGTCTAACTAGTTGCCGACAGTCAAGTACGAAACACTTTTCTGACATTTCAAACGACTGTTTATTGCCAAGAAACCTAATGATGGTGGCTGTAAACTAATGCTCATGATCTATGCAAATGAGCAAAAGAAGTATAAGACTAAACTTTGCCGTCGGTTTCTTGACTTATTTTCGCATTCGCTTGCATGATCTAAAAGACACCCTCATTTTGAGCAAGTTATAGGGTACTAGACAAATATGTTGTAAATAGCGTCCAAACGCGTCGAGACCCTCAAATTAATTTACAGCTTAAGCTACTGACAATGTTAAGGCAAGGGGTAAATTTCGCGAGCTGCTCATCGAGATGTAGCAGACGACATCTCCCACTTGTACTTAGTTCTTAACACCTCTTAAGACTATTGAATCATCAAGAACAACACACAAAAGAGATCACTGTCGGCAACTAGTAGGATTCAAAGAAAGAGTTTTGGATAGATCTCCATCTAATAGCACCTCCATGGTTTGACAAGAAGACCACCCATCTTCGTCTTTAAGTAGTCACGTCCGGGTCGAATTTGTTGTTATCCCACAAGAAGGAGAAACCACCTTGTTTACAGCCTGAAGAAACTCTGTCTGTTAAAACTTTGTTAGAACTTACCAAAGAATACACTGTTTAAGATAATGTACAAGTTTATGGTTGATCAAATGAAATTTCCTGATTGTTGAGAAACAAATGCCAACTTTACTCCACAATTTTGATTTCCAGCATATCTTGTGAACATTCAGCAATAGTCTAAAAACTTTCCTAGGACTTACCTGAGAACACATTGTTCAAGATATGGCACTTTTGTGGTAGATATATTGATATTTGCTGATCTTCAAAATTAGGCTTTCCAGCATTTCTTTAGAACTGTTTGACCAATCATCCTGAGATTTTGTTGGGACTTACATTATATCCTAAGTTGATCTTCAGTAACTTACTTCTAAACCAAATCCTACCCTAAAACCGGCATCAGCCTTGTGACTGGACACCTCTTCACTCGACTAGGATTTTTAAGCCAAACAGTAATTTCAGCAGAACCGGATCCGGTGGTAAATATATGGGTTAACATCCACGCCAAATAGCCCAGGCGAATTACTGTAAACTAACGTTAGTGTAACTGTAAGTTAAACTTAACAATATCTTTAGCAGAACTAGGTCCTCCTTTGGTAAATGTACGTGCTTGACATATGTTAAAATGCGAAAGGCCTCGAATAATAATTAATTTTTAATAATAAATTTAATTAATAATTAAGTTAAATTAATTAATAATTAAATTCAAGTGACTGACAACCTGGCATGGTGGAACCTCCGACGTGGACGAAGCCTACCGGCTCGAAAACGCTACATTACGCAAACACTTATCTTCATAGTACAGCTCCCAACTTTTATTCCTCCATTATATCTATCCTTCATCGTAACATTTCAATCGTAATGGTGGTTGGAACTTCTTAATGTTCACTTAAATCCTGTCCTCAGCGTACTTCTTATATTTTATTTAATGTGTTATTTATATTATTAAAGTGATATCATTACAGACGGCAAAAACATAGGCCTAAATTTATATATCGTATGTTTTGGAGATAGAATTTGTAAAGAAAACATAAACTAGTCAAGATGGTGCCTCTACTGGCTAATTTTGATTTTTTTTTCCCTTCAAAACTATCGACATCCCTAACCAATGTGAAACTCAGTAATTAAGGGGCAACATTTATGGTTAACAAAAGAAAAACTGACGCTTTATGCAACACTCCATTATTTTTTCAAACTTTGAAACGTCATTAACTTACAAACGGTAATAGATATAAACTAAATTCCAACAGATCTTCACTCAGGATTTTACTTTGCAATTTTTGCATGAAAGGTGCCCTCTTCTGGAGACATGTCACACAACCTTTAAATGGACCGAGCCACTGCATTTACAAGCAATACATACAATTAACGGATCAGTGATCAGCTGTTTGGACGAACTGAATATTCATGGTAATTCCATTCCCATTGGCTTGTCCAAAGAAGCGTAGGCTTAAGTTGAATGACAACTGTTAACTTCGACGTTATCGTATTTTGCACTTTTCATACACCTACTATATTCCCAAATTGTTTGAATGATGAACTTCAGAGACAAAAATGAGCTTTTGGACATGACATTTACGTTTTGCCTATGCACCTGCTCCCTTTAAACTACAGGCCAATTCTTCTTTACCAGGCTATTTTTATAACTCTCAATAAAGCTACTGGTTTGTTCTGTCGATAAACAACTTGAGTGATCTGAGTGGTCTGTCGTTTATGGCACCACAAAACTAAACACCACCATACTTTTCACAGATACCGACAACTATGTCAGTAAAAAATCATATTTGCTTACTTTTGTTTACGAGTGGTGCAGGTTGCATCAATCTATCATCTATATATGAAACTAAAGTTTGATATTTTTGCTTGAACAACTTGTAACTCTGCCCTTGTAATATCATATTACATTCCATAAAGTAAAACAATTCTACGATATTTGCGTTTGGATGCAGTTCATAAAAGCATTCTAGGTAAAGTCGTGTATTATACAGATAAAAATATCAATTGTTTGTTGAGATTGCTCTCGGGGTGACAAAGATCAGCTTGTGGGTCAAAATCATCCGTGATATATGCACACCACTTAACGCAGGCTGTATAGGACAGGGAGCACAAACACAGCCACTGGGTATACTTGCAACTAGTGAGTATGTCAAGCTGTTTTAAGAAATAATCGAACTTTGTATGGCTAACTTTTCAATTTTAATGTTAACTCAGAAACCGAAATAAGACACCTCAAGGCAACTCTGAATTTAAATTGATTTAACTCGGATTTCCAAGTGTATAGCTCCGAAGACATATTAGATATGTAAGAATTCATTCTTATATCTGAAATAGTCTAATGTTACAGTTATAATTGCAAATACCTGACTCTTTATTCAGTTCAGAGATCAAAGTAACACGTAGCGTACAGTTCTACACCGAGGAATTCCAACTTTCCACGACTTAAAATTAACGTTCGTTTCAGAATAATTCACGCCATTTGTTTTTCGTTTCATACCGTTTCGACAATCACAGCCAATCTTTGACGTATTGAAGGTGAGATGAAGGTTGAAGGGATTAACGCACTGATTACAGGAGGAGCGAGCGGAATCGGGAAGGCCCTGGCAGAGAGACTGTTAATGAATGGAGCACAGGTAAATCTCAGAGATTTGAATTAAGGTGAAATTCATTAGCAATAACAATTAGCCTACCTGTAATCACAGTATAATTGCCACTTTTTAATCTTACACAAACTTGAGTAAGTTGACAGTTTTTGTTTTCGTTTCTTGAATTTTTTCGATGACCAAATACTGTATGAGTTTCAGTCAGATGACGTTGATTGCCAAGTACACGTTGCTGATGTTTCGTCCTCCCTTCGCCATGACTTGTTTTGTCTTGTTACTTCAGTGTGCAAGGCCTTAAGGTAGTATACAAATATCAATTAAATCATTGCCTTACACACAGAAATCGTAAAAGTCTCTAAAGCCTTCCCAGCAAGCAAAGTATCTGTGAAGTGGATGAGTATAACTGCGCTGACATATGGGACCCAGACGAGCAACCAAAATGGGATACAGGGGGGATAACTGGAACCTAGATTGCCCATATGGGATCCAGCTGTCGTTTGCAGCTGTCGTGGGCCCCATCTGGACCCCATCTGGGCAATGTGCGTTAGGCCCGTATGGGCCATGGGTCGAATCTGTGCAGTATTATCACTTTTGATAATCCATTTATTTTACAAGAAAGTTTATATTTTGTGGTAAGAAAGACAAGTAAAACAAAAGATTGCTCTGTGCATGAGCAATCATTTGAGAACTTACTTATTTCCGAAGAAGTTTGAAAAGTTAAATGTTTACGTTTGACTCAAAGAGTGTTTTTTTGCAAACTTGTTGCAATATAATTAACGTGGATCACAATCCATTTCTTTACCAACAACCATGATATTTAACTGAAACCGATGCACACAGGTCAGGTGCATAACACTCCCATAACTAAACCCTAAGACTTTTGAGTAAGGATTAAGGATTTGCTTAATTAAGGATTGATTACATTGAACCCTATAAATCGGGGAGAAGTGAAAAATGTGAATATGAATATTAATGAGTATTCATGATATAGCTTTGTACCCTGATTTCACACAGTGAAACGCATGTATATTTACTCACCAGTTTGAGCCCAGTGCAGAATTTGTACCAGTATTATGTTAGGCCATGCATGGATAGGGAAAAACAAAGAAAGTTAAGTGTAGGACTTGAATTTAATTGCACTAACCTAGCACAAATGACGCCCATTCGATCCTATATGGGTACAATAGTGCGAACGTAACCCATATAGCCCACATGACACCCATCTGGGACCCATGTGATACATACGGGATACCATCCCGTGCAGATGAGCCTAGATTGGTCCCAGATATTCTGCTTGCTGGGTTGTAGAAGTTGGCATCTTTTTTTCTTGTATTTTATCTGGTTAAATTTTCATCTAAAAGTAATCGAACTTTACGTACCTTGTCCAATGTGACAAATCACACCTAGGCTCACAAATGTTGAACAGCCAACTAGAAAGTCCTTAGCCTCCTTAGCCTAAGTTGCTTCACACCATTTATACCTTAAAGTGCTTAAATATTCAATCCACAAAAAAAAAACTTAAAGTTGTGGTAATGTCCAAGCTATTGACTTTCTCCGATGGTGAACACATGGGGAATGCCCAGCTTCTCGGATCCTCCACAACGAAAATGTGCGGATCGAAATAGCTCTACATAGCGTGTAAAATATATTGTAGAGGAAACTTCTGAATAACTAGTACTTTACTTGAATGGTTACTGGAAACAATGTTGATTTATTTTGCAATGAAGATCAGTAAGCTGAGTGATACAAATTGTTGATCTGTACCCTCTTCTTAGTGAGTTGCCATGGTAATAACACCGTTTTCGTGTAAAGCAGACCGGATGCCTTAAAATCGATGATGCACGTGAATCGGGAAAGAATAAACTTTGAATGATTTATAATTTTTGAATAACCTAATGTTGGTTTTTTTTACACCTCGGAACATTCTTGGCGGTTTTTAGTTTTAGTAATGTTCTCCCTCTTCACCCCCCCCCCCCCCTCACTGTCCTTGACTACGGATCACGGTACTGATGGTTGGTGCAATGTTGTAATCTCTTTAATATGGAAGCTTTCTTCTTTACGTCTTTATCTAGTGTCCTGTTTACCTTATGCAAATCTATGATAGTAATTTATTGCAAAGGCCTAGTGTTAACCATACCGTCGCTTACCGTCGTTTCTACATGCAGTGTTTTTCAGACGTTCCGTTTTATACAGTCTCACCTTTCCTCTCTTTTCGTTTTGTTTTTTGTTTTCTTTTCCTAGTTGGTTTCTTTAGTGGACATCAACAAAGAGACGGGAGAAGATACTTTCAAACAATTTAGCGAACAATTCGGGACGAAACGAGTCATCTTTATTCACTGTGACGTCACATCAGAAGCAGAATTGAAGGGTTAGATCTGATTGGTTTCCCACATTAAAGATACGTTAAAACTAAGCATATGGACTAGCTGCAAAGCATTATATGGGGGCAGTGTTGAAGTCACCGAGACCGGTCTCGGTCTCCATTCCGGTCTTGACCCCCCCCCCCTCCCGTCTCGGTCTCGGATTCCCCGGTCTTGGTCTCGAACAGAAATGACTCGATTTTTGTCTCGGTCTCGGGTGCCATGACTCGAGGTCACCGCAAAATGTAATACTAATTTGAATGATTACTAATGACTGAATGTACATAACAACTGGGTACATTCAGTTGACAGTATGTACCAAGAGAAGTATGTGTTACTGGTTTGTATTTTTGAGAGTTACAATTGGTCTCTCGTAATTTAGGAGGTGTGATACCGCTACTCATTACAGCAGGGAGCTCCCGGGTTATGCAACCATTAATAACTAGTATATGCATGCTTTCATAAAAGATTCTACGAATATCATTGCATCCAGTTATAGCTGGCTAGGTTTTCTCTAAATTGTGTCTGTTTCACTGATCATAATTACCTCAATATAAAGATGCACCAGACATGTTTTTCCCGGAATAAAAAGGAGGTCTCACAGAAAAAAACACAGTTCCTACCAATGCGTACCATACAGTTATCACTGTAGAAAGAGGGTGACTAAACTATGGGACGCGTCCAAAAAAGTGCGACGCCCCAAAATTTGTCTGGAACGCCTAGCTTTTCGATCAAGAGACTCCAAATCAGAAAAATAAAATAAAAATCAAGAAATGTTCAGTTCCTGCTGAGACACAATCTAAATTTGTGATAAGTACACACCATTTTTAGATTTCGGAAAAAGAAAGTTAAGACACGTGAGCAACGTTATTTGTCGAAATCTCCAGCGTAAATAGTGCAGGTTGGAAGCTTCAGATTTCTGGCATTTTTGAGGGACGCCAGGGAAGGTGTTTCGAGACATCTTCTGAAGAACATGTATTACAGTGTATATATAGGTCAGTATTACTGCCAAATTTGACCTAGACGTGACTTTAGTTACACCTATCCAAACGTAGCAGCGAATTAAGTCCATGTAATGCTCTACGAGGAGAAAATGTTGCATTGCTGATGAGGAGAAGCAAAAGGCATTTTCATCAAACGTGGCATCAACCAAAAAAGAAATTAAACGCTGTCACTGACCGATTACTTGTGTTTCTATTAGCCAGGTTATCTCTAGCAACCATCATAAGGCATTCACACATTTTAATCACCCTCCGATTTATCAATATGTAAGTGTTTACTAAATGTCATCGTCATATATTCAGTACATGGTATTGCATGATTAGGGACGTGACATAGCTTAGACATTCCTGTATGTTATTATGGAGCTGTACTCACTATCTGCAGCTTCTTGGAGAAAAAATACGTATGCTTGTGAAATAGTTAGCCTGTTCGAAATATTGCATTTTATCCGGACTCGGTGACTCGACTCGGACTCGGATTTGTTGGACTCGATCTTGACTAAGGACTCGGATTCAAATGACTCGGTCTCGGTCTTGGACTCGAATCCATAGGACTCGATCTTGCTCTCGGACTGCGAATAGCGTGGTCTCGACTACAACACTGATTGACGGATAGAGTTACTTGACCGAATTGCCTTCAGAACTGCCATTTGGCACTCAATTTTTGTCCAAGTAATGGATTGTAAGCCTGGATCGGACCATAAGTCTTGTACATGACGTTACTTGAAAAATGATCATGTAATTATGTAGTCGATGGTGACGTCTCAGTTCAACTCTAGATATCATATTCTACTTGTAGATGCATTTGTGAAGACAAAATCAGTGAACAATCGTCTCGATTTGGTGGTTAACAACGCTGGTGTCTTTGTAGACAATCCGAAGATAATAGATATCAACGTGGTAAGAAAAGTCATCTTTAATAATAAAAAAAGTGATTTACTGTCCTTTTAACTAAAACAAGGCATCTGCTTAAAATCTGAAAAATCCTAGAAAAGGGAAAACGAGCTATTGAGAGTAAAACGAGTTTTAATATACAAATTATATTCATATTCTTCAGTACAAACAATTCCTACTTGAAAATCTTGTGTGTTGTTCTTATAATATCCTAATGTGTGTATATATATATATGAGCGGCTTAAGAGACTGAAGTTTTGTAACTTCTCAATTTAATACTTCCTTTTCTTCTGCCCAAATACTACACATGAATATCACAAAAAGCATAATCTAAACTTACATATTACCTTACTGCCTCTGCAGAGATCTGTGATAACTGGATCGTACTTGGCAAAGGAGTTCATGAGCAAAGAAAATGGCGGCCATGGTGGAATACTAATAAACACAGCTTCCATGGCAGGTATGGAAGCTTCAAGTTTTTTCCCCATTTGTATAGACCAACATGAAGTATATTCTTATGACGAAGTGTAATAGCCTCATTTTATTCAAATTATGGAAACTTTATCTGCGAGTTTATTAAATTGAACCGATGAAGAAACTTAATTATATTTTCTTTGCCAGGTTTGGTACCTTTTGTCCATCCAGTTTACGTGGCATCAAAGTACGCTGTGGTTGGATTCTCCCTAGCTTTGACGGTTAGTTGCTTGAACTTACGTTTGCATCAAACGTTTCTTCGTTTCCACGATATTGCTAATCACTAAGATCTTTCTCTTACCTTACGACGGTATTCAGATGGGTCTTGTAGTCACCAGTGTGTAATTCAACATTGTGCTCACCGTCGTAATTAACACCGCTGAAAGAACAAATTTCTTAATTTCCAACCTCATTCTTAGAGCTTCAAATGACTAGTGGATATGTCCTAACGTAACAGGCCCATGGTCAGTCATAGGCAGTCGACGTTACCTAAATCATCCTTGATTAAACCCGTGTACGGAAGTCGGGATTTTCCTCCAGCCCAAACTCGTGAAAAGAGAAAACCAAACAACTGACTGGTGTACTCCAAGAAAGGAGATTTAAAACCTAAACATTTCGTCACATCTCTAAGTAAATGGACGGGACCAAACACCAACAAGTAAAGACAAAGTCTCTAGGGGCGGACCTCCTCACTCAAATATTTCTCCCTACCATTTTTAAGTTGGTGACTCAGACCAAACATAAAAAACGCGTTCTTATACATTGTCCTTGCTTATCAATATTCATAAGGACGATGTCACATGTGTTAATCGTTCTTTTATAGGGGAATCCCCTCACATCGTTTGGTTTTCCTTTCCTGACGGGTTTTCAAAAAATGTAAGAGACACGAGCATATCGTTTTCTCCATCGATGCTGGATTGTCCAACCGTGGACGTCGTTTAGTTTTACAAGCGCACCGACCACGCAATATCTGTCATAAAGCTGCAGGTATACCTCAAGGCAATGATACTACATGCCCATATACGTTTTGCTTGTAGGGAAAGGTTTTGTCAAGCGGGTTTTTTTTTTTTACATACTACAGTAACTACAGTTACAGTAACTGTCCTGCAAACAGAGACGTAATGCACCTTGGACCTTAAAATGTTTACATGAGAGATACTACGCGTACAGAGAGACACGAGCATATGCCAACATAAAATTTATTGCAATTGCAACAGCAATTCGCACTTACATATTGCTCTGTAGTGTATTCTTAATACAACTTCAATTTGTCTCCAGGAAAGAGATCCCGTCCTTCGGAATAGACAACATCCGTGTCGGGATCATCTGTCCGTCGTTTGTAGAAACCCCACTCTTGGTGGGCGCAAATCCCCGTCCCCACAGCCATTAAAATCCCGTGAGTATATACAACAGTAGCCTAAAATTGAACGATGGATGAAGAATCAAGTCACATTCAACTAACCAAAGGACCGCACTTACTGGCAAACCTTGTAGAATGAACCTCGTGTGACAAATTTGTTTGAACTGTTTTTATATCAGAAAGATGGTACAAGACTGTCACTGACACTGTTAACAAACTGGTAAGTGATATCAACTAGAAGACGAACAAACACTTCCAAAATTATTCCTCTGTACATAACAACATCTGAGTTGTCCTTGAAATGAATGTTAGTAAAAAACAAAGGATAACATAAAACATATCATGCAATTCCCTCCTTTCACGTCACAAGTTTGCATAAGCCTGTTTAGTCAATGTGTATTCTTATGTAAATGTGAAGACAGAATTTTCTTTGTAAAATGGTCAATTTTGATAGATTTTTGTGGAATATGTGGCTATTTTCAACATCTTTAATGACAAATACAGCCCATGGTGCCTACTTCATGATGTCATTTTCATGTCACTTGACCCTGAAGGACTTAATTCCATCGAACTACGAATTTGATCCCACATTCCCTACTTGTCATAGATTAAGGGTTTCATTCTGATATATCTTCAAGTTCCAGAGCTGATCACTCTGTCTGTGAAGTAGAATGAATAGGCTTTGTGTTGTTTCGTACGCAAAAGGTGCCTCCTCTCGTTCGTGTTACCGCAGCAACGTTTCATAAAAATTTTGTTGACCTCTTCTTCATAGGTGATAGTAATATTCGGCTTGAGACACAACTAGATCTAGATAAAGGAACAACTAGACCTTTCTTAACCATATTTCTGCCAAATATTGAAAACGAAAGGCAAAAATGAGGTTTTCGTTTTCAATTTGTTTGAGAGGTTGAGGATTTTAAAATATCACTATCGCTAGGTCTGAAAAGAATCAAATATAAAAAATATTAAATGAAAGCATTTTTCCCCTTTTCTTTTTTAAAAATTTATCATAAAATATGTACAACAATTTTTGTCGATTTCAAAAATTTAAAATCCAACCTTTTATGGATAATTTCTTTTTTCGTTCTGAATTATTTTACCTTGAGTATATTTCTATGGTTTTTCCTTTTTGCATTAGTCTCTGTTACAATACGGCTAATTATTGCACCAGATCAATTACTTCTTGTTTTTGTACCTTACACCTAAGTTTCACATTTAACTATTGTACCCCTCCTTTCCCACAACCCCGCCCCGATTCTCTCCTCTTTTTCTTTTCTGTTAGTGTGTGGAAAATAGACTATGAGAATTTTCACAACTGGCGGACTGTCGCAATAGTTTTGTTAGAATGGATCACATCAATAGAGAGGATGTGATAGAGAACATCACCGAATATTAGGAGGGAGTATGCCTTCTACTATTATACAACATTAAATTGACATATATACTCGAACCACAAACCAGTGGTCAATCTTGAAAAGAAGCGACAGGAGTATATTTGCGCACTATGAATCAAAGTTGTTGAAAAAAAAACTCCCTTAAATGGAGGCCTAAGTATTTCATTCACTACGTTTCATCTGCAGTAAACTGCAATAATTTTTTCATTCTTCTCTTATGATATTTTTCTTTCACTAAGGATATATTCCATCATTTTTATCTCATACATATATATTTATTTGCACGTAGAATTTCACTGGTGGTAGACGCTTTTCTGTTGGTTGTCGAAGATGACACTAAACACGGATGTTGCGTCCGCATCACCAAAGCCAACGGAATCGATATTCATCCACTGAAGACAGCACAAGAATACAACAAGGAACTACAACTTTTCAGTGAGGAATTGTAAATAACTAATTAACTCACTTCAATCTAGTGATTCAATAAGTCATGGGGAAATCAGCGAAAATATTTTAAAGAAAATAATTGAGAACATTGCCTCTACTATGACACACATCATTAACTTGTACCTTAGTGCTGGTACTGCAAAATAAAACTTGCCAAGGTGGTACACTTACATACAAAATGAGGATGCCTCACTAATAAGCAATTATCGTCCACTATCTATCCTCTCTAGCTTCTCTAAAGTCTTAGAAAGAGTGTAAAATAGACATTCTTCAATCTTCATTAAATGCACAACGCCAGTACTCTTTCAATGTCAATACGGTTTTCAAAAGCACAACTCTACAGATATTGCTCTTATTGAGCTTTGTGATAAGATTTCAAGTTTCTTTTATCTAAGAAAGAACATGTAATTTATGTACTTATGGATCTTAGCAAAGCTTAGATTCTCTTGACCATCAAATATTACTAAATGTGATGAACTTTTATGGTATTGGAGGAATTCCTCTTTTATGAAAATTACCTCCCCTAACAATACACCACTTAAAACAATGTAAATTCTGAGAAATTATTAATCAGATGTGGGCAACCCCCCCCCCCCCCGTGGCTCTACCCTTGATATTTATAACTCATCTTCATTACTTTATTTGCTGTATTTTTATCTCACCATATTTTTGAACATCTTATTAAAAATATGACTACAGAGTTACCCATGGTCTCCGCGCGGTTCAGAAGTAATAGGTTTTCATTTAATGTGAATTAGACGAACTATATGCACTTTACAAAATCAACAATCAATTAATAATTCTTCCTTTAATATTTTTTATTGACGATATTAAATTGATAAAAAACTAGGTACTAAATTTCAAAATTTCAACTTGTTACTGTAGGTGACGAACTGAACTGGAATCCTCATATAGCTAATGCTATGACTTCTGCATCACGTGGAGTTGGTGCATCGTATAGAGCATACAGTTTATACAATCTTTGAAGAAAATTGATTACTGTGTATACTAGGATTATACTGTGTTACATTTCACACGGCAATGTTGTTTGGGCTTGTCAAAAATCTAAAAATTAACTCTTTGCGTCTCTAGAAAAGAGATGTCCGTATTTGTACGGACTCAGATTACCGGGCACAGTCGAATCCATTGTTCTGTCAGCTACGCATACTTACTATATGTGATATTCGTTATCTCCCAATGGCTTTTTCCATGGATGGATTCGATACTCGCAAACTTCCCGCCAACCTGTTAAATATGTTTGTCATCAACTCTGCCACCCACAATTATCCCACTCGAAATTCTTCAAAACGTTCATTCAGAAAACCCCATGAACAGCTCTTGCCCATCGATCTATCCGACGACCTCTGGAGTTCTTAATCTGTCAATATTTCAATGTGCCATACAAAAAGTAGCTTTGAAAGACAGGTTAAGACTGCTATCTTAGTTAAAAATATAATCTGCAACACTGATCTATTGTTTTCTTTTGTCACTTACATATTACTACATATCCCCATCCTCTTCACTACTATGTCCATACTCTTCTTTTACAAACTTATCAGTTCACATAGTAGCGGGTCACTTTATTCCCTCTTACTTTTGTCTGTTATACTTGATGTAGAGTACCTTTCTTATTCTTTTATATTTTTGACCTTCATACCTCCACCGTTCTCTTTCCTCCCCTCTTCTCCCCTTTCATACTACTTAAATAGTTTTTTTTTATTTCTAATTTTTCGCCGTACATTTTTGATGTTGAATTTTACCTTTATTAATATACTTGATGTTCAATGTAAATTTCTGTAATTTTATTTACTTTCTTCTGGATGTCTCCTCAAGTTCTCTTAGAGGTTATCAGTTCAACATCGGTTTTTCTTGTCTTAACTGGTTACCGACCTCCCCCCCCCCCCCCATCACCTCTGTCTTGGAGGAGATTGTAACACGCTGGTGTACTTTGTTATCAAAGTGATGACTTCCCTAAGGGAAATGTACCGTTACTTTGATTCTGTAGACCGTATGGAATTAGCACATGATATACAACCAAATAATAGAGCAAATCAACACAAAAGTACATGATTTCTTACAGAGAGTTTGCAAAAAGTCCTCACAAGGGAGTCTTTGTCTTTGTTTGACTGTGAATCATTAACTTTAATGTCCTATTTTAGATAGGAAATGAGTGCATACCCTAACACAATCACACATACAAATACGCTATATTTTCCACCTCTTAACCCAAATTGTTCAGTTGAATTGTTCAGTTGAAGTGGTGTAAGTTCGGTTTGTTCAAGTCCAGAGTAGATTTGATCAGCTCGATGGAAGTACAGTAATTTCTTCCCTATGGGTAGGAATTAGGAGAACAGCGAAAAGGTTGAAACAATACAAACTTTGGGTTAAATATGGTGATTGTGCGCTGCGACAAGGTTACAGATTCATGGTCAAGGTTGAAGTGCTTTGACGTCAATTTTTTGTAAGCAATTTGTTGTGTGTTATAGATCGCTATCTAACTTAAAAAAAGAACAAAGAAAAACGTTTACTGTATTTTGTATCAGACACGCTGTAGAGATCTCACCAGATTGCACTTATATTGTACTAATAACCCTTGGCGTTTCAAAAAGCAATCATTGGGCAAATGACCAAATTTTTGTTATTTTGTATGATATACTCTATCTAATTGTGTATTATGCTCATTACGTTTATAAGAGACTCCCCAGTGGGTTGTCTATCTTTCCTCTCTTATTCTATGTTCGTGTGCAATGAACATGCATACGTAGCTCACGGGAAATTTGGGGTGGTCCCCCCCCCCCCCGCCTACACACACACACACACAGAAAAGTGGCTGTGGAAGCATAAATATATGTTTTAGAGGACAAAACTGTGAAATAAAACTAAATTATTGCGACCAAAAGCATTTTCATTTCGCTTTGAAAATATATTCCCATCCCCCTCCCCCAATAAATTCTATAGACTTATGAACTTATGAATATGTATGTCGCAATTAATTTCAATAATCTCAACATTCAAGTGTGAATACAGAACAACAATAAGTTGCTTTTTCTCAACTTCGTTACGTCAACTGATAGACATCATGATACGCTGTTTTCATTGTCAGAACTGTACCAAAGTTGGGTCATAAAAAAAGACTTTGGAAAAAATACATGTAAGATAAGCACAGACACCCATCATCAGATAGTTGTGTTAATAGAGATGGCATTTTTGTTCCGTTCTTTTGAAGTCAGATGTCTGAGTCAATGATCCAGAAGTCAATTACTGGCAGACATTATCCTTGATATACAAAAGGACTATCATACAGTATTCATACGTTTATAACGTACTTTAATTAGTTAAGTGGTTGTGTAATTTCTTCAAGGAGTAACATATAACAACTCACAGTTTGTTGTTCATTTTCGCTGGAGGGTAAGTTATATCGTGTACAATAGCGAGGTGGTAGTGGGGAGTAATATCGGATGAGGGTTAAAATTGATATAATCTACCTGACTGAATCATCAGGGTATGGAGTAAATATCCATCTGTGGACATCCGTCAGTGATAATGGCCCAAGGTTGCAATTTAAACAAGAGGGCAATCCACGGAGTTGCGTATCTCATCTCCAACATGCATTGATTTCAACACAGTACCTGCACATGGGCATCTGTAATACTTTACTGCAACCACATCTCACAGAGACCTGGTTCAGCGCAATGACTGTAAATTAGAGCCAAATATACTTCAAGCATAAAATGGTGGTAAGCAGAAGAACGGAACATAATATGGCGATACTGGTGTCTACTGTAAGGTAGCAAACTAAAAGCTTACGGCCTGGTGCGACTACTTAGGCTCAAGTGACGATACAAATAACGGCTCAAAAGTATTTGTGCATATTACACTTACATAACACAATTATAACATTGGATTATACCATGTAGGTTAGGCTTAGTGGTTAGAGTTAGGGGCAGGATATAGGAGCATCGCTCTATGGGTTATTTGCACATTAGTCTGATATTTACCCGTGTGGGACCTGATTCTGCTAAAATTATTGTTTGACTTAGAGTTAATGTTCTCATAATTGGCAGGGATGTTGAAAGACATTATCCACAGGGGCCAGCTCTGCTAAAGATGTCTTGGCTAAAGGTAAAAAGGTGGTGTCTATTGACCCGAATGCTGGCGCTAGATTTTGTACCAAACAATCATACAACTTCACCAGTTTACTATAAGAGTGATACCGTATCTTCATTATTGTGTTCATAGGAACTGCCTTGCAAACTTTTGTGTATAATGCTCAATTAGCTCTCAAGATATGGTGGAAATCCAAATTTGGGGGCAAACTTGGCTTTTTTCCTAAAAAATTAGCAAACTTCAATGGACTTACCATTACAGTAATATTATGTTGAACAATGTGTTCTCAGGGAAGTCCTTACGAAGCTTTAAGTTAATTGGTGTAATACTGTAGTTCTCAAGATGTATGCTGGAAATAAAAATTTTGGGAAAAAGTTGCCTTTTTCCTAAAAATCAGCAGATTTCAATTTCTTTACGATACCTTGAATATTACATTCTCCGATAAGTCCTTGCAAAATTTTGCCACTAACTGCTTAAATACTTCCCAAGATACACTGAAAATATCAAATGTGTGGCAAAGTTGGCTTTTTTTCCTCAAAAATCAGCAAAATATACTCAATTTACCAGTACAACCTATACCTCTTGGACGTATTGGCATCATGCACAATCTTACCAAGTTTAAACTTAATCGCTCATATACTTTTCAAAGTTTTCTGGAAAAACCACAATTTGGACAGGGGTGACAGCTTTACATTACACAGAGAATGAGGATTCCATTGAATTTTTCTTTGTTGTTACTTCTTGAACCCTAACCTTAACAATACACTCCCTACTGTTGTTTTTCTGAGGACTTGAGATCAATAGAATTCTCTCCGAGGACCTGAAATTCTTTTGTTCATGTCCTCGGAAAGTTACTACAATACAAAGGCACGCCCACCGACACACATTCAAAGACAACGGCACGGACACGTTTTCATTTATACCACCCAACAGGCTCCAACTGTACCCGTGGTCACTCTACCATGGGGTACCCTGGGGTGTCGCTTCTCATCCACTCTAAGCGTTTCCATGGTAACCATTCTCACATAGGTGCACAGTACAAAATGCAGTTCCACTAGTCAAGTGACTACAATATCTCATCTTAGCTCAATATCGGGGGATGAGATAACGATGATTCCTTATTATGTGCAGCGCATAGTTAACGTCAAATGACTTTGGGGGGCAAATAACTTCCAATATTGTAACATCGGTGGTTAAAAATTCCCGTAATAAGTAAATAAATCGTTTCGTTTAAATGTTTTGTAAACAAACTGAAAATACAACCAGAAACGAAACCAAAATACCGGCTAACTTTGTTTTGTTTTTAAGTTACGTGGTATATCATTTACAAATTAAACTTCAAACGTTTACTACATGACCGTTGGATTCACTCTTTTTTTGTTAGTGACAAAACTAACTTTTGGACATACAGTAGAATCTATAAATGGTTTGCTGAGATTGTTCCCGAGGTGATACGAATCAGCTTATGAATACTGTTTAAAAGCAATTACTTCACAACTTCAAAACACAGTTACTGTACCAATCTCCTAACTGATAGCATACCACGTACGACAGTTGTATAAGACGAAGAGTACAAAGTACAAACACACTCACCGGATACTAGTGGGTATGGAAAATTGGTTTAATAAATAATCCAAACTTTGGTCATTAACATTTGTTGCTGTTGCTCTTGTTGTTGCTGTTACTGTTGTTGTATTCATTTAAGTGTAAAACAAAATATCTTGAATACGCGTCAGATATTTTGTATTTACTATTTAGGTTATTTATTTTTTAGATCTCTGAAGTTAAATTAACATGTCTCCAATTCTAATACAGACAACTCGAAGGGTGATATCTTAGATTCCATATGTGAAAAGTAGTCTGAACGAAAAGTTGCAGATGCCTGAATTCTAATCCAGTTCAGAGAACAAAGTTACATACAAACCACAGTTTGCACCGACTAGTTCCATTAAAAAAATAATATTCTTTGAGAATAATTTACAATATCGCTATCAGTTTCTCATTCGTTTCGAAAATCACAGCCATTCGTTGACGGATTCAAGGTGATAATGAAGGTTGAAGGTATAAACGCACTGATTACGGGAGGAGCGAGCGGAATCGGGAAGGCCCTGGCAGAGAGACTGTTAATGAATGGAGCACAGGTAAATCTCAGGGATTTGAAATATGTTAAATTTATTACCATTACAATTACCTGCCATCATAATATACCTAACAATTTTGACATCATATATAAGCGTAAGTCAGTTAACATGTTATCGTGTACGTAAAATGAATTTCTTCGAGGACAAGGCGTGAGTTGCTACCAGTGGCAGTGAGTAGCCAAGTACTAGTTACTTAATATTTGTTTTTTTACTTATGCAAGGCCTTAAGGTAGCATACACCTATTAATTGGACCATTGACTTACACACATCATAGTAAAAGTAATGAAACCCTGCAGAAGTTTTCAACTGGTGCAAGCTACCAGTCCTGTGGAAAGTTGACACATTACCCATTCATGGTACTTTAAATTTTCTGTACCTTATCTGGTTAAAGTTTCATCTAGAAGTCATCGAACTTTACGTACCTTGTCCAATGTGACTAACACACCTCACACCTCGGCTCACAAATGTTCCACAGCCAGCTAAAAGTCGTTAGCTTCTCCTTTAATTCGCTGCAAGTGACCCAATTTTTACACCATTTATACCTCAAATTGGCCTGTTCAATATTAAATCCACAAAAGAACCGCAAATTTGAAAACAAAATCGAAATCTCCAAAATATGGACTTTCAAGACGGTGAACATGATAATGCCGATAAGCTTCAACTTCTACATAGGAAAGGTGCCGCACTCATCTTCGGATTCTCCACAACGACAAAAATGTGATCCAATTGCTCGACATAGCATATGAAATACATTGTAGGGAAAACTTTCGCAGAACTAGTATTTCGCTACAATCGAGAACATGACACAAAATAGTTCATATTGCAATGAAGATATGTATACTGCGGGATATACATTGCTGAACCATACTTTGTTTTTGGTGAGTTGCCATGGTGATAACACCTTTTGATGTAAAGCCTGCTAGTGCCTTAAGAGTAAACTTTAAATGATTTGCGATTTTACACACAACAGCTCATTATCTTTTAGTGACGATTTCATTTAAAAATCCATATTATAACATGACCGAGCCAGCTTTTGTTTGCCACGTCCAAAATTTAGAGATAGGATATAATGTTTGCGTATTTTCGTTTGCCGATGGAAAACGGGTCTCGTTTAGGTTTTCTAAGGAACTTTCGAAAAGTTGGCTCAATTTTCTTCATATACAGTCATTCAGTGTGGAACGTACTGCATAACGTGCAGACTTGTCGCCAGCTCAGGGTACAAGATGGGAGCCAACCTAGAAATACAGTTGGCGACCCCACAGACACCTGTGACTTAATTTGGATTATTTTTTTTTTTATCAGCTCGAAGAATTCTTGGGGCGAAAGATTTTTAGTGGTGTTACTCTTCTTCGCCCTCCCCCCCCCCCCCCTCCTCTTTGACTACCAGGTCTCACAACGAGTGTAAGCCATATGACACGTCGTTAAGCTTCTTCAGATTCTAACTTTGACGGCCTCATCACGGTACTGTTCATAGGTGTAAGGACGTAATAGCTTTAACACGGAAGATTTCACATCTTCAGCAAGTGTCTAAAGTGTCCTGTTTACCCTATACAAAGGCCCTAATTTTAACCTTAACATTGTGTGTTCTCGTTTGTTCATGTGTTGTTCTTCAGACGTTCTGATTTATACAGTCTAATGTTCCCATTGTAACGTGAATGTTACAACCATTTCTTACGTTACGTTGCCATTCATGTAATCAGGACGCTATATTTTTTCTCTTCTTTTTTTCTAGTTGGTTTCGTTGGTGGACATCAACAAAGAGACGGGAGAAGATACTTTCAAACAATTTAGCGTACAATTCGGGGCAAAGCGAGTCATCTTTATACATTGTGACGTCACATCAGAAACACAACTGAAGGGTTAGACCTAATTGTTCTACCACGTTTATGATGTAATAATACTGGATATATTGACTAACTGCAGCAGTATTATTTGTCTACTTTACGTCTTCTCCAGTTCGCACCCTCTTCCTCGGGCACCACACTCAGATTAACCCTAGCTAACTTATTAGATTAGTTCATATCAACAATTTTCGAACAAAGTAAGCTGTAACAAACCCGCGTGCCCCTCCCTCCCCCCCCCCCCACACTCCCAATGCCCCCGATTCATTGTTTCTCATGGGAGAATTTCGAAATATTTCTAGTTGGGGAAAAGATTGTATTGGGTTATAGGTACTTGACCAACAACTGTCTTCAGAACTGCGACGCAGCAGTCAATATTTGTTCCAACACATTTGTCACAGATTGTAGAATTGTTCTGGTCAAAACTGTCGTACATGACTTTATTTGAAGAATGATATTCGATGGTGACGTCTCAATTTAACTCTCATATTCTACTTGTAGATGCATTTGAGAAGACAAAATCAGTGAACAATCGTCTCGATGTGGTGGTTAACAACGCTGGTGTGTCCCCAGACAATCCGAAGATAATTGACATCAACGTGGTAAAAAAAAAATTATTTCGTGTGTTCATATTTAAAATCAGAAAAAGAAAGTCCCTCATATGAAAAATGAGAAGCAAACTGCAGAAGGAGTTGTAATCTAAAAAATTATTTTCATATCCTACATTATGATCAATACCCATTAGAAAATAGAAAAGGTATCATTCCGATGTCCTTCCGATATTGAAAAGAAAGAAGGGGGCGACCTAGAAAGTGGGGCACTTTGGCACATCTCAATTTCGCGGTTGCTCCTCTTATGCGGAAAATAGCACATGGATATCACACACAGCATAACTTTAACGTACATATTACCTCACTACCTCGACAGAGATCTGTGATAACTGGATCGTACTTGGCAAAGGAGTTCATGAGCAAAGCAAATGGCGGCCATGGTGGAATACTAATAAACACAGCTTCTCTTGCAGGTATGTCAGTTTCAATTTTTTTTCCGCATTTGCACAGATCAACATAAAGTACATTCTTATGATGAAGTGTAATAGCCTCGTGTTATTTAGATTATGGAAACTTTATCCGCACGTTTATTACATTACACCGATGAAGAAACTTAATTAAATTTTCTTTGCCAGGTTTGGTGCCATTTATCCATCCAGTCTACGTGGCATCAAAGTACGCTGTGGTTGGATTCTCCCTAGCTCTGACGGTTAGTTGCTTGAACTTAAGTTTGCATCGAACGTTTCTTCGTTTTCACGATATTGCTAATCACTGCAGATCTTTCCTCTTACCTTACGACGGTATTCAGATGGGTCTTGTCAGACAACTCAGTAATCCGACAGTTTACCTTACTATGCTAAATTGACACCATAGAAAGAACACCTTTGCATTCCTGATTTTCGGCCTTGATGGTACAGCTTTAATTGAAGTATCGTCCAGCTTGTTCTACAGTAACAACACCATAGTCAGTCGTAGCAATGGACCTCACCTCGGAAGTTGAGAAGTGAGGTGTGTTGGATAAGCGTTATGGTTCTCCCCCCCCCCCCCCCATTAACTTTTGAGGGAAAACTCGTGAAAAAAAAAGAATCATCAAATAAGTGGGGTTAATAAAGGGCACTCCCACAAAGGAGGATGAAAACTCTAGTTTCTTGACATTCCTTCAAATAAACGAACTTGACCAAACACTAGAGGGGTATCGTTAAACTTTGTAGAGGTGGATGCCCTCACTCAACGATTTTTGAATACCATTTTGATGTTGATCGGGAGGAAGGCAAACCAAACTTAACAGCTCTATCCATTATCTTGGCCTTTCTTCACATCATCCATTTGTTAGGAGGATGTGCCGAAATGTAAACGTCGTAATCTTCCTTTATTGGAGTACCGCCCTTAAATGGTTTGGTTTTAAAACCCTTTCACATGTTTTGACAAATTGGGAGAGACACAGCAATGGTTTTCAAGTACATCGTTTTCTCCATGTCACCGCTCTTGTCGGCTTCAGTACAACCGATTATAGCTGTACGTATCGATACTGGGTTGTTTCTACACGGCGATATTGCAATGTAAACATAGCCGTGATGCACGTTGGACCTTAAACTGTCTGCATCAAAGGTAAGGAGAGACACGGCTCGTGCCTATGCCAACGTCGAATTACCGCAAGTTCGCCCTTACCAATTGGTCTAGGGTGTACCTTTAATACCTCCAATGATGTGAACTACTTGGAACGAGTTGAATAGCTGGTGGATTCATGGGGCATGAATGGAGATATACGTAAAATAATACACGAATGATTTAAATTTGTGTAACGTAACACATTTAACATTTTTTTTTTGAAGTTATACAGATATACACAATAAACACGATCGAGTGAAAACTGTCATCAAATGTGAAGAGTAAACGCGCCTCTGTGAGGGGAGAAAATTTTCATCTTCAATTTGTCGACAGGTACGAGACCCGTCTTTCCGACAAGATGACATCCGTGTCGGGATCATCTGTCCGTCGTTTGTAGAAACCCCACTCTTGATGGGCGAAAATCCCCCTCCCACAGTCATTAAAATCCCGTGAGTAAATAAAATTAACCAAGCTTAAAGAAAGTATAAGGTCACGTGACATGCAACTAAACAAAGGATAGTTTTTATCCGGAAGTTGTAGCATGAACTTTGAATGACATATTCGTTTGAATTGCTTTATATCAGTTACCTTTTGCAGTTGCCTTCTAAAACATTTTGACTTTTGACAGGCGTGACTAATTTACGAGGCAACAAGTATGATGAGGTGTTTTCCACACATTTTTCAGTCGGATATATTTTGTCTCTTAATTACTTGTTTTCTGGTTAGCACGTTTTAAGTGACAGAGAGAAATATTCACTTCCAAAATTAATCCATCAAGGCATATCAATATTTGATATCTCATTGAAATAGAAGATAAAAGGGATCACGTGGGACATATCCTGTGAGGCTCCCCTTTGAAGTGAAAACTTTTGCATAGATCTACTTAGTCTTCGTTTATTCCTAACGACCGAAAGACTTTTGTTTGTGAAATGATCAAATCTGATAGATTTTATGGACTCTGTGTGGCTATTTTCAATATGTTTCATGATAAATGCAGCCCATAGGGCCCACTCCATAGTATCAGTTTTATGTCACTTAACCTGTAAGAACTTAAATCCATCGAACTTCGAATTTGATCCCATGTTCTCTACTCGTCATAGGTTAGGGCTTTCACTCTGAGAGATGGTCCAAAGATGATAACACTTTCTGTGGGAGAGAGTGAAAAGATTGTGTTACTTCGTAAGCAAAAGATGCCTCCTCTCGGTCGTATTGCGTCAGAAACGTTTTATAACAATTTTAACGACCACTTTTTCACAGCTGATAGCAATATTCGACTCGACACACAACTTAAACCAAGAAAAATACCAAGAAAAAAGAACCATGACAAGTTCTACACTTTTTGGACCAGTGGCCGCATGGGTGCATGATTTCTGCGAGGCTTAAGTGTCGTGTGGTGCCAGTCTGAACCTACATCATAGCCAAACCCTTAGGACGAATATCTGAGAGGAGCGCCACCACCAGTAGGCGCGAAGTTTACCAGAAAATATGGGGGTAAAAATACCCACAAGATAATCAGAAATGGACTCTCTATAGGCTCCACAGGCGCCAAAAGATCCTTGCAGCAGCCCCGGGGAAACTACCTTGCTGGGAGTTCATCCCCACCGCCCCCACCCCCCCTGCAATTCATTAGTAGGAAACTATACAATTATGTTTGCTTCTTTTTATGACATTTATTTCATCAAGAGTATGTTTTGACATTATTAACTTATACATTTTGTTACACGTAGCATTTCACAAGCTGTAGACGCTTTTCTCTTGGTTGTCGAAGATGACACTAAACACGGATGCTGCGTCCGCATCACCAAAGCGAACGGAATCGATATTCATCCACTGAAGACAGCACGAGAATACAACGAGGAACTACAAATCTTTAGTGAAGAACTGTGAATAAGTCACGGGGTCTCCTTTGTAATCATGTCTCTATGGCCAACGTTTAGATGACGTCAGTCATGTGTCATACGTTATCTCTAGTTTTATTTCAAGAAGTTCAGCATCGGTCATTCGAGTTTAGGTGGTACCCCCTCCCCCTCCCCTACCTTTTATTTTAGCAAGTCCATGCACACCACAATTATTTGATATTCATGTCATATATAGTCATGTGATATTATTCGCGGGGAAATAGTTTCCTGCAGACAGGTTGTCAAAAAGTGGAAAGTGGATTTCGCTGGTTCAGCCAGCAGGGAACGAGCTCGTTTTCTCGCCCCCCCCCCCCCCGCCCCCAGCTTTTTTTCTACAGAGTATGTAGAGAATATGTACAGAGTTTGTACAGAGTTTCTGACGTACTTCATCATTGGTAGATAATTTTTTAACATCACAAATCTGTTACTGAGATATGCGTATACCTGATTTGGAGAAGGAAAGTGCAAAACGTTATGCAAATCTATGCCATAAGTACCTGTTCTCCTTTAAGACGATGGTAGTGATTCTTCTTATAGTTAGCATACAGTTCTACAAAACCCACGCATACAGTGCGCCCTCACAAAAATCCGATAATCACTAGACTATTGTTTAGATACCATACCACCATTGAATTCTCCCATTGACTTACTAAAACAGCAAACTTAGGCCTTTCGTGCATTCAAGGTACGTAATATCAGAGATTTCCTACCCACCATGTGATCGGTAATTGTCTCGCCTAGCATGGCCGTATGTTGACCATTCAAATTTTGAGCTAGAACTGGTGGAAGTTTTGAAAGGTGAATCCCGCCCCCAAGTCAATGCTCTCCGACAGAAATATTACTACGACCCTTCGATTTTTTAAAGCAGCCTCAATCTCCTTCTGTCGTCTTTTACATCATCCGGTGCTTTTGAACAACCACGTAAAATAATATGGTGATGATAACTGAAAACATGACGCAAAAACGACACCCGGACTCAATTTAGGCACTTTTGCCGAGGAGAAACAGATTCTGCGGATGTACATTTCTAATGGTGGTAAAAGACTTAAAATTAATGAGTGAACACCATTAGGGTACAGTCAGGAGCATACTACATTAGGAACATTAGGACCAGCTAGCTAGCACTAGCTGAAAAGTACTTGTGAGATGGGAATTTAGGAAGCAAGGCTACAGATTCACTTCGTCTTGACGTAGACTTCGAAGCTTCGAAACACAAAAAGCTCGTACACTGTTACTATCGTGTCTCCACACAAAGGGGAAGCGGGAAAGCCCTATACACATTCATCAGACTGAGTAAAACATCAGGTTCGTGTACTTGCTATTTGCTTTATGAGGAAACTAAAGGCGAGTCCGGAAACCTCACCCCCCCCCCCCCCCCTCCTGCCCCTTCCTTGAATGTAGGCTTGCAT
Source organism: Stichopus chloronotus (assembly GCA_021234535.1). Taxonomy (NCBI): domain Eukaryota; kingdom Metazoa; phylum Echinodermata; class Holothuroidea; order Aspidochirotida; family Stichopodidae; genus Stichopus; species Stichopus chloronotus. Next base: position 27,082,479 of record CM037837.1, on the reverse strand, counting down.
TATGCTAAATTTCCCTCATTTCGTATTGTTGATATGGCGAAAAGGGGGACTGAAAAGTCCCTCACACCCGATCGGTGCCTGTTTGGGCTCAGTCACGTTTAGGGGTTAGCTATAGGATCTTGCTGCCTTGAAAATAGGCCGACCAACAGCCGTACGGTTGGGAGCAAGAGCTAGATCCTACTTTACACTGTTACACGGCCATCATGCGAATATGTCCCATCTTAGTGAAAATTCACTTTTTGTTGACTATCGTTTCCTGGTTTCCTTTCCAATAAATTAATTCACTTTATCGACATTTATTTCTGTCCTTGATTATGTTCCTACTGTTCTTGCTCGTTGAGAGAATAGGCTTTTTCCAACATTAGAATCTCTTGTGCAGAGCTAGACAAACCTGTACGTGAATTTATCATTGCGATTGGGGGTATGTGATGAATGAGTCAGTGAATAAACATGTTGCCTATTATCAAGAATGTCACTTTTACTCAAATCCGTCGCCACGTCACTATCCCCCCCCCCCGAATGCCCCTCTGTCAGGGGAAGCAAGTGCCTCTTTATTTTTCCAAAATATCATAGGGTTTTACAAAAATTTGGGCATGATCGCCTATACATGTGAATGTGATGTAAAATGGCAATGTCATTTTTGGTTTCGATGATAATCCTAACCTTTGCATTCGTGTGGGCTTTTGTGTCTGTATGTATGTATGTATGTATGTATGTATGTATGTATGTATGTATGTATGTATGTATGTATGTATGTATGTATGTATGTATGTATGTATGTATGTATGTATGTATGTATGTATGTATGTATGTATGTATGTATGTATGTATGTATGTATGTATGTATGTATGTATGTATGTATGTATGTATGTATGTATGTATGTATGTATGTATGTATGTATGTATGTATGTATGTATGTATGTATGTATGTATGTATGTATGTATGTATGTATGTATGTATGTATGTATGTATGTATGTATGTATGTATGTATGTATGTATGTATGTATGTTTGTAACGTATATTGTAAACACGATATCCCAAAAAGGGAAACTTGGACGGATTTCATATTTGTTATGTGGGTGTATATGTGGAAGAAGTTAATGTTTTTCTATTTTTAGGTCAAAGGTCATTTGGTTTGAACGGGGTTCAAATTGTTAAGACAGTGGACACAAGCTGTCTCAAGAAGAGAAGCTGGGACAATCTCATATTGGGTTTGTAAGTGTACCCTATACATGGGCACAAGAAGCCTATAGCTTTTGGTGGAGGTGAAAGGTCATTTGGGCTTCAACGGTCAGCGGGGGTCAAATTGTGAAAACCTTGCAAACACAGTGTCTAAAGATGCCAGATTTATGCCAGATTCAAATTGCTCATAACTGATTGATCAAAAACCACAATGGCTTTTGGCTTTCTGGTTAGACACCTTTTTAAATAAAGCGCATATTATCACTAGCTTACCCACTTTTACGCGGTGGTGCTCGTTTCGAGGCAGAGTAAGAAACTGGCCTTTTCAACGGACTGTCCCCGCCGCTCCAAAAGAAGTCCGCGGCCCGCCCCTGTGGTCACATGGAGTATATGCTTCCCTCTACTGGCTTCCTCTTACGCACTCTGTTACGTTCTATTCGAGGAGTGCCAATCAATAAGAGTTACTGGAATGGCGACGAGGCATATTAACTAACGTTCAGCAAATTAAGATCATGTACATCCGTCAGAAGTTGTTCACTTAAGTTGTTTATGCGGGGGAAGTACCTACGCTAATGAGTCGTGAATAATCACTTGGACGTTAATTGGATCACAGAGAAGATGACAATATTGAGGAGGGGATGAAAATATTACGAATGGAGATGATTAGCATCAATTACAATCAGCTTAAGACATTGAGGCATCGCCTAATCTCTGGGGGGGGAGGGACTTCTAATAGCTCATGGCTAAATCAATGACCAATGATCAAGACCATGCATATAAACGGCCAAGGTTGAAGGTACCATGGTGGAGTGTGCATCGACAATAAAACCAGACGATGAGGTAATTGTGTTGGCATAAAGTTCAGAGGCATTGAAAAGCTGTTTTTATGTCATTCTCGCAACTTGTTGCACTTACGAATTCGACGAATTTCCCCTGTATACCTTTGTATTACATTCAAACAAATGTTTCACAATTTTTGTCTGTTCTACTGATGTAATTGTTGGTGGCTACTCTTTTACATCTGGTTTATTTTTCTATCAAATATAACAATAAACATTTAAAAAGCTGCAAGTAGCCAAGGAAACTGTCCAAGAGAGCGACGCTTTACAGTCATCCAATTAGCTACAAAAATAAAATTAGCAAAAGAAAATCAACTGGTTCAACTTCTCTGTGATCATAGAGAGATCCATCTACTCTGAGTGACATATATATCTGATCTGATCTGATAACAGCCAATTTTTAGACCTTTCACGACTTCCCACAGTGGCAATGGTAAACTGGTACAAAATGATGATGCACAACGGAGAACAAGAAATTGTTGTCTTCTTGCAAAATCTTAAATTGTCCCATCAGTACGAACTTATCACGTAGGATGTAGAAGGTATCGCGGGTTATCCATATTAAATGTATCTACGTCAATCCTTGGATAAAATGTGAAATATTTTGGTCAAAACAGGTAACAATTCCTATGATTGGGGTTTGACAAAACAAAGCGAGCGATGACCCTTTTCGCTCTGTGTAAATTTAGACTGACATTTAAGACCTCACGACTCAAGGTGATTTCAAAGTAAGTTTAGACTTTCCAGCCTTTTTACTAAGGAAAGAACGAAAGGACTCGTTGGCAATTATACACAACCAAAACCAGCCTCGACTAAGGCTTTTCACTTTTTTTTTCGTGTACGTGGGTAATAATTCGGCCATTGCAGTTACATTTCTAATATACGATTTTTTTTTTTGTCATAATTGGAGGGGCTTTTTTTCGTGCTAACAGTTAGTGGCGTTAAGATCAATTTAGGACTTTTTTTGGTAATCCTACATTTTTTTTTTCATCATTCAACTTCTCACGTCATTTTTATGAATGTCGTCTATTTTATTTAGTCGTCGTAATTGTCGACTTCACTTATTCGAAAAGACAGAAAACAAAAATAAACTGAAACCAACCCGAGAAATTGGACTCAGGCAAACCTCCAATAAATATTTCTGCATACATGAGGTAAACGACATAAAGGAAGGTTTGTTGAATGTATGAATCTGGTTTACTCAAAAGAGACCAAAAAGAGTGACCTGAGGACAGAATAACGAAAAAATTGAATCACAAGAAGAATTAGTAACTCGAAACAAACATTCATTTTCAGCGACGATTTTCAACATATCAAACATGCAGCATTAACACAACATACTTGCGGTAACATTTCTTCAAGCGCTTTTAAATTACTGTAGTTCATACCTTAGTCTTTTCACACAAAAAGGAAAATGCAGCTTGTTTTTTTTTTTCTATATTGCCATGGATACGTATAATAAAGCAGCGTGCACACGTAATTTCGAAAACAAACGTCGGTAGCAGTGCATCATGAAAGATGATGAAAAATTTTAAAATGTTGTTAGCAAAACTTTTTTTTTTTTCGACTTTCCGAGTGATACTATGTACAATCTTAAACCATTAATTTCTACATTTTGTTCTCATTTTCTCTCATTTCATAATCAAAAGATTCAATCCAAAAGCTGCCCATTTTCATTGGCACTGCAATGTTATAATGACAACTTATATTACGTTTTATAGCATGATAGGTGAAGACCTGTGAACTTGCAGGTCACGCAATATTTGTTGGAAAGGGTGGGGGTTACATAAAACAAGAGTGGTCCTAGCAGCATTGAGATCTTATGCAGGTTGTTATTATCCGGCTCGACAGAATAACTATTACATTACAGATTCACCTCGACCTTAAAAGATGATATGGGAGGAACTAAGTTGAATACATAACAAACAACTCAAAAGTAGAGAATGTATAGCCTAGGTGTTACATGATTCCATATGTTATGGTCACTGAGGGATTGAACCGGGAGGGGAAACTAGGGCCATGGTCCAACCCAAAGGTTTACCAAACATACAATACATATACAATACATTTCTTTTTGTGTAAGAAAACTTCACAAGTGTTCAACATTGTTTCACCAAAACTGCATCAGATGTCACTCACTCACAGAAACAGAAAGTATTCCAAGGGTCATGAGACCTATCTCCCCATGTACCCCTCCCCGTGACACACTATTACTACTTTTGACCCCTACCAAACCAAAAGAGACGGATCCGCCGCTGGTTCTGGTATAGGTTGCAACGAAGTGTACGTGCATCGTAAATCGATAGTGGGCCGATTACGGCGAGAGATGATCATGTGGAAGGCTTGGGAGGGGTTACTGTAAACATACCTATATGCTATAAACTCAAGGTACTTGCAGAATGACAACTAAGATTTATATAATCGATAAACGAAAGTTATTGGACGTCGATTTCGAGGTTTGTGGGCAGCAGTGTCCTAGCCCGAACACCTTTCACCTTAAGCTCCTCCCGGGAGAGTGATCAATTGTCATTGGTGCGCCCTACCCCCCCCCCCCTTTCACCTAAAAACCAATCTGTCTACGGGCATGAATGGGCAGGTTTTAATTGGCACGTGACCATAATCACGACCAAATGTGTTTCTACTAAATGCAAACACGCTGAAGCGGGCGTTAATCTCAGCCAGTAATTATAAGGGCGCACGTTGCAAAAGGGACGTGACACAGATATACTGTAGATATATTCGGAATGATATCGAACTGTTTTCTTTTATTTTTTTTTTCTTTTTGGCTTAGTTTTATATGTAAGTCATCATTCGCATTATTTACAGGAAAAAAGGAAAAATAATTATTTTATTTACATCTTTGGAAGATTTTCAGCCTTAGATGAAAGTAAAACTCAGCCCAACCTATAAATTAATTTCAAACTATAAGTTGATTTACGAATTTTTAGTGGAATTATAAAGGAATTACTTCGAGATCGTCGTACATCGTACCCTGTTTGACAGGTATCGTTTTCAGACGCGTGTACTTTACTGTTAAAAAAAACTCTCACTATACTGTTAAAAAAAACTCATGCACAATATGAGAATTTCACATTTTTGTATTACCGGTACTTTCTTTTCTTGCTTTTTGTTGGAAACCATTGGCTTTTAAGACCAGTAGGGGACTTCTTCAGAGATTTTAAAAATAATGTAATTACGCAAAACATGCTTTTTAAGACAAACACGAATAGACATTCCTATGCACAAACTATACACAAACAACATGATGCGTCATGGCACTGTTGTGACGTCACACAGAGATTTGACGTCACACATAGAACCAACGATGACGCTGCAGTCAGCATAATCGATGGTGCTGGTGATCGTTTAATGTGCAGTCTTGTCCAGAGTTTTAAGCGCAGACAAAGCTGTAACATTTGTTTACCGGGCAATGCCGGGATGGAGTTTCTAAAATGGGTTGAGAAAATATTTCGATGGTGATTTTAAATTGAGAAGTACTAAGAATATTTCACCATTGCATATTGCTCGTTTAGAATCGCATCGTTTGACAAATGCTTCGTCTTTTCGAATTTGGCTTTTAAAGTGCCTCGCCGGGGGAGAACGACGAGAGAAACTATTTGAAGCAGTGCTTGTAAAGAAAAAAAAACTTGAAGAAACAAGACAACAGAAGTATGATGATATCGGCTCACAGCCTTCAGTTTGCAGCCTTCGCTTACAAATATGAAAAAAATTACGATGAAAACTTCTTTCCAAAACGTATTTCCCTTGTAAACGCCGTTACGTCATTTAGTTCTGACCACAGCCTGAAAGAAAAGCTGTTGACGTAGCTAATTGCGTCGTGTTTATCCACCGAAAAAAAAAAAAGAAATAAGGCGCTTCCGTTAAACAGCAAAACGCTGGACAATATGCATTTCTTTTTTTTCATATACAGAGTGCGCATTCAACTTTGGAATCAAATTCAAAATTGTCGCGAAATTTCTTTCGTTCATCAATTCTTGTAATTAACTTCTTCAGATAAAACTGTAATCTACTTGATACATTCCTGTTTCTTTTTTCATTATTATCACTATTATTTCGGGAGTGGTTTCACATGACACACACCTTGCCCAACGAATTTTCAGATGGCGCTACCTAGGTTGACACGGTTTTAGTAAGTCATGAGGGCCATGGTCACACCCTTTATGTTGCCAACAATAAATTTGGCTTCAGTTCGTGTGGTGTGACATCTATATCCCTACTACCGTACTTGATGACATTCTATGGTTCTACCATAATCTGTATACTTACATGTTTATAGCTTAATTTCACAGAGGTTCTAAATACATTTTTCGTAGTGGGTTTATGAGGACCATCCACCACGAATGCCAATCGGTTGTTTTCAGTCGTGTACGTATGACTATACTCATGTTATGCACATGCGTAAGTCTGTTTTTGGATCTCTTCGTTTTTTTTTTCTATTTTCCTGCAAAATGAAGTTTCTGATCTGTAGGAAATGAAATGCGGCAGTCCCTTTAGTGTTACAGTATTTGGTAGCCACAACCTAAGTATACATGCATGTATCCCAACTGCAACATCGAGCACTGGTATGGAAAGCTGGGACTGAAAGACATTTTGCTTAACCACAGGCGTATCATACACATACACACACCTACAAATACACACACGCACGAACACACACAAACAAAAGAAAAATATATTTATATATATAGCTATACATATAAGTAATAGCCGATTCCCAATTTCATATTTATATACATAAATATATATATGATACAAATATGTTTTGAACATGAATACAAGGGCTGTCGAGTTTCATACCCGTTTTTTGGTATTTTGCGATAATATCAGTCATTCAGATGTTTTCCCTCAATTTCTTTTCTACATTTCGTTATTGAGCAGCACATTGAATATGATATGACGTAATTCTCCTTTGAAAATATAAAACACAGCTGTCTGATTGAGGCGTAAACGCGACGTCTTCATGACATAATGACGCTACTACGAATTAACAACAGGCAAGATTGACAATTGAAAAAAAAACCTGCATTTTTGAGGGCAGTATTCTGCTTTTAAATATAGTACCATTTTCACTGTTAAATTTACATACGGCTCTCTTTCAATGTGTGTAGACAACCAACGTCACGGAAAAAAAAATCCATGAAGTGAAACTCTCCAACCACCCCCCCCCCCCGTGAAACTCTCCAACCACCCCCCCCCCCCCCCCGCTTACTTGTGGCTTTAATTTCAGCCCAGTTGGTTTGATCTTTGGTGGTCTGCGTGGATGGACTTCAAAGAGCACCCAATGTGAGTGGATGCGTTCCTCACTTCATATTCGAACTCATGACAAGATGACAAAGATTTCAGCCAATGTGGAAACATACTGACAACGTGACATCTTGAGCTATTCGCAAAACTTCGGATAACCGATGAATTCGAGAATAGTATAGACTCGATTTGATACCACCCCGAGTCTGACTCTCTGCGCTGTCGTAAGTGTAAAGATTAATGCACGTGGGTGATAAATTTTCAGCTACATCAATACGCGCCATTTATTTCGGTTTTTGTGGTGTTAAATATATTTAAAAACTGAACCATGCAACGTTACGTAGGCCAAACGTATTTCATGGAGGGGAATACTTGAGCTTTCCTAAGACAGGCAGTAGGAAGATAGGCGTGTTTCTTGCACCTCCACGGCATATACCAGTAATTCTCGAGACATTGTTTCCGGTTTCTAATCACGAAACAATTGATATTAAACACGTTGAAGAATCCCCTGCCAACTTCGTAGGCAGCCATATTCTTTACCTGCCGTAGACATTTGTGAAACCTGAAGAGAAGAGAAGAAAAAAAAAGGTCAAAACGCCTTGAAATTCGCCGACAATGCCATTATCCTTTCTGTGGTATCTTCCTTCCGGTAACATGTTTACTTCTTAGTATGTCCGACATGATCCGGAAATGAGAGAGCGCGATGTCTTTTGTCACCCAGAAATATTTTCAAGTGATGGTGCCCAAACCTGTAACACATAGTAACTATACATAAGTTTTAACCGTGTTGCTATGAAGACAAGCAACGCCACACATCGAGTCCTTTGAAATGAATTTTTCATTTTCAAGTACGGCGCCACCGAAAAGCGTTTGTTTCGAAGGCCACATACGAATCGTTTTGTTGAACAAGAAATGGCACCTTATGAGCCATGCTTAATTTGGTAACGAATTTTACGGGAAGGGTAAATTTGGAGGTAGTTTTCCGAACATAAAATCAGAAGTCGTAGTAGTGAGACAGACTTTATACATACTTCCCGCTGTGGCCTTTCGCTGAAGTAATTGCAACCTGCGAAGTTTATTATTAGGGAGAGACTTTTAACTGCCAAAATTGTTGGCAACCGATTCTCTCAGTCGAGAGAAAACGTCGCGTTTTAATTTCAAAGTTTCCGGTCTTAACTGTCACCTTACTCTGAAGGGGAATTTATTGAAATCTTAGCTGCTTTCTGGTTGAGAAACTTTCTTTTTTTTTTTTTTTTTGGTGGTCGATTATGGAATATTACGGTCGGAAAATTTTTGAGATCGAGAGACTGCTTACAGTCATAATGTTTACAGGATGCAAATTCATGGCTAATCTTGAGGAAGACTACAGAAGGTTACCTATAGATATCCTCCACTTAGCGCGAGAAAAAGGGGGTAGGAAGAAGAGGAAACAGAGGAGAAAAGTGAAGAGGAGCATCATTGCATCGCCATTGCTGAATTGCTGACCTTAAAGGAATTCTCCACCATCGCTTCTCATGTCTCTTAAAAAAGATGCAAACATTATTGGGGACAAGACATCGTTCTCGTTTTCAGGAAATATCTCAAAGAATTGGCAAAATGATTTTAGTAAATATTCGCGGTACGGGCCTGTCACTAGAAATCAATCGGTTGTGACGTAGTACCAACAAACGTAGATTGAACATTTCCCTTGATTTTTATCTCAAGCTGTGGGTTACAGTACTGTTCTGATCTCTTATTTGGTGATAAAACCCTCGTTTCACCAGGGCGTGGCATATACCTACCACCTTTGAAAGCATTGTTCGGAGCTACCTAATTGTTTAAGGATTAGTTGACTTAAATGATGTTGTACTGTGATTGATATTGAACTGGTGCCGACGAATAAAGAATAGAAATACCTTTGAGCTAATTACATAGCTTATCTTCGCTTGGTTTGGTGGGCCTTAAAGTATAAGTACCAATTAAATTGTCCATCACAATACCAGCTCCTCTGGGTTTCATGTGTTTAGTACGTTAGTGTCTTACTGAATGTAGACATTCATAGGGTACTTATAATCTCTGAACGAACGAGTTTTTGTGTCCAAGACCTTACCAGAAACAGGAAGAGTGCAAAAGATGGAAAACGGTATTTGTCGGTTCTACGTCACACATTTTCAGGTTCGTGCTGAAGGGCAACTTTCAAAGCGTTATTTCACATCTAAGGAAGTTTCCTCCGGTAAAATAGTTATGTTTAACTGATAGAAGCACTAAAAAATATCATACATTATGTTAAGTTTTCTTGTTGGTGCATGGAGAATCTCAGACCCTTCATCTGTGCATTAGTATGATCTTTTAAGCAGAACTTTACACGACGGCAGTGCCACAGAATGTTAGCACCAATCACATCATCGTTCATAAAGGAAATTAATGTTTTGGCCAATCAGAGTGACGCTTTCATTAACGATGTATTTGATCTGACAGCGCGCATCCTATGGTAAACAATGTAGAAGATAACAGTAGCCATACAAACTAACATTCTGCGTCACCATCGCCCCATTTAGCAGTCCTTAAAGTTCTTGAGTAATCGGTGAATTTGTATATACATTGTAGCTTCACAAAAGGTACGTACGGTTACAGAGAAAGATGTGCGGGTTAACTTTTAAGGAAGTTTAGAAGGTAGTGGGTGAGACTGGTCGAGAATGTTCCAAACCTTCCCGGGTGTTATCGACATGCAAATCCCAATTAATTAATCCACCACGATTCCATCACATTTTCAGACACTTGCTGAACTGCTGATTTCATGTAAGGGAGACCTTAGTCTTCATTGGAAGATGCCAAAATTTCCATGACTTTCTGTTCTGCGTTAGTTGTACATACTTACGTCGTCGCAAAACAATGGAAACAAAACAAAAATATCAATAACTTGATACGAATAAACATTTTCCAAAATAATTCATATATATATTCAACTTACCGTTTGTCGACAGAGCAGTGGGAGATGGTGAACATGGCCCAGTTTTTAAAGTTATATTTGCTTTCTCCGGCGGTGATGGACATATTAGTCGTACTGTGGTCGTGCTCTCTGCAGCAGGCGTCCGTTTTGTTGTACATTCCCAATGAAGAGTAAGCTGGGGCCCTGTTACCGGTACCACACCACAATGTCCCGGGAAACATGAACAAGCCTCTCTTCTGTCTCTCGTGGTGGTCATCTGCGCCGCCTCCAGGGATCACGTGATAATCCTCCTCCACGATGTCATACAGGTCCTCCTCCTCCTCTGCCTCATCTAGCAACCCCAGAGCTTCCATCTGTTTCCGAAGTTTGCCCGGCAAATCTAGGAGAGCCTTCGGCAGATACGAACTCCAGGAGGAAGCCTGTATCATATTTTGGTTGATTGCGTCGATGTTGAGTTCACTGCACATTTGCAGAGTCTCGTCAAAATTTGCAAATGACTCGAGAGCGGGAGGGACGGCATTTGAGAGATGACGGTAAACCTCGAGACTCGGCCCGTCCTCGGCTTCCGACGGTCTGTTCTTTACGCGCACGGTGTCGTCATTCAGATCGCGATGTGCACCGTCTCTCCAACGGTACGAGACCCCTGCGGCATCCAAGAACTTGCGAGTGTCGTCGAAAGTACTCGCCGAATGTGAATGGGTTCTCAGGAGTTTCTCCAATACTCCGTCGGTCTCTCGGTTGACGGTCGACGCAGTTTGCCTGCATTCACGCCTTGCGTTCGGGACGAGTCCCGAATTCGAATCCGCCGTGTAACCGTCGGTTATCTGACAACTACGCAACGTCATGTTTTCGTCATAGATCCCCTGGAATGACCTTTTCCCGTCGGTCATCTCTCGCAGTACGTACGCGTACGAATGAGACGACTCCCAAGCGGCGACCTCCCGAACCCAAAAGTCATTCGACCGATGGATGAGCAGCTGCCTCCGAAACTTCCACACTTTAACGCTGACAAAATCGCTACAATCGTCGATCGTCTGCGCGTCACACGTTAATACAAGCAGAAGGATAAATTTTACCGCGATGTGAATCGACAGATTGCGATTAAACCGGTCCATCTTCTTCATCGATCTATTTAATTTTCTTCTTTGTTTTGTTTGCCGAGGTTATTTGGTTTTTTTTGTTTTTTTTTTGAAGTTCCTTCAAATAGTTTTTTTTAATTCCTCCAAATATTACGAGAAAATATCGAATGACATCAACGGTTCCAGTGCATTTGATATCTGTGTGTCAAAACGCTAAAATTTTATCTCACGAATAAAATCAATGAATGAAATATCCAGTACTACGACTGTTGCCTGGAGAAGATCAACAACTCTGAGAAAAAAAAATCACAAAAAAGACTGCCGTTATATGAGATTCAACATGGGATTAAGGAAGGCCAACAAGACATAAATCTGCTCCCCCTCGTGAACCCTAGATTCAGTCAATTCTCAGTCCTTAGAGTTTGAACCTCCCTAAGGGCGATTATGTATTTCCTTATCTCTTTTCTTAATTCCAACTTCGGCGATAAACTCCGTCTTGTTGCTTGTATTTTGCTGTTTTTATTACGTATAATCGCTCATTCGGATTTACAGAGTCAGCCAAATAGTTCTCCTTTCTTTTTTTCCCCCTTTGTTGCTCTTCTTTGGCCTCGCGGCCCACTCAGTTAATTCTTCCGCAAGAGTTACCCAATAGGCTTACCAATAATATTAGCAGAACAGCATGCGCGATATTATTTCTGGAATGTTGCGTCGCCACGTGACAGCGGGGACGGTTATACGTCACGATGGATTTACGATAGGAAGTCACGGGAAAGCTTGTAACAGAATTCAAAGCAGAGAAGGGAACATTCTCGGGATTGTGAACAAAATGTTAGACTGTTTTTGAAGGCTTTATCCGAAATGTTAGTACCAAATAAAATATTTGATGAGCTCCGTTGCGTACCTCTTCTGATCAGGACAAATATTACTCAAACTGCGGTGACAGTTCATTAAAACAGGCTCATCAAAAACATCCGCTATTCCAGACTTTCTTTTTGGTCAATTAAAGTAAAATGTAACTTCCTTCGAACTGCTTCCTCTAATTCACCGTTCATCGAGTGTTAAGGTGTAGTCCTACAAGAGAAACGATTAGTTTTTCCTCCTTTTCCAGAATAATTTTGACAATTATGTAGCCAATGTGAGATGATGTGCACAGATAGATGCACTACATCGCTGCTTTTACTCTAAACACTTTGCCGGCAAAGAGACGGTGAACGAACTTAATAAAGGTCTCTAGTAAATCACAAATCGATGAATATTCATGAGGATGTTTAGATTCTCCTTTTACAAGATGGCTAAGCTATTCAAATACTCTTGCGTCAATGAAATTCCAAGCCAGTCAGTGTAGTTCAGTCACTGCTGCTCCTGACTGAGTGATCACGGGAATTGGCTCGTTACCAAGGTGGAGTAAGTGCGCCGAACTGGGTTGGTGCCTTCTCTTCCAGGGATTACGTCTGATATGAAAGCATCGACGAAGATTCTTTCGAGAAAGAAAAGGAAAAAAATATAGTCAATAATAATGTTTAACCTAGAAAGCGAAAGATCTGTTCAGAATGAAAAAAATTATTTTCAACAAAGAAAGCAAGCTCGTAGCGTTCATATGTGTTTCAAAATAATTAACCACGGTGTATCCCAGCATGCAGTTCAGTCAGGTATAATATTAGGCAATGTGAAGTACAAATCATAACAAATTCATACGTCTAGTTCGTAACATTACGACAACGGAAGACACTTCAAAAAACGGTATTGAAAACGAATATACATTTTTACTGTATAATAAGATACCCAAAGAGTTCATCACTTTTTTCAAATGTATTGTCCTATACATACGTGAAAATAAAAACATTCACACTTGTACAGCAAAAACCGAAACACTCCAGATTGGATTGTTTTCCATAAATTTTCCTTCGTAAGATATGCTGAAAACCATGACATAATCTTTCTGAAGCGGCAGTCTCAGCAACTATCTTCACTGGATTTAAAACCTGCATCAGCCAGCACAGCAACGTATTTTCAAGCGGGCAAGCTTCCTATCCGCGGCGAGGTTACTCTATTTGGCGTAGCCTGATCAGGTGAACAAGTATTGGCTACTGGACTTGGTCGTGTAAAGGCTTGGTGTCACAACTGTACGAGTTTAACATGAATTCGAACCTCTCTGGACCATCGGGTCTGTATACTACCACTTATGCATCAAGAAGATATTGGTGGGTGTGCAGTTTCGTCACGTTTATCTTTAACGTTTTACGATGTTTACACCAAGAATAATGCAAGAAGGAAATCAGCTATTGTTAAGGAAAAGGTCAAAATTCACGAAAATTACGAATAAAAGTTAACTAACTGGATAACTAGGATATTAATATTAAAAGTTGCAATTTAGAAATAACAACATATTGGGTGCGGAGACATTCTACGTTTCACGGCCACACATGGAAGAAGGTACACATCATTCCCAGGGTATATGACGACAAAATTCAAAGGTTGTTGAGCCGCCTTCCCCATGGAGTTCCACTTACGCTCCCCCCCCCCCCCAATCCACACACACAGACTCACTCACCCACACACAAAACAAATCCTACATGCCCTGAATCAGAAAAATCCAGGACTTTATTGGAAATCAATTTCATATATCTTATAGTCTATAACATATATCCCCAGCTGGCAAAAGTCAGACCAAATCGAATTTAGGGACTATAACTGTAGCATAAATCATTTTAGTGATAAGCAACCATACTGGCCACGTCGTGCTATATTACAGATAGAGCTCTCCAATGGTATCGGTCAATGACAACATAAACCTGTATGATGTAAACACTGTTATCTTTACATTACAGCCTATTGCAATGAATAATATGTAATTAAAGGGAACAACTTTAAAGGGGACTTAAAGGTCAAAACCTCCTCACATTTACTGGGATACGGTGGCATGTCCGGGTTGCCAAATGTCCAGTTCAATAAGTGCAACAAGTGACGGAGTAGCTAGTTGCCATGGCAACTCCCTGGTTACTCAAAATTTGTTCTAGTGTTCTTGTAAATGTGCCAATTACTTTCATAAATTAGATTTTAATCTGACAGTGTAACCGAAACCCTCGCGTACGCATATACATGGAAGTCCTGGACAAGTAATTAGGACGGACTCTTGACCCCAGTCCAACGGTTGTTGATAACATGTTCATCGGCGTCCTGGGGGTGTATTTCTTCCCCTGGCCGAATGAGGGCAAATTATGCCGATGGACCAATCAGATTCCTGGAAATAGGCCACACCTCTAATTCAAAGATGACAGCTTTCCTACTCTTCTTTTTTAGTAATTCTGACACCACATTATGAGAGAATTTCCCAAATAACCACGCGGTTATAGAACCCTGATCTTCATGTTCATCCCTAACAAGGCTTTACTTGAGACATATTTAAAATTTCTGAAAATTCGATTTGTCCTCACTCATTCCGTCCTGTGAGAAAAAAATATGCGTACTGGGCACTGATATCATTGTTAACATGCTAGATTGTTCCGAGACCTGTCACGTGGGTCAGCAAATGGCCGTTAACTATCGTGTGTTGCCTGGAATGTCAAAGGTCAATGCACAAGTAGCATACAAAGCAGGTGGTGCAATATGACGCCTTTTATGTACCAAGAAATATGGTCCCCTTTTGTCACGCATGCACTGACCCCCAAAAACGAGATCGTGAAGTTATTTGTAAAGGACCTCGTCGCCACACAAGTGATTACCACTGTTCGTTTGATCGAGACTGACCAAATTGGCAGAGCGTTCTCTTCTCGAAAATATCACTGGAGACAAATAAAAAGCGGTATACTGCACTCTAAGTATAATTGAAACGTTGAAAGGAAAAGAGAACGTAGGTTGACACTGACAATGAATCGCATGGACTACGCACAGCGTTAGGGCCAATCAAAATCGTTGTTTATAAAAAAGAAAAAAAAGGAGGTTTAGGTTTTAGCCAATCACAATTATGCTTCATTAAACAATATCTTTAGGTCGATCTGACGTCATGTCCATTCTTTAAAGAAACATAGCAGACGGCAGTAATAGACTGCACCAATCATGCGGTCCGCGAAAAGGCACCATACGATCCCAAAGTGTCTTTTCAAAAAGGCAAAAATTAAAGAGAAAAGAAAACTAAACGAACAACAGCGGAAAACTAAGGGAGATTTTATCTAATTAAAGCCTCGTGATTATTAATACTTAAGCAACCGTTTAAACCATACCACTAGCTAAAGAGTAATGAGAAAGATTACAGAGGATGGGCTTACAAATTGTCTCGGCCGTCGCGAATGTCAAGGGTGGTAATATGGTTCCTTGATTCACAGGGGTTCACCGTACCTGGACGGCACTAAATTCTGCGGCACCGTCACATTCAAATGCATCCAAGTAACCCACCGTGCAGTTACGGGATTTTTCCGCATGTGACACTATGCTCGACGTCTGTAACATTCCGTAAAGATTGATCTGTGGTCGGTATTGTAACAAATATTTTGAGTTTCTTTGTCTAATTAATACACATAAAATGAAGCAGGCGGTTTCAAGCGTATGGAGCGTGAACATGGAGGCAATAGATGCAATTTTGTTGATATTGTGGCCTTTTAGGCTGACGAAGGGAAAATTTTTGAGCAAGAAAAGACCTTTGCAATCACTTTGGAAACCTGGGAAAAGTTTGTTGACCTCTTGTTCAAACTCCAATCGTCCCTACGGTACGGAAACTTGTAAGTGCCATGAATGGTCAATGTGTCAGCTTTTTATAGAGTGGTGGCGCTCATACGTGACGAAAACTTCTACCAGGCTTTGGAGACCATAGTGCTTTCTAGTAAGTCAAGCTACATGTACCGGCTACCTGTTACTGCACCAGACCAAGTGTAATCGACCTTTATCTGTTTATTACACGAGAACAGACGAATAGTAAGTTTACCGGTAGCTGGCTGTCATATTATTGTGACATGTAAACTGTCAGTGTTTACAAAAACAAATTTTAAAAGTCAAAACTATTTCAGAAATAACGGAAGGCAAAGAAAAAAGTGTTATTGTGTCTTAGCAGCCCAGGTGTGGCAGGCACGTTACAGGGTCTATTGACAGCCAATCTTCGACAATATATACAAACTTTGGATACGGGCTGACAGGACAAGTAACAGGCTTGTCAATGCTTGAGTCAATATACGTGTAACACGTCAATACTGAACGTTCAATTCCATCAAATGTGTTACCGTCACGGTATTTAATTTGACATTTGCCAGGCATGCACTGATTCAAAACATCTCGGCCTGCGCATGATTCGTGATTTTCTTGTAAACTGTCAGCAATATGAACTAATAAGGTATAGTTCCGTTATGACTTCGGCTGAGAAAGAGGGCCTGGTTGAATAAACGCAGACCTTACTAACATATGCATCACCATGTTCAAGATTTAGAAGCCGAACACAGACAGGCAGGCAGACAGACAGACAGACACTACAGACATTACTACTTAAGAGAGACACTTCACCTCACACAGTTGAGATTTTAAACATTTACTGGTGATAAGACTGCATGTGCTGGCGAGGGCGAAAAATATGTAAACAGCTTAAGGAGCTCTTATCCTGAACTAGACAGGCAGACAGACAGACAGACAGATAGGTAGACAGACAGACAGATAGGTAGACAGACAGAAATAATAAGCAATGCGTTACAGTTTGAAACCAACCTAGTGAAATAATGATGAACATAACTCCTGTATGTAAGCGGACTTCCGTAGACATCCGCCTTATTCTGCAGTGCGTATTACCTTGACCACGATCATGTAAGAAATTCACACCCTCCACCACCTCACTCCCCCCCCCCCGGATTCGCTTTCCTTCCTGTCCCTCCTTCAACCACCCCCTCCCTACATCGTTCATGTAACACTTCAGCACTACATGAAGAATTTTCCAATTCAGAAGCATTTCTCACCGATGACGGGACAAACAAGAAAAAAAATAACAATTTAAAAACTAAATAAAAATTTTAAGGTTTTGGCTCTTAAATCTAAATTATCGTTGTCATGGTAACCTGAACAAATCGCTCAATCGCTACCTGCCAAGTGTCCAATGCTGGCGAAATTGTCATTTGGCATTTTAATTTTTGGCTAGATCAGGTCAAATCGATGATTTGGTGTTATCTTTTAATCGGTTTTTTTTTTTTTTTTTTTTTTACCGAGAGTTTTCTCATTTTTTACGTATCTGTGGGTTGTATTTGTCCACGAGCTAGATTTACGAGGTAGAAGTCAACGCTTCCATACGTACTTCATTTCAGTGAATAACATATGTTGCTGGTACTACAAGCCTCCTAAGCCCTCGTGTAACCGCCTCCTCAGAGGACCTTCGATATATCATCTGCCTCTGGAGAGCTTCCCTCCCTCACAAGGGGTTTGTGAAAGCTTTCCCAGTCTGTGTTTCTGTACTACAAGGTTTTGTTATGTCTTTGTGCGAATTAAATTGTATTGTATAGTGTGCTTCAAGACGATCGGGAGTATATGTGTCAAGCACATCGTGACTGGTAGTAGAAGCAGTACTGACCTTTAAGTAAATGAAATCCGTCCAGAATGGTTCAAACGTGTGACCGTAACATGTGGTGTCCTTAAAACAACAGCAAACGCGTCATAGCATATACGCCCTTACAAATGTGAACAGAGTTATGGTAAGCCTAAGATGCAATGCCCTACGAATAGCAAAACATCGTTATCGTACCGCGGAATGTCCTTACCAACTGTAAACGCGCCATAACACATTGAAATGCCCTTACTATCAGCAGATCCTCGATCATACCATAGAATACCCTTACTAACGGCAAGCACGTGATCGTATCATCCAATGGCCTTGCCAACAGCAAACATGCCTATTACTGCAAAATATGATCAGTGTTTTTTTTTCGAAGTTCCTTTTTAAGGCATTACTCAGTTCAAAGATCAAAAGTGTCCACGATATAGCCTCGTCCGATGCGTAATGATGCAGGTTTTATTGCCAATGTCGGCTCTTAAGCACTCAAAGAGTATATTTACCGTCGTCTGACAAACACACACACACACGAATCGACAAACAAGTGTTATGAATGTCGTCTGACATTATTGCCCATTGCAGGAGTTGTCTTTCTAACTTCACAAAAAGCTAGCGATCGCCATTCTATGAATGATACAGTGACAGCACACACAAACTTTGTAAAACGTTTCTTTGCTTTTTCATTTAATGCCCAAGAACGTAGTCCCTTTCAGTACTGTTTAGGTCTCCCGATACAAAGCATAGAAGTGAAAGTATTTAAATAGCGCTCTTATTCCCACTTTCAAAAACATTCAATCGCGCAAAATCAACTTCAAAATTCATTACCAAAAACTGGTTTTTCTCTGAAATCAGGACGCTGGGTGAACGTTCGCACTATGAGCGCGTAGTATCTAGGGAGCTCCTGGCGCTACAATAAGTTCACCTGTAGCTGTAAGTTGGGAGTCGCTACGCGGAAACCTCGCTAGAGGTGGCGGCTTTAAGTCACATCACGTCACCGGGGTTATCATTCGTAATCAAATCCGTCTACGTGAAATTTATTAGTCGACAGGTTCGAAGATGCCTCGAGAGTATGAATAAATAAATAACATGGAAGAAAAATTCGGTCGTTGTGGTGAACCTCTTTAAACGATCTAACTAGTTCAGCTATCATGCTATGTATGTAAGGTAGATTCACATAAATCCAGACCAGTGTTTACCACATGGGGACATTGACAGACAGATTGAAGTCCTATGACATTCATCAAACTACGTAAATGTTGATCTGTTTGCGCGGGGTTTGAACGATAAAATCGATAAAATTCGATTCGTATTTACATTTTCTTCTCATACTATACTCATGGGTACCAGTAGTACTGTGGCCAGCGTTGAATTTAAAATTGGTTCATGCAGGATTTACCCATACCTCGTATGTGTGCTGGTGTAAGCATGTGCAAATTTCCAAAAGTAGACATGCATTTGTTTGGGTCCAATAATGTAGGCCTACTTACCGAAACTTCCACTTTATTTAACGATACCGTTGACATGCTTTAGTGATATGTACATAGATCACTAACTCATCAGTGGTAGATACGTCTAAATGTACGCACGCAATCTCCCTTTAAACGTAACTGATAAGATGGAGCGTCATACTTCTATGATTACACCGAATTCAGTGGGCTTACTAATTCGCACTCAGGATCAAGACATGCATCACCATACATGTATAGGCTACATCAATAAAAGCAAATACGGTACAGAAATAGGCTATCCAGTACGTTACTTGTCATGAATATATCATCAATTCGTGAATTCATTTTGATGAACTACGTACATGCATATCACCAATTCAAATCAGCGGTAACTCCGTCTAAATGTTCGCCATTTTTACTGACATCATTAATATAAATATTGAATATACCCACAGGCTATACAGAACATATCGAATTATGGTATCATACACCCGGATGCGTACCCGCACGTCCTATTTGATGATATCACTAATGCATTCATTTAACTAACTTGTAATTAATAATAGATTTTCGATTTGGAGATAACAATAATTTGATTTTATTGACGTCGATAGTTTGCCTTTAAACGATGTGAGTGAATCAGTGACTGGTGCTAATGATACCACGAACTAACGACATTATTCAAGTGTTTAACAAATATCATTAAATAGTTAATCGATAGGCCTATCATTGATAATTTAATTATGTCATCAAATAAGGAATAAAAAGACAAACGTTGCGCCCGTACGTCGGGCTCCCCAATCATTTCTACCTCACATCCCAGGGCACAGAATTGTTCATTAGAATTGTTCATGCATATATACTCTATAGTGTAAATGACTATTTCCAACATTTATTATTCCAAGTGTAATTTCATTAGTGGTTTGATATTACATCTTCCGTTACCTTTACTAAATCCCGCCATAAAGGCGTAATGGATATAACATTGACAGGAAGTGACGACACAAACCAGTAAATTAGTAAAATCCGAAAGCAATATTTTGTTAATTATATTGTTGCATGAAAAAGAATATGACCTAAATAGGCTGGCGACTCTGTTTAATCCACAGTGAGCGCATCTTTTACAAGTTTAAGGTATGGCCAGATTATGCTATGTAGCATTTTTAAGTACCCCGCAATACAGTGAAGAAAATATTTGAATACCGTAACACCCTGCCACGATTACACTTTCTCCCTTGATTTTAATCAGTACAACCGGTGAAGAGTGTGTGGCTATATAGATATAAACTGGATTCGAAGGTTAACCCCTTCCCTATAACCAGTTCCTAGTTGTTGTTGTGGGAAGGGGAATTAACACAAATATATACATACATATACATATATTCACACAAACGCACACAATGACCGATACACACAAGACAAGGAAATAGACCTACCAAATTTCACCGGATAGAGAAGATATGTTTACCCCCTAAGTGACCATAAAGCCAACATTTTGGTGGCCAAATGTGGTCACATGCAATAAAATCAACTATAATAGCTTATACTGTTCATCACCGGCAACCAGGTATAACTGACCGTTACTTCAAGGTGTTATGTTGCCGGGATATACTTACATCTCTTCGGCGGCTCTGTTCAACAAGTTTAATCACCTGGAGACACTCGAATGCTAAGTATTTTGACAAAAGTACTTCAGATATGTTCAGAAGTCTTTCAGACTTGTTCACAAATCTGTTTGTGAAAGCCGGCCGGTTAAATACAAAACAGTCCAAATGCTTTCAACAAGTCTAATCCTTCCAAACAAGAATGCCCGTATACACGTCTGCTTGTGTACTTTATACCTGTTCCGCGATCGATAATTCCACGTCTATTTTAAACTGAATAGAAGTCACGGGATCGAAGTCGGTATTGCCTCAAGAGAATAGCACCGTTATAGGCAAAGAGGACGTTGGGATCGATCACAAAGGATACAAAAGGCGGAGATTATCCTCCCAAGTATTCCCTGGCAAACCGATACGCGTACTTTGCGTAAGTTAGTTACAACTCATTTTCCACATTGAGGAGCAACGGACCGGAACCAGAACATTACAATACATCTTAGTCCAGTATGTACTGTAGGCCCATATAGAAACAAAAGATGAAAAAAAAACCCTCTAATAAAAAAAAACCCCTCTAATATACCATTTGAAGATGGTTCACGGTTCACAAATACAACGGTACAAATGATGGATCAATGTTCCATTCCCCAACGACTAGCTAGGCCTACATAAACCCGGTGTGAAGGATGTCGGACGAGCGAAGGAATTATGTTGACATTATGAACAGTTCCGATTCGCTAAGCATGCGTAAATAAACAATTTTCCAGCTTTCTCAAAAGTTTACAGCCAGACAGAAGGTTTGTCATTCGGAAACAGAGCTCTTTGTCGTAGCACGCAATTTACGTTTATCACAATTCAGTAATTTTCTTTGTGTATGAAGAAGGACCAATTGATCGAAAACACATAGCTTGGTAGACGCATGGCTTAATTGTTACTAATGATTGGCAGGTACCTACTGAAAGGCAGATACATGCACTCACAATTTGCCAAGTTCCACGTGAACCCATCATGGTCATCACACTCACCCTGAACTCACTACATGGTCTTGGGGCATTCTATTAACAGCAACCTTTTACTCTGCAGGTGGGGGGACGTTGATGGGGGGACGATGATGGGGGGACGTGGATGGGACGGGACGTTGATGGGACGGGACGTTGATGGGGCGTTGATGGGTTTCGGGAGTTCACTTCACAATTACGCTTGATTTAGTGATTTAGAGTGTCAGACATGCTTCAGATGCAAAATTAGTTCCAGTTTCAGCCCGCATTTGTCCACGAATGTCCTAGTATTTAGTAAATTATTGAAGTTTTGAGGGAATTTTTCTTTTTCTGTTCCTCCAATTATTATTATTGTTTTTTTTTTCACAAGTGTCGCCCGCAGATACCTGAAAAACCCTGCTGTAACTGATTGATATGCAAATATATGAATGACGATGATGAGTAAATCTGAAATGCACGATACGGCTCCCTCGCCGTAACCAAGCAGTTGTCATGACAACCAAGCTTTCCGGTAAATTAATTATTCCTGACCACTACATATTATCCTTTAAGGAAGAAAAGGAGATTGTAAATTTATTTCAACAAGAATTATTGAGGCTTTGCATAGAGCCCATTCATGATTATTGAATATATATCTGACATATTAATAAATAGCCAGTCACATCTACACCCCACCCCCCACCCCTTCCCAAAATCACCGGTGACCCCTCCCGAAGGAAATGTTCATGTTGCGACGTTGAATAACTCGTCAGACGTCGAGATCCATGACCAAATGTTTCCTCTACGAAAATATCCCTTCGGGTCAAAGTAGTAAACTGATTATTAGAAACCTTGACGACCTGTTAAATTTCAGCGGTATGTAGGCCTAACTGTGCACGTGCCCAGACTCATTTAAAGGAGTAAATGAAATTCTCACTTTTTTTTTCTTTATTACCTACACCAAAACACAAACTGTCTTTTCTACTTTGCAAGGTGGTCAATGTTGATGTTTTTATTTTTTTCTTTCTTCGTTGCATCTTGGTAAAATCTTTCATTATTTCCTTAACGGTTGCTATGGCGACACATATTGCGCAATCGACGAAACTCCAATCCGAATATCAATCGAGGACATATACTTTAAAAAAACAACTTGTTTAATCTACTGTAATAACAGTAATCAAAAATAACTCTTTCCTGCACCTGCTGCCTCTTTGTACTTGAAACAAATAAAAATAAAAAACCTTCAAGAGCTATAGGCTAAATTAACGATGCCAAGAACAACACGTGTTGATAGCGTCTCTAATGTTCTGCACTTCCCAAAGAGAAATCATTTCCGATTCCAGATACTTACAAAATTGCGACCCTCATTTCCGACATGTTGCTTCCTGTATTCTTTATGATAAATGTGCCATCGTTATATGAGGCATTTCAGTGAAGGTCAGCTGAGTGAGCATTTTTTTTTTTTGCTCTAACATTGGTCCAACGACGAGATAACACAAATATGGTATCCGCAGTCAGAATATTCTTCACGTGCAATCTAGCAGGATATAACAGGTGTTACATAAGTGTGTTTATATTTTTCATAGACCTATAAGTATAACAATATTCCACCCGTAGCAAAATCCATAACCGTTACGTCAGATACCGCATATTTCCTCTAGTCACAAAGATGACATTCCTGGTGGTCAAGTTTCCCCAAGTCGGTACACAGGAATCGACATCAAAGAACGTTTTCTAAAGACAAATAGTACAGTATAGATCTGAATGCGTGCATGCGTGGCTCCTCTTGATATTTCGATGCGCGCATGCGTGCGCGAGAAGTAACGTCATACATAGATACCACCGTAATATATCGTGCGTTCACACCTTCATGGCAAGAATCCTCAACTCATATTGGTCCATTTCAGTCAGGTGACCGTATTTTAGAGTAAAATCACCGGCGAATGAATGCAATGAAAAGGTAGATCGACAGTGATAGCTTGTGTGCTATCTTACACATAAGAAAGGCGGTATTTTATCAATCGCGTACAAACATGGCTGACATGCTGACATGTTGTGAATCCTCTTTTTTCGGTGTTCGTTTTCAATAAAAATGCGGTTCCTTACAAAACCAAATTTCCTTTCGTTTTCGTCTTTTTGTTATCAAAATTTCGTTTTTCACGCATGAACAAGACTGATCAAGTTTGGGCCTGTGCATTAACCATCTAAGATAATGCACCCTCGGAGGTTAACGCTATTTCCTTCTGCATCGATTGCACTAACCTATGATCGTGCATTGACCCACAGTTAATGCACGGTCCACCTTTGGTTAACCTCTTCATTCGCATATGTCGAATTTTATTGGGAGAAGCTATATGCGCGTAAGTCTGTAGTAGCATATATATACAACGTCACCATGAGGTATAAAACATGTATGGCCACAAAACACCGCTGACCGTATTGTCGGAGCTACCCTTTTCATCGCTATGCCAAACAAAGCGCATATCGCGATTTTTAGAGTATTAGTCACCCTCCTCTGTACCGTGTGTAAATAATTTTTAATGAGCCACTGCATGCCCACTGATTCATTTAGGTTAAAACACCCAATCGTTACAACTGTAACCTTCCAGGAGTACCGGATCACTGAATATAGGCCTAACGTTTCCACGTGTGAAAATAGTTAATTTTGTTGTTTTTCATGAACAATTGCATTTTTTTATATATTGCTTTGTTTCCTTCTTTTTTTTTTTTGTTTCTGCATTTCATTGTCGGTATTTCACGACCTTCTGTGGGTGAGGTCACACAGCGCGAAGTTAAAACCCCACTTGTTTCTTTTTTCTTTTTTTTTCTTTGTTGACTTATTTTGATAAAGGTACCGCATGTAATTAAGACAGCTTTGCCCTCCACGCGCGACAAGTTACAAGGAAAACATTAAAGCAGTATTTGGGCGATTCACTTTAAGACGTCCCAAGCCCTGCAACCGTAGCGTCCGTCTAACCAAGTATGCAGAAGACTTCCAAAGTTCATTTAACTCTCAATGTTTCCAAAACCATCTTCTGCAGAAGATTCAGGGTATACACAGAAAATTATAATCAGACACTTGAAAAAATGAAAGTATTAAAAACCATAAGAAATCGGTGTCTAATTAGTGAGGTGATAACCAGCCTAAGAAAAATTCGATGAGCTAACACAAGGACCAACATATCTTTTCGGATTAGGCTAATCAGTGACATCGAAGCTGTAAAGACAAGGGCTCTGCATGAAAGATGGAATAAAAAGAATCATAGAAGAAAGTAAAAACGCGAAAAGTCTTCCACTTTAACTTAAACATGCACGCGATCGAACAACGGGCGAAATTTGCGGCCTTCGACAACTGAGGGATTAGAACTAATTGGAGTGATTGTACTTCTTCGAGAATCCTCCTTAACAAGCGGAGCAATTAGGATTATACAAATTAAGTATTTACATAATACTCTGAAAAGATAACAGTGAATTACTGGTACAGAAAGGGGGATAAGGAATGCCGTAGCAAAAAAATTTACATCATTCAGGAGCAAATTGATCTATTTTCTTTTTCTTCTTCTTTTCGCCCTTGAACAATACTATAGCTGGACTTCATAGGGGTTGGAATTGATTTCGAAGAGGATGGGGAGGGGGGTAGAACATATTCCATCCCAACCCCAATGGAAGCCCATGCAAGTCTAATATACAAGTCGTGTCAAAATATGTCGCTGTCCATTTTTTTTAAACTGGTCTAGATTTTTTCACCACATATTTGTGGTGTGGTGACTGCATCATACCAGTCGTGTTCCAATCTGATCAAAATTACCACTCAAAATTTAAAGGTGGTCTCCGCCCTCTCGTGGGGACACAATGAGGAACTCAATGTCAAATCTATGAAAGAACCACCTACGGTGAACTCCCCACAACTCACTGGTGTGGGTATTCACGAGTGACTATACTTATCCCTTGCCACACTACGGAATCATTTGACCTTTGCTCAAAATAACCTCGAAGTCAATTCTAACACCGTGCCCTCTACGGCCTAGCTCGCTCTCGTTTGCCTTTCGCTCGAGTGCTTCTCAACGTGTGTAAAATTGCTTGCTGTTTTTTGCCTCGCGCAAGGCGGCTGTCTCGGGGCAAACCTTGAGTATTCTTGTTTTTCGTTCCGGTGAACTCTTCAAAACCGTGGCGTTATCAGTTTCGATAACTGTGTTTTTTACGAGACGCAATGTTGGCGCGTGACTAACGTGCACACAACACCTCCTGTACATCGTCCACATGCATTACGGATTAAGTGTATCTCGTAACTCAGGAAAGTAGAAGTCAACGACAGCAGCAAGTGCATGATATGAATATCGTTGCTGAAAACACGAGTAAAGAAGCGCCCCCACTTGCCGACCGATCCCGCCTTTAAGAAGTGAAGATAGCAGTGACGTATCCTCCGGAGGACGACCTTTGTCTCATCCGAGCAGTCTGAGAGGGCATTAACTGGTTCCATATTTCAAGTAGTAACAACATGCGATTGTCGACTATTGAAAATCAAAATGGGGAATATGTGCATCATGAAATAACAATAAGCGAATGTAGACCTAAGGTTAAATTTTCGGTGTACTGTGCGGCAGTATGACCGTAGTTGGATAAAGAAAGTAGTATCGAGGTCCACGAACTTCACCCAACACATGTGAGCAGGCCTAAATCCCTTTTTTTCCCTTCAAATTTAGCTCAAGTTGATCTCACAATATGTGTATACAGAGGCATTACAAAAGCATTTCCATAGACTTGTCGGAAGGATTTTACATTGACAATCGCATAACAGCCGTGAAACTCACTCCTACGAGTCAAACACAGGCGGGTGATTCGATAGTATCTTAACACAAGCAGCCTTGAGATAGGGGTATCTAGGTCAAACTGGATCGTTATTCTTTTACTACGAAGCAAATCCATTTGTCATGAATGAACCTGCGCACGCTTTGTGAGAAAGTTTGTTCACCCCTTTGTAAGCGTTCTTCTTGACTCTACGATAAGCCCTTTAAAAACATTGCTCGCTGATCTCAAAGGGCCAAACCGATAGTGCGTATGGTCTATGAAAATCAGTCAAGCGTCGGTATCTTCCAGGTTTCAAACACACACACTCACATACCCTCATCTCCCACACAGCTAACACACACCCCAACGGATTCCTCCAAGCTCAAACACATTCTAGACCTGACAAAATCGTCTGATGGTATCCTGGAAGACAGAAACAACTCATGAGATGGTAAACCGAATATAACCAATGAGATATCTTCTTCCTTTTTTTTTTTTTTTACTACGAAGAAAACCCATTTACGTCATGAATGAACCTGTATATGCATTGTCATAAAGTTTGTTCACCCTTCGCTTTGATCGCTTACACAACTGCCTGACTTTTGGTACGCCAGCCCGTCGGCTTTTCCTCACATGCTGCCCTCTAAAGGTCACATCGATTACCTTTATGTTCTTTACAGATCGATCAAGCGTCGAGATCTTTTCAGATACCACACCTCCAACAAGCCTCCTCTAAGGCACTCGAACCGCAACTCTATGTTCGGGTAGTTTCAACTTTTCTTTTGAGCTACAATAGGTGGGTTCGAGGACCATTGTTATCTCGGTATCAGCGGGCTGTGTGTCCCCGACATCATGAGTGTGTCACCTGCTCGTCACATTCCTACAGAACCAAAACCCAAACGGTGCAATTTTAGTTAATTTTGACACGTAAGTCCGCCACACAGTATACACATAATTCGAGCGATTTTGATCGACAAAGTTTGTGAAGCTAAGTATACGCGACATCATTATCTCGCAGTACCAATATACCAATAGTCACGTGTGTGGTCTTGGTATATGACGTCAATCTCCTCCTGACTCCTTGCTCCTTCCAAGTAGTCTATAAGAAGTTACTTTAATTGAAATATGTCCACCTGATTGTCACAATATAAGAGAAGCATTCCAAACGTCGCAGGTACATTATCATGCAATCGCTAGGTGGCGTCGCGAGATAAACAGAAGCAAACCCGCCACATCTCCGTACATCCGTGTGACAGGTGTTCACTGACGTCAGAATGGTTTATTTACCTCTAAAAGCTAACGATTGAGTGAAGTGTAGATTTAGGTCCAGACACATGTAAAAAGTGATACATTCGCCATATGCTGAGTAGCCCACTTAAGTATGACGTTGCCATAGCAATTCCATCGACTGATAATGAGTATGTCGATGAGAAGAGGAAAGGTTCTGTAATAGATTAATGCACTGTTATGGAGTAACTAACGTGCTACATAGAGAGGTTTCACCAACGTCACGTGATCGCCCGTGATTTTGTATTTGGAAGGGGTCAAGCATACACTTTGCTGCGAGTCTCTGGTTTTGAAGGGTAAGCGTACATACACAATAGACCCCTTGCATCTGACCTCACAATGCTACGTGATGTGCCCTCCCTGAGGCTAATTTACTGTGTCTATCACGTGCACGTCTGCACCATACAGCATGTCGTCTTTGTCATTCGAAACGTGTGGAACGCCAAAAGGGAAAGCTTACGTTGTTGTTTCAACTTACGTTGTTATTTACACATGTAAGCTTAAACGTAAGTTCAAACAACAACGTAAGCTTTGCGTTCCATACTAGCCTAATAATATGTACTGGCCTAGTAATATGTATACTGTTTGTATGTTTGCCTCGATGAGGGCGCCCTTTTATGTGGTTATGTGACACCTTTGCAAAGGGGGTGTCTTTGGAACCGTATCTATGGATGGAAGTGCGTAAAATAGGCCTAACACTACCTAATTCGTGGGTGTTTTGCTCGTCAAAAAAATTGCCTGACTGAGCCAAACATGTGACGTCACATGAAATGTTCTATTACACAATAGCACGGTGGTCTAATTGAGGTAAGGAAGGATATGTGAACAGATTTAACGAAGGGAAGGCGAAAAGGAATATCCTACTTTATTTTACTGCAAGAATAAAACACAGTAACACTGAGAAATGATCAAAGAAAGATAAAGAAGAAGGTCATGGGCCATGACATTATCTCTCTGTCGTAAAATGACAGAACGGTATCTAAGAAGAATTTGTGACGAGAACTTTTGTAAGTTTGCGCCAAAATTGCTCTCAGATGAAATATTATGCCTTAGCTATTGCGTAACCACGAGTATAAAAGCACGCTCAGTGTTGGTTAGTTCAGTGAATTGCCACTAACAATCCCTGATCAGTTGGAGGAGTTACAAAAGTTTTTTTTTTTTTTTTTTGTGAGAATTCGGCTGAAAAGTCAACCATCCGGAACCTACAAAAATGAACTCAGACTCCTCCAGACTGTACTCCTGATGTTTAAATTGTCTCGTTACAAATCCAGGATTATTTTAACTTCAATGGAGGCTAAATAAATAACCTTGCCAAGGACAATATAAATTTATCTTGATTGAGAGATAACAATCCATTTACTTGAAATTCTTCGTATCTGGAATCAGTTCGTTGGTTCATGATATCGCCCACGCACACTGCCATTGAGCTTGTACCGTAAGCATGTATTTTTCATGGTGTGTATTTCCGTTTACATCGTGCATTCATAGCTCCATGAGACATGCCTTCCTTTTGATCTGTAAACAAACGACTAACGTGATTTATGACGTCACATGAAATCACGGGGCATGTCACCTTCAATTGAGACGAGGATCTCTTAATCCTAAATTCCTTGTCGACATCTATGGTACAAATGTCGAGATGTCGAATTCAGTTACTGTCATGAATTTTATGTCGCCATAATGTAACAGCCTAAAGGTATTATTCACATAGTCCGCTTATGCCCCCCCCCCCCCCCGCACCACTCTTCCACGAACAACATTCTCAGTGTATGTCTGCTCCAGTTACAAAACAGTTCAAACTCAAAACCCAGCGTGATTCGGTGACATGAGCTCTCAGGTGGGAACAAGATAAATCAAGTTCTTCAACAGACTATATAGTGTAACAATTTCAGCAATGCGATGGGATCAATAGAATGACTTCGGGATATTAAAACTACATCAGACATCTCGTGGCGATGCTACTTAAAGAAATGTTTGTTTTTGTCTAAACATCTTTGAAATCGAGTCACTCCACATGCTGCAGACTATTATTATGGGATATATGATCACTTCGCAAAAACAATCACGATAGAAGTGCATTCAAGAATATGAGAGCAGTTCCTATTAAAGATGTCAAAATCGGGACAAATCAATAGGCCATGTGGGCTATAACCTATATAACGAGAATCCATGCGTTTTCCACTCGACTTATATGAATATTAATGATGTATGCACGTGTGTAGCCTATCTGATATCACCACCTGCATTTCCAAACCGCATCTCCAAATTTTAATCTCATCAACAACGTTAATTGATCTTTCTTAGTTTATTTTCGTCTTGACGCTGTTTTGGGTCACTAACTTTCACGATTTGAGGCTGTTTTCGTTAGGTTTGAAAACGAAAATAGTCGTGCCACGTCGCCCGAGAAGATTGAATAACTTACAAAAATAATTCAAATAAAAAAAAAATGATACGGTAAGTGAAAATTGATTCATAAAATAAATTTAATGGTTTGCTAGGGGTCGATTCTCAAATCGTAATTTAATCTTCCGCAAATGAATATAAAACAATTTCACGCACACGCCCAAGGCAAATATTACGGAACTTTTGATTATGACGATATACATCAGAACGTTATTTTTATACCGCAACTGGGGCCCTTTGGATCTGGAGTTTATTTCAGATTGTGCAAAAGCAAAGAAGTGACGTATAAATCCCCCCCCCCCTCACTCCCGCTCACATCGGCACCTATACACAAATCTTTGAAATAAGATAGGCAAGTTAGACACGTTCAATAACGAGAACATGCCCTCATTTTGAACATTTTCATCATATTAAATAACTTTTTGTGTTTATATTCATTTCCACTATGACCAGCGGTAAGCAAACCATTCCAAGTACAAGGCTACAAGCAGATACTCTTTGTCAGGGTAACGGTAATGCTGTGAGGTAGACGGTGTAATGTATTTAACTTTTCAACTGACAAAATTCCGTTGAAGGAGATTTTTTTTCCTGGAACGTTCCACACTCGTAGAGGGATGCAATGTCAGAAGCGTTCAAACGGTAATCATGTTTCAAGTCTCGTTTTCACAGTTTTAGTGCTAACATACCACACTGACATTATCTTACAAATATGTAAGAGATTTAAGATACAGAGTTTATACATATAACACTTCTCATTGTCGTAGATTTCAGCGTATTTTTTTTTCTATCCATATATCTAAAATGGAACTTCCCATTGTACACCGTTTGATCCCCAAGTACCATCGACGTTGCCTCTCATCCCAAACTCAATCACCGTTTAGTGTTTACAATTTCTCGGACGACTAAACTCCTTACAAGAAATTAGTGAGCAACTTTACACTAATCTCATCAGTTCAAACGTTCCATGAATTTTCAAACATTCTCCTTTGCTGTTAAAGAGGCACATTGATTTGTTTCGTTCAATTCACTAAATTTTCTTGTCAAATTTTCTTCACATACTAATGACAAATGGTCAAACTAAGGGGAACCCCATGTTTCACATACAAAGGGATATTAGCAAGTAATTACCTATTCAATTTGGTTTTTCAAAACTTGTGACCAGACACTTTTTTTCACACAGTCAGTACAAACCAGGGTAAGAAAAATAAAAAATTGTGACAGTTAACATTTCTACTGCATGTGAAAATGCAGGAATAATTTTGTTAATTGTAAGCTCTGTCATGTGTTGTTACCCTTCAAAATCCTCGCAAACACATCGATATTAACTAAATGAGCCCCGATGCAATGTACAACAGTCCTTGAACTATAAGTTTACACCCATGTGAAGATCATAATGCTGTAAGGTCAGCGCGATACAAGCCAGCCATAAACTCGGCCCTATTAAAGAGATAAGAAAGGACCGGGATAAGAAGTTACAATCATGTTACCCACGGGTAGGGGGA
This sequence comes from Stichopus chloronotus, assembly GCA_021234535.1. Classification (NCBI taxonomy): domain Eukaryota; kingdom Metazoa; phylum Echinodermata; class Holothuroidea; order Aspidochirotida; family Stichopodidae; genus Stichopus; species Stichopus chloronotus. The sequence continues at coordinate 27,050,664 of CM037837.1, read as the reverse complement.
GATCAAGTACTTAAGTACTAAGTGCTGAGTACACTCACAACCGAGAAAAACAAAAGCGACCCCCCCCCCCCTCCAAAAAAAAAAAGTAACATACCCCACTCAGACGAAGTGAGGAAACCTGGAAGTCAGAAAATGTCCACGAAGGATTTTGTCCCAAGTAAGGATTAATTACTAAATGATTAAATGATTTAAAATGAAGATCTTCACATTCGTTGCTTAGTTGTGAATACAACCCTGAATGTTAAGGTCACCGCAAATGGGCCGAATATGGCCGAGGTTGTGATGCTTGGACCACAGGCCGCTGTGACAGAATGTACTTGCATGTGACAGAATTGAATGATGTTTACCGAAAGTTTTTTGGCAGTATGTTTTAACTCGGCAAACAGCTTCATTGTGCTTCGCGTGAAAGAGAAAACCCCCGAGTCATTAGTGGACTGTCCTTAAATTTGCATACGATCGCGCAGACGAATGGTTTTATGCATGCGTCATTTGAAGTTGCAGGGAAATTATGAAAAGACTTACCGGAGTTTCCGAAGACAGGTTTCCTCGATGTAGCACAAAATATGAACTTGATCAAGAGTCACGGTGATCAGACAGATCTGGTGATCGGAAACAGAAATAAACAATTTACACACTTTGTTCCTCGATTCCTAGAAGAATTTATCGAGCAAAGTAAACAAGCAGTAGCTACTTAGCAAATATTTTGCCTATTAAAAGTTTCCTGACACATGTGCGAGACACCTTTCTTTGTTGATTTTTATGTGTGATTGAGCCTCCCACTCACGGTAAATATTCAATTGATTGATATGACTTCTTAATTGGTTTTACGAGATATGAGTTACACACCAAGTGACAAACATCGACTATTGCCCCCCCCCCCCCCCCCATAGTACTATCAGGATAGATATCAGGCTAGGCTTGGCTGACTTGAAATAACCAGCAAATGATACGTGTTACGCTTTGTCGACTAGGTACAAAAGTAATTCCAAAAGTAATTCGAAAACGACACATCGTACAGTAATGTGCGAACGATCTTAAGGTATTTTTTTTTTAAGGTTTATAACCTACGAAACTTCTATGCGTCTCTGCCTGCCTGCTATAGGCCTACCGGTTGAAGTGTTTCCTCAAAAACTTAAAAAGATATGCGGTAAGTTCAACCGGATCGGTCACGGTCGTTACGTTGTTATTTTTCCGGAAGTGACGTCACGCCAGCGTCTTAAACTTGCTGTCTGCCTCCACTGCCTGCCTCCTACTCCTTCCCTAGTTGGAGGATAAAGAGCTAGCTTGCGACTTCCATGGCAAAACGGATGAAAGTTAACTAGCGAGTCAATACTACTTTTCGCACAGTTGAAAGGATCTTTTCTCCTGCACGATCGATGGCAGTTACAAAGTTAAACGCGGTTGATGAGATAACTGCGAGTTGCCCCCTATGATTCTCTTTCTCCAAACATTACACTAATAGGCTCACCGCTTGTTTGTTTTGTCTCCCTCTTTATTCTTTTCTTTTCTTTCGATGTCAATATTTACCCCTTCTATTTATTCAATATCCCTCTGAATTAAACATACAACTCTCTCTCTCTCTCTCTCTCTCTCTGGCTGCACAGGATCGGATTTTGCAGCTTTCGAATAAATGCCAGTACACCGACGGAAGTCTGTTAACGAAGCAAATCACATGGGGAAACGCTCATGAAAACACAATATACCCATCAATAGGGTTTAAAGTCGTCGTACTTTTGAATAAGACCTCGTGGGGGGGGGGGGGGGTTACTGCTGAAGAATAACAATGAAAAGCAGAATCAGTTTCACTTAGAACCGATTGTCAACAATGGCAATCGACATGAAAATGTCAATTAAACCATTAAGGCGCGTTCACACTACAACGATATCGGATCGGATTACGATCCGATTTTTTTCGTTTTTGGTAAATATCTTCTCCATCTCTGATCGGAAAGAACCAAAAATTTGCCAACTTGTGTAAATAAATGATTTGTATCGTATGACTAAGAAAGATTAAATTTATACTAATTATTTCGTGACGTCACACCGACAGACAGCTTTTATCGGACCACGAGTGTCCGATAAAAGCTGTCTGTCGGTGTGACGTCACGAAATAATTAGATAACAGTTCATTTTCGTAGTCCTCTGGTACAAATTATATCTTTACACAAGTTGACAAATTTTTGGTTCTTTCCGATCAGAGATGGAGAAGATATTTACTAAAAATAAAAAAAATCGGATCGTAATCCGATCCGATATCGTCGTAGTGTGAACGCGCCTTTACAATTATGTTATCAGCGGTCAGTAATATACCATGCTCATGGGTATCTGCTGCCTTCCCGATGTTCCCGATGAGGGGGATGGAACCTCTACTGGACCATCGGGACATCTGCGATAGCCCCATGGTACATATAGGTGTCCATTCCGCTATTAAAGATGGATAACAAGCAGGCCGTGTGGACCCACCGCCAGAGATGCGATACATACCGGATACAAGGGGAGATATAGTCCTGGGTGATCAGTAAGATGGCCTCATGTATACTGTTTCGTAGGGTACCGTGTAGGACCTTTCTCTGGTAGCACTTTTTAAGACCTTATTATGAAACACAATTATAAGTTGAAACACAAGCAAATGTTTTCATAATCTTATCAACAGTATAGTGATAATGATGTAGTCTTACAAATGGCACACGTATCCAGCTAAAAAGCTGCCCACGGACGCAGAACAACCTCAACCCTTCTCACAGGAACCAAGTACAACCTTGCGCAGTTCACTTGAACATGGCGCACTCTTAAAATCTCCGGGAGTATGTGGCTGCCTTTCAAGAGGCACCTTGAGTTTGTTCGTAAATTCACTAAATGTCACCCTAAACCTGTCAAGTTTCTTTCACATATTTACGACAAATGGTCACACTAGGATCCCCATGCATGTGTCACATACAAAGGAACATTTATGAGTGAGTAAATAACGGTTCAATTTGAATTTTGAAAAATCGTGACCAGACGCATTAGCACTGTACTAATTCGTACCGTACTAAATTAGGGTTAGAAAAAATGAGAAACTTTGACAGCTTTCATAACTATCAGATGTAAAAATTGACAAATCACGCTAATTATAAACATTGTCATGTAATTGCACTCTTTAAAATCCTCGCAAACTTGTCGATTCCAATTCAACGAGCCCCTTGAAGACACCGGTTGCATGCAGGTCCCTCACATGTCCCCAAGTAGTACCTGCTATGCATGATGAATGGGTAGCAAGTAGCTGTACCCTGTTTGAGATAAACATTTTACCCAAGGGTACTACCTTTATCCGAACCCCAAACCAAGGGATTGCGGCTTGCTTTATCAGTTGTAACTACCCAAAGTGAAAACATGTTTATCTCGTTCGTAATATTCTAGATCAGCACCTCAAATGGGTTGCAAACTTTTGTGATATTCTGGTCAGCTTTATCTGTTTAAAAGATATGAGGAACCTGCTTCAAGATACAAATTACGTCCGCAATTATCCAACATTTCAGTCTCCTATACACGTCACTCGATCTGTACACAAGATCCACGGATGCACGTTCGACAAATGTTTGTAACATTAATCCACTCGTTTTGTTGACTAAGGGAAAACGAACGGTTGGCAATTCCATCAAAACACTTGAGACTTTATTGCCAGGAGTTAGTAGGAGAAGTTGGAAGAGGAAGTTTATCATGGTGACTGAGGTTTCTTCATCTTGTTTATTCTCATCTGGACGGGATTCTCGAAATCGGAGGTATATATATACTTCTGTTTCATTTTGTTTGTTCGGACAATTGCATAAAGAATGAACGAATGAAAGGTATCACACGCATGGTACATTCTTAACGGTTTAGTCATCCACATTATTCCCAGAAAAGATTTTCGACGTTGATAAAACAGTGGACGATGTTACGTAACAGAATGACCGGATGCAGCCCTCTCTAAATTCGAAAAAGAGTGAAATCAGGGAGCTGCCAGTGGTGAAAAGAGGGCCGACTACAAATTAAGACTGAATATCCACTCTAAAAGAGTGAGGATTTCTCCGGAAGAATTTTTCACTCTAAATAAAGAATCACAACAAAGAGTGTAATGGAGTGACTTTTCACTCCTAAGGATGTACACTGAGTAGAGAGTGACTCTCTAGCCGCCAGTGAATCGTCGGTTAGCATGCCGAGTTTTTCTACTACCATTCGTTTTAAAAAGTGAACATGCACAACGGTGAGAATTTACTGTGATTCGAAAGTCAACCTGCGATCACTCTTTCAGAGTGAGATACAAGTCTCTTTTTTTCCTGAAAGTGAAGTCGAGAAAGACGTTACTTAGTAATACTTCAGTAAACATGTCGTGACGTCACTCCTCGATAAAAGCGTCCAATCTCGATTGGTGTTGGGGGGTGATCAATTCACTTCGCTGCGCCCTTTCAGGGGTAAATCAATTACGAGTGTACTGTCAAACCGAGAGTGTAGCGAAATCGTCTCTTGTCAACTATTTGCTGCGTCCGTGCCGTTGAAGTTCCTCTCAGTGAGGCACATGGACAATTTACCCCCCCCCCCCCTTTTTTTTTTTTTTGAGTCGTCCGTCAGTTGCTGTTTTATGCTTCCGTACCCAAGTAGCTTCATGGGCCTAAAGCATAAGCGTCTATCAAGTTCATTCCACCTACCGTGAGGTAAATTCATTGTGACGCCTGCCTCTTTCCATGGATCGTATTAAATTTCGAAAGAGTTACTGTCGTAACTTCATTATTCATTGAATTTCCCATGAGGGTTATTTCTGAATTTTAGGCCCCCGTGGCTACACCCATGTGAGGTCTCTTGTCAAAAGGGCTCGGTGCCATCCTGAGTACAAGACAATAATATATGAAGAGAACACGAAAAGAAAAGGATTATAATGCGAACAAAGGTGAAAAAATGATAAAGGTGAGAATAATAGAAAAACCGTGAAATCGTGAAAAATGAGAAGATGATCTATTCATGAGGTGAGCCTAAAGAAAGCGTTTAACGTGAGTCGGTCATTCCAAACAGCTGGCCGCAGTGCAACACAGGCAGTAGACTGAAAGACTGAAGGGCATTACGGTTAGTCATATCTGTGGCTACCTCGATATTATCGATGAGCCACGTGATGCTCACGACATGGTCGGTGAATAAAAGTACGGTAGGAAATGATAAATAACATTCAGGTTAACAACACGTCAATCCTGAGACTTTCATGGTAGCACATCATGTCAATTACAAGGATAGTCAGTTGCGGCAACTTTATTCAACGAATTTTCGTTTTGTTTTTAAATCCTGTCTCGCGAAGATTTTTCCACACATGATAGGATATAATGAGATAGCCAGACTTACTGGTACTGTAATGGTTTGTACTCTCGAGAAGCATAAACATGTATAATATCATCTGATCAGTAGCTGTCCCCGTGGAGAGGAGGATAAAAATTACATTAGACTCCGATTACCATGGGCGTCAATCCTAGGGGTCGAGGACCCCCCCCCCCCCATTTTAATTTTGGATTGACTCCCCTACCGATCACTAACGACCCCAAGTTTTGATTTCAGCAAACTTTCACGTAAAAGAAAAGGAAGTCAGTTTCAAAATTGCCCCCTTTTCTCTCAAAGTGTTTGTCCAAATTTTAAGGGAAGATTCGCATTTAACCGATCGACCTTTCGTGCGGAACAGGGGATTTGTTTGCAGACTTAAGTTGTCAACTTTGGTCAGTATCCACCCATGGCCGTTGCTGGATGCATGTTTACTGTTTATTTTGTGGAAAGGCCACACATATAAATATGTAGTAACTTTGCGCAAGACCCTCTGTGTTTTACAAGGTTACTTAGTCGATCGAAGGTGTGTGTGCCTAGCGTGCAAGGTTGACCATTTATTATCATAAACTGGAAAAGAGAAGTCTTAACATTGTTGAGGCATTAGTCACCAAAGAACCTTCACTGGAATCAAACACCTCTTATGGAAGAATTCTAATCCACACTACACAAGAATGTCTGTATTACGTGCAGAGGAAAACAAAAGGTGATGCATGCATGCCTGGTACATACCTGACAGCTTTTGTGGACAAAATGGGATAAATACCAATCAAAACATGATTTTCACGCAACCGTTTTTCTCAGTGAAACTCTCCACAGAAATCATAACAATTCACAGAGTGGTCATTTCAGCGAAAGAATGAATGACGGACGCTTGATTAAATCGCAAAATAAAACGAAGAATGAAAAAGAGCCAGAGGGTAACATATATTTATCTCAAAGTTTACGGCGACCGGCGGGAAGAGAGGAACAGAACTGAATATACACTAAATAAAAAAACAACTGGACTACAACTTGGACCCAACTAGAACGTGACGTTGAAGAGATACTGCCATCTCAAGCAATGATATTGTTCCATTAAAAAAAAACTACATGTAAACATTCGGTCACGTGCACGTTTAACGTAAAACAGCTCTGTCTTTTTAATCTTATTAGTTACAATCCAGCTTTTCTTCATTATTTCATACTTTTTTGTTGTTCGTTAGTCTTTGTTTTACAATTAGCCGTAGAGAACTCACAGAGGAATCGCTTTGTGTATAAAGGCTGGCAACATATCTTTTGTTTTCATGTGACCATTGAAATAAAAGTTTGTCTACTTCATCCCAACCCAATATATAGCCTACAGTGCATGACCTGACATAAAAAAAAATCACTTCACTAAATCGAGGGTATATCTTTAAAATTTGCTAAATACTTCTTAATTCAAAAACTGACCGTACACTTCCCAATTTCTTTGTTTTGCTTCTCTTTCTTTTCTTTTTTTTTGTGGTTTTTATCACTCTTACCATTACTACCGTACTCGTTAGCATTTTCCTTTGATACAATACAGCTATATAGCAACAGCTGATATCATAGCCCCAAGACGATATGATACGGCTACTGGAAAGTACCATGATGCTATAACGGAGCTATTACTTACAATACCACCATGATCATACCATCATAGAGCCATTAGTAGAAGCGCCGAGGTGATGCTATTAGTAATAGCACCATGCATGGTGATACTATACTAGTCCAATAGCGCCATGTGATGATACGACACAACTGTTCAGTATAGTGCTACCATGCAACTCATATTGGCATAGCTATATGGTGATGCCACCATAAAACTACTAGCTATCGCATCATATTGGTGGCATACCTGCTATGTTAGTAGTATAGTTACATCATATTATCGAGAAGTGCTTCTTTCCGTTAATACCTCATCTGCTTATGATCTACCTAAAGTCTTCTGTACCGGCCGCTACTATGTTACTATTTTCGAGAAGAACTGAAAGCTTTTATGCCGCAGAGATTCGCTAATTCCAAGATTTTGGCGAGAGCTTGACTAGGACCACATGTGGCAATGAACTGGATTTAAAGACATTTGTGAGCTACAATTACAAGATGTGCTATGACTTACGGGGGGTGGTTAATGCCAAGTACAGACAACATTGTCAGCAATGCTATTTCTTTGGCTATAGGTTGCACCACGAGGTCAAAACACTTTTCCACTTCAAATGATTGGTACCTTGTCCGTAGACAAATTAGTGTACGCTTTTTTGTACCTACTTAAAATGGAGTATCTCTACATGTGGACCTTTAAAATGCAAGACATCAAATACCTGTAACGCGCCGATGCGTTACATGCATAGAAAAGCAACAACGTTGTTGGAAATCAAATTTATACGGGTAATATTACGGTTGTATGCGTGTGTTTTGCAAAGTGAGTTGCATGCACACCAGTGCTTTTCAATGCAGTGGTGTTTGCCAATTACTAGAAGACGTTATATACCAGCGTTCTGTAATGTGACTGTAATGTGATAAATATATCCTGGTAAAACCAGCATCGGTACGGTACGTTAAATGAACGTTAATGTGATCGGTGTCGCGCAGTAACCTATAAATCCAGCTATATGGGCTGACCGGTGGTGCAGACTATCCAGCGATATCATATGTAGGCCGTATTGAGGCCTTCTTCGTTACCGCCCTCTAAATCCCGAAGGGTGAAAGTTAGGGGTGGCTACAAAAGTAAGCCTGAAAATAAACTCAAGAGGGAGAGTAGTTCTCTTCTATCAGCTATTCTCACTTTTGAGTGAATATTCAGTTTTGAGCCATCCCTAGTTTCACTCTTCGGGATTTAGAAAGTAACCTCTTCTTTCAGTTGCGTGCATCACGGGGTTCATCACACCACTTTGACCCACAATGCAATTGTGAAATTTGTTTTGATGACTTCTCTGGAGTCCTCCTCTCAATGGTTGAACGGCCAGTATTTCCATCATTCCATATTCTTTTAAATATCATAAACAGACAAGAGCGGTAATCAATGAAGAAACAACCAATGACAACTGTGCGCTACAGGTGCATGTCAGTACTTTGCAACATCCACAGAATTGCATACACTGTAATGTGACCTCATCGCCCGACCTCTACAGAAACACAATGGAAACCCGAATAAAAGATCAGCAACGTTCACATTCTAAAACTCGCAAGTATTCAGTTGCCGTATAATTAAACCAGGCAAATTTAAAAGATAGGTACCGTAAAGAAATGTATTTATAAAACCATACACGATACGGGGATAAATCATATATTTAGTCTGGACTAAATGAGATCGCTTAAAAACTTTGGGTCCTATTACCTAACTATGCCACACACTAGTTGTTGCCATTGGTTACGGAATCGGATTGACATTCCATAACCATGACGTCAGAAGAGAACATACTCACAGGCGGAATATGGCACTCCTTATAAACAATACATGTATTTTTGTTTTCGGAGGAGATAGATTGATCAAAATTCATGAACCATACGATTTTGAACTCACTCTGTCAGCAAAAAAGTTTCAGACAAGAAATTCCGAAAAATAAGCCTGACATTGCCCATGAATTTGTACGGTGTTTACTCACGTGACACAAGTGAATAGGTAACAAGTTGTGCTATACAACAACACTTTAAATATACCCTCTGGAAATGCAAAAATGAAATCGAAATAACGATGTGTACTGCACGTATAACAATGACAACAAAAGTTCGTGTCGCTAATATCACTTTAATTTGTCAAAAGTTGACAATTGTAATATCCATGAATGGACACAAACCTTGTCAGGATGGAATAAACTTATAGGTCAAACAAGTTTTGCGGTGCCGCACAGTATGCGTGTGTGTGTGTGTGTTTTTTCTTCTTTTTGTTTGTGTGTTATTTGTTATTGTCACCACTGTTTTCGATAGCAAAGGACGTAGCGATATGGAGACAGGCGTTCCACAGTTGATTATTTTGTTTTTCAGACCTACCAGCAAGTAAAGAATTGGTTGTGCGTCAGCCAAAGAAATAGACTTATCTTGATGTGATTCGAGCTGATGTGTAAAAAGATGAATCACTGTAAGTGAAAGAAAAGATTATGCATCTAATTTATGAGACCTATAGTTAACAAATAAAAAGTCTCTTTAATTATGCCTATCCAAAAAAGACCTCTCCGGCAATTATGACGAAATTTTGGCCTATTTCACTCCTGAATTTAAACTAGATCCTGCAATAAGCTGTCTCCATTAGTTAATTCTGATTAATGTCGATATATATGTAGGTACGATTGCGGTGCACGTAATCTGCATCATTTCTCTCTAATTGGTTTTACCCGCCAATTAAATGAGCAAAGTTTGGGTTTCACAAATCCCCCCCCCCCCCCAAAACCGCAGTTGTTTTACTTAAGTAACTTACACCAACCCCGATAATTCTATGTCTACGTTGCTTATTTTTTGAAGTTATTTTATTGCGTTTTTTTTTTCTCTTTTTCCCCAAATCTTTCCTTGGGATATTGTGTGTTTTTGCTTTTTGTTTTTTTTTTTTTCGATTCCTTTATGCTCGGGTGAAATTTTCTTTTGCATGTCCTCGTGACACGTTATTCATACTGTTGTTTGCAAACGAAGAGTACTTTTGAATTGAACCAAAGAATCTAAACCAAATTTCCAACCATGGCTTTCCGATTGAAATTCCGACTTACCTCTCAACCTTGGCAAGGTCATGTATACTACACTGCGCGATAGAATGAGAGGATGTACTCGATATTACACATTTCGTCATGAATATACAATGCCGCAGAAAATTATGAATAATTCATTCTGTCACGTGAAGTGTATCACGCACACTTATGTCAAAATCTGGGTTTACTTTTTCCATCAGTGTAGTCACATGTCACGTCAATGGTACGGTATATCACAAAACGAAGGAAGATACCGGAGATGTATTCCAAGGATGGGAGAGTTTTTTTTTTTGTTTCTTTTTCTTTTTCATTCATGTGAAGATAATGAAAATCGAGAAGAAAAAACCGACAATACCACAGTCCGGTGCATTTTCGGTTTTGTCTACCCTTTGAAACGCGCTTTGACATGCAATAATTGCGAATGGAGGCATTACCTAACCAAAAACATTTATTTTATAATCATATTGCGAGAGATGCACGTATATATAGGCCTATATTAAGCTACATAGCTGCAGGGTAGCAGTTAAAACAGGTCTCTCGTAAACCTAAGTACAGATGATATAGCAGACGTCATCAGGCCATATATGGAGTAAATTAACTCGACTCGACGATAGCGGCATCGATAAAATCGGGAACAATGAAATATATCTAACAACGACGGAAAAGATAAAGATTTTTCCCCTATTTTTGGAAATTGCTGGTGTGACAAATGCGTGAATGAAGGCACGTCGCCAGGATGGAATGTTTCGTTTTGTCTGTGTGATATGTGTTTCGTAAAACATATCACACAGCTAGACACAAAACACACACACACGTACGACTATAGGTATAGTTGGTCTTATCCTGGTATATGCCCACAGATAGCTATAAAATTGTATTTTTCTCTTCGGCGATTCATGTTCGTCTCTAGGCCTTTCCTATGACAATGTTTAACCATTAATTTCTCGACATAGCTTGTAATTAGGGAGTTACTTGAAATTGCTGCCGATCGTGAGTATAACTAAACTGCATACAATTCATTAAAAAATAAACAAATACCAACAAAAATACATACGTTACAATGATATACACATTTTTTTTTGAGGGGGGGTTAACGGTTTGATGTTCATTTCATCTTTTTCTCCTCACTGTGTAGCATACATATTCTCTATCAACACACATACACACGCAAACAGACACACGACGGATGCAGATATTATTGGAGATGGATATCACTGTGATTTTTAATACACCGGTTATCTGATTACTCGATAACTGTTCATGACATGTATGCGTATGTATGGTATACATGAGTCCGGCACGTAGTGAAGAACTAAGGTCTTTATTGCTATGTAACATTAGGAATGCATAACGTCACGGACGCGGGTATGTATAGACCCACATGTAACGTGCGTGCACGCCCACTATCACACACATATGCAAATAGCATTTTGACGGTAGGCTCTCGTGAGGAATGTATGCTGGTCACATGACAACTAGGTTACATGTGCAGAGGAGGCAGAAATTGAGAACCTTAATAGTGTCATCCAATAAATACACGAGCAACATAACCGCTATACATTTCAATATAAGTGTAAAAATTAGTTAGAATTTCGCAGAACTGGTACGTACAAGCGATCGCATATGAAACTCAATTCAAATATTGTCGATGACTTTTTTTTTTCTCTGTTGAACATTATCAGTCTGCCAAACGCATATATGTAGAATATATATAGCACTATCCCATTGTAATGACAAACACCTTTGACAAAAAACAGGTCAGAAATAAACACCTCTAGTTCTGTTCAGCTTAAGTCTGTATTAAAGAAAAGAATATTACCTAAGTACCCTCCATGCGTTTACGAAGACTGCTCACTTCGTGCCGGTGAGGTTAACGGTTTGATGTTCATTTCATCTTTTTCTCCTTACTGTGTAGCCTACATATTCTCTTTCAACGCACATACATACGCAAACAGACACACGACGTTTGAATCTTTATTGTGCTAAAATATATCACACATTGTACTTATTCATCGGACGTTTATTAAAACAATCGATTTAATTCCCAGCATAAATAAACTGAAAATTCCCCGTAACTAACAAGAAATAATTGCATTAAATCTTGGGCATAACAGCTCCGCGGTTTCATGAAACGTTGCACTAGGTAATGACATATAGCCTAAAACCTGGCAACGGTCTCTGCCGGCACACTGATTTGGAAAAAAGTGCAAATTTTGTTTTGGCAACAGACTGAGTGTCGGCTGGACCGGAACGAGAGCCTCAAATACTTCACCGTCGAAGGCCAGATTCCTGTCGTATAATCCTGAATATAGCCGATTTCAACAGAAAAGAGGGGCTCGAACATTCCTCAGTGCCGTGCCTTCGAAAAAAAATTCAACTTGCTTTTATTTGAGCAAGAGTAGAGTGAGACCTATAAAACGTGTTACTTTTTGACTTAATATTCATGAAAAGAAACCATATTTTGCCTTCTTTTTCTTCAGACAGAGAAGACACCACATGCTGATGGAGTGTCTGCAACCGTTTGTTACAACTTGCAAAGAACAAACAAAGACGGTTACACCAGTGGGTGAGAGGAAGGTGTTTGGATGGCACGAGTGAAACACTTCACAATACCACTTCCACAAAAGCCGCGCGCTTGCATTAGACACCCTATAGCCACGGAGCCACTCGAGATTCGCGTGACAACGGTGGTTGCTAACTTCTGCATGGTTTTGAAGATTATGCCAGTCTAAATATTGGATCATTCTATCATAATAATCACCTGTTATCCCCGGTCCATCTATTTATTTTCCGCTATTATTATAACGGTGACGAATTGATAAAGAAAAATGGGAGGTGTGGTAGCGGGCTCGGCGCCTTTCCTGTTAAATTTGACAATAAGTCGAAAAATACAGTACAGAACTCTGACTTTAAATACGCTAAGTCAGTGAATAAGCTAAGTCAGTCTTAAGATGGCGGACGGTAAGAATCGTGTTTGGTCCACTAGTGTGAATTTCACCACATAAGTGAGCAGTGTCGCGAAGACCCGTTACCATACACCATAGTTATCAACCCTCGACATAAACCACCCCATCCACCCTTCTTCACGTAGGTATTATCAGTAAAGTGGTGTACACCTGCAAAATTCGATGGGTGAGGGGGTCGGATGTTGTAAAGAACCTATGTCCCCTGACATGGGGAGGGGGTATCAGGAGAAAGTCCCCTCACCTTAGCGACCCCAAATGACCCTTTACTCATACCAAATAAAAACATGACTTCTTGCACCCAATGTGGTACACCTACATACCAAATATGAGATTCGTCCATGATTCCTTCTTGAGATAAAGCGACAAACACACATACGTACATACACATACACACACAAATACACACACACGCAATGTTGATTACATAGGTATTACGATTCCATCGAAACCAAAAAGCGCAACAAAAGAAGATAGCGATAGATTTCTCATAGACCATCGTTAAGAATCGTATACTTTCATCGCATCCTACGACAGCTCGTTACACATTGTTTTTAGCTTTGCGCTGTATAAAGATGTCAATTAGATATACGGCAAGTAAAAACCGTTCCCTTCTTGTTACGTCTCTCTTGTAAATAAAGAGATCCTAAATTCCCACATGACATGAATAATTCCAAACGTGTGTGTTATTTATACCCTTAGGGACACTTCGTATTGCACCAAAAACAAGTGTTTCGGACGGAACGCAAAAATTTAATAACAAGAACTTATATTACTCGTTTGGCTGAAATCAGCGAATAGAACCAACCAAATCAATAACTTTCGAATTTTCTTCGAATCGTCTTGTGTCAGTCCCTTAAGCTATATCTCGATGGCTTTGGACAACGAAGCGATACAAACAACTTAATTTGCATGATGCATGGAACGCTTGTACATGAAGGATATATATTGATGTAAGACTAGTGACAAACAGACTGAAATTGTTAATCAGCTGAAAATGATTGCAACCCTTGAAAAGACGTTGACTGTATGTCCTCGACGGCGTTCTAAGGAAACTGCTATGGGAACTAGGATGGCGAGTAATGTAGAGTACGTATTGGAAACGTATTGTATCAGTATTGTAAGATACGGTAATAATAATAAAAAACACGAATTCAATGGAAAACTCCCTATGAAATACGATATAATTAAACAGGCTCTCTAACCCAGGCTTACCGACATAGCGTCAAGACCTTACTCATAACCCTACGCCCCCCCCCCCCCCCTTCCATCAGCCATCTTCCGGACGAGTATCCGGACCTGACATCGTCGGTCGGGTAGCCGATGCTAATACAAGTATTAAACGAGACTCGAACTTTTTTTCTTTTTTGGGGGGGTTTTGTGTGGTTGGTCGGGTATTCCAACAGTGAGAAAGCATGACATACGGAGACAAATTCACCAGTTTTGTGACTACGATTCGTTTCATTCACACAATAGGTCCTGACAATAGCTACAGGTTGTAATTTAGAATAATGCACTCTTATCAACAAGCCGAAATTTAACGTTGCCTGACAGAAGTAAAAAACAAAGAGAATTCCTCACTCGTTAAGAAAGTGTGGCACTGCACTTTGAATGGCGCCTCCTCAAATGAACCACAGTCACGCGACGGACTGCACGGGTTGCGTAGGGATGCAGGTTGTCTGCTTGTCAGTAAAAATCAAAAGGGGTGTTGATGACACATAGTAATATCTGCTATTTATGTTAAGGTGTTGCATTCGATAGAAACACTCTTCTTCAGGTGACAATGATTACATATGAATAGCCGAATCACGTGGTTCGAAGATTTCTTTTAGAAAATCATTCCGAGTGAACTGCACAGCAACTGAATCGCTACGAATCCGGGCATTGCATAATTGCGAGTGTACATGTTGCGCACAAACCATATCGGGATATCACCACCATGATGACACAAATGAATGCTTCTTGAAGCAAAGTGTCAATGGCCGTAGAGTATCGCGGTAAGATATACAAGCCCTAGTTACCATCACGCCGAGACATACTGACGGATCCAAACGTGGGGGGTCAGAGGGAGAAAGCCCCAAATCAGAACGTTTGTCCCCACCTACTCCCTCTGATTCCGAAGGACCCCTTATGGTGCTCATGCAACGTGAAAAACATTCCCACCCTCACATGTCCTTTGGCCTCCATATGTCCTTACCCCCACCCCCCTTCAAAATCCTCATTGCCATTAATGAGGCCTAAGAAATTATCAGCCACTGAACACGTGTGTTTTTCAGTTTTCTGTAATAATTCAATGATAATATGTACGTATAATATATGAATTCCGCTAAGAAGAGGGAGAGTGCGCGATGCACGATAGTACTCTCTGAATTTGTTGTGAACTTTCAAAACCCAAGAAAACTTTCATGGGGGGGGGGGGGGGGATTTCCATACCATACTGACATTACGGTACACCGTGTATTTCTTAAGTGCCGTAGTTCCCAATATAAAACGAGAGAGGGTCATCAGTTATATTAAAAGAAAAACCTGAATGTTGAGTCTGGGAAAGGCAAAGACCACAACGCCGGTCACGGCAAATCGGAACGGAAGATTGGAATTCCAAAACCTTCCCACCCACACATGAATATAACCTGAATAGAAATGTTCACACAGTATACCACTCCGCAGTTCGGTACCTAATGCATTTCATATTTGCTGACTAAGGTGGTATTTACTATTTACACAACACAAAAGAGAATTTCTATGACTTACTAGCAGCAACCTTTGTCCGAATACAATGTATTTTTTCTAAGCTTTTATCACATTACCAGATATGCATTATACAGATAATGGTAAAACCCCGCGTTGCGTCAGTTCGGTTTGCCCAATCGAGTTCCAGAAACCTTATGATACTATTAGATGGCGTGATATTATCGTTCATCAAAAGTATATTTACTTAAATTAAACAGTCTGTTTCCGAATGTCAATGCTGCTGTTTACTCGGTATACAATCCAGTGGATCAGACGACGCGTGTAAACAATGGCATCATATAACCAGGTGTACATAGTAAGATAACTGTTATCTATAAACACGTTTTATTACGGCGCTGCACAAAAGTAGACGTAGTTGAGTATACACTGGTATCTCTTTGCGAAATTTATTCAAACACGTGTTAGTTTCATGTTCGTGTGAGAGATCGTTGAAATATGAAAACTTGCACCAGACTTCCTCCTGCCACTGCTCGCATATGATTCTTGTGTGGTTCCCCCTTCCCAACCTCACCCCAACCATTCCGACCCACCCACCCCCCTCCATGTGAAAATCTTCACTTTTGGGGGAAATTTTTGAAAATATGTCTCTCACCTGCTTTCACTAGGAGGCCTTTTACCTGCCAGTTGGCATTAATTACTATTGAAACGAAATACATTCCTTTCACACGGCGTGACCCCCCCCCCCCCTTCCTTGATTGGGGACGAGTTAAAGAAATTTCTGAGGACTTTTTGAAGAATTGGCTTAAAGGCTTGAAAAAGTATTACCGACGGCATTGTTATACGGCTACATTCTACAGACTTTGTTCCATTTACTTCATCCTTCGATGAAAATGACCAGTAGATGAGTTAACACGAAATCTGTTTCATATTAAAGCAGTTGAGGAGGTCAATGGCCTTCATGACTGGGGGCTATCTGAGTTAAGTGCTGGATTAAAGTTCATTCGACCTGAGAAACGAGTATCTACATATCTATAATCTCTTTATCCCTTTTTTCAAGAAGGTATTCGTTTTCAAATTTAATTGGTCTCACACGACAAAAATAAAATCATGCCCCAAGTTCTTGAAAATTAAAAAAAAAACGGACTCAAAAAGTCGGTCAGTTAGTTTTTTGTAAGGACAATTTTATTATGTAAAGGTCTTACGCGAAACTTCGGGATTTACACAAAAGATACTCATAAAACTATATCCTAAGTGTTACAATGTGTGAGAGAGAAATGTGTATGACTTACAGGGTCCTTTCTTATCTAAAAGTATGACATTTGGCATTGCGGGATAGGTCAAGTCGACCACCCTGGATCCCTGGAGAAAAAAATTAAGAACAAAGCAAAGAACCCTCTCGAAATGGCAGAATGAAATATGATATAGCCCTATAGAAAACTGCGGGGAGTAATGAGAACATTATATGAACAATGATTCCAATTTTTAAAGAGTTTACGTTACGCAAAACATTTATAAACATATTGCAATATCAATTTACGTACAAAACCACAGCATTAAATCCTATTCACTGAAGTGTACTGTATATCTACCTCGCAAAGGTTCTTTCGGAACCCCCTCACGTCAACGCCTCTCTCTTTCTCTCATGAGTATCGTACCTTGTCACGCAATGCCTACAAGTTCGTATAGCGCCTTCACACGGTAGAAGTTCGCATGACATATAGAAGAACTAATTTTCTATCTGTGACGACTTCAATTTGTTGAGTGGTCCGTGATTCCGGGGAAAGGTACTTTAGACGGCTATTCCAAGCACAACCGTAAGGAATACTGCGTTAAATACAGCATTTCGGCGAATGCATTACTATGCATGTGTACCAGATGGTATTTGGTAGGCCTATGATGTATAGTAGATCCGCATTTCCGGAATTGGGGGGGGGGGGGAGCATTGTTGCAATGCATGAAGAATGTTGAGGCACAAAGACCGGAATGCAAACGATTGTTTGCAACGTAACCAAGAATGCACCCATATAATGTAATCCCAGAATGTGCCTATATAATCTAAACCCCCAAAATGAAAAGGGCAAACGCAACTAAGACGAAAGACTACAGAAGATGCAATAAAGAATAGGCTGCCTTTAGTAAATTGGGGTGAGCTGTAACCAAATCTCGAAGGTATGCACTTTGGGCGCCTTTGTAAAACCATAAAAAACAAAGGACTGCCAGTATGTTAGTTTGTAGATTACTTGTTATATATTACGTTGTTCATTGTTATATTATTACTATTATAACGGTTCAATGCACTGAACAATAAAATATACAAGTACACACTTAAAAAAAGACTAGACTACCAGTAAAAAGTTTTCATACGCTTCAAGAGACTTGCTGTAGCCAGTAAGGCACTTGTTTCAAATGTCCATGCGGGTATATTGTCTTGTGTGATGCGAGGATGTGCGAAGTATAGTGGTACGTACTGGCAAAATGGTTTAACAAGAGCTTAAGGTCACTGTGGTTCCTTGCACAGATGCAGAGTATTATGCATTATCTTGTACAGTAGCCCATATGACCCATTCTTGACCATGAACTCTCACTTTTGTCACATTACATCTATAGAGGAAGAAACATCTTTCATGATTTATCAAATGGCCCATATGGCACGTTTCAGACATTTGAAGCCAAACATGATTACATACAGTACTTCCCACAGCACTGCTGCTTCTTCATTTGATCATGATACTACTACCTCAAGCAGTACTTCCATGATTTGCTGGAGAGGGACCGATGGAACATATAAGCATCCACAGCATAAAAATGGAGCAAAGGAATTTAAGTAACCAAAAGTCAATTGTCCACAGCATGCAAATTCTAAATTTTCTGTACACTCTTACACAAATTGAAGCCAAAAATGCTTGAAAATTGGAAATAAAATGCCACGGCAGGGTACCTAATATGTAACAACACCTTCCTATCACATTTTCAGCCAATCGGAAAAGGAACTACAAAGATATCGCCGTATCAGCAATTTTACATTTAAGTCCCGCCCACTCATTAATATGCAATATATACGCACCAAAAACAATACGGCACCTCTACTCAATATGATGCACGTACCCACCAAGTTTGAGAAAAATTGGGCACTCGATTATTGAGTTATCGCGCCAAAAACCTCGCATTCCAATGGCGTCACATACACACACACACATGCACACACACACACACGCGTGCCGACTTGACTGCATATAGGTTTCTTTGTTGACACAATGAACCAAAAAGTAATTAATCGCTCATTTACCTCGGTATTTCCAAATACTGCGTATTGGCGTCAAAGCCAGTCTTCTAAATAACATATATCTGTTTCAGTCACTTTACTTGTTTGGATTCACTGAAGACTGCAAACCACTTAGGATGATCGCATAACACATTGTTTAATATGACACCTTTCTATATGTAAGTATGAATATTCAAATGTCAATATTCACTCTCTTTATTGAGATTTCCATGGTTACCATTTGCAGCCGAATTAGATTAAAGACAGGCCAAACAGAATTCATAGGTATATCAAAATCTGTATATTTTATTTACGAGAACTGCGGAGACTAGGATTCAACACATGTATCCTGCAGTTGAACAGCTGATTTTTTTCTGTGCAACATGTTGACATGGTTTGTCGTAATGTCACGGTTAATCGTTCATGTTTACAATGCAACCCAAAAAATACATTTTTGTTTCCATTATGACAACCCTTTTTCATTGAAACGGATTTACGAGGGAAACATTTTGAAGTAACAAATTTGCCTTCTCGTATGACTATCATAGCTTGCCTTCCAAAAAGATATTAGCCAATAGGTGATGAGAACCATGGACACGGTAATATTTGGTCCCATCAATGGGTCGCCGACTTAACTATGGAACGCCAATAGGGTCACAATTGTCTTATTTGTCTACGTAAGGCTGTTGTTGCTGCATATCACGTTACTAGGCAACAACAGGTTATAGTTGGATTTTTTGGCATTACAGAACTCGAAGATAGTGTGAACAAGAACCAACAATCTTAAATTATACAACAAAATTTTGGCCCTGTTGCCTTTTCATATTTGAATATGCTCAAAAAGTAAATCAGTGAACAAACTAGTTAGACGTTCAAACCTTTCTTTTGTTCAAGCTGCTCAGCTCCACCAAAACGATGTGTACACACGACAAATGCCCATCATGGAAGGCGTGGGCAGTGAAAGATACTTTGTAGATTTAGGGGTCATGTGACGATAATGGAGGGGGAAAATAACCTTTTCTATGAAATGCAAAAGTGAATGATGGTCCATGAAGACAAACATCAAAAGTCAGGAAATTTCACTCTTACTGTGGTCAACATCATCTGCACATATTTTTTTAATACTGCAATGAATGACGGACCTGCCTATACATGCTATATTTATTAATTTACGTGTAGCCTACAATGACGTCACACAATCATTAAAGTATATTTTCCTTTTTTATAACTGACACATTTGCGTTTGTTCATGTTTGGAAAACAAAGCCCACACCGCTGACGTATCGATTCGACACTGAACGGCCGTCCGAGAGATTGCTAACTTCATTATTTCTTTACAAAATAAATTACGAGCGTAGCAACGGTCAAATTAAAACTGGCCTGCAGACGGCTGGGTGATCGATGTTGTCTCCGTTTAATATCTGCAAGCATATCATAATGCTATAACTTACACGAAGGAAAATATCGTCGATCATTATTGTTACCATTATTATTTTTATTATTGTTATCCTTATTCATAGGTGAAAAGTTTTGGACAAACAAGATGGGGGTTTCAAGTCGATACGACCACCCTTCACCAATGCCCAGGAAAACGGGGGGGGGGAGGATCAAGGAATCATGAACTTGCCCAAATAGGAAAGACAAATGCTACGGTGATCGACGAATGCAACACCATCCTTTACCTATTTACCTTGAAGGTTTACCTTACATGTCGTTTTACGATTTATCGTATATGGTCATCTAAAAGGTACTTTGGTAATCACAGCACAGCCCGGTTTACCTTATTTGAGAGCGCTGCATATTTACATACAAATGCTTGCATTTTAACTTGTCACAATATTCAAGTGCATAAATTTTGCAGACTGCGTTAACGGAGAGTGTGTAACGGCTGTATGGTCATACTCTTACTTCACACTGTTCATGTTCTTACCACTCCTGTACCTGGGGTTTCTTTCTTTTCCATACCATCCCTGTCGTCTGGAGACGAATTAGCCATGATGAGCTGATGAAGGGCGCAGCACCGTTGTGCGGTATCATACATTTTGGAACTGGAGAATGGGGTTATTTTCTTCAATTGTAAATCCAAATCGATAATTCTCCTACTTAGTAGGAATAAATTAACGAATATACCCTACGGCCACACAAGTTCGACACGTTGCGATCAAATCTCATGAATTCCAAATATACGAGGATCGAAACGGAGTAACGATGGCCTAATAATCTGGAGCAGTACATCTGTTACCAAGAAACAACGTAACTGGACTGGAGGCAGCTAATAGCAAAGACTCAAAAGAAAGATCCTACAGACGTTATACGTCATATATCAACTTTAATGTTGTCGTCATCGTCGCAATCGTCTTCCTCATTATTATCAAAATTACATCATCAGTCAATATCGCCATCATCTCCATCATCATCATCATCATCATCGTCATCATCAATTACAGCCATAGAGAGACCCATCACCACACCATCAATATCATTCACAATATGTAGGGTTCATTAGATCGAAAGTCCACTAGATGGAAGGTCCATTAGGTCGAAGGCCAATGGTCCGAAGGTTCAGTTGCACGACGGTTCCCTACATCTATCTAGCAGACCTCTGATTTAGTGAACCAATTCGCTCTAGCGAATTTTCCACCTTGCGGACCCTCTCCCCTGTCAACCTGCCGCGGAATATTTGATCTAGTGAGACTCGCCATCATCATTATCGTCATCATCATCATCATCATCATATTCGTTCCCAATCATTATTTGATAACATTGATACCAATATCATCATCACAACTGATCATTTTCACTGAAAAACATGGCCATTAATATCATCATCATCTTCGTCTCTCATTGTTATTTTATAGGCTAACAGTGGTTACAATAGCACACTCACCACTCACCATTATCATTATTATCATTAAAAACAATCACCGTACATGCACCATCATCGTCAACATCATAACCATCATTAGTATAGTCTTCATCTTAATATCATCATCAATATCATCATTACCGTTGTGACCGAGAACAATCACTATCAATATCATCATCAGTAGCAATATCGATATCATCAACGCGATCCTCATCAACATCATTTAATAACTATCATCATCAATCTAAATTAAAGTCCTTTCACCATCATCACTATCATCACTTTAACCATCATCAGCACCAGTCACTCTGCTCCTTCACTGTATCGTCTTTCTCTACTTTCTCTAAATTTAGAGATGTATGGTCGAAATGAAATTTTTACAGTTAAGGTCAAATGCACACATATATGAGAGGACCATTTTAGAGTTGAACCCTTAGTTACAAGCACAAAATTGACAGGAGGTTGCATTTTAAGGCCAACTGCTCCTTGATACACCAGTTATCCATCCTCCATCTCCGTCCCATCCCTCTTCAGATTGACTATAGGATGGACCCAAACAGTATACGATACAGCTATTAACTCACTTCAAAGCCAAAATATTCTAAAAGGACAATCATAAACGATTTAGTATGTATATAGTGTGTGGAAGAGAAAGGAGGGCATTAGTAAACCTTTCTGTTCGCAACCATAATATCCTGGATAACACTGAGTGGGCTGAGCACGTCGATACTAATTCCAGAATAATAGTAATTCATTCAGTTAAAAAAAGTTCTATAGAAAATGTCAAAATGCGTATCAGCCGTTGAAGTGATAAATTCGGTATATCGCCGGTATAGGCTAGTATATGCCCACCTGTGATTGAATGGAGCAAAATACACTCACGCAAGTGTCACCTGTGAATATTGAATGAGATATTGTAGTAGGTCTGCTCGACAATTAATCGCAGTAGTTAGTTACTTTCGACACATAACAATGGGAAGAGTACTCTATGTATTCCATTTTAGTCTTTTGTTCATAGAAAAGGAATATTCTGAATTGAAAAAAAAAATTATAGTGTGGGTGAATGCCCACCGAGATAGCTTTATGTAAACGGCTATAAAAGTAATAACCACAAGAATGCACCACCCTTGAACCTAATCAAGTTTTGAAACCACATTTGAATGGCAGTGTATGAAAAGGATTTTCTCGTAAATGCAACAGGGGTATTATGGAGTTACGGTGCTTCGCGTGGAGAAAATTTGTCAAAAGACGTAACGTCATAGATAAGTCGCAAAGTTAATACATTTGGGCCTACAGTCCTTCTTTATTGACAGCTAAAAACCACAGGAAGTATGGTAACTTTACAAAAAAAAACGGAGAACGGGAGTAAATTCTCTCTATTCTGGTGGTTACAACACGACATTGCTCAAGTTTGAACATTATGATTTCATGTATATGCAAATCCAGGTAGATCTGTATCTTAAACTTCTGCGATGTAGTCCCAGTCCTCTTCTATACAGGCTGCCTGCATAATAACTTTTTGCATAGCGAGAAAACATTGTTTCAAACAGCGAATTTTTTTTTTTTCCACCATAATTCACATCAATATCAGCAGTGGCTTCCATGCGTCCTTCCTACGTTGGCCCGGGGGAGGGGGCGTGAGACTCGTGCACTTACATGATAGCTAAAAACTGTGGGAAGACTATCGCAGCACCGGCTGGCGAAGAGCGTACCAGAATATTTTTGGATTGATGTACCCCTAAGTCGTCGGAAATATTCCCTGGATCGGAAGGCGTAGGGCGTGAGTGGCCCACGCCAGGTCCCTGCCACGCCGCCACTGATCAATACCCTTACATGAATTTGTACAAAACAAGAGCTTACATGAGCACATATACCAAAACAAAGCTCCTAACAACTAACTTTGGCGAAACTTTAAAATTCTATTTGCAGCCTCCACTATAACAACCTGCTGTAATAGGGGTTCGTCGGAACAATACCCTGCAGGTCACATAATACAATAGTGTCACAAAAGCTACTGGTATGGTGTCATTTGACATTCGCAACTTTTGCAAAACGTGAGCCAGTTCAATTGTCCCAGGGTTTTGGTTTGTAACAAACCCGACTAAATTCAAAACAAAGTCCCATTATATAGCCACATGTACAGGACCGTTCGGATGCCGGTTTGGCACAGTTCCAACCGGCCTGTTTGAAATAGCTATTCTTTGCAAGACTATTTCGGTCCGTCTGTGACTAAATGCAAGCCAGTCTCCACTTTTGTGGAAACTCCTTCGACAAAATTTGTCAAAAGGGGGGGAGACATTCGGTTTAAGTTCAGTAATTTCAAAATTCGAGGGAGTTATGTATGTGTTTAATGAAACACTTCAATGGCAGTCTATCACTTTGCCTTTAATTTCATCCAAAGTTTGCAGAGGTTTCGTTTCATCGAATACTTGATCAATGCGGAGTGTTACATTTAGATGTTCACTCGATCATGTCATCCAGAGCAAAATCATATTCCGCACATTGACTTTGAATTTGCTTTGGGGAGGGGGGAAGGGTACACTCAGTGTTAAGGGTGCACGCTGACACGATTGGCCAGAGCCATATATAGAGTACTGAACCTATTTTGCTCACTCGTGACGTCACAAAATGCCAGTTGGCCAAACTCTCTCTACGTATGGCTATATAACAGTCCACATAGATTGAGCAGACGGACGTCAATACACCCAAGGCACCAGTGGGCCTTGTCGTATATTGTTTGTGGTTCCAGCCTTGTCAACTCCGAATGTAACCATGGAAGAGACGCGACCGTTCCTCCGTTCGCAAGGACGACTTTTTTCGGCATGCTTGCGTGTTCTGTAGTCTTTGGGTTAAATGGGTTTACACTAGGTGAGCAACACTTAACTGAGTAATTGCTTTAGTCTTTCATCAACAAGATCCCTTAAACATACAGGCCTATATAAAAACAATGAACAAGAATTATCAAACGCAAATTTACAGCGAACATAGATTATCAAATTTCATTTGACAAGCAATTTGCTCAGTTGAAACAACTGAACTTTGCAAACTCCCTTTACTCTTATAAAAATGAAACTTTACTGTTTTTTTTTTATTTTTTCTGTTGATTATAACTGGCTGGTTGGTCCATCAGCATCAGGCTGCCGTCAAGCCACTTTTTTTCAGTAGTGCATATTCATTCAGATCGCTGAAGACTACACAGAAGAGACTGAAATAGTTTCTTGTCTTTTTTCTTTCTTTTTTTATTAATTCATTCTCACAATTATCCGTACCATATCAGTCACATTGTATTCACACAATGCGCCAAATCTTATACGGGCTGATAACAGATGCCTTTTGAACAATCGACCTGCATGTGTATCAACAACTTTTCTACTATAAAGGCGTATAGTTAAGGTACAACATTCAGTAAGTGATACACAAACTCAAACGGTCCACTTCTGTCCACTGGCGGTGGAAGCAGGGGGCCTTGGGTGATCAGTCCCCGTGAAAAAGTGGGGGGTCACTACTCCCTCATGCACCCAATATTTGCCAATTGGTAATGGGAATAAATGAAAGAGAATGCATAGTTCATTGATTCGGTAAAGCTTCTCAAGCCATCTGATACATCGTTTTTCATCGTACGTATTGTACATTCGAGGAATGCCGTTTCCGGCTATGTGGGAGGAGGAGGGGGGCTTGTTAAGCCCAAACACTTCTTTTGTTCCACGCCAACCGACGATGGCGGCGCTCCGCTTAGCTGCTGGAATTCAATCCCCCCCCCCCCCCAACCAGGCCTCCGATTCGTCACAC
The DNA here is from genome assembly GCA_021234535.1 of Stichopus chloronotus. Lineage (NCBI taxonomy): Eukaryota > Metazoa > Echinodermata > Holothuroidea > Aspidochirotida > Stichopodidae > Stichopus > Stichopus chloronotus. The sequence continues at coordinate 27,025,095 of CM037837.1, read as the reverse complement.
GACGCGCCTGCTTCTGTCTATTCTACATGCAGCAAAATAATGCGAGGCTATGGAGTACAGCCTTATTTGAAGTTGTCAATCTAAACGTTATATTTAGGCCTACAGGCTACAGTTAGAGCCTGCAATCAATCACAGTTTGTTAGATGTTATTTCATGTGACAAGTCAACAAAAAGAGCCCGCAGTCTCTGTCCTGAGCGGTTTGTGCAGGGGAAACTAGTTACATCACGAGCTGACGTAAAAGCTGATTAAGCTATTTAATAGGAGTGGCTGCACCTGTTCTTCTGGTGATCATACCGCCATGGCTCGTAATGACAAAAATGACAAAGGCTACGAACGAAACCCCCAATAAAATTAACTGGCAATTCGAATCACACTACACGATGAGTCTACGTACTGCACACTGAGTAGCCCTTTCCAGGAGTATTATATTATTTGTTAAAAATAATTTGACATCTCCAAAGACTTGTTGCGCGTAATCCCCACAAACTGTGCAGTGCATCTATGGTAATTCGGTCATAAACTAAGGCCTTTATACGCCCTTTACTTGAGTGATTATGATCTTAATTCCGATTGGGTACATGGCACATATGCCAATGGCATACGCAGTGAATACTTAATTTTAACACAATACTGAGGGAATGAGTTGTGAGGTATAATAAGCTATGAATTGCAAATAGTTGTAACTTAACCCTCTCAAGATATGAAGTGCTATAACACGGTATGTAGGCCTATAGGGACGCGAAATATATGAATTATGGGCGAGTAGCCTATGTGGTCTTATACAACAATTATACGTAGGCTATACATGCGAATGTGGACTACAGGATTAGAACACTGGCGGACACTCATTGTAAATTGCTCATCACTCGTAAGGTGAGTTCCCTTATCTGCACGTATGTATACCTTATAGTTAATAGAGAAATACAAGCATATAGGCCCACATCTCACTCACGTGATTAAGCGAATAACTGCCAGATAAAATTAAAACCTACCCTGCGTTTTCTTCTCGCAGAACAGCACCAGTTGTACGTTATTATAGCCTAGGCGCGAGGAGATGTACCAGACGATCAGGTGGTTAGTGGACTTGATTGTCAACGGTGCGTTCCCGGGGAAAAATAATAAGTCAACAATGATTGTTGACAGGGCTCCACTGCAAAACCGAACGCGTTCTCGTCAGTGTCACAGTCTCCACTAAACTGACAATTTGTAATAGCGATCTCTTACCGAAAAATTGGGATATCCAACGGCTTCTCCAGTGTCATGTACTACACTTGTAATACTAGGCTATCAAAGTACCGTTATTGTTACGGTCGAATAAATACGATAGCTGTAACGTAAATATTTTAACAATAGTAGTCACGACATTTGACTATTACACCGGCTCACCCTGATTACACCGGCCGGTTACGCTCAGCTATGTGTAATTGTAAACACTGCAGAATTCAACACGTGGGTACGTTGATCTGCTTTCACAGATTTGTAAGACAGCGCACCTCGTACTACATAGTTGTGGACCAATGAAAATGTGTGGGTGGTACCATACCTCTTTTTATGGGCGGTTCTTATCGGGGTTTTCTACCTACGGCGGCCTCAATCAAACTTAACCTAACTAACCATTGTCACATGCACGAGAATGACAATAAGGACAGTGTTTTGTTCATATTTGTTTATTGTCAAAGAAATCTACTGAATGTATCACAAGGAATTTGGCAAGTTTTATATTATGTGGTAACGATAATAATAGGACGTCAACCCACGCTCTCCTAACATATCACTTCTGTTGAATACTGAATAATGGGTTTTGTTTCACTACTGAAAACATGTACGACAAAGAAGGGGGGGGGGGGAAATTCCTTTTTAAAGAGGCACTCTGACATGTTTCATGAAATTCTCTGACATTTCCCACACCTGTCAAGTTTCCTTCACATACTAATGACAAATGGTCCAACTTAGGAGGATCTCTATGTATCACATACAAAGAAACATTAATGAGTAATTAACGATTCGGTTTGGTTTGTGAAAATTCGTGACCAGACACTTTTCACAATAACACCAATTCATAGACATACATCCAGTACAAATCACGGTAAAAAAGTCAAAACAAAATGATATGTTCCATTTTCACATCCATATTGGATGTGAAATTTACTTGACTATTTTCACCAATTATAAGCATTGTCATGTGTACTTCAAAATCCTCACAAACTTATCGACACCAACCAATTTGATGAGCCCTTTTAAAAATTGCGACCAACAAAAAGTGGGCAACGGGGAAAGCTAAATCAAATTTATCTTTAAGCCTAACTACACATTTTATATCTACGTTACGTCTACGTAAACATTTGGTCATGAGCCTATGTTCAAAAGAATTGACCACAGAAGAAGATTATTGAAATAAGGAAGTTTAATCATGAAAATTAGGATAACTTTCTCCGTCTCTTATGGGGGAAGCAGTATGTTAGTAATAGGTTGTCTTTGAAAGTTATAGATTTTTAAGGAAATGTTTGTTCAGTTCACTGCGACATTGATACATTGCAATGTGGGAATTCGAATGATGTCACTATACTAGACCAACTATACTTAAATATCCTTTGTATTGCTTTACAGTCTTAACCACGATACCCTGAGGTATGAACAAGGTATTGTGTGCCGGCAAAGAAAAATATATCTTTTCATTTAAGAAAACTTTACATTGTCACCTGAATATTCATTTAGTAGTGTGTGTCAGATCCTTGGCAAAAAAGCGCATATATTAATGTCCCAATTTGTTAGGGAGTTACAACACCTTGCTTATATTGTTATCGGACCCAAGGTGAAAAAGTCATACAAAATTCATATGAGGATAAACATGCCACTTAATTGTGACTGATAATATCTATCTAGCAAGTATGTTTGAAATAGTTTTTTGACAACAATGGTAGCAGAAGCGTCAACTCAGTTCACGACGTAGACAGGCCTGTATTCATGGGGTTCATGGGGTTCGGACGACCCCCTCCCCCCCCCCCTCACAAGATCTGGAGTTCCGCTCAGCCTATGATAGTGGGCCTACGTTAGCAACGTATGTAATGAGTTTTAATTTGTCGGTCATAATTGTCGGGTAAAATGTTCCACTTGCAGTAAAATCGACCCCCCCCCCCCCCCCCGAAAAAGCTGCATACGGGCCTGCGTAGATAAGTTTGTCAAATTTCTAGTGAATCTTGAAGAGAATCTTGCGTGGTCTAAGATTGATACACCTTTCGAAGTTCCTTATGAGGCCAAGAAAAATCACACTTAATCAACAAAACATGAAACGTGTGTGTCTAAGCATAGGACTATTATTGTAATAGCGTCACTATAGTCTAACTATGGTACTGATGTCATGACATTTGAAGTCTAAAGTATATCGGAATGGTTGAATAGGCATTCGGAAGAGAACCGCATATGGAAACTTGAAAAGGAATATTCTCTCGACCCCGCTTTTGTAATCATATAACGGAGCTACGATACTGTCTGTCCTCGAGTTAGGATTCAGTCATTAGTATAGTGGTCCAAAGTTTGTGTCAGTATTACCCCGCAACCCCCCCCCCCCCCCCGGCGCCCACAACAAACATTACCATCGCTCCTCTGTAGGATAGCTCTTCGTTTATTTTGAGATACCAACTCTTGTATTACTTGTACTTTTTCGTGGTCACAGCATAGGGGGTCGATGTGGGGAAGACAGGAGGGACATGTTTCCCTCTCTTTTTTGGAGAGGAGGGAACAACAAGACATTTGAGCTCTTCACTTTTGTAACTCGAAATTAAAAAAAAATAAATAAACTACATTATTCTTAGTGAAAGTGTATATTTCCTCACTTTTGTTCAATAAAAATTTTAAAAAAATTATCTGAAATTAATAGGCCAGAGAGACTGAAAAGTGCCATTTCCTTCAATCTGGGAGGTGCTTTATCAAAAAATTTCCTCGATACTCTACCCGCCAACCACTAGTGGCGCTCCGCTTTGATGCAGTCCAAGTAGGGAAAATATACGACATTGATCAAGTCACTACCGTTCCCCCCCCCCCCCATTCAATCATTTCCTCAATGTCTGTCAGTGACATCAGAAGGGTGGGAGGGGAGTATGTTCAGCCCCCAGTAAGTTGCTAAGTGCTTCAGAAACAAATGCAAGAAGGTGCATAATTCAATCGCAATTCATAATTCAATCTCGATTCTTCTATCATTTCAAACTATTTGATATGTATTATTATTATTATTATCATTATCGTTATTATTATTATTATCATTATTATTATCATCATTATCATCCTCATTAATATTATTATTATCATCATCATTATCATCCCCATTATTATTATTATCATTATCATTATCATTACTATTATTTATGCATTGATTTTTTTTAGTTTTGCCAAAACTTTTCTTGTAGTACGCTCCACGCCAACGGATGGTGGCGCTTTGATTAGATAGCCTTGCAGACACTTCACCTCACCAAAACAAAAATGCCCCCTCACCTAGCTTAGGAGAGGTTTTAGGCCACATGTTCCCCTCCCCCCACACATACACACACACACACTTTGAATTACAAATCGACGCCCATGGGCCACATTACAATGATAATCTGCCTTTGGTGAAGCCCTTCTTTCTGATCACACATCGGTTTACTTTACTGGCTGTTATAATCCTCCATAGGTAGTATCTGCAAAAATTTATCGGAGTTGGAGGGTTAATGTAGTGTTACATGTACATTGTAGTTATCAGGAATGCTAGACATAATAATGTGTGTTATTCAAACACATGTCTCATTTTACTTAAACCATCAACTCGTACGATGGACATAAATCAATATTTATTTTGAACTGAGGATGATTTATTAGTCTTTTTAACTGTTCTCGAAAGTCAGCACGCAAGCTACACGTCATTATCACTTTCACTTACACAGCTTAGTGAATCACCTACTGACTTGACACGCCGTACTAGATACGAGCAAATGAATCTCGTGTACACGAGTTTGACTCAATTTACCTATATAAATACTTGAATTTGAATTGAAGATTGAGGATTCATGGAGGAAGGGATCACGATAATCGTGAATGAACACCGGCAAGATTCTCCCACTCTTTTTCGATAAGTGCTCAGAGGGTAACGAGACAAGGGTGAACCAAAGGATCCCCAAAAGAACACAAATCAACTCCTAGGATAGCCATTAAATGCCCTTCTCCCTCCCCCCCCCCCACCCGATGGACGAGAGCGCCTCTATTCCCCTGTCTTTAGTCACTTTGCCAAAGACTGTGAACGGTGGGGGAAGGATTTGCCCAGCTTAGCCTGAGCTCATCAGCTGACAGAACAACCCGAAATCAGAAGAAACCTGAATAGGACAACACGAACTTAAATCGAAAGATACAAAAATTGACCTCTGCCCCATCCTCATCAAATAGGCTTAATGTGTAACTCTTTCAAGTACTTCAAACAATGTTGTTTCTCTATTGCTTGAATTGCCATTCCGTAAAGAATATAAAATCATATTCATTTACTTAATTACACACAATTCTGAATTTTGCTACCAGGAGATCTGATCTAATTGGATCAGTCTGATCTCCTTGACTCTAAAGTCTTGCAATTTTTCATTGGGAAATATTTAGGATGCCACGGTTTACTAATATAAGGGGACAAATTTGAATGCATGATGTAATTTTGATACATCATAATCTTTTGGTTATTGTGCAATTACTTCAAGTAGTATTACACAGTTCATCAGTCAAAACTCAAAAGTACGAACTAAATAATTCAACTAAATATATTTACGCGTCTTAAGGCGAGCTTCGTAAACAGCAAAACATACACCGATACAAATCATCTACCGGAAAGAGAAGTAGGTTGTCATAAAGAAGAAAAAATAAATAAACATGTCAGTTGCAAAGTAAAAAAAAAAACATACTGAAGATTTGGATGCAACAATTGATTAGCCTTTCACACTTATCACCTCGATACAAAAGACCAGAATTGTGGGCTACCATAACGCGACTTAGCGACGTCAATATATTTGAGTTTTTAGGACAATGGCGTAGACCCTGCAAACGTATTAAAGTTTTAGTCGTAGTTGTTGACTATCATCAGGTGTTGTCTTCAAGGTAAGCCTCGTCGGTGTTCACACTGAGGTATTTTAGCAAACTTTCTCTAAGTTTTCCTTTGTCAAAGTAATTTATCACACCATGGGTCAGTGAAAGGGTTCAATTAAAACCTTTTATGCAACTATTAATTGAACATATTTCCTGCCCCCCCCCCCCTCCTTTCCGCACCCACACTTCCTGTGATTTCCTTCACTGTCACAGCAGGTGAGTTTCAAGTGGCATATAGTGAGTACTACAGTACAAGACGGTAGGCAGGATATTTCAAAGGGTTTGGTTTTATTCAGAACGTAGCAGGTACTGCCTAGGACTCCCTCCAAATGAGTATACCCACAGTAAGGGAGAGAGCCCTAAGGGAGAAGGTGCATACTACAATGTATATATTATATATAAAATTGCTATAGAACTATTCTTACTGAGGGGATCAGAAAGGGGTGCCGTCGTACATCCCATTCGACCAACCATGCGCCTCCCCCCCCCCCCCCTCCTCGCATGTCTAAGCCCCTGACGTTATGTAAGTGTAATATTGTCTCAAAACAGGTTCAACGCCTACCTAGACTATTTCCCTTCCCTAAGTTCCTCTTAACTCTTGCCGATTTCCATATATTTTAATGGTGGTTTTGATTTCCATTCCACGATGTTTTAAATTAAAACCTACAGGTATATACACTTCATCTATAGAGGTCCACGCGCACGATAAGTGAGGGCGGTGTTGACTCCAATTTTCACCACTGTCCTCTCTAAAGGTCTGTTACATCATGCATGCATATAACGTACTGTATATCTCGGGAGTACAAATATTAACAGCATGCCATATACATATAGAGCACGTGTTGCACCCAAGATGTACCAGACTTTGGGGGGGGGGGGGGAGGATCCTCCGGAAAATCGAAACAGACACCGCCCTCCGGTTTTTTTTTTTTTGGTTTTTTTTTTTTTTTGCGTGGACCTTTGAGGAATTATCTCAGAATTATTCTTATCAGTCAATGTTAAGATGAATACAAAGGATAACTTATTTTAATAATGATTACTTTTGACTTCTATTTCTAACAATTTTAGATATTTCATGGATGTAAGACTTGTATCCTCTTCTAATGACACTCTTTTGTGGACCCCTAAATCGACGATTGTCATTCGAGAGTCCCTGTTAAACGAGAATATTAAATTGTTTATTGATTAATACGTTGGATTTTCAACAGTTTACCGGTAATATTATAGGACAAATATGTATGATTCGCCATTGTTGGGCCTACTTCAGCGTTTAAAGTTTTAACTCATCATGGCGGAGTTAGTAGCTGATAAACAGGGACTGTTAGTTCATAGCTTTGTTTAATAATCATAGTTGATGACTGGCCTGAATGTTCTGATCATGATCTAGTGAAATGTTTGATTCACCTCAGTAGAGGTTGATGCTGGGAGGGGGGGGGGATGTTGTTACCCCTAGTCCCCTCTTTGAACAGAATAGACTGCGTAATTGACAATACGTTTCACAAGGTAAATTTTGACCAAACATTGCACGATTTGCCATATAGACACTTTTCAATTTTCTTTTTTTTTTGTCTCAAGGTATCACCTCTCACATTGATTTGTCGACTTTTGGAGATCCACGCCCTTGCATATATAATATAAAGATTTGAGCACAACTCGTTTAATTCTTTTCCAACAAAAATGTGTTTACACAAAACATGTTTAAGCATGACAAATGTATATTTTCTCCACAATATGTCCAATTAAGTTAACCCTAAGTTTTTAATTACCCTGTAAATATGGTTAAGTAGATTTAGCCTTACATGCGTTAATGTCATGAATATTCAGCGTGTTTAGTGCTTCTTTGGTCCATTTGAGGCCCAAAGAGGGTCCCTATTGGATAACCCAGTTGGGGCCCAACTTATTCTGTCACTGGGCGACCCTCTGGCCCAGATTGGGCTCGCTGATTTAATCCCATTTGGACCCATTGTGTCCCGGAGGAGTGAAATGCATATGGTCATGTTATTAGTCCAACAAAGACCCAGTTGGACGCAAGAGAGAAATATCCGTTACCTTTCTTTGGAACTGTTTCATTCACTGATATACTACGAATAATGAACTGGATACGTGCAATTGTATGAATAATTACTATGATTGAAAAGACTGGAAGTTCTACTCTATGCCTATGTTTAACACCTCAAAATTTGGTCAAAATTCGATTTGATGGAACGTTCACGATCATAGTCCCAACGAAATCCTATACTTTTACAAAGCTCCCGATTTCATTTGTTAGTCTAAAAAGGGAGCTGTCCAAATGACAGCTAGTACCCTGGGAAATGACCAAATGACGGCTCCCTCGTTAAAGTGATTGCGTGTGTACTGAAAAACCAAAAAGATAAGATTATGTTTGATCTTAACTTTTTCTTTATTTTTTGATGTACACGCGAGGTTGCACATGAACGGACTATGTCTTTCAATAAAGTAAATGACAGTAACTACTTCGAAAAGCAACGGGATTGGCATAAAAACAGTAAAAAACAGAAATCATATTTGAAAATTAACGGTTCTTTCTGTAACCGCCTGTGTAATGAATATGCAACAGTACAGGTCTCACTAGTGTATCAAAAACATATTACTCAAGTCGTCGCTCCTTAGTAGGTATCGGGAATTGTAGTATTTGGTGAAAGGAAACACTGTATTTACAAATAACCTACGAACTGAACATAACCTTGCCCGCGGCATCAGTGATCCTGAGTTGGTAACTGAATATTCAATACTAGCATACTTCCCATTGGCTTGCTCAAAGAAGCACACCGTTGATTTGAATGAAAACTGCCAACCACTACATTATCGTATTCTACACTTTTTGTCGTTATGTTAGAAGAATTTGAAATCATATGGCAAAATTAACCAACTGAAACCTATTTATTTTCCCAGATTGTCTGAATGGTGTAATTAAAAGCCTTACCAAAATTTTGAAGATGAAATTTCAATGTTTTCACTTTTTGCCTACGCACGCAATCACTACTAGGCGTTCGCCGGCGTTCCATAAGTTTCCAAACTCAAGCACTGTTCTTGCTTCAGCGATGAAACACGAAAAATAGCACATGTGGCGAACAACAACACATGCACAGCGCGGCGCGAACTATTGAACTGTTATTAGGCTAGTAGTAGAGCCAGCTGACCGGAGGACTGACCACAATAACAAGTGGGTCACCCCACAAATTTAAGGGGGCTTGCGACATTCGTACTAGATGACAGCCAGTGTCTACCGGATTTCATAATGGAAAACATCGATGGAGACGAAAGTTCCACAACAGAATCAGTACGTAGCCAGTATAAATTAACGCCAACTAGTATAACAAAGTTAACGTAGCCTAATTTAGCGTTAGGCCTTACGTTAAACTCTAGAGTTAGGCCAATACTACTAGTACTGTAGCTTACAACTAGTTGCTGCCAGTAGTACTACTGCCACTGGCCTACAGGCTAGTACAGCTTGCTAAGTTAGTTGCAGCCCTAGGCTAGGCCTATCTTAGTACCACAGTAACTTTTAGTGTATGTGTTCGAGTCGTTTAGGAGTGATAGGGTAACAGAATATTAGGCAAAATTTAGGAATCTGTTCTTCTGCTCACGTGACCTCAAGTTAGCAGCTTATAAAGGTCTTCTTCGTCCTGTCTTAGAGTTGCCAGCAGTGTGTGAGATCCACACCAAACACATTTACAGTATAGGCTTGAAAACGTTCAGAGGAGAGCGACTGCGTTTCATCAGTGGTGATTTTACTCGTGAGCCAGGTCCATGACTGCTATTCTGAAGGACCTTGAGCTCCCTACGCTAATTGAGCTAATCGCAGACAAAATAGGCTTGATCTTGTCACGTGAGTTTCTTCGGTAAGACTTGTATATCCCAATGCACAGGCTTAGGCATCCTATCCATGAAACTCGTGGAATGTATAACCTTCATTTGTGTCATTTGTACTCTAGAACAAATTGCCACAAATTTAGTTTCTTGCCTAACACAATCATTGACTGGAACAGTCTTCCAGCCACTCTGATTGATAGTGCCCAGGGTCATAGAGACTCGGTCCAATTTGTTACTAGCTTTGTTAGGGCTTAAGGGCCGCTCCCGACGCATGTGTGGTGTGGGAATCTCCTATTGGCAGATGTATCACCGTTTCCAGAAAGAAGAAGAAGAGGCCTAAGAGTCCGAAGAACTGCAAAAATTCACCAACAGTTGATTGTTTACCGTTAGTTTCCGATGAGATCTCTTGGTAAAAGGGATGATTTGCACTGTCTGTAGTATGGCTCTATAAGTCTAGGCTAGGCCAATCTGTCTGCATCCTTTCCGACCAGACATCATTCACCGGATAATTTAAAATCTAGCAGTTTCATTCCTTCAAGTTACAATTGAACAGTAAGTGCTAAAAGAAGCACAGATTGACCTACACTAGTATTAGTAATGGTCAGATGGCATACTGAAGACTAAACCCAATTAGATTCATGCCAGGGGGGCTGCCATCTAGCAGTCATTACTGAGATGATTTAGTTGTTTTTTTGTTACATTAAATTGGATATATATCATTGGCTTGCATGGAGAATCTGTGACTGGGACCAATGTCACAAATTCTTTTTGGAGCACACTCTCATGTGCACATAGAATAGAAGGATCTGCCTTTGAAGACTCATTGGAATGAATGGCCGCATCACGAGTAGAGCTTGTGGAGTGAAGAGAAGATGAGCACAATTGAATTTAAGTGAAATTTTATATCCTGGGCTTGCGCAGACGCTGGAATGCGAAAACAGTAGAAAGTCATGGAAGATGCACACAGTACCTGTAGTCGTGTTAGAAGGGTTGCGGGTTATGTTTAAGGGATAGGGGTCAAGGTTGTGCATAACACAAACATTGAAAGCAAGAAATTTTGCTTTTCAAAGAACAAACAAAGATTGTGTGGATGATGTAACATGTTGTTAAATTCGTGTGGATGTTCATAATCTTTGTAATTTGCACGAATAGCTCATCTTTGTTTTATTTCTGCATGGGTGATTTCTTCTTTGAAAATAGCCAACATTCCACTGATCTTTGTGGGCCCTTATGCACACTACACAGTTACTATAGAATAAGATTCTTATATAGATTCTTATTTGTGTTAGGGTCTGGCTGTCAAGGATTATTAAAATACTATGTTTGGCTGACAGTAATTCTACATGTACTACTTCATTACAGCTCCTTGAAGATGGTTCTTCTCCACAGAAAGAGGCGATACCAGTCCGCCTCAGCAATGTACGAATGGATGAGGAGGAAGGCTTGAACTGTGAGTTCAGTGCCGAAGATGTAATGACAGGTGAGAAATCATGCAGACAACAGACTCAAGTATTCCATAAATTTTCCTGTTTTCCCTACAGGCCAGCTGGTGGTGGCATTCTGCTTTGATGAACAAACCGGCAGTTTGTGCCCAACTCACCAGTCTCTCTAGCTACATTCCTGTCTTGGATTATGAAAGAATTCAGACAATTGTTGCTGATTTGCTAATTGTTGCTTATGGATGTTTTCACTCACTGTACAGATTTTACTGGGTTTTTTTTTTGTTTTGGGAGGTAGGTTGGGTAGGGGATGCTTCAATCCTTTACTTTTGTGATGCTATTCAACAAAATTCCATCATATCTATATTCAGCTATTTCTGATTTGAGTGAAGCACTGATTTGACATGGTGCCATTGATAGTTTTAAAGAGTGCTTGCAAAAAAGTTGCTACAGTTACTATATCTTGTAGATGTTGTAACTTTAGTAACAAAACCATGGCATTTCTCATCAAAGTCCTCAGTTTTATTTCATCAAGTGTTAGTTGTCATTGCATTTGCTTGCAAATATCTTATAGCTGGCTCTGGTGTTGAACTTCATGTCCAGAAATGTGTTTCATCATCTATTCACTTTGCATTTCCTTTGTCTCAGAACCTACCGGAAGAGACAATGGGTTGTTTTTTGACGGAGAAGTCTTCGACCAGCTCACCACAGATGCCATGGGACAAGATGAGGGAGATGCGTCAGACTCTGAAGAAGACTTGGTAAAATTGTTACTTTAAGCTGAAAACTCCAGCATGATCATGATAAAAATCATCCCTACACTGGTCAACATCAACATGACCACAGCATCATGACAATAATCATCGCTGCACTGGTCATCACCAACATGACCAAATCATCATGCAAATTATCATCGCTACACTGGTAATCATCAACATGACCACAGCATCATGACAATAATCATCGCTACACTGGTAATCATCAACATGACCACAGCATCGTGACAATAATCATCGCTGCACTGGTAATCATCAACATGACCAAATCATCATGCAAATTATCATCGCTGCACTGGTAATCATCAACATGACCACAGCATCATGACAATAATCATCACTGCACTGGTAATCATCAACATGACCAAATCATCATGCAAATTATCATCGCTACGCTGGTAATCATCAACATGACCACAGCATCATGACAATAATCATCACTGCACTGGTAATCATCAACATGACCAAATCATCATGCAAATTATCATCGCTACACTGGTAATCATCAGCATGACCACAGCATCATGACAATAATCATCGCTACACTGGTAATCATCAACATGACCACAGCATCATGACAATAATCATCGCTGCACTGGTAATCATCAACATGACCACAGCATCGTGACAATAATCATCGCTGCACTGGTAATCATCAACATGATCACAGCATCATGACAATAATCATCTCTGCACTGGTAATCATCAACATGACCACAGCATCGTGACAATAATCATCGCTGCACTGGTAATCATCAACATGATCACAGCATTGTGACAATAATCATCGCTGCACTGGTAATCATCAACATGATCACAGCATCATGACAATAATCATCGCTGCACTGGTAATCATCAACATGACCAGAGCAATCTTCATTGAAGAAGCATTTGTTTCATTTAGGATACATAAGACTTCAGATGTTTCTCCTAAAAGGAGTGACGAATCTCATCTTTCTGTTCTTTCTCACTCAAATTGTAGCTTTTGCCTATAGAGCTTTTGTCATAGCTCTTATCGTATGCACTTTGTGCTGAAGAGTTGTTTTAGTTAATAAATTTCATCCAGGTAGCAGCAGGTTTGTCAAACGATACATTGGCAAATGCACATTATTATGACAACCCAACTTAAGACACTGGTAGTGCAAACTCAAAGTGTAAGCAAGGTAGTCATACTTAAAGTTGAAACTCTGGATACAATCTTGACAAACTTTCCATGGCAACTGGAACTTGCGTCTCCCACAGAGCCCTTTTGACAAACTGAGGAAGAAAATGGAGGATATCTCACCAGATGGACAGGGTGGCATCTGGAAAAAGGTCATCACCAGTGGAACAGGACCGCTGGCACCAGTCGGATATCGTATGCAAGGTAAGTGTTTCATAGACAATGTGCCATTTATGCTCCACCCCCCCCCCCCCCACCATGAAGTGCTGCCTTGTTAAAGTATTGATCTCAAGTAGAATTCAGCATTCATTAAGCCAGACATTCAGTATGTGTGACTGCCTGATGTTTCAAAGCTACTAGGATTAATAATAAAGTATGTATGCCAGAACTCATCAAAACATGAGCGTCTTGGCCTCGGTTAGCCTTTAGCTGATTTAAAACATGCTTAGGCTTGTGGCAGTTAACATTTAAAGTATGAAGGGCTAGTTAAATTTGCCCCTAAGCTGTAATGTTGGCATGATATCATTAGGTGGGGCTGGTAAAAATATCACTTGGGCTATTGGATTGTAACTGTCAAATGCCTGACGAGCTTGTAAAAAATATACCAATTTTCGAGCCCTGACGTGCCTCTGACATTTCAAAGGTGGTACTTCATATGAATATTGTCAGTGGTAATATTTGTCTTCTTCTCCTTAAATTATGGTTTTTTACTCAGTTTATATTTCTCATTTCTTCTCTTTCTTGCAGTCCATTACAATTCATACCTGGAGTATAACGATGAACCCATGGACTCCACGAGGTTACGAAATGAAACGAAAAAATTCGTCTTAGGCCAGGGTATGTCTGTGGATTCATTTGTTGTCATCATTGAGACAATTGCCCTCATTATTCAAGTAGTTTTGAAGTTTGTGAAATGAAGGGGCAGTATTCAAACATAGCTGTGTAAAGGTTCAATGTTGAAAAGTACCATCTTTTGTTCATGGATGGATGGATGGATTGATGGATGGATGGATGGATGTATGGATTGATGAATGAATTAATGTACTTTAAAACTTTATTCCCTGCTCTTTAAATCACATAATTGAATATAGATATAGAGGACATTATGTGATTTCATGTATGCACAAACAGTGCTTTTTTATATACAGTTGAAGCAGGGAAAGGAGAAAACAAAAGTTAGCACTTAATATGACATTTTCATCAACATGAAGTAATAAGGCTATGGCTAAATGAGATTCAGATACACATTGTAGTAATGAAAAAGAATGAATACAATGTGGATCAGAATTAAAGCACTTTGGCATTGCATGTTATTTCTTCATGAAGAGCACATTGGTTCCTTCAGTCAGTGCCATCTATTACGATACTTTCTATTTGAAGAGGCACATTCTCTAAATTTCCATAAACCTATCAAGTTGTCTTCACATACTAATGACAAACGGTCAAACTAAGAGGATCCCCGTGTCACGTACAAATAAACATTAGTGAGTGAGTGATTAACGATTCGATTTGGTTTTTGAAAATTCATGACCAGACACTTTTCACATTAGTCACTATTTTTACATTCACACAGCCAGTACAAGTCAGTGTCAAAAACGAAAAAAAAATTGACAATTTCCATAGCCGTTTGATGTGAAGCTTGGCAAATGATGCTAATTACAAGCACTTTCATGTGATTGCATTCTTCAAAATTACCTATCAACTCAATAAGCTCCTTTGAGTGGGGCATGAAAGATAACATCTGTTTATCCAGAAGATCATTTCATCTTTCAAAAAGGAATCATCTTCTCAGCATAGACGACCGGTTCAAATACCGTACATGGCGATCAACATTTATATATTGTCAATGTTTCATCCACAAGATGAGAAAATAGTGACATAGAGGGCGCTAGTAGTCTCTGTAGCATTTTAATGTCCAGATATGGATTAACATCAAAGAAAGCTCTACAATCTGTCAGAGTAACCTGGCCTCGTTTTCACTGCTGACTGCTGAGTTTGTATTTTTGAGGCACTTCTTGCCCAAATGTTGCGCTGTGTAACGATCACTAAGGACAAGATTTCTGGACTTTTTTTTTTTTTTGAGTCTTTTTTAGATCTATTTGATGATAATCCCTTCGTCAGACCCAAGAATGAAACATTCCTAATTTTCCAGCATTAACTGCTTCTCATTCTGTTTGGTAAATTTTTTTCAATTAGCTTCACAAATTAATCAATTTCTTTGAAAGTTCACATCAGTGTTCCTCTCGCTTTGTTTCCAGGTGATGTCATTGAGGGAATGGAATTGGGTGTAAGCACCATGAGACAAGGGGAAGTCTCAAAATTTCTGATCTCACCGGAGTTTGCCTTCGGGAGGTACGGATGTGGAAAACGAATTCCACCAGATTCCGAAAGTAGGTTTAACACAGGATTCCCATCAAGCTGTTGGATTGCAGGAATCTATTGGCAGAAAGAGATCATTAATTAACACACCTCTGCCCCCCCCCCCCTTCACCTGGTATCTTTCTCATGGAAGCCCCCACAAAGGAAAAGGCAACATCATTTATTGTGCAACTATGCAGATGTGAAGCACAAATAAGTTTTTCTTTTTCACTGGTTCCATAGTGTTCACATCCTCAGTCACCGAAATGTGAATTTTCAATTTACATTCTTCCAGTTTCTAGAATGGTCAAGATATGCCTGTGATCATTAGAGATGTATGGCTAATGTAAATGTTACATGTGAAAACAAAAATCTGCAATTAATTCCTGACTTTCAACCATCGCCAATAGAACTGCACACTGCAGTTGCAATTCACATTACCCTTGTACCATGGAAGAATACCTCTCACTTGTACTGTGTACATGTATACTGCGTTCTTGTAGAACAAGTAACCATTGTTGGGTGTCTTCCCTGGGTTTCGGTTGGATGTGTGATATATCTAACACTAAGATCTTTAACACTAGCAGCATTTACTTGGACATCTGGTACATCTCATGTGATGTAGCTGCACCTTTTATATTCATGTCTTACCCCCCCCCCCCCTCCTCTCTGTTTTCAGTGATCCCGCCAAAAGTTTCAGTCCAATTGGTAAACATCTTAAATTTTAATCTAGGCAAAGAAGGGGAAAGGATCCATTGTTACATTGACTGGAGTCTTTGAGTGATTTTCATGAAAAATGCCAACAAAAATCTACCATCAAATGTTATGTTCTTCTTTATGTGCATTGTCATTTCCAGATTACTATTGGCATGTTGTCTTCTTCACAGAGGTAGTTACCTTGGCAACCCTTTTATTTGCTGTTCTTTTCTTTGACAGTTCTGATGGAGATTGAGCTAGTTTCATTTTCCAGCAGACCCAGTGCCAATGATTTTGAAGAAGCCATTAAGAAAGTCAGAACAGAGAAAGAGGTAATGGTCACGAATTAAGTATAAAAGCCTGCCATGGTGGCGAGAGCGCACCCTTCAGGTGGGGGGGAGGAAAGGACCACAGATGTTTAGCATCCTAAAAAGTTTAATATTAAAGGTCTCATTTCCTGTGAACCTCTTTGGAAACAAAGCCCCCCTCGACTGTAACTAACATGGATAATGGAGGCAAAGTTGCTCTTCAGCAAGACGGTCAATTTTTAGATGGATTTCCTGTGAAATGTTTGTTGTTACTTTCCTGTATGTTTTGACAAGTATGCTGTTTACCCTTTGTATGTAAAGTGACCCTTAGCGTTGCAGTCACAACATCATACGTGCTCACTTTAATATGGTTGCACTGGCTGAGTCAAAGAGGGAGGAAGGGGGCCAATGGCAGCCATGGCCCCGCCCGAAGGTGGACCAATAAATTGTTCTCAAAAATGACCTGAACAAGTTATAGTGGGACACCTCTCCCCCATATCACTGTTCCGCTAGTTGGGCTCTTCCCAAACAGAGGATTTGAATCCCCTAATGAATGGTTTCTCGGAGTCATATTTCTTAATGTCTTCATTTGATGCTTTGGCGGAGTGGATGAAGGTGGTGGCATTCAAAGCAATGAAGCTTAAAAACTGGGATTGTGACAATGTGACATGCATGTTTCAAGAACAGTTTAAGGTTTTTCCATTTGAATTTGACCTTGTGGAAAAAAAAGGTACCAAATTTGATTGAAATCTTTTGAGTTGCTAGTCACAAGACATGAACTCTTAATATATAATCCACAGACTTCCTCCTCATTTGTGTAGTTACTTTGCATCAAAAAATAACTGCTCTTCAAGGTCTGAGTCATTTATGTCAAGACATCCCTTTCGGTCTTCAAAACGACATCCTGTTTACAGAGTGTCTTGTTTTCTTTCGTTACAGGAGGGAAACAGGTTGTTCAAGAAGAAAGAAATAAGGAATGCTGAGAAAAAATACGTCAAGGTATTATGACCTTCAGGTTTTGCTGGGAATGAGATTACGTCATCAGATTTATGTGTGTGTATGTATATGAGTTTGTGTGATATGTATTGTACATATCAAAGAAGCCTGTGAGCATAGAGCCTCACCAAAAATAGTGATACTCTGTGAGCCATGGATCATCAGATACGACAGGTAAGCTCGGGCCTAGTTTGAAAATGGCTTTTGTTTTTGCCAGACAGTTTACAATTTAAAGCTGGAAGGGCTAGCACAGCTTTCCTATCTAGTTGTAATGTTAGTATGATATAATGAACTGTTATTAGTGCAAATATCATTCATGCCAGCAGATTGTTGCTGCCAAACTGCTCAATGGGCTTGTGGTAAATATGCCAAGCTTTTGAGCCTTGATGTATACCCCATTTTCACTGTTTTTAAATCAAGTTCATTCAACAAGGAACTTTGTTTCCTCTCTGCAGCAGTCATTTCCTTAGTCATATACCAGCCTCACCTTTTTATGTCATTTTTCCTTCAAATAGAAGTTTCAAGTTTGTTTCCTCCAAAAATCAGTTTGCCATCGTGAACTGTAGTTTAAGGTCAGTATAAAAGGGAGGCATGATTGACGTGATCAGAACATAGCAGCCGTGTTGGATGTTCGTTTCACTGCAGGCCTTGAAGTTTCTGGACAGCCTCCGCCTCCGTGACGAGGAGGATGAGAAGGAGATGAAGAGACTGAAGCTGAAATTGTGTCTAAACATTGCACTCACCAGCATCAAACTAGGTCAGGGACGTCACGTGATAAGTCAAGCCAAACGAGCTCTCGAAATCGACCCACGTAACGACAAAGCACTGTATCGATTGGCCAAGGTAAGGGTTTCTCCCTCAGCTTGACAGACTGCAGCAGTGGCCCCCAGACTCACGCACTATTTCCACCGTTTTGAACTGTCACAATTCCTCCCTCTACCCCCCCCCCACATCCTCAGCGGGGTGCTCAGCGATATGATTTTTTTTTCAGTCGACTTTTTGATTCCTTGCCGAAGGCAGAAGGAATCTATGCGATGGTGATGTCGTGTGTGTGTGTGTGTGTGTGTACGCGTGTGTGTGTGTGTGTATGTGACACTTCTTGTAAACACGATATCTCAAGAAGGGTAACCATGACTGATGTCATACTTGGTGTGTGGGTTGGTCATATTGAGTAGATGATCCCTATTGTTTTTGGTGGAGGTCAAAGGTCATTTGGGGTCACCAGAGGTCAAAATGTGAAAACCTTGTAAACACGATATCTCAAGAACGGTAACTGTGACTGATGTCATACTTAGTGTGTGGGTTGGTCATATTGAGTAGATGATCCCTATTGTTTTTAGTGGCGGTCAAAGGTCATTTGAGGTCAACGGAGGTCAAACTGGAAAAACCTTGTAAACATAATATCTCCAGAAGGGTAACTGTGACTGATGTCATACTTACTGTGTGGGTTGATCATATTAAGTAGATGATCCCCATTGCATTTGGTGGAGGTCAAAGGTCATTTGAGGTCATCAGAGGTCAAAATGTGAAAACCTTGTAAACACGATATCTCAAGAACGGTAACTGTGACTGATGTCATACTTAGTGTGTTTGTTGGTCATATTGAGTAGATGATCCCTATTGTTTTTAGTGGAGGTCAAAGGTCATTTGAGGTCACCAGAGGTCAAAATGTGAAAACCTTGCAAACACGATATCTCAAGAACGGTAACTGTGTCTGATGTCATACCTGGTGTGTGGGTTAGTCATATTGAGTAGATGATCCCTATTGTTTTTGGTGGCGGTCAAAGGTCATTTGAGGTCACCAGAGGTCAAACTGGAAAAACCTTGTAAACACAATATCTCCAGAAGGGTAACTGTGACTGATGTCATACTTACTGTGTGGGTTGGTCATATTAAGTAGATGATCCCTATTGCTTTTGGTGGAGGTCAAAGGTCATTTGAGGTCACCAGAGGTCAAAATGTGAAAACCTTGTAAACACGATATCTCAAGAACGGTAACTGTGTCTGATATTATACCTGGTGTGTGGGTTAGACATATTGAGTAGATGATCCCTATCGTTTTTGGTGGCGGTCAAAGGTCATTTGAGGTCAGTGGAGGTTAAACTGGAAAAACCTTGTAAACACAGTATCTGCAGAAGAGTAACTGTGACTGATGTCATACTTACTGTGTGGGTTGGTCATATTAAGTAGATGATCCCTATTGCTTTTGGTGGAGGTCAAAGGTCATTTGAGGTCACCAGAGGTCAAAATGTGAAAACCTTGTAAACATGATATCTCAAGAACGGTAACTGCGACTGATGCCATACTTGGTGTGTTTGTTGGTCATATTGAGTAGATGATCCCTATTGTTTTTGGTGGAGATAAAGGTCACTTGAGGTTACCCTGAGTCAAACTGTAAACAAATTGTAAACACAGTATCTCTAGAAGGGTAAGTGTGACTGATGTCATACTTGGTGTGTGGGTTAGTCATATTGAGTAGATGACTCCTATTGTTTTTGTGGAGGTCAAAGGTCGTTTGAGGTCCCCCGAGGTGAAAATTTTATAGCACATTATCTCCAGAAGAGTAATGTTGACTGATGTCATACTTGATGTGTAGGTTCCCCATACTGGGTAGGTGATCCCTATTGCATTTAGTGGATGTCAAATGTCATTTGAGGTCACCAAAATAAAGGTTATTTGGGTTAAAGGCTTATTAATGTGGTGTTTCAAGACCAGCAACTGCAGTTGATCTCATTTGTCATGTGAATAATTCATGCTTGTTATAATATAACCATGTGGCAAGGAATCACAAAGCCTTTTGGCTTTCTGGTTCTATTTGTGAGAACTACGAAAACCTGTAGAAGGCAGATATGCTGTAAAACTGCTAAAGTTAGCCAAACATAGCCCAGTCTGTGATGGCTGAGCTTGGAGTAACACTTGTAATTGTATGGTTCCATCTAAGGTTCCATCTTAGGCTGAAGTGCAGGTCACCTCATCCAGTACTTTGAAGGCAATTTTTATGCAAAAGGCAAGAACTAGCAGAGGGGAACAGACCCTCTGGATGTCTTATTGTGAATGTAATTGCTGTAGTGATATGTTGGGATTCCATAGACCCCCAGACCAGTGCCAATGTCTCCCCCTTCTTCCTGTCTACTCTGTAGCACCCATCTTTGACTTTCCAATGCCCTGTGAGGAGTGGTAGGGTGGACCACTTTAACAGCCACTTGTCTGGTTGCTGAATATTCATACCTCTTTTTCTATTGTGTACTGTATGAAGCATAACAATTTCATGCATAATCATTGCTGTTGTTGAGAATGGTGTTCCTCTGTAGTAATATCTCCATCCCCCGTAAAGGGTTTCCGCCTCATCAAGGAATTCGACAGAGCCGCATTTTACCTTGACAAGGCTAGCAAATTGTGTCCGAACGATTACCACATCAACATGGAGAAGGAAGAATTGGCTAGGGCAAGGAAAGAATTCAAAGCACTAGAGGCTGATAACTATGCCAGAATGTTTAAAGATATGAATATTAATGGTGAGTGTATCCTATCATGGCTACCAGTGTTACCATGGTTACCAGTGTACCTGGACCATTTCCCGAAGCAAAAAAATGCTAGTTTACATTGTACAGAGAGTTGCCAAAGCTACAAATTGTGAATAAGTCATGGAATTTTTTTGGAGGGATGTTTTTTCCTCAGGCAGAGGTGTGTAATTGATATAAAATTTTAAACAGTGGACCAGTCTTCATTCAAAATATTCTTGTTAAAATCCATAATAGTGTGAAATAACATGTCCACAACTCTCAGTATGCTCCTTGTCTTTGTGTATAAATAAGGATAGTTTGAAACTGCCAAAATCTTTTAGTCAGCTGACGAAGCGTGTGATGTAGAATTTGCACAGTGACAAGAACAAGAAACTCCAACGTTTTTGGTTATCTGAAGGACAACTTTAATGCAGGATTGGTTGTCCTTTAGAAAGTTCGGTCCTCATGGACGCAGGAATCGCCTCTGAATTTCTGTACCTCATGTCTACATAAAAGTAACCACTGTATTCAGAGGCTGTAGTCACAGGATGGGAATGGGTGAAAAGTTACACATACCCATGCAGTTCGACCATCATACACATTGAGCAACAAAAATCAATCGCTAATGGTGAGCTTGTTGCTAAACATTGGTCATGTAGGTAATGAATATGCAGAGATGCTGTGAACATTTTATGAACAGTGTTGTAAAAATTATATTCTATTACATAACACTGATGTACTTGCCCAGTGCAGTTACTACCGAGCCCTAACTCTTAGGTTTTTTTCACTTTCTGTATTAGATACAAAGTCAGTGGGCACAACTACTCCAAAAACCACATCTAATCCGGTTGCTGCAGAGTTTGAGAAAGCAGTCCAGGAAGACCTGAAGTGAGTCTGCTTAGCCTTGATTGCTAAGGATTCCATAGATAATATGTGATCATCATTTTATCACCGATCTTCGGAATGTGTTGCTTCAATATTTATCTGAAAGTGTTTACCATTACAAATGTGACTTGTAACAATGCTGATCATTTATTCTTTTTTACCTCACCAGAAAATTCCTCGCTCAAGCTGACATTGAAGAAATGCCTCCATTCCAGTTGAACCAGATGTCCAAAGGGGAGGCATTGTTTGTGGAGAACAAAGCCAGGGAACTTGGACTGGAGGCCAGATACATCGAAAAGGTAGTGTGTTTCTATGTTACTGGAGACCCAGCAGCACAGTTGGCTGCGATTAAAGGTTGTGTGACATGAAAATGACGTTGTGGAGTATTGGGTGTATTAAAGCATTGAAAATGGCAAAAACATTGATATCACTTACAAATGCGAAACTCAGCACCTAAGTGACTGTGAGGCAATATATATATAGGTGTAACAAAAGAAATACTGACACTGTGCAACATTCTACGTTATCGGTTTTGCATTTTTATCAAACTTTGAAAAGTCATACCTCAAAACAGTAATAGACATAAACAAAATTTCAACAGATTTTTCACTCAGGGGTTTTCTTTGCAACTTCTGCATGAAGTGTGCTCTTTGCTAAATGCTTGTCACACAACCTTCAAGTTTGTGAAAGTCACACTGGGGGATCCAATTCCTGCATTTGAGATTTGAACAATTGTCAGTACAGTTAAGATTCCACTAAAAATATCATTTTTGGCCCATTGCCCCTGTTAACCCCCCCCCCCCCCCACCATCTTGGATCTTTGGAGTGTAATCTGGACTAATTATTGTCATCATTTGGTGATTGAGGGGATATATTTGTAATCAAGTTAGTAAAAGAAAGTTTGGCAATTGGAATTGCACTTGCATACCTGAGTATGTATTTGTGGTGATGCCAAGATGGAGAAATACAGCAAACTTACAGCAAACATGTACAGCAAACATATACATATACAGCAAACATATGTTGATGGACACAGATTTACTGTAGCAAACCATGCCTCTTGTGGGAAGTAACAAGTTTATGCAGATTCAACATTGAAAGAGTGTTTAGCAACTCACTTTTATAGCATTGGTATTGCATGTTACATGAAGTTTGCAGTTGGCAATGTAAGTCCCTCAATGAGGGTGAAGAACCTATAGTCATGGTTTCACTGTGAGACGTTTGAAACAAATTTCTCGTAGTCTCCTCTGTCGAATTCTTGCTGTTGTCATTTTTGCACCACAAATTCTGTTGAAATGCACAAAATGTGCTGTGAAAATAACTTTCACACATATTTCTTTCAAGTGAAATGTGAGTGAGAGCAGTATTTGTCAGGTTTGAAATGTAACTGCTGACTGATGTTTTTAACAAATTCTGTAGAATGTCGTCTGTCGAATTCTTTGCTCCTATGTGCCACAAAGTGCAACTTGGATACACGGCTGTAACATGTCTCAAGGCCCCTGTTAGAGTCCCCATTTTTACATCTTTTTAGGTCAGTATGCATGACCTTGTGAAGGTCATTCAAGGCCAACATGTGGCAAATTTTGTTCACACGTAAACTCTTGTAAATTCGCTTTTTTCGCTCATTCTCCTCAGTTGGGTGAGAAGTGCCTTCGAATCAGCAAGAAGAATCCAGAGGATACCAGCACACCATCATAAAGTGGAAAACAAGAGACTTCAAGCAGACATCAAAGAGAAAACAAGTCATCATGGAGGAGGCTGTTTTACCATATCCTCGAAACGGACCAGGAAGCTCTGTAACACGTGTGTAAAGTTTCGAAGGATGAGCTGTCAGTTTTGGCGTTGTTTTAATCAGAAAGGCAGAAATCGACAACTTTCATCATAAGATTTGTAACCAAAACTAAGACTGCAGTTGATGTTAACATCTCTTTGAACAAAGATTTTAGTCAACTTACCTCTTGTAAGGCTTGGAGGGATCACCGATTCATATTGGCTGTCCTCACTGCTTGAAGTTGCTGGTAGCATTGATCACCGAAGACCTTTGCCATTACCAAGATTAGTATGGACAAATCCAATGATTAACTTATCAACTTAAAACTTGCTTTGGATGTTTTCTTGGCTTTAAAGTTTACAACCATTGAATGTGCAGTTACTGCCCAAGTACAACAGAATTGAAATTGATGTTGGTATCTCTTTCAGTGTAACAACAT
Organism: Stichopus chloronotus; assembly: GCA_021234535.1. Taxonomy (NCBI): domain Eukaryota; kingdom Metazoa; phylum Echinodermata; class Holothuroidea; order Aspidochirotida; family Stichopodidae; genus Stichopus; species Stichopus chloronotus. The sequence continues at coordinate 27,000,834 of CM037837.1, read as the reverse complement.
TCATAGTTTGGAAGGATCAGCCTGTTACCTTGAGTATGTGCACCTGAACTGTGAACACAATATAAAGGTTTAAATTTGTGCAGGATCAAAATGTTTGGAGGTTTGTGAAAGAGATGAAGGTTTGGAGTATTATGGCAGCTTGTGAAGCAACTCTTTAGGGTAATGCTAGAAATCACTATTTCTGCTGGGATTACTAGGGCAAATTCCACTACTTACATTTTCATTGAAGGGTCTTGGGATCTAAGGCACATCAAAAACAGTTGTGGAGGGCAAAAGGTCACTAGGGGTCAGAGGTGATCATATTGTTGAAGTATCTTGAACATGATATCTCAAGAAGGGAAGCATGGAAAGATCTTATCTCTAGTAAAGTATGTAGTTGTCCCTTATTGAGATGAAGTATCCTGTGGAGGCAAACAGTTATTTGGGGTCAACTGACACTAAGTTGTGAAAACCTTAATTTGTAAACAGGATACTTAAGGAGAGAAGGTTGGACAGATCTCATATTTGATTTGCAGATGCACTTTATTTTGAGTGCAAGAAGCCTGTGAATTTTGGTACAGGTCAAGAATCATTTGGGGTCAATGTATCCTCACCTTATGTGATATGCCAGATTCAAAATACTCAAAATTGAATCATCAAAACCATAATGCCTTCAGGCTTTCTGGTTTTTACCTTCTCAAATAATGACAAATTGTACAAAACAGTCAAATACTAAGTAACTTTGGTATGAGGCATAAACAGGTAAATTATGATATAGTGGTTAAATTACTTTACAATGATCATGGTATCTGTATTCATGTTCTGGACATTGGCGCATTAGGTTCACATTCAGGTATTCACATACTGTAGTACATCCCATTATTCTCAGGAACCGTTTGCATCACTTAAAATGGAATCTGGAAAACCACCTTGACTTCACAAAATTAGTTCAAAGAAGTTGTAAATGGAAATGAAACACAACAAAGCCAAGTTTCAGTGGGTAGTTTGCTAGGGTAGTGTTCATAATTCATAAAAAAAAGTGTGCCAAAGCGAAGGACAGAAATCTTTGAAAGAAGGAAGCCAGAAAGCCAGAAGGCATTGTGGTTTTGATGATTCAATTCTGAGCACTTTGAATCTAGCATATTGCACAAGGTGAAGATATGTTGACCTCAAATGACCTCTACCAAAAACACTTCTACTCTATGTACACCTGCGTACCAAATATGAGATCTGTCCAAGTTTCTGTTCTTGAGATGTTTTGTTTACAAGGTTGTTCACAATTTGACCCCTGTTGACCCCAAATGACCTTTGACTTCGACCAAAAACAAAAGGGTCTTTCTACTTGATGTGCTACACCTGCATGCAAAATATGAGATCTGGCTAAGCCTCCCTTCTGGAGATATCATGTTTACAAGTTAAGGCATCACATACATACATACATACATACATACATACATACATACATACATACATACATACATACATACATACATACATACATACATACATACATACATACATACATACATACATATGCATGACTATAAAAGTCACTATTATCATCGAAACCAAAAAGGAAGGACACCATTACAGTATACTTTAGCAACTTTTTGTATTTTATTTAAATAAAAGGCATGGTATAATTATGCAATTGACCTCTTGGCATTGTCCTCTTTCCACTGTCATCATTTTAGAACAGTCAAAAGCTCTGAGTCATTTGAATGGAACCAAGTCATGCAGGGTGATGCCACAGTCCAGTGATGTTACACAGTTGCATCCATATGATGTAATGTAGAGAACCAGGTAAACAGACCAAAACCACAATGTCAACCTTCGATCACTATATCATCAGATCAATCTTCAGTTTGGTTACATTTTTACATCCATCACCCAGGCCTCCCAGAGTGGCATAAAATCATAAGATATGGTTGAAAATGGGCATCTAGCATAAACTTGAGGGTAAATCATATAAATCATATTTGTCAAAAATTTTGTATTGCTTATATCTCTCTTATCAAATCACGCTTAATGCCCTGGAATGTCATTTGTGTACTCCATGTGGCTCACAATTACGATACTTATGCCTTCTAATTCTATGGGGGGGACGTTCGTAAAGCCAAAAATTTTTCTTGTATGCTCCGTGCCCATTCTATGGTAGTACTCCACTTAAATGGTGTACGCAGGTGATATTAAAATTTTGTGCACTCACTGGCATTAAGGTTGTTTAAAAGTTAACGTATGGCCCCCAAATGAGCGAGAGCAATTTAATAGGTGGAAATATGCTTCTGTATCTGTACAAAATAAACCACATTATTACCATTTTTACGGACTGATGTTTTTCTCATTGAGAAATTTCAGACATGAGCCCCTGTTTCAAGGCTGGAGACATACAGCTTAGGAAATGTGGGAAGTGCCTAATCCGTCCATCTTTGGGGTTAATAAGGCCAAATATTTTCTGTGCTCTGCACCACCCGATGGTGGTGCTCCGCTTAGATAATCTTGCCTGTGCACTGTCCCCAGGCAAGACCTCCCGTTGCTAAAAATCAAGTACATGCATCTGATATGTCTTTCATGAACATACAGTATGTGTGCCCCCCCCCCCATCACTAGAAGCCGGCAGCACCCCTGGTTTTTCTAATGAATTCTGTTTTCTATTCCTTTTCGGCTGCATAATGACATTAATGTTGCAAATTTATTCAAGCATAAGTAAGCATAAAACTTAGGTTAAGGAGCTTAAATTTATAAAGTTTTTCCAACATCCCGGGAGACCTGCGTCACCAGATGCATGAGATATGGTTCTCTGTTCACCATTTGCATCACCACTTTGTGTCTGTTTTAAACCAGCGATAATTCTTCGATTAGTCCAGACTTGTCAACCCTCTGAGACAGTTTGGTTTAATATTATACATTTACCATGTTAGCTTCAGGTAAAATTCTCAGACACATTGGTAAAATAGCTTTTCATACCTGCACCAGTTGTCGCTTGGAGTAGATACTCATTTTCGCAAGAGGTGTCTCAAAGCTTGATGTTTTGAGTGCAACACTTTGAATCGCATATGACTCTATTTATGTCCATGCATGTGTTTCCACCCTCTAGTAGGTATAATTCTGTATGTGTGAGTGGTCCCTCTCAGGCGCGTATCCAGGGGGGGGGTTCGGACGGACCCCCCACAAGATCTGGAGTTCCGATCAGCCTATGATAGTAGGCCTACGTTAGCAAGATATGTAATGAGTTTAAAGTTGTTGGTCATTGTTATCGGAAGAATGTTCCACTTGTGGTAAAATTAAAGCCCCCCCCCACTGAAAAAGCTGCATACGGGCCTGCCTCTAGATGTAACGAGGTCCACTCCATCCGTGTGACTGGATAGCAGGAAATATTTTGATCTTTGACTGCTCACCACTCAATCATCAGTTCATGAGATGATTATTTTCAAGTCTAACCATTATCTTATGAATACTTATAGACCATTATCAGTCTATCAATGCACCTGCATCATCAGCAAGTTCAACTTTTGGTTTAATAACGATCCCCTTTGGTTAACAGCGGGTGTTTCATCACTGTTGGTCCTTCTTTGTATTTGACGATTCTTCATTTGTGACATGATGTGTTGTAGCACTCTCTTTGTCAAAATTATTGGACCCTTCCATTTTGACTGGTTCTTCACCTGGCTGGCTGTCTCTGATGTTTCCATCTGAAGTTTCAACAGGGTCTCCCCGTTGAAACAACAGGATAAGTTCGCAGTGCTTGGAGTGTGGGAAGAGGTCCACAGGTATTGCTTTCGTCAGTCTGAAGGGTGCTCCCTTGTATCGAATGGACACCGGCCGACACAAGCTGAAAAAAAGGCATTTCAATAAGGAAGTGAGACAAGATGGCCGTATGTTGTTGATATTATTTCGGGATGCCGTAAGTCTGCAGGTAGACATTGAACTCTACAGGTAAACATTAATGACCTTTTCCCAAAGGACATTTCGTGTCCACAGCCAGGACTGGGCGTAAAACCCATACTCATCATGAATATTATCTATGGGATGTCAACATCAGAAAAATTAAAAGAAAAAAAATCAACACTGCTTTGCATTATCCGTTAGGTTTGGAGGACAGATTGATGTTTCTATCAATTTTTCTTACAATTCATCTACAAGGTCCATCTGTGATGCAACATGGAAACCTGCCAGTCTATATCTCGGAATATTTCACTTTTGAAGTGCTTTTGAGATGTTACTTCAGGCAACTGAAACAGCCCGTATTAAAGATACCATCACCAAACATGTCGTCAAACTTATATGCATACAATGGCTACAGGATGCCATGCATGATGTAGAGCTCTTGGTGTTACAATATAGAGGATCTGTAGAAAAACCAACTTATTTGTAAAATATGGCACCCCAAAATTTGACCAAGTACCTCAAAAATGTGAAATCTTTGTCAAGGTGCACGCTTCAAACCAGATATTCAACAAGCATCAACCCTTTGTGTACGAGCAAGCCTCTAAACAGAGAATCAACGAAAATCAAGTGTATTTTCGGGTCAGTGTATTGTCAGAGTCTTAACATCTAGCTTGTCAATTAATGATTACTATTCAACAAAGATGTCTCACTCTACGAAATTCCTCCAGGCACCATACGGATTACAAGACATGTAAACCAATCTCTTCATGCCCTCGCATCTCCTGAGGCTGTGGATCACTCTCTGATCTGAAATGACATCATAGAAAGAACCAAAAGATATCTACTACGGATGTGAACTTTGACCAAAAGGAAAGCATTGCTTGACGCTAACTAAAGTGACAGATACTTCTTGCATGTTTTCTAAAGCATATCCGGTAGTATGCAACCAACTACACTCAGCACAATTCAAAGCCATGTAATGCAGCTGAGCTTGTGAAACAGTTCCAAGCTCGCTAGACACATCCTTTAATGTAAAATATGGTTACCTGAAACCCTGTGTCTCTGCTGCTCAAATGGCAACACGCAATCATGTAAAAGGTAAAAGGAGTAGAAACATGGATATGCATGATAGCATTATAGTGCACAAGCTTTCTGAGGCCCACACGAATCATTTCCTGGAATTCTAACAGGCAGAGCCTTGGAAGGGCAATTTCTGGAAATCTAGGGAGTATGTTTATCCAAAAGTTTCCTGGCGCGATCTGTGCCACAATAATGGTGGCGTTCTGCTTAATTGTTCTCAACCTCCATTTCCTCTAGTCCAAAACCCTAAGTGCACCACTGTGATGGGGGTACAGTGTATTACCGTGCCACACTGGCACCTTGTTTTAAAAATGATCTGTCATGGCCTCTTGTTGATGCCTCATTCATGTGCCAGGTCACCCTAGAAACAAAATTCCACCTACACCCTCGAGCATACATGGAGTCTCTTGACCTCTATGAACAACCCTCTTGATGCCGCTGGTTCTAAAGCTTTGAGTGAAAAAAAAACAAAACTGCAAAAAAATTCCACCAATGTTAAGGAAAACAGTTCAGCAGCAGGGAAGGGGGATTTCTGGAAATCCAGAAGATACTTTATCCAAAAATTTTCGGTAGGCTCCACATCGACTGATGGTGGCTTTCGATATGTCTGGATCCACACCTCCATTTTCATGATGAATTAACCGTCTATGCAATACGAAACTCATCAATGCAATGGCCCCTAGGTCACAGACTTACCTTCCCTAGTAACATTGTATGGTTCAGGCCCAGTCAAGACATTTCTTTAAGATCCATCACAACCAACTACTACTTCACTCACTTGATACTTTGCACCGCACCACAAGAACATATATCCAGCTTTTTGCATATTGCGAGTTCAAAAACACATGCCCATATCCACCTTCCCTGCTCAGGACCACAATTTGACAATCAATAACTCGTGTCAGTACTCACGTAAACCTGCTCGAGGAGGGTCGATGATGCCGATCACTTTTTCAGAATAGCCAATGCCGTTCATGACAGAGGGCAGCACATCCTCTGCTTTGCCGCAGATGTAAGAAGCGTTCTCGATACCTTGAACACCAAAGAAATGAGCACATGAAAAAGGAAGAACAACATTCTACACAATAAGCCGAACAATTCCTTACAACTCCTGCAACATAGCCACTAAAAGTTGTGTAAGGCACTGTGTCAAAAGTTGGCCTCCCAGCTGCTGGCACAGCCGCTGCAGCGGCTGTTAGTCAGTTTAGGAACAAAAGAGCACCTTAGCAACAAGGCCTTGCCAGCCAGTGCAGCTGGCTGCGTTACCGTTATGTTTGGTCGTGAACGTTTCATTTGATTCCCAATGCCACTATGGCTGGGAGGCCGCTGCAGCCACTATTAACAGTATGTGTGTTGGAAAGTGGCTTCAGCCAGTGCAGCCACATGCTCTTTATTACTGAGTTTACCCTAGCAACGCCCAGCGGCTGCAGCGGTCTTGCCAGCCCCTGCAGTGGCCTTGCCAGCCAACTTTTGACATGGTACCTAAGCATTTTCAAGCAGAAGTTTGACCATTTATCATTTACCTTAGTTTTGTTTATCAGTTTGTACTCCTACATCCTCATTGCTACTCTACTGCCAAACTAAATCTGATTGGTGCAACTGCCTTACATGAGGAGGGAGCAAGTGTACAAAAGAGCACAGTTAAGAGGAAAACATCTAAAAGGGAACTCTGAAAAAATGTACAACACATCATATAATATCAGAAGGGTCACTTGTGTCAAAAAAAAGAACTGTATCTTTTTTGTGGAGGGGGTGTAAAATAAACAACTACAGAATTAATACTAGTGGGATATTTGTTTTGAACAATATAGCAAAGCAGTTGCAAAGCGATGTTTTATTTAAAGCCTTGGTAACCACTTCAACAGAGGAGAAAGGGTGGTTAGAGGGCAGGAGAATGGCTTGTTGGGCATAATAGCCGTCTTTAATTCTCTACAGGTCGCATGATCTAATTCTAGTGAAACTATTTGTAATTTTCTGGGGGACTTTAAACTGCTTGTTCAGCAAAGCTGTTTTAAAGTGTCCTGAGGGGGCTATCTGGAAATTTGGCAATTTCACTTGGGTTCCAGTTTTTCATGACAAGTTTCCTCTCTATCAGGTTGCTTAGTACAGCTGTTAGACTTCTGAGCTGGCAAGTCTTCTTCCCTTCTCAGCCTTTGGGAAAGAGGCTAAGGAATAGGGAATACACTCTGGTTCATCACATGCGGACATTAAATGGCCGTCCCTTAAGCAGGTTTGGTCTGCATTGATTGGTTCACCAATGCCTTGTTACTCTCTGAACACTTGTTTAAAAGAGAAGGTGAGTCTCGCCTGTGATCATCCACAATCACCATGACATAGGATCCTTGATGAGCCCAAGACAGTTTCCTGATAATGAAAATTAATAACATACTAAATCAGAGTAATTACCATTATTTTTGGCATTGATCTTGGCATCTTCGACCGCCTGCTCACATAGTTCAACACCGATGACTTTCTTCACTCGCTGCAAAATAAGATGATGTGGATGCTACATCAAGGACAGACAGACAGTTTGATACACAGCCAAAAATTCCACATACCTGACAATACCAGTATATATATGTACCTGGTATTGCCAGGTACCTATAGGGCAATACCATTATGTATGTGCTAACAATGGTAAGACCATGTAAAGAGGCAATACTGAGTGCTAAAGATAGCCTAATAGTCCCATAATAGTACTCACAATACATAGACCGATGACAGTCCTGTGGTCCAATTATACTACTCACATGTGCTAATGATAGTCCAATAGTCCAATCATAATACAAGCATGTATTATAAATGATAGTCCAATAGTCCCATAATAATACTTACATGTCCTGATAATAGCCCAATAGTCCCATAACAGAGATTACAATATATGGACCTGACAGTCCCATAGTCCCATCATGATACTCACCTGTGCTAATGATAGTCCAATTGCACCATCATTATACTCACCTGTGCTAATGATAGTCCAATGGTACCTGTACCACAGCAAACATCAAGTAAGACTGAGTCCTCGGTAACCTCTGCCCAGTCTCCTGCTGTCTGATATAAAACTTCAGCTGCTTTGGTGTTAACTGCAAACCAAGAGAGGACTTAACTTTAGTCATCAAAAAAAAGAAAACATTTCAATTTTCCAAAAGTGCTTTTACCATTTTGGACCCAAGTGACTGGGTCCCCATGCACCCGAATCCACACAGTCAGTCAGACACTTGACAACGTAACTTTCCCTTAGGCTATAAGTTCTCTGTGAAGAACCATATAACACCATATAACACTTTGCTTTACACGTCAACATAACACTGTATCTTACGTACCTATGGACACGACGATGAAGTGGCGAAGAGTTTAGTCTTGTGTTAAGACGATGGTATTATTTTCTTCCATTATACATCCCATACAGTTCTACTAACTCATTCACACAGCTCTCGCCTACTACGATATAAGATTCGATCACTGTCCAACCATCGTCTTGTCAGATTCCTCACAACGTGTTTATGATTTTTATTGAAATCAGGCTATTTTACTTCCAATAATGGAAGGAACCAATCACATTACCGCAAATGAAAACGTGACTATTCATTATGACGTGGCACGTTACAATCCACGCATCATGTCAACGACGTAGCTAGCTCAAACCAATTCTACTGTGCATTACACATTGACAGTATGTGATTGACACAGAATGGATATGAATAGTGAACGTATGGGCTGTGTCTCATTTCACTACGTACACACCCACGACAAAGGAGTTATCCAAGACTTAAAGAACGAAAGCAACTCAAGGATATAACAGTTCAGAGCAGAGCAGTCAACAGAAGGGGCCATACAAGGGAGTAGCGGTAATAACAGGCATTGTGGGAATGTGGGCAGGAAGGGGAAAGATTGACTAAGTCTTGACCAAGACTACGAAGAGCTTAGCTACATAGACATGATGAATTGTGGTCAATGAACATTGCAATGGTTTGATTTAAAAAAAAAATAAACTTTTTTGTAACGCACACATTACTTAAACTTTTGATCTGAGCGGCAAATTTTAACACTGGGGTCCTGACATCTTCGGTCAGGTGCCCAGGTGCCAGGTGTAAACATTGAGACAGAATTAACTGATGCATTACCTGCAAAGTTTGGAAAATAGTTAAACTGAAATCTTTGATAAACAAGTCTTACTCTGAAAGAACGCATCTTGTGATATCCTGAATTTCAGTCCAAGGAGTTCTTCAGTTACGTGAGTGTCACCGAGTACAAGATGTAAGGGACTCTGGAAGCCCCTTGCCTTTAAACTGACAAAATAAGTTGCCATAAATGTGTATTAATTTTGACATTCTAAAAATAGATAACATTGATAAATAGCAAACATAATTTATTGGTATTACATAATCAGATCAACAAACAAGACCTCACCATAACAAGCATCTCATAAGCTCAACTAAACTTCCTAACTGGACGATATATTATGGATCAAAATAAAAAATTTGAACGAACTGGCGTTACACAACACAAAAATTCATTCAAATTTATGCCAACATAATTAATCTAAATTGAAGACTATGCAGAGTACACCCTAGTCAGTGACTTTTCAGTTTTGGTCTTATAATTAACCAGTCAAACTTTACATTTTCTCACAGCTGATGCTATTCACAATTTATGCCATTCAGACGTAAAGATGCACTCGGTTGATACTGACTCGCAGATGATATTTTCAATTGATGCTATCGCCAGTTGATGCTATTCCCAAATGATATTTTCAGCTGATGCTATTCCTACTTCATGCTACTATCAGTTGATGCTATTACAGGATGATGATACTTTCACTTTATGCTATTCCCAGATGATGGCATTCTTAGTTTATGACATTTTCAGTTGATGCTATCCCCAAACTGGACTTGTATTGACCTCCTCAGTTCTCACCTTTTACCGCATAACTGTAAATACAAGGATGTAATCCCAGACACAGAACCAGGTCCACTGGTGAAGTACTCCCTCAGCTTCTGTTTCTCTGCTTCAATCTTCTCCTTTAAAAAGAAATATTTTGAAAATATTATCCCAAATCTCAGGAAAAATTCAACTTAAGAACTCATTGAGTAAGTCTACAATCTGAATGAGTCCATAAAATTACCAAAAAAAAGGGTTTTTAGATTAGTAAATGACTAGTAACAGCAAATAAAATGCATGCTTATTTAACTTGCAAATTCTAAAAACCTCTTCCCTGGGAAAACGGAAAAACAAGGGTCGAAGGGCAATTTCGTTCCTTGCACAGATGTACAGTAATGTAAATTATAAAGTAAAAGGAACATTTTGCATTATTTTGTACAATAGCCCATATGTTCGATTTCTGACCATAAACCCTCACTTATGTACTTTAAAATATGTAGATAAAGAAACATATTTCTTGATTTTATAACATGGCCCATTTTGGAAACTGGACCCCAAAACTTGAAACATGACAAACACCCAGATGGAAACACTTCCATAGTGCTATGTAGCAAACCATCGACAGTGTTACATACTATCTGTAAGAAAGAAGTATTTTGCATGATTTCACAAACTGGTCACAGGGACCTTCCACCAATAAAGCTCTAACACCCTAAAGATACCACTACCATATTAGTAATGCAACACAATGTAAACTTAGTACAATGGGACCTTGTACCCAAACATACCAAACATTCAGAAAGGACTACAATAGTAGTGATGTAACTCAACTTGGCTTGTACCATACAATCTGTAGGAGAAGCATTTTGCACAATGTCATAAAATCCCCATTTCAGACCTTGGACTTTTGTCTTGGGACTTGGACCAAAACTTTTCCAAGCTTTGTGCCTTAAGATATTGAATTAAAAAGGTTTTCAGAGCTTTGCCCCGTTTTGCCCCGCAGTGCCAGCAGATGACCTTTGACCTACACCAAAAACAATGGGGCACACCTTCCTAATATGGCAGATCTATATACTAAGTCTGACTCTCATCCTACTTTCGGTTATTGAGTTACAGCGTACCCAAGCAACTGTCACAGACACACATAAACGTTCTTGCGATTGGTGGAAATCGAGGAATTAGGCTCAGAACCACCAATTTGAGAAATCGTTCAGTATGCATTTTAAAGATTTGTATGCACGCTACGGTGATATTGTGGACTGAGAAAAGTTGATTGGAAATTCGTTTGTCATAACAGGAGAATATCTTGTTGATAGGAATATGGACCTGGAAAAGGAGGTACTGCTTACACACATTTATGCTATGGTATTAAGGTAAATAATCACATATTCGTTCTGAAAGAGTACACTATTAACCAGAAGTGACAAATAATCAAACCCAGGAACATTTAAATATACATTTCAATAATGAGTCAAAAGACAAAGCAGATCACACACAAAACGAGGAAACACGAATGATACATGCATTCTTGACTGTCAAATGGAGGCATTTACTATGGGGCTAAGCAAAGGCTAATCAACAATGGATCGTGCATTAAGGAGAGAATAAGCACGATCGGGTGTAATGCAAGACTTTCTCGACGGTGCTGTCCGAGTGCATCCACTGATGGAATAAACCCCCTGGGAGTTTTCTTGTTTTTTCATTTTCTATTTAATGCACAAGTTCAACGTTGATAAACCTTGTTCATTCATACACGACGAAATTTTCATGAAAAAGACGAAAACGAAAGAAAATCTGGCTGCGTAAATAACTTTATTTTTTACTGGAAATGAAGGTCGTGAAAGGGTTATACAATTTACAACATGCACCAATGTTTGTACGGCCACAAAGTACCATCACCACTGGTTTGTCTACCCATATTAAGATACGGTCGATGGAATTTCCACTGCATGATCAAGGGAGTCAGACTTTGTTAAGGGAATCAAGCTAGAGAATCACACCAGGCAATCAAGGTAATGGAATGTCATGTATAAAAAAGTGCCATCAAACAACTTACACAAAAAAAAGGTTGACAACTCCCAACCAGTCAAGTGAGGTAAAGTCTCAAATTAATTTCTGAGCACATTCCTATCATAGAAGGGGTTGTATATCATGCTATTCTTATCGAGGTATTCCTCTATTGTCAGTGTTAACTCATTTGGAAGGTGTGTAATCCAACGAATTTCCTCATTTTCCACATTTGCAAACACACATACACACACACACACACATGCCAACCTCACTGCATAGGTTCCTTGCGTCAGGCAAAGAACCAAAAAGATCAGTTAGAGAACGAACGCTTTCCATACTGGCATGAGCTGTAGGTGTTGGTATTTTCCCTCAATGTAATTGTAACACTACCATTTTAAGACGTGTGTGTTAGAATTACTGCACGCATAACACTTCATGGCTGACATGTTAAAAAATATGTTTCTCTGAAGGAAAGAGTTTCCCAAAGCCAGACAAACTTCTAGGGAAGAAGGTGTAGAGCACCATCATCTTACCGGTGAAAGTTCCTGAGGATGTATTTGAAGGATGGCCATGACCTCTGACCTTTCTGTAGTTCTGACCGTCAGCTGAGACCAGTGGCCCTCGTGGCTGACAACGTCAAAGAATCTGAGCTCTGACTGGTCCAGGTAGGCTTGCATGTGTTCGACCACCCTCTTGGAAGCGGGGGAGAGATTCTTACAGGGTAAGGGAGACGCTACTGCTGTGTGGCCTCCTACAAGAATTAGATGTTCAGACGAGAGTAAGACATGAAATGAATTGAATATCCCAGATTCAGCACACTATGAAAACGACTTATAAACACATCAGATACTAAAAATGATTGGGTTGTTTCTTCTACTACTGCACCTTTATAACTAACAGTGATTGGACCTTTTTTTTTTTTAACTTTGCAGGATCCTCAAATGAGGCTGCTGACCAGACAGGGGTTGAATGGGCAATTCTTTAAACTACAGCAAAAGGTAACTTTAAGGGATGTCCCTTGGTTGTCTGTTGGACAACGAAATTTCCAAGATTCTGTTGTCCTGCAGCATGACAGCTAAATTTATACAAAGCACCAAAGGTACTACTTTGTGACATTTCAGTGTCAATTTTTCCATCAGAAAGTTGGGAATTTGCTCACAAAAAAAACTAGGGAAGGTAAGACACTGCCACACTGTAACTGTAAAAGCTTAACAGATATTAAACCATTTCCATTGAGAATGGCACACCCACAACTATCAACCGGCTGGTTTTGACCAGGATATACATATGTCTCGGTCTCTGCACAATTTACACTTTGGCCATTGGTAGTCGCATCATCATCATCATGATCATCATGATCATGATCACCATCATCATCATCATCATCATCATCATCATCATCATCATCATCATCATCATCATCATCATCATCATCATCTCCAGACAGAGGTCAATGTTCATAATTCATCTAGTGGATTAAAACCCGCCGAGTTATTCTCTGAAAGGAATCCCCGACTAACCTTTGTACTTTCCAACTCTGAAGCCAATGACTTTTTCTGAAAAAGAACAGAGACAGAAGCGACTAAATTGACGAAACTTGAATCGATGTCGTCAAAGTCAATGTGTATTTTGGTCAATTCTAGCCACCGGATGACGGGAGGTTGAGATACAGACGCGAATGGGGGCAGGATATTTCCTCCTCCATTATCACCATGAACAAAACACTGCCATACGCCACCTCCGCTCTCTAACCACAGCTTGTGGCTTAACTCCGTGAAAAGAACGGCAAATTTTTCAGAGGGAATTATGATTACTTACAGGAAGACATTAATCAGTATATCTTGATGTGATATCTCTTGTCATCTTTGTGAAATCTTTCGTCATAACCTTTGGAATTTGGAACCCTCTGCCAGCTAACTTAATCTTACCTTTCCCATCTTGATTTTTGCCAATACTAAATTCACATTTGTTTCGATATCCATCCATGACGGGCTAGGGAAGTGATAAGATAAAAATTAACATTAAAGTTAGAAAAGTCTTTGTGACAATTACATGGGGCATATTTACATATTTAGTCTTTGCTTCCTCACATATCGCACAGTGTGCGAGTTTTATAAAAAAAAAAACACTTGACGTAAATATGACAATTAGGATTTTTTATTTGCACTAGAATATGAACTTTGGTGGTAACTTTTGAATTTCAAGCATAAATTTTAAGAATCAAAGTGAAGAAAATGGTAGATTGTTCTTAGGCCAGGTACGTCATGATCTTGTCAAATTTTATCGAATGTCTCAATCTGTTAACATTTCGGATGTAAATATGTACCAGGGGAAACGTAACACGCAAACGATGATATCGGACAAAAGATTAACATACCTCTTGGCATGCAGAATGACTGTTAGAAAACTGTTTCTCATCTGCATGCTGACAGGTCTTTTGCATACAAAAACAATGAAACAGCGAACAATAGTTCTCCCACGACAACAGAAATTTTGATTCATGATTCTGCTCTAGTTTTTGCCATTCCCCCCAACATCCTCCTCCCTCAGTATTTCATGACAACACGATATGATGCCTTAAAGCTTGTTAGAGCAGCTCCGCATCACTTTTAAATGTTCATGATGTTGAAATTTAGACCTACCATATGCATGGATTAGATTTGTAAAACTTCCCTGCAGTCAAATTCTGAAAATCTTATGAAACTATAACTTGTTTTTACACTCACTTAGTACTGTTTATTTGTGCATCAAATAAGTGGAGTTTGACTGGTGGGGAAACCCAGCGGATATGTTCATGTTCAGAAATTAACGAGAAATTTTGCACAAAACTATGTTACCTTCACCAGGTTACTGACTTATGTATGAATACTTTATGATGCCAGCTTTAAAGGTTGAGCTGGGTAGGCAAGAGGGAGAGTTGCGGTGGAAGACACCGAGGTTCAGGTATCAACCACAAAGAAATGAAGATAAACCGGTCTGCTCACCGAGGGTTTTATCTTCTCCAGTTTGCAGCACCTGCCATCGTATAAGGATCTACATTTGAAAAGGACAAAAACAGATCGACTGACATGATCTGGCTGTTGCAGAAATGGAATCAAAGTTGATGATATAAAGCAGCCTGACAGGGATTTCAGTATGAACTTGATATTCAAAGGTGAACGACTTGAATTCTGGAGAAATCACCATCGACAAAACCTAGGGATGGAAAGACTTCCATCATCGAGCCCTTATCGACGATTTGAGTCTTTGCATAAGTTAATATTGAGAGGGTAGATATTCATGACTGACTATAATGATGGAAAGACCTTTGCACTGAAGGACCCAGGAGCAAATTTGAATCTCTACCTCATTTACAACTATCACAGAAAGATCATGACGAGAACTGGAAGAAGAGTTAGCAGATAGTTAAAGGGAAATAAGGTGGTTGCTTTACAGAAAAAAAAACCATATGTTTAAAACCAACATTTGAGGACACAGAATGATAGAATGATAAGAAAAAGGGGTGGCTTTTTTTTTTGTTCAAGAAATGTTTCTCACAGATAAAAATGCAGTTATTTGTTGAGCTCAAGAATAATTTTTTTACACAAACTTTCAAAATTCAAATGATGCGTCTTCTGTCACTCATCTGATGGCGTAATGGCCAGGATGGTTTAATAATGACTGAAACTATTTCCTTGGTATCCCATGCCTTTTGGATTGTAAGTACCCTATTTCCAATTGATTTTGTAATTCAACCTCTTCATTGCTATCAAGGATACAGCAACACCAGTGAGGAACCATTACAATAATACTACTCTGATGATGATATTAACCCACTGTTTGTTGTTTCGTAAACAGAATTATCTACCTTTGCTCTTTCAGTTGCTTTCTTATCTCTGGAATGTCTTCTTGGAATTTTTCAGTAAGAAACGTCAAAAATTCTTCCATGGATTTATCCTTGATGCTCAGTTGCTCTTCGTAAGGTAGGTGGCCTAGCGGAGTTACGGCTTCGATGACGCTGCGATGGAAGGTGACCTCAGTTACCACATTTTTCTCAAAGAAAAATCTACATATCCATCTACACTCTCACTGGTTGCAAAAGAGCTTCACTGTCAAAGATCAACAGAGCCCTCTTGCAGTAATTTGCTGCTGATTCATGGCATTTTCGTAACTTTGGGACAACTGGAAATCTTTCTTGACCAGAGAAGTCTTTCTTCACACAGCAACATGCATGTTGAGTTAGGTAGAAGATATCAGCACAGGAGTTGACACGCCTGCACTGAAAAATTATTTTCTTCCTTAGAACCGTGTTACTTGTTGGTGAAATATTCCTTTAATCAAAGATTCTGGTAAACTCTGACTTTGATCCCCCTATCTTCTATTTAAAATACTTACAGTCGACCTTGTCATCTGACCTGATACCAAATATTTTGACCAAACAATCCCAAAATCCAAGAAAACAGTTTCAAAAATGAGTATTTTCTTTAAGCTGGATTATGAGTTACACTGGCAATTGCCTGGTCATCTACCGTTGTTCTTCTTCAGCGTTTCAGGTAAGAGAAAGTAGAGCGAAAAAATCGCCTGTCACAACATCTCAAAGAGAACTATGCACTCATCTTCCCGATGTTTGAAAGCATAGCAGCCAATCATCGTTTCTTGAAATCAAACAGACCAATGGAGATAGATACGAATATTCATGTATGCAAAAATGGGGCTAAAACAATGTTTTTTGTTTTTGTTAATGGCTGTGACATACTTAGTGGAATTTTATTTCACCAACAAATTTTCAACTCATATTCCAGCTTGAAGAGTGGGTCATACAGTTAAAGAAAAGTTTTGTATCTATCACCTGAGAGGACATTCTTTATGTTTACTCTGCTGTATAGATCCACAGACTTACACGATTCAAGTGTACCTTTAATGTGAAAGACTGCACAGGAATTCAAGTTCTTTTTTCTTTTTCTTTTTTTTTTTCAAATACCCATCCCCCTGTTAGTTACTGGTCATTTCTTTACCTCTCCTCGGGGGACAACTTGGGCTGCTTCGTATCTTCTTCTTCTTCCTCTTTATCAGCCTTGAACTTCCTTTTGGCAGTGACAGGATCAACCACCGGATCAGCTACCTGTAGAGGAGTCATGCTTGCACTGTTATTGTGAATATGCACAACAAGGTTTCTTATGAATATGCATTTGCAGGCATTATGATTATGGAATTCTAACTTGAATATGCAATCAAAACAAATGCAGAATAAAATGTGTAATATGAATTGGGATATCCAATGATAAATATTCATGACAATGTGTTTCAAAAAGCATCCATTCAGAACATACAATGCAATTATGAATATGCAATACCATCATTGGCATGCACTATTGATATGAATTTGCAGATATTTGCTAATCAAGATGATTACAGGAATGGTGCTCCTCTGAAGCAATAGTACTGAGCCACACGAAATGGACCATCATCAATGGAGAAAAAAATATCACAATTTATAATGGTAAACTTAAGACATCATTGAAAGAAACTTGAGTAAACTGCCACTGATAAACCTCAGTCACTTTTTTCCAAAACCACTGAGTGCATTTGTTACTGGACCAAGTACACAAACAGAGGCTGTTAAAAATGCTAAATTTAACCAATCAACATCTTCAGTAAGGACTAAATGTATCCAACTTCACTTTCAAATGAATTTACCTTGGCAAAGAGTTTGTTCTTTTTCCACTGGTAACCTGTGATAGCTGTGAGGGCAGCCTGTCGATCCTCTTCATTGCTGTACAGAAGTGGAAAGAAGCTTCGCGTCAACGGGAGACCTGTCAAAAGCTCAATGATGTTCATTCAAAGGGCTGTCTGGAGTACACTGATATACAAACAAGAGGACTTTCATTCATGAGGTTATGTTCCATGTCCAAAAACCAGAACATACTAGACACGAAATTATCCAGAGAAATGTGAATGGATCGAGAAGACAGGCGCTTTATGGGGACAGCTTTGATTACTTGTAATCAAGATATGTACAGATCTTTGATATATACAATCAGCCTTGTAATGTCACAAGATCTACACTTTCCTAAAAGCACAGATCACGGAATGAGTTTGTCTAACAATGCTTTCTTCACCAAAGGGCTAAATCTTACCACAAGCTTCATTTTAAAGGTTCTAAATTACAAAGAGCCTCCCAGAATCATTAAATCCAAAATATCACATTACTAAATATGTGAGGCCATATTTGAACACTGTATCCTCTTTCCTTAATTCAACCGATTGCATCACTTTCTTTCTGATTGTCTTTCAATAGTGTCTCAACAATACAGTCAGTTCACTTCCATTGCTGAGAAATGGCAAGTTTTGCTTCTGTAAGTCTATCTGTCACACTGCATTTCATGTTGAAGTACATCCACTGTGATAACAGTACAGTAGGTACAAGTCTATAATGTTAAAGGTTGTGTGACATGAAAATGACATTGTGGACTATTGGATGTATTAAATTAATCACAGGACCACAAGGATAGAGCACATCAAAATAAAACAGTCCACTACAGAGAGTGTATAATGTTAGTGTCATCACCACTTATAAAGACAGAGATGCTGAACGGGCAAGAAATACCCACTTGAAAGTTACGAATGCCACGCCGGAACGACTGATTTTTTTTATTTTCTTCGGATTCAGTCCCAACCTGCGGAACAACTTCTTGAACTCCTGAGAAATGAAGAGTAACAAAATGAACGTAACTGCAATGTAATTACGTCAATACGTCAGGTTAATTCACACACCATATGAAACCAGCAGCAATGACTAGGATGTGACTATGGACACTGAGATCAAAAGTATTTTATGAACATATCTGCAGTATCTAGTTAATTCAGATGCCAGATTGAACTACCAGTCTGCCCACAATCAATGACAAAAAAAAAGTATGTTGTCTGCATAGAGAATGACAAAATGAATGCAAATGCCATGGATGCATGGCTAATTCGCATGCCCTATGAAACAACTGGTGATGGCTAGGATCTAAGTACAGGCGATGACATAAAAGCATGTTGTCTTTATGTGAAAAGAGGTCGATTATCTGAAGAGAACATCTATTACAAATAATATGACCATTTGACCAAGAAAGCATCTCAACCACTGCATTAGACTACTGTAATACTCATGCACAATCCCAAATGAAAATGCTGGTCAAGCCAACCTAACCAGAGTAATAATATCAACATGATGAAAGATTGACTGCTACAATGGGCTATTAGTAAATCAAACCTAACAGTGAGTTTAACATTCATGAAGCGAGGAAAGTGACTATCAGACTAAACTCAATGAAATGAAACAGTAAATAAGAGTCCCATCATAATTCCCCTACTTGACAGTGAGAACAACATTTTGAACAGTCTGCATGCAGCTGAATATAATGCAAATGTTGAATACAAAGTGACAATAGCCAACTTCGCAGTAATAGCTAACTTCACTGTGGCTTTCAACATAATGGACAAACAAATGAAATCAACATAGCCCACTATTGATGCATAATCCCAACACTCGAGCTCAACATGATGAGACTATAAGTGATAATGTTGTATAAATACTGAGATGGCTATTAAACAAACTACACTGTGACAGATCCTTAGTATCTCAACAGACTCAACTGTTGGGCTCCTTAGGTCTGTTATGCACTATATAGTAGGTATTCAAATGTAATCAACTACTGGTCACAACTCCTGCACAGCCATCAATCTGACAACGTTGTGCAACAGACATTCTACTCAAAACCTGTGTGTCTTTGAGACAATCAGGGTAGCAACGGTAACTTTCTATCAATGGAATAATGCTGTTGACCTAAGTTCTGTGTCTTAAAGTGATGACACTAATTTACATAGTAATTAAGGAACTCTAAATTCAGTTTCTCTATCATGGACATCTGATATTTCCCAGGTTTGTTGGGGAATCATCTTTCCTTTCACACTTTGACTCACAGTGTATCCGTAGTGTTTTGGCAAGTTCTGTATGGCTATCTTAAAGACTTCTGAGGTAAATTCTCCCCTCTTGGTGTAATGGTATGGATCTGTGTCCAAGTCTGGTTCCTCTTCAGCCTCCGCTGCCACTTCCCTCCCCTCTGTTGTAGACTTCACGACTTCACCTGCATCTTTCTCTGTCACGGCAGGGACAGCTTCCGTAGACTCCATGTTCAGCATGCAATGTGATAATTCAGCTGCAACACGGCAATAAAAATCAGAAACTTGAGAACTGACTTGCAGTAAGCTCACTGGTGGCAAATGTTAGTGTCAAGATAAGCTCACAAGCATTGTTCCAAGACGTCCCTATCACCACTGACCTCACATCTCAAAATTTTGAGAAAAAGCAGTTTACAACTGCAAAATTACAGTAGAGGAGTTTAAAATTTGTTGTATCCTTTGAAGTTGGGTACTTGTATGTCTTCTACAGATATCTTTATTGAAATATGCTTTACCTTTCAAAGTTGAAATTTCAGCATGAGTTTTGGTGCTATACCAATGTTGACATGTATGGTAGTCTCATCTTACGCAGACAAAACACGCCATCTTTTTGTCCTCTCTGTACAACGACAATCTGAGCACTCTTGATTTGCACTTTGGGGGTTGTTAATTTGGTTTAGCTTGTTAAAAAGAAGACAGAATAATTTCAACTTCAGTGACATAATTGTTCGTTGAGTGAGCTAGTACATTAGAAAATGCTGATTCACAATAAAACATTACGACTCTTCGGCCTTCTTCTTCTTTGGTATGGTGACACATCCACAAGGACACTAACTCACCGTGCATGCATTGAGAGAAAAAAGCTAAGACTGCTTAGATACAGTAAAAGAGTAACAGGATCCTTATGGAAATGAGCATCACTAACAAAACTGACAGGCAAACTGTTCCAATCACTTATTGTTTGAGGCAGGAAGCCAAACTCACAACAATTTGTCCTAGCATACAGATGGCAGTAGAGCAGACCATGTATAAAATTACTCCTATAAGCCGGGCACTGAAGGCCAACAATGAAATATTGACCAGGCCAAAGGTGCTTTGCAAAGAGGGATAACCTACTCTGCCTTTGTCTCACAGTCAAAGGGGGCAGGTTGAGCTCTTTGACAAGACCAGTCATAGATCCTGTCTCCCTAGAATAATCGGATGTAATAAATTTTGCCAATTCAGGGAGGGTGGAACGGTCAATCTCCGGATCGGATTTCCTTAGGCACACTCGACGGCCATCCCATCATACTGGTAGTCTTCTTAGTTGACAACATAATGACTCACAGCCCCTGGTGGGGTACAAAGGCAAAGCCCCTATGGGGTAAAACGACAAAGGCCCAGTGGGAGTTCTGGCCTGATGAATTCAGAAGAGTCCCTAGGCCTGCTCCCTATACTTACAAGTAACAATGCCAGTGAAAAGCTGTACAGTGGTAGGCTAGGCCTGAGTTAAGTACTGTGTAAACCAGTACAGTAGATTAACTAATGTTGGAGTAGGCCTAGACCCACACGGTTGCCTTAAGTTAATGCCATGATTTATGGTTTCGGTTTGACTATTAGCCTAGTATAATGTTAGGCCTAGGCCTAACACAATAACAACCACATGGATTGGTGTTCGCATGGCCTTTAAATTTTGACATGATTTTGAAAAGACAGTCAAGCATAAGCATGGTTTAATGAGCATCTAGCCAACGCAATGGATCCAAGAGAAGAAGAACATTTGTTTACCTTTTCATTTTAGAAATGTCAGACACTTACTGTACGCCTCTCCAAATCCAATATTCTCGCACTGGAAAATCAACAACACGCGTACGGTACATGTAGCGCTAGCGATCCGTGCCAGAAGTTACGCAATGTTAAAGCTTGAGCATGCAGGAAGTCTCTGGCCAAATTTTAGTCAGACGCCCTCGACACACAAAACTTTTCCTGCTTTGCTTGGACCCCCCACTCCCCCCCCCCCAAAAAAAAATTAAATGACAAAGAGAGGTGTTGCCCCGGGATTCCTCAAACAAAAAAGTAACCTTTCGAATTATCTTTGGAGAAAAGGACTATGAACTTGTGAAAAGCAGTTCCAAAAACATGTCATGATGGTAAATGTAACAGCTGTTCTCGACATTACCAGGATTTGTAAATTCATTCTGTAAATCAGGGCTGAACCAACTCTCTTAAAGTTGGAGGGGTATCAATGTCTAAAGGGGCACTCTGAGAATGCAAGAGGGTAAATGTCCACAGGGGAGCTCAAAAATCTCATTAATGACACGTTTTTGTCAAAAAGGGCACATTCCACTCGGGAATTTTGTGGGGTAAATACCACCCCCCTTTCCACCCCTGCCGAAGCCGGCCCTGCAGATGGTCTTCGATAGTGACTTTGGAGGAAAATTAACTCTTGACGCTATAGGAGGGCCACATTTGAGTACAGATTAGAAACATCTAAGCCATCCTCAAGACACGTCACCAACATAATTTTTGTTTGATCTTCAATTTTGACTGTTAATTACTGTCTTATACAAACTCAGCCTGCATATCGAAAAGTTGCGATCACAAACCTCGCAAATGCGTTGCAATGCGTGGGCGCACGGTATGTCTCCAGGGTTTTCGTTTAATGTTGTATTCGGGGTTGTCTTAAGATCTGATTAACTGGATTTGGGATGTTAATACTACTACACACCCATCGTAAAACATCAATTTATGAAATTCATCCTTAGGTGCAAAAAAGTGTTTTTCATTCCCAAAGTTACGTACTTTAGAGGATTAATACCGTGTGAAGTCACAAATATATTCACACGGCTAAACGCGTTTCTGAGAGCGTGTAACAGGTAGCAGAAGGAGAATTCGTTTTCTGTAGTTTTGTCGTAAACTGCGTGGGTGGTGGCATGACCAGGTGAACCAAATTGTGGTTAAAGATCTGAAATTGTGCCAGTCCACAAAGGCAACCTGGAATAAATCTTCCCTCCCAAAGGGTGTTTACTGTGATTTAATTCACTGAATTTAGTTGTTGAGATATCTTCCTTAAAAAGGTTTTTACACTTCAACGTCTAGAGATATCAAATGACCTTTGACCTCCATGAAAATTGATAAGGGAACATACACTCATAGTGGACTACCCACACACCAACTTCAAGAACCTTCCCCTTCGCAAGATACTGTGTTTACAAGAGTTTCAAGCTATGTCCTCTATTGACCTCATGTGACCTTTGACCTCCATAAAAATGACAGACATCTACTCAGTAGGTGTTACCAATGAAAAGAGTTTGGAGTTCCAACAACATTTAGTTGCTGAGATATCTCCCTTAGTAGGGTTTTCATACTTTAAGCTCTGGTGACCTCAAATGACCTTTTACCTCCATGAAAAACAATAGGGATCATCTACTCACAATGGACTAACTTCACACCAACTTTTAAGTTCGAACACCGTTCCCTTCTGAGATATCGTGTTTACAAGCCAAGGCATCACAAACACACACTCGAGCGCGCCACCACCATTGCATAGATTCCTTAAAAGGCTTTGGCAAGGAATGGAAAATGAGGTGAAACTCATAAAAAGGGCTTTGAAGCAGGGTTCCATGTGGCACCCATACACCCCGTACCCACAATTCAGTAAAATTTTCAAACCAGACAAAATCATTTATTCACTACTTACTAATTTCAAGTTTTCAAAATAAGACTAATTTGCCCAAAGTTTGTTCAATTCGTTGTGATCTAGATATGAGAAATGAAGGTCAAAAATTTATGCACAGGATGAACACATACGCCCAAAAATGAGAAACAAAATTTCTGGTCATTTCACTTTTTCTCTCCCTCTTTTTCTTCCGATATCAACATCATTTTATTAAAGCTGGAATATGAGTTGAAAATTTGTCAGTGAGTCAAATTCAACAGAATATGTCATAGCTACTACAGAAAATAAAACATTGATTAAACCCTCTTTCGGCACAAATGAATATTTGTATCCATTCCCATTGGTCTGTTAGATTTCAAGTTATGGTGATTGACTGCTAGGCTTTCTTTGAGAGTCTGAATTTTGTAGGGCCAACAACAATGTGGTGACAATTTTCATGTTCAAATATCTGGAAGATGAGTGCATAGTGCTCTTTCAGATTTTGTGACAGGTGATCCTTTCCCAGTCTCTATTCCCTGAAACATTGACAAAAAACAAAGGTAGATGACCAGACGATTGCCTCTGCAACTCACATTCTAGCTTTAAAATACAAACAGCAGCCTGTGGGAGAACTTCCACTGGATAAGGTCATTAAAAAAGTTTCATTGCAACTTTGTAGAACAAGTTACAAATGCGTCTTTGTTTCATTATTGTTTCATTATTAAACAAACAACACAACTAATTAAAGTTTTCACAAAATGCTGTTATAAAAATATAACCAGTTATCATGTCACAAAATGTGCTGAGTTTTGACAAAATGCCTTTATAAAAGCGTAACCAGTTACCATGTCACATAAAATGCATTCAGCTTTCACAAAATGCTCATATAAAAGTGTAACCACCTACCATGTCACACAGAATGCACTGAGTTTTCACAACATGCTTTTATAAAAGTGTATTCCAGTTACCATGTCACACAGACTGAATTGAGTGTTCACAAAAGTACAACCATATACCATGTCACACAGAGTGCACAGAGGATTTTGACTAATCATGAATTTTTTTTTCCCTCTTCCTTCAGCATCATGAAAATGATTATCTTAAGAGTGAGAAGATAAATCAAATTTCATCCAAGATTATCAATAATATTTCTGAGTGAAGGAAAGGTTATAATTTTAAACGAATTGGTAAGTTGTAACCATGATCTTCTCCAAGTTTGCAAACCAAACTAAATGTTACACGATAAGCATGACTGCATACAGAGGGAGGAAAGAAATGCCCCCCAAATTAATGATTTTAAAAGTATCTGTAAACTCGCTGCACACTTAGAAAGCTGAAAGTATCTAAGTATCATCTCAGGAAGGTAGTCACTGATCTGCTACGTCCACATTTAATACATAATTAGGAAATGCCTCTGCCTTTGACCTACACACTAGCCTAAAGGAACACTGCAGTGTAAAAGTGTTTGCACAGGAAGCAAGCAGTGCAGGCCAACTCCTTCCAGAGACTCAGGCCTCCAACAAGGGAGATCCAGGGGGGAGCTTCAAAATCGAAGAAAAATTTGCCATAGTACATTTTGCCGGTTACAAAAATTATTTACATTATTACACGTTATGTCGGTGGGTTTACCCCATATCTACTTTGGTCCCTCACCTCCCCCCTGCCCCAGAAATATAACCTGGATGATGGAATGGAGAGTCAACATCACAACCATGGTATTATATTGGTAATGTCATCACAGCAAGAAGCCTCAGGGTGCAGTGTAACACATTTATGTTAATGTGATACTGCAGACCTTTTATGTAGGGCAGGATTGATAAGATTTCTACATTAGTTACAATACACTTAAATGATGTGTATAGTGTAAATTCACATTCCTCATTCAAGCTGTGCATTTATCAAGTTTTGGGCACTGGAAGACTTTTGGAATCTTTCGTTTGACACAAAAGATGTATTCTTTTGAAGAAACACATATTAGTATTTTAAGCTGTAGAAAAGAGGTATCTTCTTTCTGCAGTAGATATCCGACTGTCGAGAGCAAATACAGGAAACTACATGACAACAGTGACCATTGACTCTTGAATCAAGGGACGGTTTGAAGGAACTGGCACATATTTGTAGGTAACTCTCAAACATGTACCTTCAGCTTGCTTCTGCTTGCGACAGAGAAGGTTGCTGTTCACACTGGCTTTGTAAAACGGCAGGATTTCAGACACTAGGCTCATCAGTATGAAAGTGTACTTTGATAACGACTATCAGCAAGCACAATTCGTGATCGATCCTAGCGTTAGGAAATGTTTTCAGCAAAATGCATGTTCAAACTCAAAAAGTAACTCTTAATTCCAACAGCACATTCATTCAATCCAAACATTGAAAAATACCATATAAAATGCCAAAACAAAGATATTTTGATTGAAAGAGGCAACTTCAGTAAGTAAGATCATTTTCTCAAAAGCCATATCCAGCAGGCTTGTAGTCACTAAAACATCAAAAAAAAAGAAATGAAGATAATGAATGGTGAGGTGGGATGACAGACATGTGGTAAAAGAAAATAAAACTTGATTTTAAAGAAGAAACATCTCTCAAAGGGGCCAAACCAGAAGTCTTATAACAATGCCTTTGAAGTTTGCGGATTAAACAAGACTTTGGTAGAATGTGTGACTTTGTCAAATTGAACAAGTTATGTCCATTCTCTGTACACCTCACATCATAAGAGGTTCCAATGGGTAACTTAAAAGGTCACATCTATACATAGTGATAGGCATACTTTTGCCTTTATTTGACATCCACGAAATTTGGTCCACTGCGCACGATTTTGATAACTGGTGGACAAATGGTCACTACATCTATGGTCAAATTTTTCAGGGAGTCACAAATTTTCTCTTGTGTCAAGATGTGAGACACATGGCCAGAAAGGCTATCTCTGGAATATCATACTTGTCATTTTTCAAGCAAAAACAAAACAAATAATTTGTAAGTGATCACTAAAATATTCAATTAAGAAAAACTCAACTAACGCAAACAATCACTCACTTCAGGCAGAAATTATTTAATGATTTCACAGAAAAATTTTTGCAACGTTTAACACAAAGTAAAATGTGGGCTCCGAACAGTTGAATTTCCTCCACAGAATGTTTCACTTTTCACATTTAAAGGCTGCTGCTAATCTTCCATGGCACCAAAAGTGTAATGCAGCAGCGAAAAACATATTCGTAGATGGAATCTATGAAATGCACCTTACAAACCAACAACCATCTTCACTCTCATTTTTTTCAGATCTACTCCAGTAACAAGTCACTTTAAGGATACAGTGATTTGAAAGTGAGTACAATCAAAGGTTAAAAATGGAGGAAGTATATTGGTCAACAGTCGCCTGAGAATGAGTTCTGTGTAGGGATAATTCCGTTGCTTATTTAGCATGAGCAACAATCCAAGGATAGAAGCTATTTAATCCAAAATACATTCTTGAAGAATCTTGGGTATCCCACAACACAATCTTTGATAACATTTGGCATGAATTATCTAAGCAATTACCACTGTATCTTTTACATTCTGAATTACAGGTTCTTGCTCTGGATACTCATATTAGCTTGCATGCTAGTCTAGGTGGCCCAGCCACTTTAATGACTGACCTATCATTTTCAACATGAAAAATTTCAAAACACATGTCAAGTTCTGTTTTATACTAGTTTACAAACCTTATGTGCATACAACAACTCAATGGTGTGTGTTTGTAGGTGATATAGTATCCACTCCATCACTCCAAGAATCACTTTTCCCAAAGGTCTTATTTTATTAAAGTATCTGAACTTGCAATTCAACAAAACAGCAGTCCAGCAGGTCACCCAAACGCCACCAGATTCTTATAAAGCCATATTGCTTAAACAGTGTGTGGTTTGGCAACCAATGACAAAAAATTATTTTTTTGCCATGAATTTGAAATTACAACAAAAAATTAGTCTGAGATTTAAAAAAAAATGATAAAAATGTCATATGGGTGACCATTTTCTGTTCCTGTCATGCTAGACGAAAGTTTCTGTCACAAGAACCAGGTAGAAACAACACTCTCCTTTAAAAAACAAAGTCTAGATTCAAAATAGCTCTTTTACCATTATCAGTGTTTTATGCAAACTACAAAATTTAGTTTCAAGGCATTTGGTTTGTCAGAAAAGTAATAAATTTGACAATGGTGGTTACGAGAAAGTTCAATTCATCCTACTTCAACACTACAAGTGCTGATACAATTTTAAGGAAAATTAAAAAAAAAAGAACTCAAGCCATTAGCTAAGAGCTGTCACTTGCTCAAGGCAGCATTTTTAACAATTATTATCAGAAAATGGACTAGGATGTGATTGTTCCTTAAAAATTTTCCACACGCAATGGGAATATTACCAAGTCAAATCAATAGTGATTTACATCTCGTCAGAAGATTGGTGCTTGGTGTTACTGCATTCTCTGATGACAGTGAACTTGAAGCAAACAGGTGTGATGTCACAGAGACACACTGACAACAATTTTGATTAGCATTTTACCAAATATTGTCTTGACCTTGCACTGAAGGAGTTTGAGAGGTTTAAACAAAATTGCAAAATACCGCTACCTCAGGTGAACAGGCACAAGTGTCAATTCATCGGATTTGGTTTCAAAAAGGACAGAAATTTGAGCAGACAAACTTAACTTTACTCTTTTGGCATCAAGTTCTGTTTTTGGAATAAGATAAGAACATTTTCACTCTCCATTTGACACAACTTTTATACTATTATGTAAAAATGTTTTATTCTAATTTTTGATCAAAACCTCTCCTAAAGGTTAGTGTCTCCAATGCAAACTTGACAAAGACCTGATTTTTTTAATCCAGTGTTTGGATGGTTGAGTTATCTTGAACTTTGAACGTGACGACATCAGGCAGGAGGCAATAGTCGATGAAACCATCATCTTCATCATCTTCATCTTCCATCGCAGCATTTTCATCTTTACTCTCTGAGCCTCTGAAGACGTGAAAAAAAAAAGTGAAAATAACCTGTAGAGGGATCAGAGATGATGCTGACACAGAACTTAACAGAGCAAATGACTCTATGTACACTGCAATGTTGAAATCTTTACTAATGACATCACAAAGCTTGAATTTGTACTGATGACATCACAAAGATTGGAATGTGTACAGATGACATCACAGAGCTTAAAATCTGTACTGATGACATCACAAAGTTTAAAATCTGTACCAATCACATCACAAAGTTTGAAAACTGCACTGATGACATCACAATGCCTGAAATGGACATCACACAGATTGAAATCTGTACTGATGACATCACTAAGCTTCAAATGTGTATGATGGACATCACAACGCTTACAGCTACAATGATAGCATCACAATATACTTTCAGATTCCCTTTCATCCTGTGTAATTAGGTCTAAAGTTGAAGATGATTATTAGTAAATTGTAAATACTGTGAAATGTCAGAAACAAAACTGAACACACCTCAAAAAATTTAAAAGTGCGACTAGACACAGTATGTGTCACTGCCTCAAATACTGGAAACAGGTTGTGCGAAATAAAACTGTGTGAGTATTGACCAGCTATTCCACAACTGTAAACACTTTCATGACCATGTTTTCTGTAAAGACATAGTTTGTGGTTGGGGTTGCACTGCTTAAAGTTGAACACACTTTTGGTGTCTTTATTTGTCCTCAAACAATCCTCGAACAGAAAAATAATAGCCTACCAATCTGTTCTTACACATAGGTGAGAATGAGACTGAAACTAGCCATGAAACTATCTTTGGCAGTATAGGTGTGCCTTCGTTTGAATTCATTGCAAGTAGACAAACAACGGAAAATTTGACAATAGTAATCTTATTATAAAGTTCAAAACATGCTGAAAAAAAAAACACACATTGCTATCGCGTTAAAATGCAGTGAGAGTCTACGGAGCTGATTGGATGCAAACATAACGGGTCAACATATACAACTTTTTAAGAGAAACAGGGAGGTTTGCAGAGACTCAAACCAATTGTTCACCTTTCCCTTCTGCAGTTCAAATTCCCGATCAAAGGGCAATACACTGGCTCGGCAGAAGTGTACATTCCTGGGTGGAGCTATTTCCTGACATGTGTGCTGATGAAATTTTGGCAAACTGTTTTTTGAAATGAGTATCTCTTTTCCCTGTGATAATCGAGTTCAAGATAGACTTTTTTTTCTCTTTCTCATACTGGTATGCATGCTTAGTCTAGGTGATCCAGCCACTTTGATTAATCATGCTGATGGTGTGATCAAATTGTCAGCCATTTGAAGGATTGAAGGTATCCTGTATTGACCCTATGGGTCACCAAGTTTTGTGGTCAAAATGATGCAATAATCTGATATGTACAGTATCATACATTGCATGGCCGTGATTGTCTAACTACCTTCACACACAGTCTTTATAAAAATAAAACTACAGAATGGAAGCAAGCTCAAACAGCAAGACCATTAACACTGTGTTTAAACAAAATTATCATACCAATAACTGCTTTAAAAGCTTTGCAAAATTGCAGGATAACTTTTAGTGGAATTTATAATCACATCACAGTCATGGTAGCATATATTTAGTTCACCCTCCTGACAACAGCAGACAATAATAAGGATGAATACAGTTAAATCAGCTCAGGAAGTCAGGCTCATGAAACCCTTTTCACTCACAAAAAAAATTAGATCAATCTTACAAAGCACCAAATGAAAATGTCAAAGATTACATACAGCACATTCACAAAAAGTTAAACCCGTACACGACAAGAAATGCCCCTTGAAGATTTGTACAGAAAAGTTTGCAGCAATGCAGGTGATGTTAACTTCCTAAGTCCTCCGACTACTTGTTCTTATTTCTTGTCTGCAGCTAAAACACCCAACCGAAAGGTCCGTTTGTTGGTAATTTAGAAGCATGGATTTCTGCAAAGGGGTCATTTCATGGCACGTATCATCTAGTTTTACCTTTTGTCACTTTCAAAATGCTGCCTCGAAAAAGTGGTTATCCTTGAAGCTAAATTTAGATATTTGCTTACATCGTGACTCACACATTGGCATCGTTTGGAAGGATCGTTCCCTGGGATGCTGCAGAATCCTCATCTCCATCAGAACCTGCCAGGGAAGGAAACGTCACTTGATAAAACAAAATCTGAAACAAACTACACTAACAATTTGTGAGGGAATCTTGTTAATACACAGTGCAGAAGGTAAAGCACACTGAAATGTTGGAGAATAAAAAACAATTAACACTTCACATAAATGCAAGAGACCAAGTTTAGAATACAAAATGATTCCTGTATCAGTATAGGGAGCCCAGGGTTGTCACCACACCGGGTGGTGCCGGGCGGTGCTACCCAGCTCTCAAAATGGTCTGGTGACAACCTTGAAGGAGCCCAACAGTTTCTTCCAGAGGCAGCCCCATGGAAGTGGGAATAGGGAACTAGTCCACCCATTTGTCAGCGAGGATGTTTGTTAGTAATAGCTGGAAGAATAACATTTCAGATACAGATTTCTGAAGGGGGTGGGGTGAGGTCTTGAGGTCTCTAACAAAAAGACCCGCATAATATTTGTTATCCTCATGTGCCCATCACCGGTGATAGCACCACCCTATCTGTAACTCTTTTAACCCCCCCTTTCACCCACTTTCGGGAAACTGGCATCGCCCCTGGTTTGTTCGGCCACAGTGGTCTCTACTGATAAACTTTGAGGTATTTTAAAGTTAACAAATAGTGTATCTACACTGTGCATTAGGTAGGTACTGCAACTCTGCCTTGGGTGAGAAATGGAAATGCTAGGTTATAATACTTTTGAGTAACCCTATTGAGATAATTAAACACCCTTCTTCAAACTATACCCCACTTGCCACCCCCCCCCCCCTTCTCTACTGGAACGAGCAAAAGTAATTTTAGTTGAGTAATACACCATGGAAACAGTAAGTGTGCATACAACATTAACCTTTGTCATTAGATTCTTGGATGAGTAATGTACTGCTACATAAATTTCATATCGTCTTACTTCTCCTGGGTGAAGCTGACATTTGACTGCCACAACAATGTACAATGTTTTTGCAACAATCTATTCTAAGTAATGTACAAAATATCACAAATGGCTGACATTTTGCTTGTACCTACTCTCAGAATTAAATTTTACTGTACACATACATCAGGTAGAAATGCACAAAAAAAAAGGATACACTAAAGTCATAGAAAAGCATACTCTTTTCCTAATCTACTGCACAGTGAGATAAGCAAGCACATGAATGACTTGACATACCAGACAGGGGTATCTTTGGATCAGATTGCTTGACATTTCCGGACAGTTTAGATATGAGAGCTTGGACCTTTTTCTCCCTTTGACCACCGGTCAGCTTCAGATCTTTTGATGGTTTCCTGAATCGCGCTTCTTCTTTGGTTTCTTTGGTTGTGAGGACCGATTTTTTTCCCTTGTGTTTCCTCTTCTTCTTTCTGTGTTGCAGTATTTTTTTCCTGAGGATATCACTGGAGATGTCCTCATCTCCTGAGTCATCTTCATCCTTTACAGTGTCACGTTTTGCACGCTTCAACCTCTTGGATTTTTTCTTTTTGACCTTGGACATTTTCTTTTTCAATTTCTTCAACTCTTTTGGTCCTGGCAGGTCCATTGCCAATGGCAATGGAGGTGACAATACCACACTGGTAGGGACTGGGTTGGTTGTTGGCTCCTCGGTAGAATTGAGTGATGGCGTCAAGTTTTCCTTTGGTACTTTGGGGCTTTTTGGGTGACCAGCATTTAATGGTAATCCTTCTATCAGGTCACTGTACTTACAGGTCACCTTCTCCCTGACCATGTTAGCCCGCCGCTTGGTCTCACTGTCCGTGGTGCTCGATCCGCTTCCACCAGACGTGGATATAATGTCTTGGTCATACTCCTCAAAAAACCTCCTGCTTGTAAGAAAGAAGTCCAAGAATTTCTGGTAATTGCGTTCAAGCAAAGTTATGGGTGTCTGTGTTGTAGTGCTGTGGGTAATCGGCTCTGTCTGGGTACCCTTGGATGACAGTTTTAGGCACGCTTGAACACTTTTGGTGGATGTCTCAACCACTGCTGTTGCAGCTGCTAGTCTCTGTTCCTCACAGATGGATGGATGATCATCAGGAAGGCAAGTCTCCAGAGAACTATCAACATCTGTACCAAGTGACATGACTGAGTGTTGAGGTTCATGTCTAAGGGTTTTAGAGTCGGCACTGTTCGCACTTTTGTCTGTCAAGGTCAGTCTAGGTGCTTTGCTCCTTCGCTCTGAAGACACGCCACCTGCGTCTGGTGTGTTTGCATTGGCTTGCTCCTTTGGACGGGACGCTTCTTCATCAATTTCAGCATCCTCCTCATCCGTGATGACACTCAACTGACTGAGAGCATCATTGACAGCTGACCTAAGTAATGAATCATTTTGATTTCTCTCATCCTCACTGAAAAATTCACAAACTTGGGAGGTAATGTCAGTTGACTTCATCCTGCTTTGAGTGGAGCCAGACTTTCTACTAAGCCGTTTCCGCTTAGAACCAGAATCCGTATCTATTGAATTCAACTTACTTTCAGCCACGTTGACAGCCACCGGTGCATGCTTTACAGTATTTGTCTTTGCATCACTGTCTCCTTCACAAACGTCCATTTTCTCAGTTGCTGCTCTGTGGTTTTGGGACTGGGTCTCCAATTCAGTTGATGGGTGCTTATCACTTAAAGAAGCCAACTGACCATCTTCGCTATCAGAAGATGAAACCAAATCCACCGTTTCTTCATTGCGATCACTTTCCACAGCTTTGTAACGGGCATGGCATTTAGAAGTGGTGATACCTTCTCTGCGTAACTTCCTCCTCGTGGTCACCTTGCTGGGCAAGTTTTCTCTCCTAGCCACTAACGTTGACTCTTGACAACTCTCAGTCTCAATTTCAGAGTGGAGGAGGAGTTGTCTTCGTCTGCTGGTATGCTCATGAGAGTCACTACCTGCATCCTCTAAGTCTCTATCATCTTCCCTCCTACTGCTGTCTAATTCCTCTTCCACATACGATGTCCTGTTATGTTTACTTATCTCCTCCCCTTTGGCACTTCTTGTTCCGCGACCTTCTGGCTTCTCCACCAGTTTCCTAGAGAATCTCCTTTTTGAAGTGGAATCCTCCTGGGAACACTCCACGACCCTTGGCCTTTCCTTTATTGAGTCACCTCTGTTTAATTCTGTGAAGACTGTGTCAAGCATGTCTCTATCTTGCTCATCTTCTCTTGATGAGCCCATGTTTTGGCCTTCACGGTGGCTCTGAGACAAGACCGTAAACGGCGCAGTTGACTGGATCTCATTCTCCATTTCTTCATCCGCCGTGTCTCCATCCTCCCTTTGACTTCGTGAAGAATTGCCGTTGACACCGGTGGCAGTCCTCTGCCTCTTCTGTTCATCACCACCACTTTGCATTTGACTGGGTGAGGTCACAGCTTTCTCTTCCTCCTCTGTCCCCTCTTCGATCATCCGGAGGATCTGCGCAAAATCCTCTTGAGACTCTTCCTCTGGAAATGGATGAGTTGTGTAACTCTGAGGCTCCTCCATGGATGATTGGGATGCAACTCGGAGTTTGCTCTTAAATTTTTTCGCTCTGAGCTTTTCTACTCTGTCCCTATTTTTCCTCTGCCCTTTCTCCGTTGCAAACAACTGGCTAAACCTCTTCCTCTTACTAGCATGGGCGTGATGGAAAGGATTCCTCCGTGCAGGGCTGGTATCTCCTTTATGCAAGAGCTTCTTCTTGTTCTGCAGAGCTTTCTTCACCGGACTATTTCTCACTTCCACCTTATCTGTCTTCTCTCCTTCACGACACGACTGTTTCTCTGCTTTCTGCATAGGATCCAACTGCGTCAGGTTATTCTGTGACATTACCCCTTTGCTTTTATGTCCTCCTGGTTTTTCTTGATCTGCTGATTTAACTCTTCGGGATTTACCATCTGCACTGATCTGGTTTCCTGCTAAACCTCTCCAATACTTATTTTTCTTCTTTCCCATTTTGTTTTTGACCTTTAAAGTCTCTTTTGTCACTGTCGTGTCCTGAGAATCTAATGAGGTCGGTGACCATTCCACCGTGCAACCATTCCACACATATAATTTTCTCTTCTTTCGACTTTCCATACACTTTCCCTGGATCGCAGTACTGTTTGACTAAAATCAGAGAGAAGAAAAATAACTGTACAAAGCATAACAATGGGTCATGACCAAATTATTTAGAAACAGTATAAAAGGAAGGATTTGATGAGACATTAACTTGTATCAGTCCTTTAGGAATTTATGCAACATATACCAGTGTTGAAAATTTAACCAATTTCTGCTGATTACGACGAACACTAAAAATGCAGTTGTCTTTTACATGTACTCAAAAACTCTTTGACTTATTTTGGAAACTTTACTAATTTTTTCTGAACATGGCAATTTTCCTTCACAAACTAACAACAAATGGTCAAACTAGGAGGATGCCCATGTTTCATATGCAACGGAGCATCAGTGAGTTTCTAATTAATGGTTTGATTCGGTTTTTGAAAATTCGTGACCAGGCACTTTTCATATTCACATCACAGAACCAGTACAAGTAATGGTCAAAATTCAAAACTTTTGAGTTCCCATAACTATATTGGATGTGAAACATGACTAAGTATGTTCAATGTAAGTATTGTCATGTGGTTATACCTTTCAAAATCACCAAAATCTTCATTGATATCACCTCAAAGAGCCTCTTTAAAAGGTTTAGACAATTTGGCCTACAGTGACGTTAAATGATTTTTCACTTTCAAGCAAAACACAAAAGGGACCATCTAGCTCCCACTCAATTGGGGTAATCTACATGCTAAGTATGAGGTCCTTCTTGGTTAGTCAATGGAAATATTCTGTTCCAAGATTTGACAATTCGACATTTGATGACCTTAGGATCTTTGACCGCACCAAAAAATAAAATGGATCATGTGCAGTATTCAATATGGGCAAAACACATGCTACTTTACTAGATCCCTCACTAGTTATTCTTCTCGCAATGTACAGTTTTGACCTTTCAACTTGGGTGATCAATAATGATCTTTGACCTCCACCAAAAACAGTGTGTGTCCCAGTTCTGGCTTAACTGAAAACTACAATACAAAGGAAACCAAATCAAAAAGTATATCTTGCTTGATGTGTGGCTTTATCATGGACTGTTTTTAATATTTGCATACAGTAGTTACCAAGTGAATAGACATAACATTTAAATTAAATCATACCATAGAAGTAAAAGTCGCTAGGTGAGGCAAACAAACAGATGAAGGGGCACAGAGCTATACTAACAAGTCTACACTCAGTATAGGCAATGTATATGCTTAGCATGAGATTCCTTACACTTGTCTCCTTGAGATATGCCTATACAGTATTCACAAGCTTTTGACCCTTTGAACTCCATGGTGACTCTAGATACCATGGAACCGTTGACATTCCCAAAAAATAATACGGCTTGTATGCTAAATATGGACAATCCACAGTCCATGAAGGCCTTTGACATACCTCAGTGTCAGCAAAGCATTCTTCTACCCAGTATGAACTCCACCAAAAGCAATGGGATCATATTCATATGGGCAATCCATGTACAGTATTAGGTATGAAATTTCCCAGTCACCCTTTTTTAGGAACACCGTGTACAAAATTTTCACATTTTGACCTCTTTTGAGCCCGTGTTGATCATGGATGAACACCAGCAAGATTCCAATAGTTCTGTTCGATAAGTGTCCAGAATACCGAGACGGGGTGAAACCAGACAATCGCCATTGCAAACCCAAGCCTGCTCCCGGCACCACCATTTGACATCCCCATCCAAAGTACAAGTGTGCCCCATGCAGTCTTTAGACACTTTCCCAAAGGCTGGGAGGGGTGGAGAACCTGCCCACTTCAGCAGCCCATTAGCTGTACCAAGCTACCTGAAGCAGACAAGACCTAAATCGGAAAACAGGAACCCAAATAACCCCCTCAACGCCACTGTAAACAGCTTTGCTGAACAAGCCAAATTAAATTCTCCAAAATTTTCCATGTGGTTCATAAATTTGCTGTAACCCACACTTGCACTAGATCTGAATTGCTATGAACAGAATGGATACATTGGCACTACGTCACAACCGATGGATTTCTAGCACCTGGCTAGCACTTGATAATGTGGTAATGAGACACAAGAACTGCCATTTCCTGCGATCATTGTTAGGGGTAGAAAGGGGCACACTCGTGGCACACTCCGCACAATGGTTATGATCTGTGTCAGAAGTCTCACAACAAACCTCACTTAGGGCCTTAGGCCTACTTCAAGACACTGAATGTTGGTATTCCTGGTGCATGACAAATCACGTAAAATTTTTCTTGGTGGCAAGCAGCAGTAAAGATACCTGGCTCGCCACCATCTTGTATTAATACTAATATTATACTAGGCAGATTTAACTCCCTGTTACCTGTGGCTGGCTACAGTGACTCACTACTCAATTCAACACAACGTTCGGAGCCTTGGCCAGGCTACTACAGGTAAGGGCGTAAGGCATGGCCTAGCCTAGAATCAACTTCAGCTAAAACGAGACACGCACGTCTTCCTAAATTTAAAGAGACTGCCAAACGGCACATACCACTCAGAGATCATTTTGTTTCCTTCATGCCAGAGTAAACTAAGCCGTACACTCAGTCGCATATCATAATTCAGTGCCTAGGCTATAGCTGCAGCATGGCATGCACCCGATCAGGTCAAATCGAAGTCGACTTGAAGTAAGCCAGCATTATAGGACCAACTTCACTTAATACGGAGCCCTATATTGGCCTTTTGTATTTACAAAGAGACGGTGTTTTCTATCACAGAACGGTATATATGACGCTGATCGATATTAATAGGTGTGACAACAAAAAATAATGTCACAGCAAAATAGTTGCCATGAAGTGAATGAACGAAAAAATGTTACACTGAAAGAAAAAAAAATTACAAGGTGTCTTAAAAATGTTTCACAAAGAAACGATTATCGCAAAACATTCAATTGGGTTCTCCGAACGACTGCCAAACA
This sequence comes from Stichopus chloronotus, assembly GCA_021234535.1. Taxonomy (NCBI): domain Eukaryota; kingdom Metazoa; phylum Echinodermata; class Holothuroidea; order Aspidochirotida; family Stichopodidae; genus Stichopus; species Stichopus chloronotus. The sequence continues at coordinate 26,963,375 of CM037837.1, read as the reverse complement.
CACATTTGAGGGACCCATTTACAGGGAAAAGCTTATTTTACCAGGTTCTCCTTAAAATTTATCTATCCATCAGTTTCTGATGGATGGATAAATTGGTCTATTTATTTCAGGAAATAAACAGATCTAAACCATGGATATATTAAAAATAGCATAATTCCGCATCTTTCCTTCGGGCATGTATAGCGAACATGCACGAACTAGGACTGTTACGTTAACTCTTTTCAATCATAGCCCTATACATACATGTGCATATATTTTGTGCACATTCATTGCACACATATCGACAAGGAGGGTGGTAGGGTCGCAGCTTATAATTATGTCGTTTATTACACCATGTTCAAAAAAATTGTCTGACTTTTAAATTTTTTTTCAGCTCGGGATAAATTAAGAATTGAAGTACTAACGACAAGCAATTGAAAAGACACAATAGACCAATTGAGATGGAACTTCAGTATAATAATTTTTCATAACCGGATTACAATAGGAAGCGTACTAATTTGCCTATATTAATTTTAAAGTAAACCAATGTGCTGTCGTAAATTAAAGTAGGAAATTTTTAAATTTGTAGCCAGTTTAGCCTTTCGTATTTACTTACCATAGTTCATGTATAGCCATATTCATAGCACAAAAGAGGAAGGGGGAAGTACCTTTTGTGCTTCGTGAGATATACCAATGTACACGTCTCCGATTAAATCATACAATATTTTCAATATCAAGAGTGATCAAATGTGCGACTGAGATAATAGCTCATGATTGCCACCTAGAATATTAATAAAACATAACGTAATGATCATTACACAAACAAACAAAAATACTTTTCACCTCACCCCCAGGTAGCAGGAAACTGCACTTCCCTGATGTACTCGTGCTGCATATGTACCAAGCCTTGAAATATGAATGCAATCGGTGCAATTCCTTAGTTCATGTAGAAAGAAAAATCGGTGTATGGAAAATTATGATACAAGAATCATAATGAATTACGAACCTCTTCCATATTTTCTTTGAGCACTTGGCAAATAGTTTTGGGTTGAACACATAAACGCACCGACGCCTAAAATTCTTTTCTTTTTTGAGGGGGTGGGGCAGAGCTTGTTTGGCTAATTATGTTTGTTACTAATTAGCCGCATTACTATCTAAGCGTATTGCATCACCTATATTTTTACCTCCCTGAAAGGAAAATTCTCAACTGGTTCTAAGTTACAGTACTCTTAGAATGCCAGCAAATTCGAAAGATGCAGAGCAGCTCGTATTACACAGCGTACACAGGGATCCATTGTTTTGATTACACATGTGGAGGAATGTAAGGCAGGCTGAGGGAGGGACTAGACGTAGGTGGTTGGGAGAGTTCAAACTGTCTGGGGTGATGCATTACAGCCTTTAACGTGACAGTTACATATTTCTTTCGAAGTAAGCAAATGGGAAATTTTCCGCAAAGTGATATTTTCCGCATCTTTTCCAAAGTGAATATCAGTGCAATTTTTTGACAAGGTTTTGTTGTTTTGACGGCGTAATGATATTAAGCCCACTAGTTCAGATACCAGTCAAACGAGGAAAATCGATTATTTTGGGTTTTTTTTTTACAGTGAATATAGTAAAGTCCAGGTCACTAGCCAGTTGACACCCTGAGCTTTGCCCTCTGCAGGCGAAGAAAAGAGACTTTCCAACCATTTTAGGTTTTGAAATGCAACCACGTGTGGAGTCCCATGCAAACATAACAGCAACCACCGCTAAATTTAGCGTGCTATGGAATGTTACATGATTTTATCAATTACAAAATCAGGGGGGTATCAATCAGTTGTGGACGGTCTGTGCGCCAAACTGGTGACTAAGTTTATTAATAATTCATAAGCTACCAAAGATATCAAAATAGTCCATACTTTTCAACAAATCAAAAAGGCCCTAAGCATGTCTAGTGTATTTTACTGATCCTTTGATGTGGTCACATTATTAGGTATGCTTAAATTATGGGATGGATCCATGCAGAGTTACTTGGGATGGTTGTCTGCATGGTTCTGGCAGTTGAGTCTTGGCAACGAGGCCTGAGTCTTGCATTACGCTGTAAGTCTAAGACGTTGAAGAAGTATTGAATTGGTACAAAGACAATTCTTCGGTTTAATTCTGCTAGTGCCATAGTACGTGGAACACATCAACTTCCTTTCTTTGAGCCGCTCTTTGGTTGGTTTTACATAAACGAAGAGAATTATTTTTTTGAGCTTGTTTGGCTAACTATTTCCTGTTCTGTTTTTTCCTTACGAAATGAAATCCATAGTAGTTGGTAAGGCCAGGGCCTGATAATTAACAAGACAGGACTGGCGAGGTCGCGGTAAGTCGGTGCAACATAACATACAGTGCTGTAGCGGTGCCATGTATTGAAGTTTCTTGATCGTAAATCCATCGTCACATTTTTCTTTCCAAACCGTCGCGAACTTTATTACACGTGATTTACTCCTTGAACAACGACGTCGTCAAAGTGACTTTTGAAAAGAACTACCATGGATTCTATCAACTACTGTAGTTTTTTCGACTTCACGCAGGCAGACATGCACAATACGGTTGCTAGCTTCAACTCAGATAAAACGTTTGTATACCCTGAGCTGTTTCGCCTTAAATCGTGTCACAACTCAACTGAAAGACCGGAGTGATCTGCAGGGATAAATCTGAAATTTTTCTCCTCAAAATATTTCGCGTTTTCATTACTGATTTTCACTCGAGTGAATTGTAGCTGAATGTGCGGCTGAATGTGCAATTGGTTGTCGATATTTGCATGCTCCGTCTTTGATTGTAATTTAGCGCGACAATCACGTCCAACTTCGACGACCCTTGACCTTAGCTAGTCATTGCGTAATCACAGTCTACACAAACAGACACATGGCAGCAAGTATGTACTGTAGTATACAATACATATATACACATCACAGCCTGTAAACAGAGGAACGAACACCATTCAACACCATAGTGTTTTCCGCAAACTATACCACAGACAACGCAGCCAGTGTATATCACTCGGAAACGTAACAGTTGTACAACTATCACAATATCAACGCGGGAAGCCCATCGTGAATAATTTGTGTTGTATTTCAGGGATGCTTGTAAGGTAGACGACACGGAAAGAATGAAAACAAAATGAGCAACCGAGAACTACAACATGTAAGCTTATGTTCGATGTAACAACACCTGATGACATAGTGTAGCCTAGTCCTGGTAGTAATACTAGTTCTATATTGTGCTGTAGTAAATAGACCTAGCCTAACATGTCATGATTGTAGATAGGGTACGTAATATTATTACACTACAGTTCTGGGTCAACAGAAGTCCAGTAGCCTTACCAAGTCGTTATGACTACATCTTTGTATACGGAATTACGGTACAATGCAGTATGCAATAGCAGAGATACGAATAGTGTGCACCAACTTCATTCAGCATTTATTACTTCCATTAATACGTCATTATCTGATTAGGATGATCCATTCAGATCATACTGTCATATTGAGGTAGCAACGTATCTTACACATCACAGTGTGTGCAGTGCTACTCACAGTTAATGATCAGTTTCTGTATAGCCTAATTTGCTAGAATGGTTGCATGTTAATGAAACATAGAAAACCACCAGTGTTATAAATGTATCATGTATCACACACTGGTTTTGAAAATGTGTGATTCTTTAATACTTTCACAGGAAGAGAAGGAAGTGCTTCTGTCAATTTATGAGGGCGATGACTGCTTCAAATGTCTGAATGATACAACCTACCAGTACAGGGTGAGAATGTTGAGTGTACATTCTGTTTCACAAGAAAATATGAAGATTTCATTACATGCATTTTTGGAGTTTGCAGACTCGTTTAATTTAATATTCTGATTTTATCTAGAAGTACCACACCTGCCAAGACAGTGTAGATTTAAACATGGCTGTCTGGCTTTGTGTTTGGATGTAGTTTGATGATTGAGCACAGTATGGAGAAAGTGTGAGAGCTGGCAGTTCATAGTAGATCTTGAGCATACATGTATTGTCATTGTTGCATATCATTATGGAACTGTCAGATGTACAGAAGCAGGAACTTTCCTTTTATACCCTCTTGATAAAATTTGTATGGTATGTGCATTTCCTTAAAAATGCAGACCACACTCCTACATTTCTGTCATATCTGATTTTGTACCATTTAGGTCGGAGAGGATGGTCACTTCCAGTCTTTTCTTCTTGAGATAACTTGGCAAGATGAATATCCAGACGAGATCCCTAAGATTACCCTTGATGCATTTTACAACAAACACATGTAAGTTGCAATGTTATTATTTGGATGTCTACCCCTCTGTTGTCTGAATCATCTTTGGATGGAACGATGATTGAAATTAATTTTTAGATTCTGTTGACATTGTTCAAAAAATCAAGCTCAGTTTGATTTTTCCATGCATGCCACAACAGACGGAGGCAGTCTATCCTGAGTTACACATAATGTACATAGCAACAATCCATACTGTCAGTTCTCCTCAAGTATCATTTGAATGTGGAAAGGAACATAAACTGTGATAAAAAACCAAGCAAAGATACTGTAAGGCCTGATTGCCTGACTTAATAGTAGACCGTATACTGAAACTGTTTCTTCCCTTTAACTTGTAAAGAATTGATTTTTTTTAAATGGAAGATGGGTACTTGTTGTTGTTAGAAAGACTGGACGTATTTGTCTACATACAGTCTTTCCACCAAACAATAAAGGATGACTGGCGAGACAAACAAAAGTTTGACCAAAATATTCCCTCATGTTGCACTGTTGGTATGATATGAAATTTTTAAAAACTATATCTGGAGAACTTTTCCCTCAATTGCCAACGATATCATGATATCATAGGGATAAGTTGGAACCAAAGCACACCTGAATAAATATGTGTAAAGCTTTGGATTATGTACAGATGTCACATTGTACAGTTTAAGTCTAACCTTAAGTTTGACATGATGAAACTTTGTTTTCATACAAATCAAACTAGTTCTGTAAAGTTTAATACAACCCAAAGGTCTGATTTCTTGTTTCCATGTATGCTAGTTAGTATGTGATCCATATCTGTTCTATGAAACATTTTTTTCATCAAGTGTACAGACGGTAATGTTTGGGTCATTTCTCAAACGATATGGAGCAAAGTCTCAAAGCAATATCATTTGGCGATATCACAATACTGCAACAACACTACCATATTGACATGTATACTTGTACATGTTTATAAAATGTGAATTGTGTTTCCTGTGGAGTAATAGATTAAATGATCATCACCTGGGCTATGTATAGCAATGCAAAAAGTAATGAAAAAATTCTTAAAAGATCTTGAAAGAAGCAAGGTAAAGTTAGATGAATTTAGCAAAGAACTTTTCAAGCTCTACATTACACTTGCAAAGAAACGTGAGAATGCTCATTATTTTATGAGACTTCCTGTCTCTACACAGAACAATTCAGGAATTGGAGGTAATGGCTATTTCCTGTAATGAAGGCTGGTATTTAAATTAAATTTTGGGTATATAATGCCCCTGTGCAAAGGTTAGGTGCAAAGAGAAAACTTTTCTCTGTGCACTTGGTATACTTTGTGCTCATGTAGTGCATAGAAATGGCGTTGCTCTTGTGCACAACATGCACAGAGTAGGCTGAACATGTGCGGTAGGTACAGCAATGTGGTCAAAAGGTATGAACCTCTCATGGTGAAGACTACAGAAATGGTCTTTTCAAAGATAACGTTTTTAAAGTCTATGTGTGACTGAGACCAGCCAGTCGGGCACTCCTTGTTGATCAAAGTGTTACCGCCTCAGTTTAGTGTTGATAGTAACTGAAAAAGTTACTCTTTGATAAGATTTCAGCTTTGAAGTTGGGATTGTCGTTCCTTTAAATGGATATAAAATAAAGATACAGCCAAGAATATTATTGTTTTAATCTGTACCTTTCTGGCTGTAATATGATTTATGAAGGTGTACACAAAAATTTATTAAGATACAACAGAATATCCTCGGTGCTCTTCATAGAGCTATAGAGCTGTACAGTAGCTACTTACAATGAAAACAACTTTCCACATAGAATCTGACATTTTTGCAATCTTTGAAACTATTAATGTTGCATTATCTAAGTTTTGGAAAAGTTTTCAGAAATGTCTCATAAAATTGATTTTTTTTTTTTTTTGTCAACTGATATATGTTTTTGTTTTTACTGTCAGGGTTCTTTCATTTGTCTCAGTCTTCTTGCATTTCTGAAAATCCTCCAACAATTTTATCTTCCAGAAATGGAGCCATCAAAGATTTTGTTACATCTCAAGTGAAAACTGAGGTATGTTAATTTGGATGAAGTAAATGATGTATCTTTTGCTTTTGTAACATTTCCAATTTAAAGATTATTTTTACTCTGTATTGGCTTTGGAATTTTGTGACTGAAAAATTTTTAGCTTTGTTGTCTTCATTTATCTTGTGGAAATCTGTCCTTGATTACCGTTTTTTCTGAGACTGTATTTTTTGTGTTCCTTTTGTATCATATTGGTATTAGTGTCAAATAATTATGCAGGGCATCATCTCAAAGGAAAATTGGTTTTCTTGTTACCATGCTTATTAAGAGAGTAGGAGCGGGGAGGGGGAGTAGGAAGGGTGAGTGGCAGAGGGGGGTTGGGGGAGTGTCAGAGGGGGTGAAAGCATGACAGACCCCATGGTCATTAATATTGCTTTTTTTTCCCCTATGTATTGCTAAAGTATTGTGTATTGGTAATGGATTGAATGTCAGTTGGTATTTTATGTGCAAGAAGTTTTACTGTATGCACCATACAGGAATTAACATTCTTGACCTTTTCTTTGTAGCAGAGGTGCATTGATACGTGATCCTCCTTTCTTTGTGGAAAATTAAACAAAGATCATATTAAAACAGTCGATAGCAGCCAAAAAGAATTGCAAGCACTTGATTTGTCAATTTATTTATTTTTTGTCCTCATTGAAGATTAGTGTAGCATTTCCAGAGAGCGACTTGAAAATATGCCACCGTGAAAATAAACCCATCCCAGTGACCTTTTGTGTTTCACAGTTGTGTGCTGCATTTAACAAGTTAGACTGCGGTTGACTTTCTTCTATCCCCAACAGGCAGAGCAATGGTTAGGTTCGGCAATGACGTACACTCTGTTTGAATTTGCCAAAGAAAATGCAGCCGATTTCATGAAGGATCAACTGGAAGTCTCACGAGAAGAAGTAAGTTTGTATTGCCTTGCGTTGTGAATGTTTATTGATCTTCTATGTATATGTGCTCTATTTTGTACTCATGGAACTGAATATTTCATTCCTTCAGTTTACTTGGATAAGAAATATTTTATTGGTTTGAAGTTGTCTACATTTTATTTGATATATATGTTTCTAACTTGTTAACAGAGGTCAAATTATGAATATGTTGATAACACAATGATTTAAGAGGGTACTTTGGAAATATCTCATGCTATTTCATGTGGTGCTTTTATTGGCGATCGTAGATCATCTGACAAGGAAATTTGGACAGTTTCCACATTTGTACGTTGGTGCACCATATTTGGTAGAGGATGTCTCTTTTTGTGTGTGTGCATGTCTTGTTTTGAAGGGATGGGGGTGGGGGAGGGAAGGTGGTGCAGGTCATGGCTACTCGGGATCAACTGGATTTGACCAAATGTTTGATTATTCAATTTAAAACAAAGCCTTTCAGTTGTCTTTTAGTTCAACAGCTTTTGTTGTGAGTGTATTGTTTTGTGATATCGTTCTATTCAGTCTGCACTTTGGTAATGAAATTTCACCCTCACCATGCAGTGTGCTGATTCCTTGGGGGAGGGGGAAATAGGGGTTGACCTTCCAGCACATATGACTTAATGCTTGCTTTGTGTTTTGTCTCTGGTAATATCTGTGGGGTAATGTTTGGTGAGTGGGGCTAGACATCTAACCACAATTTGTTTTTGTGAGAAAGGAGTAGGTGCAGGTCTTGGCTTCTTGGGATCAAAAGTTAACTTTTAGTTCAACATTGGAGCAAAGTCTTAAACTATAAAGTTAGCAATCAATCTTTCAATTTTCAGTTCAGATTCACCTCAGTGGAGGTGAGTGTGAAAAAAAGAAGTGTGAGGGTGACGTGCCCTGTCTAAGACCACAAGTAAGTAGAAACCTTCAGTGACAGTGTAAGGATCTTGGCTCAATTGGCCCAGAAGTTAGCCTGCTTGCACAATTGTAACGAATTAAAGCATTGAGAGAGAGATTATTTCACTAATAGTCGACTAAATTGTTTAGCTCGGAGCAAGTTCAGGACACCAAGATTCCTGCTGCATGGTTGTTCTTTTATCTGATATTTCGATGACACCTATTTAGGAAGAAACTGAAAACAAAGCTGCCAGCAATCCTGTCCCAGAAGCAAAGAAGAAGGTGAAGAAAGAACAGCTGACCAAAGCTCAGAAAAGAAAGATGGCAGACAGGATAGGTAAACATTGAACACTGTTGCTATGGTTTGATGTCTGTTGCTATGGTTTGATGTCTGTTGCTATGGTTGGATGTCTGTTGCTATGGTTTGATGTCTGTTGCTATGGTTTGAGGTCTGTTGCTATGGCTTGATGTCTGTTGCTATGGTTTGATGTCTGTTGCTATGGTTTGATGTCTGTTGCTATGGTTCGATGTCTAATGTTAAAGTCAAGCAATACTCAGGTCAGAAACACAAAGACTGTGCACGTGCAGTACAGGTAGATGCATCGAGGTGAACACTTTGTAGTGTATCATTTTGATCAACATTTTGATCATCTCTATCCATGGTGAGAAAACCACACGAGAAAACCCCTATTTTGAATAAAAAACAGAGAGGATTGAATATTCACACGAGTTTACAATGCTATCCCAACTGCATGGTCTGATGCATAGTTTCATCCTCAAATCACAGGGTATTACTAAAATTTGTTTGATAGCCAGCGATCAAACAGGTTTAATAGCTCTAACACAGAAAGTATATAGTTTAGATCATTGATGAAAATTTGTCTATAATCATACGGTGGTCGGTCAATTTACTTGAGGAGCACTCAGGACTCTAACCTAAGAACATTGATGGCTAAAGATGGACCGGATCTTAAGTTTTAAATCCAGCCGGGACTGAATATCGCTTGAAATCCGGCCAGACCAGATTTTTACAATACTTTGAGAAAATAAGAGTTGCTATAAAGGGATAGATGTTTCAAAGTATAACATCTAAATGTAGATTTAGTTCTGAAAGTATGGACTCAGTACAAGATTGATTGCACTTCCTAAAGTTGAGCCAAGTACTTCACAAATATGAACAAATTCTGTTGTGTACTGCTACAGTGATTGTATCCTTATTTAATCTGCCAAGGAATGTTATCTTGTTGAAAAGGTGCTGTGTATTTTGCATCCGTTTGATAAAATTGCAAAACAGATCACTTGAGAAATTTGAGAGATGCTCTGACATTTTCTAATAACAGCCTCCAGTCAGACAGTGGTAACAGACTGTTGGAACCGGATTTTATTTCACTATCTGGCTGGACTGGATACCAGTTGCATCCATATTCACTGCAGTAATTAATGCCATCCGGTAGCAATTATTAATCCATCAGTGGATTCGAGAGAACCGCTTCTTCATGGGCTGGTCTGACTGTCTTGGTCTCACAATGTTATTTTCAAAAACATGTAAACTGCACACGGAACAGTTACGTACATGGAGGTCTATACTGTGGTGTGGTGTGCATTTCCATCTTATTTGTTTTTCTTTTTCTTCCACCATCAGCCTTTTCTTCTCCAATCTAAGGTTCTAATATATTCATGTGTAAACGTGTAAGTGAAGAACGTCAAAGCAGCTAAGTTTAATGTGAGGATGGTATTGGTTACTGGTCGCTGCTACTGTTTTCAGGAGGAATTTCTCTGGAAGGCTGATTGACAAGTTTGGATGACCATTCAAGAAATAATTTTGCTTGGTTCAGATTAGTTAAAAGCTGTCAAACTACTGCATTTTCTCTCTTTAGATCACAGAGGCGAACGTCCCAGAGGTTGGGACTGGGTGGATGTCATAAAGGTAAGAACATTCGTCAATAATATCACATAATCTATGTGAATTTAACATAAAGTATTCTTTGTGGTGCATTCTGCAATGAAATTTGCATTCATACCTTCTGCAATTAACTAAAAGAGAGAAAAAGATACATCCTTGTAATCCAAATATGATATGTAGATAAAAGATTCTCATTATTTTTACATAAACATCTAATCATCTTTTTTTTTTCTTTTTTCTTCCTCTCGTTTTATGTTGCTGTGGTTGCGCACTGACTGGATGCTCACTACACAGCATGTAAGTCCAACACCTCCATAAACTTGTATCCAAGTTTTTGTGGGTAGCAATGTGGGGAGGTGCAGGGAGGGATTTATTGTCGGAAATTGGGAAACGAAAGCAGCCACAGGTAATCCAGAATTCCAGATCCTGTGGCTGGGGACTAAACGGTGACTAGATATAGGGCAGTTCTGTCTATATGTGATCATCTGCAAATATTTGGCAGTCAGTTTGCACCTTTTTAAACATTCTCCATGTACTTTTCAGATTTTTAAATAGATTGTGAAGGAGGGGGGGGGTTGACATGCACGTACGTGTTCACGATGTGGTCACCGGGGCAGATTTGGAGAGAATGAGGTGGTAATTGAGATCAAAATTAAGTGGAAATCTATACTCGTGGGCAGACCCCCCTCAAAAACCTCTCATGGGGAACACTGTGCACTGCACAGGTGATTTAGTAAGACCATGTGGCTGATGCTAAGAAAAGGGTCCCACACTCCTGCAGAACAGGGCCCACCTGGGAGGTTATTAAAATGGGGCCGTTATATGTGATCACCATCCTGGGGAATGTAAAGGATTTCCACTTCAACTTTGAGACACTTTGAAGAACAGTGCTATTGAATTAAACTCTTGTCATAAAAGAAGAGAGCATGTCTAAGATCTTAAAAGTAAAAGTAGACTAGAAATTCCAAGGGTACATTCAAACAAGATGTTTTTAGTTGCAATCATCAAAGTGAGCACTCTCTTGTTAAGAGTTAATTGTGATTTTCATCAGTGTAGTTATGTCATTGTCTTAAATAGCTTTGTATTGCAGTCACGGTTTTTAGTCTGTCATGTGAACACCTTCAGTGCAAGGGCAGGCATCAACTTAAGTTCTTCTCTTCTCTGACATATCGGTGCTAAAAAAAAACTAAAATGGTTTTAAAAGCTTCTTAAACTTTCAAACTTACCTTAATCTTTTTGGCTCACATTGGCCATCTGCACAGTCATCAGAGGAAAGTGGAAGGCAAGGAACCAGAGCACTGTCCAAGGTGAAAAACTTGATGTAGAAAAACAAATCAAAAATAAAAGTAATGTCTTCACACTTCTCATTTTTGTTTTTTTTTTGTGAGGAAAAAAGTGAGATTTCAACATCCTTCTCACAACCTTTCAATTATGGCTTACATAGTTTCCAATTTTTCAATCCACTTCCTTTTCCAGCTGAGCAAGACCGGTTCTACGGAGAACAAGTAATGATCGAAGTCATCAGCATCTTCAGGTATGCTCGAGCTGGCCAGAGAAGCATCTGGTTTGGGGTCAAGAATTATGGTAGAAGGACACAGATGACTCGAAAGATTTGGTTGTTGCTGTCTCCATCGCTACCTGGATGATCTGGCAAATCCTATCCCATAGCAGCTGGTCACACATGGGCTCTTTTTGTCACAGGGTGAAAGCGTTACAGGTCGTGACATGTTATCATTAACTGATCCGAGCGCTTTGCAGCCAGTTCTGACGCTAAACCATTAATGCTATACTGTTAATGCCAAACAGCTTGGTAGAGCATCCTTTTCTTGTGCAATTCTGCGCTCTACAAAATGCTGCGAGTGACTACGTATTTTCTCGTGCAGTTCTGCATGCACAGACCACTAACCTGGACAACTAGGTTTGATCTACTTTCATGTCAGTTCATATTTAATTGGCCTGAGTTCTCTAGGTCAAGTCATTGCATATTCATACTAATATTTATACCATGACTTCCCAGTTGGGACAATATTTTCTGTGCTGTGTTTTAATGTCCTGCTTTGTATCACTTGTATTGTCAGTGGGAGGAGTGTGAATAACATGTTTATTCATGTTTCTTTTAGATATAGGCAGCCAATCCTCATGTGATATCGTACGTTTGTGCCTTCTCGAGATGAACATACCCTAACCATTATGGTATATCTGGATATCACAAGATGTTCTATCATGCAGAAAAGGTCTTCTTGAGACATGATTTGAGCACATTATGTGTATTTTGTGAGGACTAGGTGGATATAGGTTAGGGACTGCTTGCATTGCTAGTTTAAATGCTTAGCAGAAAAGTGAGGATAGTTTACAGTGGTTTGAAATTTATATCACCCAGTTGCGACGGCTTTGTGTCATGATGTTAGCGCCCTCAGTGGGAGTCTGGAGGATGTGTTCTGATAAATATTATGCACATGAGATGTGAGCAGTGATTCAATGTCAGTTTATTTGTAAATTCTTTTGCTAAGAGGTTGGCTTCATATGAAAGAAATGCTGAATTCTCATCCCCTTCATAATTTCTCACCTGCCGACCCCACCCAGCCCCCTACTGTGTAATTTAAAATGGAAAACAAAGCATGTTTCTGGAGTAAAAAAAAAAGGTGTTGGGAGTGAAAAAAAGATGTTCTTTTTTTAGTAACCAACCAGATTCCTTTTAGTGAAGTAAAAAATGAAGGTGCCTTTGTATAGATGTAGGTGGTGTCTCCATGGTCAAGTGTTCATTTTCTTCTTATCTTGAGGGGAAATGGTACTTTTGACATTCTACAGTGGTAATTTCAAAGTTATACTCATCATTGAGAACACAAACAGGGAAGGCATACAAAGTCTGTGCAGCAACTGAACTTTCAAAATTCTTTTATCAATCCTTTAATGTTAAAATGAATTAATATTTGGATCTCTGAAGATTGAACTTAAATTTTAATATTTAGAATATAACATTTCAATAAAAGAAGAGATTAAAGAAAAGCCTGAAAATAACTAACAATCCAATTGTCTTGAGGTCTCAGTCTTTTTTTTTTCCTCCATTGTCATTCTTCATGTACTTGTCATCTTACATCATATGTGATGGAGGGTTGATGAGATTGAGTTGCCTTATAATCTGTTAATATCTTTTTTCTTTTTTTTTGGGGGGGGGGAAACGATCTGTTAATATCTTTTTTGGGGGGGATTCTAGTTTGTGAACTAACTGTTCCTTACCATGAAAAACTTGATAGTGGCATGTTTGTTGAATTTGGTCGGAAGGTCCAGGTTTTAGTGCAAAAAGTAGGCCCTTTCATCCAGGTTCCCCTTTTCCCAACACAGTGTCAATTGCACGCCCATGAACACACTTTTCAGAGATGACTTTTAGCTCACACCAGCTAGCTGGTGTGAACTATTGTAATTGTGTCTCTCTGTCTATTGATCTATCTATCTATCTATCTATCTATCTATCTATCTGTCTGTCTGTCTGTCTGTCTGTCTATCTATCTATCTATCTATCTATCTGTCTATTGATCTATCTATCTGTCTGTCTATCTATCTATCTATCTATCTGTCTATTGATCTATCTATCTGTCTGTCTGTCTATCTGTCTATCTGTCTGTCTATCTGTTCACATTTGCCCAAAAAGTCTGGTTTTTTCAAACTCGCCAGACAGTCCGTCAAAACAGTGTTTGCCGAGTGTTCTAGGCTGCGATGTAATCAGCTTTAAGAGAAGGATGTCATATCTACAATTTGGAAAACGAACTATGAGAAATGGTAATATATACATGGAAATTTCAAGCAAAATGTCTCAAGGAGAGTGGTTCAAAACCCTCTACGAAATTTCGAAAAAAAAAGAAACTTTCGTCGGTTAGGCAGAGGATGATCGTGAATAAAATTTACACAGAAATTACCAAAGCACAGCCAGGGTCAAATGATTGGGGACATATTTTGCTTATACGTCATCGATATCACATATGAGGTGCCTATTCAGTGTTTTCAGCAGGTGGAGACTTGGCCTGGGGACAAAGGCTTTTCGTCCGCACTGCAGGCAGGACTATCTAAGTCGAGCGCCATAATCGGATGACGTCTCTCGTACCTGGAAACTTTTTGCCTTATACCCCCCCCCCCCCCCACCACCACCCCAGATTTTCCGGGTGTCCTAAGAGCTTCATGTATCCATCTCCATATCCACAACCTTGAAGTAGGGCGTTCATGCCTTCAATTTCTCAATTAATTTCTGTGGAAAAATGGTAATAATTGGGATTGCTATGCTCTAGAATAGGTATGCTATCGACACGGTTATTTTCTGACAAAGTTAATTCAACAGTATTTACTTTCTACCGATAACAGTTTTTTTTTTTCTTTTTGAAAGAGTTTCAACTAGCAGGTGACCTGAGACAAAATCTGGTGCAACTATTTTACATCTCGTGCAGTGTAGGGTGGACTTTAGGCTAGGGGGTCAACTCTTTTTGTCGTGAGTGAAGAGGTTTTTGTCAGAAATGTTTTCCTCCACATGCGTAAAATTTTGTAACGGGACGTAACATCGTCAAAATTACATCAATTGCCTCAATTTTCACACTGCATACACTTCAACCTTTCTGCTTCGATATCCAAGTCACAAAAAAAATCCAACTTTTTTAAGATATTGAAAAAAGACCGACTGTGATCGCCTTTCATCGGTGAACCTTTGGTTAGATAGGGTTTGCTACCTGTAAAAATGAACAACAACATTCATTCAACCGTACAACCAATTTCCCAACTCTCTGTCTTCCTTTACAGCGCCCTCTGTACGGACTCTCTTTCCTTTGTAGGCTAGTTGAAAGTTTGAGAATCTGCTCCCCCCCCCCCTCAAAAACAAAAAGGAACAGAAGAGAGAAGAAAAAAAGAAAAAGAAGTTCTCCATTCAATGGGGGAAAAAAGGCAGAAATGAAGGGAAACAATTTTACAATTGTGAAAGGTATGACCGTTTTCCAAAACTAGGCGAGATTAACTTAAAGTCGACCCAAAATTTCTGGGGGAATCTAAAAGCAAAGTTGCTAAAGGAAGTAACCCATCACACCAAGCTTCATTTTTGGCTGGGGGTAGGCCTTAGCAAGATCTTCAATTGGTTTTGCTCTTTCGTTGGCGGGAAAGCTCGAAAGATGCAGAGTAGCTCATATCACACAGCATAAACAGGGCCTAGTACTGTTCAGGGGGTTAGTACACTGTTTTATTTTTAATATTACACATGTGAAGGAGTTGTAGCCAGGGTGTGTTAGGGACTAGAAGTAAAAAGTTGGGAGAGCTGAAACCATCCTGGGCTATGAGTGACTACGTTTCAAATATAGATGGATCACTGATGTGTTACAGATTTACGTCGATGGTAAAAATTAACGCGTATCCGAAGCGCGCAATACTATTCCTCAGTTACCTTTCCTCAGTTACCCCCACCCCCCCCCCCCGACACCACAGAGGACAGGAGTATCAGGTTGCCGTCTACTATGCAGATATGTCTCCTCTGGAGATATGACAGTAAGCGAAGTGCCAACATCGTTTGTCTTTCAACGAACGTAGGAAATTTCCGGATAAAACTGCCTTGCAGATTGCAAATCAGTGGCACTTCCCTCTGCCTTTCTTAACGCAGATTTAGAATTTACACTTTCACTATGAATGGTTAATGCTATGTTTGACGTTTCTGATTGTCCAGCAAGTCATCCCCGCTCCCCCCCCCCCCCCCCCACACACACGCACACCTTTGAGGACTCCAGTTCCACCGCCGAATAAAAAAAGAAAATTTTAATTGTCATATGTATTGGAAGTCTGCAAAATTGAGATAGAAAAATGTTGTCCCAAAACCCCACACTATCAATTGAGTTTCTCACTACCCATTAAATATATTTGATAGCGAAATCCATCTTCAAAGTCATTTTGAAGGTCTATTTGGATGATAACTTAATCATTTCATTGTTGAGACAGCCACGATACCTAAAACGTAGTACTGTACGTAAACTCTAGCCTAACTGCCTAACACAATTGACACAACTGAGCTGCCACACAAAATTATTGTAACAAAGGGTTGTATCGGTATATTAGTGAGAGTGTCAATAAGGATGGCAGTTGACATGTACACTTTTACAAAAGACTTGTGGCTAGATGGATCTGGTCTTTTGTCAAAAGGACAAAACAAGACGTCGGTAAACCAACAGCCTTGGGGGGTTGGCGACTCAATACCAAAGATCTAAATTCATCTTCATATATCAGCTCACACTTTCTTTTCAAAGCCTGAGTTTTACCCCTATTCTCGTACTTGAATTAACCGAAAGATGACGAGGCAACTAAAAACCTAAATTTCACGGTTGTTTCACTCGAATAGCCCGGTTGCCAAACCTCCCACTGCTCTGACAGCCTTAACCAGAAGGTGATGTGCGTATTGGCTTTGGCGGGAAAATTACAGTTTCGATAAAAGTTACCATTGTGAATTACAGCCTGTATTGTGTACACACTTTGCATGCATATAAAAGAACCGATTCATTTCAACCGCGTACCACAGTACGTCATACGCGGTCGTCATTCGGCTTATAAAATCATCACTCAGAATAAATAGAGTAGCCAGTTTCGAAATGCTTTTAATTTAATATGAAGATAAGTACGGTACTATACACATATAGACAAGTCTTATAAATCAGCTGAAACGAAGGTCACAAAAAATTTTATTTTTTTTCCCTTATTTTTCTTATTTTTTTTTCTGCGAACCAATGGCAGTGAGTAACCATAGAAAGGACAAATAGTAAAACTTGCCTAATTTGATTAAGATGAATCCAAACAGGACTTGCGACAGTTTTTTTTTTTTTTAAATTTTAGTCCGAGTTGGACAATTAGGTTAGAATTTTTATCTTTCATCTATTGCATCTAGTCTATGTAGGGAAATAATCAGTCCATGTCTGGGAAGTGCTTGGGAATACAAACTACAGGCATTGTACAGCCATGTCGTTAACTTACGAATGTGTTCCTAGCTACATATGTTCACTTAATGATATGTAAATGGCGGGAAAAGACAACCACAAATGTGTCGACGAAGGAAGCAGAGCTTTCTTATTTTTTTTTTTTTTAGGTGTTAGGTGTGTGGAGAGGAATGATCAATATTGTTTCGTAATTGTTTGTTTCCCTTTTCTTTTTTTTTTCTAAAATTGATTGCTAAATGTAATACCACCTCACCGGGGTGACGTCGTAACTTGCCAGTAGAAATATAAAAGACGAGGGATAGTGTTTATCACTTAAATACAGGGAAAAAATGAGAAAGGGAAGATCGCTTAATATTTTATTGATCTTGTCTTGCTGTTTTTTTCTTCTTTTTTTTTGCTTTATGTTGTTTTTGTTTGTTTGTTGACTTGTTGTTACAGTCGGTATATTCAAGTTTGTCTTTTAATATCTCATCCCTATACATGTAATGTACGGTGTGAGATATTGTAGTTGCTTTGGGACGTTAGAATGTGTTATGGCCATGGTAACATTATGTACTATTGATATATGATACATGGGGGTCTAAGATGGTGTGGTGCTTAAGATAAAGTGGAACCCCCCATTAGGGTAGGGGTCAAAAGGTGTGAAGATGTGTGTGTCTGTGTGTGAGTGTATGTGTATGTGTGTGCAAACTAAAATTTCAGTAATTTGTGTCCGTAACTCCTCCTAAACCACAAAGCCGATGAGGATCAAAGTTCCTAAATAGATGATCAATAATCTGAAGTTGTGTCTCCCCGACAATTTAATTTCAGAGGTCAGAGATCAAATTAGTGAAAATCTTATTTTGTAATTTGTATTTCTTAATCCAAAATGACTTTTTTCATGGGACCTTCAAATATATGACCGGTATACAAGATCCTATTTAAAAATCATGTTTGTGAGTGTTTTGAGGTCAAAGGTCAAGTTCGGAGGTCAAATTTGACACCGAAAAGTTTGCGTCCAGAACTCCTCCTGGACGGCAAGGACGATGAGGATCAAAGTTGGTAGACAGATTATCCATGGTCTGAAGTTGTGTCTCCTGTCAAAATGTAATGTCAGAGGTCAAAGATCAGACTGTAAAGGTCAAATTATTGCAAATCTTAGTTTTGCTGTATTTCTGAAAAGAAAATAGGACGTTTAGAATATACCAACATGACACAGAAAGAAAATAGTTTAATCATTGTTAAACCATCAGTCTCCTCAGTCAATAAACAGCTGCCAAAGGTTCATCTCCTCAAAACATTATGCGTGTGATGAGTAACGGGAGATGCATAATTGGAATTTTGAAAAGTTTGGCTGAACAAATTAGGGCTGAGCAACAAATGTTTGAACCGAATTTCTATCTGTGGGATAGTTCTTGAAAAGAAGGCTACTGTCCTTCCGTGTTTTAAATAATCTATCATTCTGTGTCCACAAACATTGGTTTTAAAAATATGGTTGTTTTCTGTGAAGCAAACGCCTTATTTCCTTTTCATCTAAAATGGTATTAACATGGGACATTCAAATACATAACAAGAATAAAAAATTTCATCTAAAAATCATGTTTGTATGTGTTTTGAGGTCAAGCTCAAGGTCAAAGGTCAAATTTGACACCGGAAAATTTGAGTCTGTAACCCCTAGATTGCAAAGCCGATGAGGGTCAAAGTTGGTAGATAGATGACCCATGGTCTGAAGTTGTGTCTCTCGTTCAAATTTAAGGTCAGAGGTCAAAGGTCACAGGTCAAATCTATAATCGGCAAAATGCTTTGAAAATGTGTGTCGCGATTTCCTTCCAGACAGTAACTCTAATGAACTTCAAACTTGGTCGTTAGGTATACCTGGTAATGATATGTAGTGTTCAACCGATCGGTGAGGTCATATGTGACTATGGCACATAAAACAGTACGGTAGGTTCTGTTAACACAAGATGCAACATTACTTATTAGATCTTTGCTTTTCCATACAATATGACTTACTATTTCAACCTATGTCATCATGTTTGGATTGAGCGGTTATAATCATCACAATGTCTTTTTCCTAAACTTTTGACAATACCCCTACTCAGTATGTTTTTTACTAGTACATGTCGTGTATACACTAGCCAAGTAATTTGGTTGTTTGCAGTACGTTTGGGCGGGAAGAGAAATTGAGTAATGCAAACAATTGTAATGTGTTTCTTAGAACTATTAAAAAACGCGCTGATCTGAGAAGTAAAGGAAATCAAAGGATTACTTTCACGCACACGCGATCTGCGTGGGAATATGTACTACGATGCGCACTCGTGACTGCCACATTTACACAACACTTGCGCGTTATTTACACAAATACAAATTTAAACCAATATGTTTTCTGCAAGAGGTCTAACAATGCACAGAACAATGTTTGTCTAAGAAACAATTTATTATTCTGACCCCCCCCCCCCCCCCCGTTTGTTTGCTAATCCAAGCAACAAGAACAAGTCCAAACTACAAACATTTTACTTTTGAGGAGCTCATTTTGATTTTCTACAAACAAGACATGGCCATATAGGGAGATTGAAGTGATCGTGCAATGTAACAAAAAGAACTATTAATATATTTTAATCAAATAGGTTGTGTATGAATGACAAAAAAGCCCCCTTTTTATAAACCTACCAGGTACAATTCTGATTTACTGTATTTTGCTTTTACTGTATTCTGTTATTTAGAATAACTAAAACAGATTTTATGAAAAGTAACTTTTAGAAAACGACACACACACACAAATAAATCGATAGATTTGAAGAATTTCAGCTCCGAGTAAGTTAACCACAGTTTAATAGGACGGCGCATGCACACTCTCCTGGATCATGATGTGAAATTTTAGTAATTTAGATACATTTCGGAATAAATGTACGTTCCGGTAATTAATTCTTACTCATCCAGGTTTAATCGTATAAGGAGTTTTACGTATTAAGAAAACTTATATTTCATTTGAAGTTCAAATTATTTGCTCGACACAGTGGACCTGAAACATTTTTTTTTTTTTTTTTACTTTTGGTAAGGTTGCAATTTTCTACAAATTGGCAAAATATACTATACAATAGTGTTGACTTGTTCTTCTTGTCTTTAATCATTCAAAATGTTAACCCTGTATACGTTTACAACCACTGTTCTCGTGCTGTGATACTCTTTGTTGCTTTTCTTCAGAATATCATTCAGTTTGTAGTTTATCCCTAAAAAAATGCAATGCTTTACAAAATCCTCCCTGGATCTATATCCGTGTGGTTGCATGTGCTTCTGTTACCTCTTCTGCAGGACAAACCGTTTCTTTGACGATTATATATAACCACCTTCAAGATTAGGGCAACTAATGGAGTCCTAATTCATTCTTTCTACTGAACAGTAAAAAGAATGCAGAATCCTCAACTGCTGTTGGCCCATTTCAGTCAGGTGACCGTGCATTATTCTACAGACAAAACTCACTCGAATTTAGAGTGAAGTCCCCCCCCCCCCCCCCCGCGGATGACATCACTGGATGCACTGAGCGTGCGTCCTCATACATCCCGTGCATTAGCCCCTGATCGTTCATTATCCTACGGTTAATGCACAGTCCAGAGTTGATTAATCTTCCATTCAGTTATAAGTGTTGTAAAAGCTGCATGACTTGCACAAACTACAAAACCATTTCAAACAGCCCGCATATATCATATCCTTCCATAACTATATGAGGGAACTTCTCTGATTATATGTAACGAAAAAGACAAAGAAGAGTTCATGAACAGGTATGTGATTGTCGTTTTTAAAATGATATTTTGTGTATTTCTTTTTGTCGTTATCTGTTGATAAATCTGCATTCCGATCATTGCTAATTTCTGTTTTCAATAGTAATTGCATTATGTACGCATTCTATATAACAGTGTTTTGTAACACAATTTTTAGGAATAGTATAAACATCATTGGTAAAAAACTTACTTTAATACATTGCCATTGAGACGATATCCCCATAGGAAGCCTCTTACACACTTTCAAGAAAAATAGACTAGCTACATAATAAACGAACGTGGGGTACGGGAATACATTTTTGGAAGCGTTAGTTATGGGTTATAGGGTTGGCACTTCACTTTTCTTGTGGTTATTTAGGGGTAACAGGAGAGAGTATTATATAAATACAGGGAGTCCACAAAGGGCTGGTAACCACTGCTTTAGACTTAAATATAAAAGCTTCTATTAGCTTGAATGTGTGAAGACGTGGAAAGTGGTTTTGTCTTTCTTTATTTTAAATTTGTTATTTACTGTTCTTTTCTAGAATTCGGAAGGAATTTTGTCTGTAATGTATGCAGTTCTTGTAGTAAATACCACAGAAATGTGTTTCGCTATTGAAAAGCCTACGTCTACCTGTTTCTCTACAGTAATCGGCAACTGGTGATGGTGATTAAAAGAATAGTATACAAAATGATAAACTGGAGTGTCTCAAGAAAAATTTGTATTGACAAAAAGATAACAGATTTTTATCGTAATCAATAAAGTATGATTAATGTTTTTTTATTGCAATAACATTCTAGAATTGCTGGTAAAGGAACTTTTTGTGCCATTACATTTACAAGCTTTCTATCCCAAAATACCAAATTAACTGCAAAGAATGACAATGAAAATGTAAATTAAAATGAATAGAAACATTGCACTCCCACAAATGTCCAAACCCGTTAGCCTTTTATAAAGTCCATGCATAGAAAGTACTATTAACCCCTTGGCCCACTTCCTCCACCCCCATCCCTCCCAAAAAAAAAAGGAAAGAGAGAGAGAAAATGTTTGCAATTGATTGTTGAGGTATGTAAATTATTGTAGAATAATCCCGAGTGTGATGTGGCAGTCATTAGTGGAGGAACTGCATGATTTTCCATACATGGCAAGCGGATTACATCATCATACAAAAACTAAAAAGACTGATTAAGAAGCATCTTCGACATTCATAAAATTTATTGTTTTGTCATTTTTTTCTAATTTTACTGATGAATTTGCATATTAAAAGGACTATCATAATAGCCAAAAAGCAGCAGAATAAAAGCATAGTATTTTGTTCTGTCTGCTAAGATTATTTTTTTTAAACGCCTTTCCCCAATCAGCTGCTGTAATTTAATTCAGAGAAACGAGATATGTATACGTCATTAACAGAAAATATAACTTAAAGGTAATGCAACTGCATGGATTTGTCAGATCTGTCTGTGAATTCAACTTTGTTAGAACACCCTGCACAAGCAATCCCCATTAAATGACATATATATATATATATATATCCTCCATCTTTAAAGTTTTTCCCATTTTCCCTTGAAGTTTACAGAGGACCATATCCACCTTTGTTCGTCTGCCGTGTAATTGCCATTTTTACTATTCCCTCCTTGTACGTTTTTTAACGATTCCGTACCTCCACATCCAATGTGCCATATTTCGTTCGTGGTATCATGGTATCACATTGACCAACGTGACAACAATAGACTAGTCGTGATTTCACAGTTTGTGGTAATATTCGAAAAAAGGATTCGACGATGTGTCAATTACGTCGCCATTTTCTCCTCTATTGATCGAAACTGTTTTGTATCCTGGTATAGAGCAACAAAGATGGCCACCCTCAGCGCACCCCTCAAGGGTAACACACCTCTGATAGGAATGGGCTTGTAACTATCTTCCCCTCAACGATTATTCAGTATATAGGGAGCGGTTTGGACTGCTGACCTTCATGTAGAGGTCACAATCTTTCAATAGTAAAAGCCCACTCTTCTCAGCCAAATACATTGCACAGATAATTTCAACAATGGTCTAGTCGACACCTTCCTTTTCACGCCTGTGGTTCTTCACAAAAGCACTGGTATAGCATTGATGATTATCGTTAATATTTACGATTAATTGTGAGCATACATATACCTCGTATGGTATACTGAAAGAAAGAATACCATCGTGGGAATAGAGACAAGCCCTCTATAAAAACCAGCTCGCTGTAAAAAGAGATTCTAAACAACAGAAGGCGTGAGAACAGGTGTCGAAGTTAGCGCTTGGCTCACATGAACGCTGCCAAGAGGTCTGGAGTGCCACAGAGCAGTGACTATACTGTGTGTGTGTGTCCATATACTTGCATGGGCCATTATCTACAGTTAAAATCTGCCGGTGGAACCAGCCACGCACAAAGACCGTCTCCATTTGAAAGCATTTTAGTTTCACTGTGCAATTAACCAACTCAGTGAATCAATTAAGACCACGTTTTGGGGATACCTTGAAGAGAACTGGTGGCACAAAGGCGTCGTCCCTGTTGGTGATGCACTGAGACGAGGATCGAACCCTTAGCATTTCGGAGCCTAGCCATATCAAAAGACGAAGTGACCATCACTCTATACCTTTTAAACTTTTTTATTTTACTCACGTTCCATCGACCGTTTCACACATTTTGTTTTGGACATCAGTGCTTCTGTGAATGCTAGATGATACTCCGCGGAGGGATACCAAAGAAGGCTCTCAAATGCAACTCAACGGGCTAAAAAAGGCTGATCGGTGGTAAGCTATCAGTTTGCTTTTTTCATATTTTATGACGTGATTCAGCACATACTTTCATTTAACAATTTAAATCGCAAGTTGAAACAATCTTTTTTGCTCTTTTTTTTTTGGCAGTGTAACGCACCCTGCCGAACTCGAAAGTTAAGTCATGATCAATACGGTATATAACAGACAAAAACTCTAAGAGAGAGGGAGAGAGAAAAGAGTCGAAACTGTGTTACTATTATAAACTTTTTACTATGAAGTTATAAACTATTATATCAAAAGTTATACGATATCTTCCTATGTAAAAACAAATAACAAGAGAAAGGATTTGCGCTACAAATTACAACTGATATAACGAGACTTGGGTATCACTGACGTCAGTGAATTTGGGTAGCATGTTCTGTGACGTCGCTGCCACTCACAGCTTGATTTCATTCAGGTCTGTTTTATGTCGGTGAAGATGATAACCGCTGATTTGGAAAAAGGTCTGTTGATCCAGTTTTTTATTGTGTACATGCCAAATTCTCTGCAAACTAATAGTTATAAGCGTTGGATTTTATCGTGTTAGGCTACGTGTAAAGGATAACACGATAACATGATAAGATAATACGGTGATGTTACAATTCAGGGGTAAACTTGAAATTTATGCTATAGGCTGTGAGGAATATATAAATGTGTCAACAAGTCAAACAACTGATCATGGTTGATGTGTGGTCAGTCAGATCAGAGAATAATGAAAGAAATGTTGTCAGGCTCAGCGAGGACCAACTGATGTATTCGCAAACGTAAAAGATCCTCATTGACCAAGTAAGTGTATGTGAGGTAAGTGGTTTAGTAATCAATTAATAAGTCAGTATCGTAATACATGCACCCTAAATCACAAATACATGATAAATAAAAAAACACTGATACTTCTTCGTCGGCTTGCTTTCAGTAGACAATCAGAATATCGGAATGACCTGATGTTACATGCACCCAAACTTTAAAATGCAAATTTTCTGAAAAGTGTCATTCATGTACACATGTAAACAATATTGTCCTGAAATCTTCCTCTAAAATCTATAGCAATTTGAAATAGATCTATTTACAATTGACTGAATCTATTTAGGATCTATTTTATTAACTTTTTTAATTGAAAATGTCGTGCACGATTAAACTACAAAGCTTTAACGTGCAGATTCACGCATATCGGAACAATGTATTAAAGACGTCATTGTACTCTATTCATGACAAGTTTTATACTTGAGCAGTGGCTATTCTACGACACTAAATTCACACAAAATTCTTCCCACGATATCTCTAAAGATAATCGTGATATATATATATATATATATATATATATATATATATATATATATATATATATATATATATATATATATATATATATATATATATATATATATAATAACCATACAAGGCTGTTTAAGTTGGTAAGGGATCTCCATTGCTTATTTTTCGTAACAAGTTGTGTAATTATACCTTACTAATTGAATTTATTATGGAAAGATCAACATTTGCATATTTAGATATACATATGTGTATGTGACGCTTTGCGGTCGTCAGCTACATCCCTCGGACATGTAATTAAATTTATCAGCGACAAGGTTGCATCAATGGATCTCATACTGTCCGTGCAAAATGACATCTTAACTCCATTATTTTGTTGTTGTACAGTGTACATTACCAATAACCTGTATATGTAGGATAACTTCCAATTTATGTGAGGTGAAAATACTATCAGCGTATATAAACTGAAAAGTTTAACTTGTCGAGAATTGTTAAACTTTTGCCATGAAGATTCTGGCATAAAATGGGAAAAGTTTACAAGTATCGGACAAGAAGAAGAAACATGATAATGTGGTTCTAATAGATTACTGTAGTAAAATAGGTGAGAAGTAAGTAAATCGAAGAATAAGTGCAAATAAAGCGTTTTAAATGCATGCATATGAAATACTTTATATATAAGTGTTCATAAAACATTAAGAGGAAAGCAGTTGCAAGTCCAAAGAAATCAGATTTTTTTTTTATTGAATTTAAACATAATGTGTTTTGACGATACCATATGTTCTTTTGAAAAACTCATTTTTTTTCCAAAACGTCTCTCTAATGAAAAGATCAAAGAAGGACCTCCAGGAGACGAAGGGAACTATCCATCATTTTTGGTAACGATGTGACATTTTACAGTATCAAACTGTGGAAATCAAATCCAGAATAAGCAAAACGAAACGGAGATAAAAACTATTAAAGATAGTAAGAATGGATTTTCTAATGAACGTATATACCACCTGTGTATTGATTACAACTTTGTCTACAAAACAAATTGTGCTGTTATGTTACCATACATACCGATACTACAGTACATAGTAACATGTATTTGATGTTATATACGCGACAGCACATACATGTATATTACACCCTTTTTCATAAATTAACCTCAGGTGGACGGTGACATCGAATCTGCGCATGCGCAATGTTCTAGGCACAATCCTATAACCTTGTCGTTATATGTGCCAGAATATCTGCTAGAATGAGCTATTCCATCTGTGACGTCATAACAGGATTCATCATAGAATAATCCCAACATGTCCTCCTTGAATAGTTCCGTATAACACAGTGCCACAGTAGTTTCGACATGTTTCAATTCGTTACAACGGTTAGGAGATGTACACCAATTGTTTTTTTGCTTTTTTTTATCCCGCGTTATTTACGTTAATCTTTGATTTGTCGTCATTTTATCTTGTTTTCTCTGCTTTCCTTCTTCTGTTTAATTGAAGAAATGTGTGCTTTTTTTTTTTTTTTTTTTTTGGTAAAAATCTTCCAGTCACCATTTCGTAGGAGGGTGTAATACACAGTTTTTATGTTTTGTTTTGTATTGGATCACATAGAGTGCAACACATGCTGTGATGAGTTACTACGTTTGCTGCTCTATCTTACAACAAAGTGACTGTCATATTTTTGGAGGAAATGTTACATCCATCTACTATTACTTTATTTTGGATTCTCCTCTCTTCACGCTCTTATTTTTGGTCATATTGTTTCTTTTATAAGAATATTACTTTGTATATGATCACAGGGTAAAAGTTCATTCGTGGAATTATATGGAACATTATACAACGGCGTTCACTGCCCGTAAATTAGCAAGACTTAAACACAGCCTCAACCGATTTGGGCGTGATTATGTTGAGATGGTAGTACTCTAGCCTGTCCATTTTCGTTGCTTTTTCTTAAGCTCATTAACGAGGAAAAATATGAATCGTCTGATCTTCAAAAGACCTGAATGGTAAGAATTTATCGTTCCATTTCCATTTTTCCAGCTTTTATCGTTTACGTTCCTTCAAACTTAATGTTCTCGCACGTCAAAAATAAGATTTATTGAAACCATTTTTTACAATAAATGACCACCTTCTGACAAGAACTGACTCTGCCGTTAACAGAAATCGTTGCTCGGTACCTGATATTAAGATGGCTTCTGTTCTCTCATTCATTTACAATAGCTGGATGACAAAAGTTTCTCTTATTACTTCAATTAATTACATTCAATTTGGAGAGAACATAAGTTTACAAAAGTTCATGGTTATTTATTTAGGCCTATTTGTAGCCTAGGTTTTGGATAAAAATTGCATATACGAAGTTTAATTTATAAATCTAGAGTTAATATCCTTCAAAGAAGAGAGCAGTTAAGAGACAAGTGTTTCTGCATCTCTTACTTCTTTACAAATTTAACACTTGATAAGTGTGTCTACTGTTTTTATTTAAAGCGGGGATCTATTTATTTCTGAAAATAATTTACACTCTCTTTCCTTCAGTTTTTTTTTCTTCGGAAAGAACCATACACGTACAGCCCATGAACAAGTTACAAAGAAAAAATGACTTGACCAACAATTTTGAACAAACATTCTGTATTGAAAAGAAAACGTGGTTTAAATCTGAAATTTTCTTGACAGTGGGACAAAATCTTAAATACAATTGAATATAAACTATGTTTTCTCATAACTATGAGCATTAAATGACCAACCTTTTCTTTTTTACGCACGTTTTTTTATTTATTTTATTTTATCCTTGCATTTCTAATTTTTCTTACTCTCCTATAGAAATATCATCTAACGGTACATGAAACCTTTGTACTGATTGCTCTTTGTCATTCAAAGTGACTTTGACAAAGGTGTTTTTAATTGACTCTCAGAAACCGTTATTAAACTTTAAAAGTCTATGTGCAATAAGAGCTTGGTGTTGTAGTTTTTCTTCTTTTATCACTTGAAAAACAAAAACAAATAACATCAAATTGTAACAAATTCATCATCAATGGAACATATTTCTTTAAATTTTCATTTGGTAATTTAAATGAAAGTTTGGAATGACTGTTGCCTTCGTAATACGATTTCAAAAATAGTTGACAGGTGAAATAACAACTAAACCTTACGTAAATGATGTTGTTAAAATACATACGTTTTTGAGTTAATATTTAACGTCGATGTGTGAATTTTCAAAGGGATTGAACCGGTTCTATCATCGTCATTCAACAAAAAGTGCAATTCAAATTTCAATGTGGTGTTGCGTACCATATTAAATACTATAGTGTATTGTCTTTCAAGTCAAACAGAATATCTGAAATCCTTTCAATCGTCACTGCATGGTTCCTTAATTCATACTATAACAGAAGTTCACATTTTCATTCCAACTTCAAAACCAAAACTTAAGCAATAAGAGCACGTACACAAGCCGTAAATACGACTCAGCAAACACCTACTTAATGTAACATAAATATGTTATGTCAATATATTGTTGTAGTTGGTTACTTTTATACGTAACTAAAACTGAATAAATGAGACTTTATACTGAAAGACTTCTTACTTTATTATAAGTTTGATGTTATATTTATAAATATCATCTCAAATTCCTCATCCATTGATCCTAATTATTTCTGATCCTCACTGTGATGAGATTATCCAAAAACATGTAACGAGACTTTTAAATTTGAGGCTTCCTTGAAACTGGTAAGAGCTCATTCAAATTGGTTGTTTCACAGCAGAAAAGTACAACTCTCAACCTTAAACACGACAAAATTTTCAAATACTTCTGTAAATGTGATCTGATCGCCATAGCCGATTTGGTTTTAGAAATTAGAAATCTACCCGCACGATTGTAAAAAAAAAAAACTTTCATCAAAATCGTTGTGCTATTCCTCTAAAGTAGACCACCTCAAAGATACGTTACAAATAAATGAGCAATTTTGGACTATATTGTTTCCCATATGGTACGACCATGAGTTCGATTTAATTTGCATATTCGTACACCAAGGAATGTTGTTAGTAAGACAAACACGAACAGAGTTATCTCGACATGGCCAGTTCCATAATAAATTACAGTTCCGGCAATAAATACAACCGAATATTTAAATTTATTGGGGAAAAAACATATTTTAACCAATGCCTTAAAATTCCAGCAGAAGTCCTTTTACATGAAAATGTGAAAAAAACTCTATCTAATAACTGGAAGATTTAGATCAAACTGGAACGAACAAAGACTGAATTGAAACCAATAACAAAGGGCATTGACAGAAGGGTTGACAGTCTAATGCGTTCCTTTCACTAAACGTAACTTGTATGTTTTGTCGCTAAAACGGCATACAGTCTGCATTTCCGAACATGATATTATTAATGCAGAGGGGTATTACATGCAGCAGATATACGCTGTACTAAAAGTGACCGTACAATCGAAGATATACGTTCAGACAATAGTTTAATAAGTAAACCCAGAAAGTACAAATTTCGTTGAAATTATTGATTAATCACAGTTCATCCAGTTAAGCCACCAAGAGGCTTAACAGTGTTATGAATAATTTACACTATAAAGCAGCTTAGGCTTCGGCTTCTGATGGATCCTATCATATCTATTCCTTAAGTGTAACTCTTACAGTTGTAACAATGGATGATGCACTACGCATCTTCTCCTTCTAAATAATGCAAAACTCCACACACAGTTCAAACACAAAATGGTGCTCTTTTTTTCTAATACCCCTACAGAGAAGTTGTTGAAGCAAGAAAGAATATTTCTCTTTGCATATACTTATATCAATATATCAATTGTACACAAAGAGCAAGAGTTATGAGTCATTTTACGACGTGTAAAACAAAACTAGAAACAAATACGTTCTGATTAGACGATCTATACAAACACTAAACCAGTCATATGCTGTATTGGAAATATTTTATGGTGTGAAGTTTACGCTGGATTGTCTGTATATATGTATATATATATATATAAATTTCGAGCCCAATAATAAGTTTGGGTAACAGCTGTTGCAGACCGGAAAAATCAATCTCGTGTTTGTCGTCTCGTCGAAATACTTTTAGTTCAATTAAACGCCTATGCTTAGAAACAACTACTAGAGAATGTTTTCAGAACAACCAGCAGTGTTAGATAATGTTACAGTTAGGGTAGCCTTTTGTAACACATCTCCAATGGAAAGTACAGTATACCACATGGTTGTTGAAAACGTGACTATCTGGCCTGCAGCCTGTATCAAAGATAAATCTAAAGAATTAAAAATGAATTTACCCATGACAGTGCTATATATATACCGTCGCAAAATTAAAGATTTAGATAGGGCAAATGTATTTGAATATTTTTATATGTACACGTGGGATTTAATCTGGAGTATCATCGATTTCTGTGTCACTTATAGTAAACTGCATATTTTACTTTTCTATTCTATATGTAAAAGTATGTCTCTATTTTGAAATTTTGAAAACTGTATTCTGTTTTGGCCTGGGTACGGAGCCCTGGAGCTAATACTTAACAATTGAACGGAGCAAAATCCGGATTCCTTTGTCCTGAGAGAGAGGTATGGAGAACACTAGTAGTGTGAAAGTCACTAAATGAAGTGTGATTATGTCACGTGACAGTTCGTACGTTTCTTACCACCTGTTCAAAGACGTTCTGCATCTGTTCGATTGAACTGGCCGTCTCAGCATGAATCACACGAATACAACAGATGTATCATTAAAATCTTATGGACTTTTGAACTGGATCTGTGTTGGGGATATTTTTCGCGGAACTAGTCCAACGTCAAATGGCTGTTTGATGTACATGTGCTTCTTCTTCTGTTAGAACGAAAGCCCTGTCAATCGAATACGATTTTGAGAGGATCGGTGGGACTTTCGTTCGATTAGAAGCAGAAGTTTTCATCTTGAAGAAACCATATTGTGCTCTTCGAAGACCATGAATTTTAAAGACAAATATGAGCAGTCCAAAGTGTATGATAGCCTCCTGGAATCTAAGGAAAATCTTCTTTCTCTTTCGTGGATTGAAATGGATAAAGTTTGTGACGACTACAACTCGATTGGCCGACAAAACACGTATCCTTTTCAAATAGTCGTTACACGGGAACATCCTTGTATTTGTTTTAATTAAATACAAAGAATAATATTGACATATGATATAAAGATTTCTTTATTCACGACTCGTCTTCAGTAGATTTTAAATTTTAAAATTAACTAACGATTTCATAATTCTTATTTGTTTAAAACAAAATGAAAATGTGATATTTTTATGAAATCCATTTAAAATATGACGAGATCTGAAAAAAGAAGTGCTTATACAGGCCGGTCCTGCAATTAAAGAGCAAAGAGATTACTCGTGAGTCTAAAATATGACACATGTAAAACATTAGACAAGAGCGAGGAAAATGCAAAACTAAATAAAAGAGAACAAAAAATAAAAAAAATGTTTTTACATTGGCAATAAACATGCAAAACAACGATAATCAACTAATTATACATATTGCACAGAGCAGAAGACATTTAGGAAACATTTTTAATCCATGGATTGATAGGTAATATTTTAGACAGCCTAAGAAACCAACAAGGAGCAACATAATAGAGTCTTAATACAACTTGAGCTGTTTTTTTTTTTTTAAATGAGAGTACATGGACTATTTCTTTTAGGGTATAGTTGTAAACATTGAAGTTAATGGGAAAATAGTGATGAATCTTGAAAATATCAGGAAGAAAATTATTAAAATATGCTTGTACATGAAGATACATAGATGGTTCTTGAATATATTTTGAATCTAAAGAATTTGAAGTTGAGAAATCAAAAGGGAAAGTATTGGTGAGAAAAATACATTGAATAAAAATACGTACTACTTTGTACTGCATAACATGATTTTCAATGGTATGTGATGAAACGCTACCAAGACAATATTACAAAATCATATTTAAGAAATAACTATTCAAATATGTAACTGGACTTCGAGAGTTTTAACCACTCTTTTTCAGCTTACATCTTTTAAGACCTTTCCAGTTTTGCTGGGAACCTAGTTAAAGTCCTTGGAATTTTACTTTTCTTCTGAATTAACAAACATTATCCAATTTAACATCATTCTTATTCTTGGAATAGTATTGATGAGGATGCAAAATTACTTCAAGCAACTGAAAGATAATTTATTAACCTTAATCTAAACCAATCACAAGCAAAGTCCATTTTCACGTTTAAGACTTGTGCAAAATACAATAGGCCTCTCTTGACTTGAACAAGATACTAGTGTCGTCAACAAAGAAACAAAACTTGAGTTCTTACCGCATGAATGAAAATAATTGATGTAAATTAAGAATAATAGAGGGTCTGATTAGGATAGAATCATGTTTAACAACAAAAATGCTTATAAGTTGAATGGATACCATGGACGTGTACTACTGACTATTACTAAAATAGTTATAAAACCAATCATGAACATTACCAGGAATGCTTTTGCCAGAGAATGTTGTAATTGACTGTGTAAAAAACTTGTGAAAGATCACGAAATAACCCAAGTGTTTACTTCTGCTCACTGTTCAACCGTTCAGTTATGTATGTAACATCATGATAGAAAGTTAAAAACCTTGTAAGCAGTATAGTTTTCACAAACTTTAAATTGACTTGAAGAATGAATGTTATTCTTATTAAACAAAATGATAAGACGATTGAGGACAACGTTTTCGAGACGTTTTTTTTTTCGAGACGTTTTTGAGAAACAGATTAGTACAGGTATTGGTCTAATTATGGACGGTAGGTCTACACAACTTCCATAATGATCTTGACGATCAGTTTGAATAAAGTTATAGACTGGTTAATGTAAATTACGTCAGTATATGAGCACGGTATTTGAAGAGACGTGAGCAAGCAAGTTTAAGTAACACCATTTCCTTGGTAATACCAACTATGTCGATTTTACTATATTGCTAATACAATTCAGAACTGTGCAGATTCTATCAAGGTTCTTCCACGGGCTGCGAGTTTTTACATAAACCACGTTAATGTCAGGCCTAATGGTTTGGACTGATATCTAGGATAGCAAAAAAAAAAGGTACCCTAGATCCTATGGAGACTCAGTGATACCATTATTGTCACAATTTTCGTCATCATCATTAATGACATTATTTAGCTGAGTTGCATATAAGGTACATGTAATAATTGTCATTAGAATGATTACGTGAAGTATTAAAAACCATCATGTGGGCCTGTATAACGAGGAATGACAACATTGTATACTTACAATAGAAACAAAGACTCAGAGGGGAGCCATAGAGAAAGATAAAACAATAAAATAGAAAAGAAACAAAGAAAACCATTATTTCATTGAGAATGTTAGGTACATTGTACAACAGAAACTAAAGTGTCTGTATCTCCGTCCCCATTCCACCCCTTCACAAACACACATAGACTTCTCCGTGGAGATTACATTTGTCGTAAGCTATGAAGTTTAGTTACACTCTTATTCATAAGACTTATAGGCCTTTATTTCTTCATTCATTCGACTTTAAATTGTTAAGGCCCTTCGATTTGTTTGTTAAATTGGAATGTTCCATTATTTTAGGATGGGTATAACGACTTTCTTAGGACACAACTCAACGTGATACTTGTCCCTATATTAACCAACTGGGTGATGACAGCTTTTTAGTCCTGCAAGACGTTTCTCAATAATCGAAACGAGACATTTGAAATCTACAATTATAGAGGGACGACTATGTTATCTCATTAAATCAAAGATATTTCACAAAGCTGCATGGTTGTTTTAAAGAAGTAGTTAACCCCAGTCCCTCCACCACTTAATCAGACTAGTCTACCATTTGACGAGCCCCGCCTCGCGCATTACAACGACAAAAATGTGAGTCGAGCGACAGCGGCGTAGATGCTATGGATATATTTCCCGTCCTGCTGAAAGTGCTATTTGAGCACGTCGCATCTGTTCTGGCAGATACAAAAGTGTGGGTTCCAGCGACGTTAACGCTTCGTGTGTTCGCGTGCAAGTCGCGTGGGGCTGAAAATTGGAAGAGAGAGACAGAGCGACGGAGAAGAATGAGGTAACAAAAATTGATCTTCTGGAAAGAACGATGAAGGTCATGCCTTGTATATAATTTATCGATCGGTGAGAGTTCGAACTGTGTCCATGATAGAAGTTAGTACATGTTCTATAGAGGTATTTCGGTGAGAACAACCACTCCCCGCCTCTCCGCGTATAGGTTACTATCTGTATGCGCTATGAATTAACTGCATTGAAACTTAACTCCCGTTCGCGTATGGTCACTGGGAAAGAGAACCCTATAGATCAATGTTGGAAACCTAAGGAAAACGTTATGCTTTTTATGCTTATTAATGAGTTATTTGCATATTACGTATACTTTTGAAGTAAACATAATTGTACATTGCAAATCAACTTGCCGATTACACACAAACGTACATGCAGAAACCCAAGACGCATTGACTACCAGAATGATTTAAGCACTTTATCCCTCAAAATATATAAATTTATTATAACAAAAGACTCAATTTTGGTCTTTATCCTATTTATGTTACCTCAACCCACCCATCCCTGCCCTCATCAGTTCTAATTGGCAATCTCCGGAGCCATTTTGTTGTACATATTTCCATATCTTATAATATTGGACTACTATCGTTATGGACATAGTGTGAGAGATGGAAGATCCTCGCTGCTCTTAGTGTAAAATGCATTTTGTAAATCTCCATCACAAATGTTAATGTAAGCATCAACGTTAGTAGAAAAACAGTTATACAGTGAAAGAGAGCAAAAAGTGAAACTGATTTTTCTTCCAGCGCTTAGCATCGAAAAAAATGTCATTAGAAAGAAAACATGTAACTGATTCAGGCGTTGAATATTGAACTAGGGTAGAACATTATACTGTTTAAACTGATTACAGTTATAGATAGAGGCAAATCTTTTATGTTTCTAATATTTATTCATAAAAGTGTATATTTCCTTGAATTAAAATGTTATACAAGTATAAGAACGTTAATGGAAAATTGTTGTAGCCAAGAAAATAAAAAGTGTGTACCATATTTTATTCTCTCGTTTAATCATGCAAAATAATGACCTTAGAGTGATAATGCCAGTATAAATAGAAAGTTATAGTACTTTATTTAATGTTATTACTAACAAGAACCAATGCATTGTACTCTTATTTTTTCTCTCTCTCTGTTTTCCTGCCTAAGTGTGGGAGAGGCGGTTTGATTGCGCAGCTCATATCTCTCTGATCTGCTTTTCCGATAATTTTCTACGCTATAGTTTCCTGGTTATTTCATACTACTTGCAACGTACTGTCGTTATGGCGCGTATGCATTAAGTTAATATATACGGCCTTTGGACAAGAAGTGGACCATCATCCGACGAGAAAGCTTGTCACTAAGCACAAACTACGTATTCGAATTTCCTAGGCATACATGTATCACTCTGTCTGTACGCTGGAATAAAAGTTTAATTCAATAAATGTTTACAACGAATCAAATTTTAGGTCATGTGAGCAGACTGATACTTCTGGTTAAAAAGCCTTAAATGTTAAAGTGTATGATATTTAAATTTTTCAGACATTTTCCCCTTTTGACATTTTCAGCAGGAGTCATGTATGAATAATTAACAGTTAAACATTGCATGAAAGTAAATTTAGTAAAGAGTTAAAATGAACCGACGAAAAATCCTTGTCAAAAGAAGGCGCTGCGTTTTGCTTTTACTTAATTCTACATACCGCCATCACTTTTCCGTATTAGCCACTAAGACAATTGAATCGTTTAATTTACATATTAAAGTTAGTGATATTCTCAGGCCCCACGTGCACACAAGATACGCCATATCAGATATTCTCTTCGTATCTTGTGATATAGCAAAGGGATTAGCCTATCATGGCGCTTACACATTTCCATCTGTTGATCATTCAGATTTTGAACTGTAAGGGTGGAAGTTTAGTCGGAGTGGCCGTCGATTTGGCTCACTTTAGGCCGCACTTTTCCCCAGGATTGACAAATCCCACAGAGGAACATAATCCAGTGGTGGCGTGAGACATTGACCCGGGAGTTGTCAGGGATTTGACATTTAAAATGGAGAGACCACTGATCTCTCTACACTAGTGTTAAAGATCAGTGGTGCAGACCCAGCGGATCCAGTATTATGTTTGGAGGTGCACTAGATTCATCGTGGTAGGATGTCTTCAATCTGACATATTTAAAAATAAAATTGCTTTCAACATGGTGAACGAGTATTTGTGCCAAAACCGTGATGATAAGAGCAATAGTGACATGTTCAGGTCTTAGCATATATCACAATTATGCTTACAATAAACATGTCTAACGCCGGTTTGATCAAAGCATCCCATCGATATCCTACACAAAAATAAAGTACCAGGTACTATACCCTTTACGCCTACAAGCATTTTGTGCCCCTGTCGGTAATGTTTCCTAGACAAATCCTAATGTAGGAAAAATACATATCGGGTAAGATCTTCACCAGAATTTCGCGCCCTAACGTCAAAGACTTTCAGATCTGCCAAATGTGGCCATTTTGGACATTCTCAGTATTATTTCATGAATTAATTTTATCGTTTCAAACATAAGAGGACAAAACAAAGATTATATTTACTATCATGCGGTATCTGAAAAAGCATGTGCAGAACGACCGCAGAACGACCAAAGGGAGATAGCTTCACTGGTGTATCACAATTTATGATACTACCGAATGAGGGCACTATAAAAAAAAAATATGTCTTTCCTGAGTGATGACGGAAATTTTGGCATGTGGAAAAAGATCAGACAGAGGCGGCGAAGTTCAGTGGCGGTATCTTGGTTTGCGAGGAGACATTTTCCTGCTTTTTCCTTTCATTAATCAAACAGAAGTGCAGTAGATTTTGTGGGTATGAGATAAACGTAGTACCTTACAAAACAAAAATGCAAATGGATTACAACAAACGTCTACACCAAGTTCCCATCTGTTCGTTTTGTATTTTTGAAAGGTCAATGAATCTATAATTGCACAAGGCATTTTGCCGTTTCGTGCACAATCTTTACAACCGTATTACTTTGAACCATTCGAACCAGACTACAGCTAGGCTGCTTCAGCAAATTAATTCTTCTTCATATTCGCATGTACCGCATCACAAACTCAACAGATAATTGCAAATTCCTTTGAAAAAAGGAATAATTGTTAAACCCCCACGGAAAATGGAACCTCGGTTCGAAAACGTGTTTACTTTTGGCGCTGTCCAAATACTCATGCGAACAAAATTTCAAGGCTGTTTTGCCTCTCCAACATGCCCATGTTATTTCTGTACGACTGGATGAAAAGGCTTGTCATGTATTCTATCTTCTTTTTTTAAGTTTGTGACTC
Source organism: Stichopus chloronotus (assembly GCA_021234535.1). Lineage (NCBI taxonomy): Eukaryota > Metazoa > Echinodermata > Holothuroidea > Aspidochirotida > Stichopodidae > Stichopus > Stichopus chloronotus. The sequence goes on along the minus strand of CM037837.1, from coordinate 26,926,275 downwards.
TCGAAAGGAAAATCTCACCGCAAAAATCGATAAGAGCAGACGGTACCATTCTTTCGAAGACAATACGAAATATTCAATGAATGGAAATGCTTTCACCTATTAAGCGGGAAGAAAACTGTTAAGAAATTGTGTTGATTCGTGTCGTCTGCTCAGAAACAGTGTCAAGCTATGAGTAGAATGGAAGAAATGACGGATACAACTGTTCTTTTCGTCTCTTGACCTTTACTAAGGATTATTAATCTCTGTGCACCATCTTTCTCGGGAAAGGGGAGGGGCAGAGTCTAAGCTGCTTTAGTAACGTCGTGAAAACAAAAAACAGAACTAAACAAAACAATTATGAGGAAGTGGGAAGACAACTACGACCAGCATTAACAGGCAGCCAATCAGCGCATTTCGTTTCGTCGCTATAGTTACCATAGTAGTCTGATCATTTTTTTTTCCCAGAGACGAACTGAGAGAATGGAGTTCATGTCCTAATCCCAACATTATCAAAGCTCATCCCAAAAGAGACGATCTCTAAAAGAAAAGGTAATAATCCTCAACTGATTAATCCGTTGACGGATTGCTTCCATTCAATTCATGGTGCCAATCCGTAGGATTTAAAGGACTCTGTCATCAAGTTGAACTAGCAAGCAAGTAATTTAACCTAAATCATGCAACGATGTCCATTATTTGCATATAAAATGACAGTCAAGGAGTAATGGTCAGAAACGCAGATTCCATTGGTCAAATACAGTATTAATATTCATTAAGGTATTGTCACTGCAATGTCTTTGTTAATACATATGTAACTCTCAACTTCAACCATATTTACTCTGAAAAGGATTTCTCGTCCTTTCATACTCAGAGTGATGGGTCTCCAAGGGGAGTCCACCCCCCCCCCCCCTAGGAAAATGAAAAAGGGTTCGTCTGCCATTGAAACTTTTGGGTCAACAGAATTATTCAATTAGGCCACGTGTGTCTGTGAACCCGCCTCTTACTTGTTTTGTCCCCACCCCCCCCCCCCGGCAATCCGACCAGGCTATGGGTGTCTGTCCATAGCCGTCGTCCTTTATGATCATCACTGTTACTCAATGAAGTTATGAATTAGACTAATCACTTTGTTTACCCATCATAGCTCTTACTCATAGCTCTTACTCATACTTTTACACCAAATATCTCGTGATTCCCTAATGGCTGAACTCTCAATATTCTCCTATTTACTTTTTCTTGTCTGTTTTCACCTTTTTTACAGCACTGTAAGTTAAGTAGGGAAGATAAACATGAATTAAAAATGGGAAGAACCACGTGGCCGGCTATTCCACCCTCTTAGATTGAAGTCTACAATCACAAGGCAATAAATTATGTACTCAAAATGTCGTGACTTAATATAAATGTACAAAACCATGTACATAAAAACTGCCGTTCATTTCGCCCGCCTTGTGAATGACAAGAACGGAGAAAGTTTCGTCGGTTGTAATGTAATATTCGCTACATTAACCGAAAAGAAATCGAGAAAGTAAAACTCCTATCTATGTTAAGTAAGATGAATCGCGAAATTCATATTTAGGATATAATTATATTTAAGAGGACCGAATGATATCGAACGAATCTGCGTTACTGGACCAGACAGTTCAACGGTAGATATAAGTAAATACCAGACGAACATTTACTTAAAAAAATCTACGCGTTGCACTCGCACATGCGCACTACAGGCGCAGGCGGGGTACGTGTCTGGACAAGGAAACATTCTAAGGAAACATACGCAGAGTATGAACATCCCTCGTGTGTAGTATTGATAGTAATATACAGGTATCAATTCGTTGACAGTGTGTTGCATTGGCGGGTGGGCAACTCCCCATGTGCAATGGTATATCGGCACAACATTCCGATGACAATGGATTAAATTTCAGCGCAATGACTTAAATTTGCATCTCAGTCTCGGTCACTGCTCTCTCTATTCCGAACTGGTTCCTTCAACGGATAAAATTTCTGAAGACTTTTGTAGTGGAGGTCCAATTTCTGTATTGAATGAGATACTCTCTTGTGTTGAAATAAAATCTTTCTTAACTTCCTCTATCTGCCATCAAGTTTCCCGGGTATTAAGGTGGCCGGACCAATGGTCGTACTTTGATGCTTATGTACAATGGGATACATATAGAAACACACGAACCGTGTGAATGTTCCATAAAATTAGATTTAAATTCAATGAAAATGGATTTGTTCGATACATTTCTTGTAAATACATGTTTCAACTTTAAATTTAAGTGAGTCTTCACATCGTTTCTCTGCGACTGAAAATAAAATTGGCGCATTAAAAAAAAGGTCGTCATGATAGGCCTGTAGCAAAACATAATCAGTGATACAGCGAATCCTAGCTCCACTGCTTCCATGTTCCTATAGGCCTATGAGCGATTGAACACGAGCGTGGCTAACGTACCTATGAGTTAATATTTCAAAAATAAATTAGCTATTGGCAACAGCTAGATTTCAAGTTCAGAAATTTTTACAACGCGCGAAACAAATATGTGATTCCTCCCAAAAGAAAATCAATATTATCGCGGGGTGCATGCCATGAAGAGAATCATAAAAAAAAAAACCTATACGAGACAATGTTACAAAATACCACAAAAGAGATTGAACTGCAGCATACCCGGTCTATACGTCGAGTGATCTTTAATGTATTGTGATGCAAATGAGACCTGAAATCATTCGTGTAATTGGTCGAGGTCATGAGCACACCTTACACAATAGATGTATAGAAGCCCATTTCTCTTCATTTGCAGACGGAGGGTTTGCACCTGTTATTGTTTCGCGGGGGAAAAAACATAGAAAAGCAGCTGTAACTGAACCGAGATTTATCAACATCTGTTTATCTTACCTTTTTGTAATCGAGGGTAAAATATTTCCACAGTTCAAGATTAAGTTAACATGCTTCTTCAAGTTCATAAAGAGGTAGGTTAATACTTTCCTATACTTACGCGTCACAAATCATGCATAAACGGAAACGGCTTTTTTAATTAGTTCATCGTACAAATGCATATTTAGTCCACCATGGTCAGTGTGTGGCATGTGCGATGTTAACCAAGTTTACTCCAGTGTCTCTGTCGACAACTAAAATAAAACATGTATGTATGTATGTATGTGTGTATGTATGTATGTATGTGTGTATGTATGTGTATGTACGTATGTACGTACGTATGTATGTATGTGTGTGTATATATATATATATATATATATATATATATATATATATATATATATATATATATATATATATATATATATATATACATACGTGATGTAATATGTATAGCTATAGATATATGCAGGATGTATAGATATATATCTATATTTCTTGTCTTTATCCATCTTATATGGTACTGTACACTCTAAAGATCCTTGTGCTATTTTGCCTCACAAATATTGAGTAATAGTGTATACATTGAGTTATCTTTCTCCCAAAATGGCTGACATTAAAACTTTGTACATGTAATGTTAGAGGGTTGAGGCAGAACACTAAAGAAGCGAAGGCAGTTTTTTTTTTTCTTTTCTCCATAAACTTAACAAAGATACCTTTTTAAATCACGAGACCCACAGTGTGTCAAGTGGTGAATGGTATTGGAAATCTGTAAGTTGAGGTTGTATTGTATTCTGTCATGGATCATCAATCAGCCGCGGTGTCTTCATTCTCTTTAACCCTCGCCTTGATTTTAACATGCATGAAACTCTAGAAGGTGGCAGCGGCCGATCACTCTTCATGGAGTAAATAACTACTGTAAAGCGTTTTACGTGAGTTTGCTTATACGGACCTAACATAGATGACCCCCTCTTTTACGAGTCTCTCTTTCGAAAGGTGTCTAACTTTACACGGGACTCTTTGGCGATAGGTGGTGATTCTAATTTTGTTGTCAATGTGGATTTGGATAAGATGGGGTGGGGGGGGGGGGTAACCGGAGGACAAATTTCAGGGCGAAGGATAAATGTATTGAATGGATGTCTACGTTGAACTTTGTGGATATTTGGAGAGAACGAAATCTTTTTCAGAAAAATTTTACAAGGTCTTCATCTTCTTCTCCATTACAACGTTTTAACGTTTCTAAAGTCAGTGGTATGATCATTCGTTCTAGAGCACGTTGGGTAGGGCAAGGAGAAAATTCTACAAAATACTTCCTTAACCTTGAATCACGAAATAGAACAAATAATGCCATTCGCAGCCTTACAGCTAAGCAATAATTTTGATATACTTAGTAAGTTATCTGAGTTTAAATAAGACATTGTGCAAGAAACAAATTGATAATCCAATGCACATTTTGAACGATGTCGTTTGCAAAAATCCTCTTTCACAAGAGGACGCCGTGCTGTGAAGGTATATAAAATGCTATATAAATTGCTGCCTAAACATGAAAGACACAAATATTAAAAGTGATCTGATGTATTTAGGTGGATGTCTCAGTGTAAAGAATTGTCAACATTTACACTAATTCAATATTCTTGTTTCTTTTATACAATTTGTGAAGTGTCTCTTCAAAGTACCTCACACATACAGCAAGTTCATTAGCTATGAGAAAATGTGTGATATTTAACACTGTAACATTTAACACTAGGCTACATTTTTGCAGTAATCTTAATGTGATAGGAAACATTAAAGCAGTTATTAAAAACATGTGGTGTCTCAAACAACGACCTTTACCACTTAACAGTGACTTTCCTACTTACATCGGGTTAACTCTATGTTGTCAAGAAAGTAATAATGTGCAGCAAACAGAGAGGGGATGTAATGCAAACACACAGAGAACTTTTGTAAAACTTAGGCCGTTCATATTCACTCCTTTGCATTGTCTTTAGAACATTGATTTTTTTCGGTCATTTTAAGAAAAGTCACGACTTTTGACGATAAAATATCACTGTGAAATGAGAACCTCGCATACGGTGAACACCATCACCAACTTTTATCTACATATGTTATTTACTTGCCATGATATTGCAATTTAAATATTCATAAAAGATCAATCAGGACACTGCCATTCTGAAATTGTGATGTCATAACCTGACCACTTGTAATTGAAAAGCTTTTGTTTTCTTTACAGTTGTTATTTTGTTTATTTTTTTACATTTTTTGGGTATATTCAAATTAAAAATATTAATAATTTGATCACTGCATGGTACACCTTCGTCGTTCAACACAAACTGTGCACAAATTTATGTGCAATCAAATTATACGTGAAGAAAACAATGAAATACATTCAGTTCCTGCTTGCAGTGACTATGTGACATCACAATTTGACTTACACAAGTCTGTTAACATTCAACTGAGGCAAAAATGGCAGAAACCTTCTTTGAATTTCAAGTGTGTATAAATATGGGGAGGGAGCAATATTTCCAAGGAAATTTTAGAAAGATGTTTGTCAAACACTTTTGTTTCATATTACATGAAGATTCTCCTTGAGTTTTGGTCTCATTTAAAGCAGTAGAACAACATGCAATGACTAAGTATTAGACCACAAGATACCCTACAACCTAACAATTGCAAGGCTTAATTAAATATACTGGCCATACTAGTGGCCAACTGATAACATCTTCCATAAAGAAAAGAGGAGAGATCCATGACTAACCTTCAAAAAGATAAACATGAAAATGTTGGAAAGGGAAGAAGTTTTCTTTCAGTCTACAGCTACCAAGTGACAGTACAGCACATGCATGTCAATTTTTTTTAATTTTGCCTTTTTTTGGAGTGAGGGGTTACATATTTTTTCCTTATGGTACATTGTGATATAGATCAAGCATGTTACCAAGCAGCAGCAGTTTGTCACATCTGTCCACTTAATTCATCAATTTCCTTTCAATGATGCAGCAGTTATAACAGTAACCATCCAGAATGGGAGATAGGCATTTGCTGCCAATTTCATTACAACAAAAAATGATAGTGCCACCATTTTCATTAAGTCTGACATTCGTGATTATTAATACATAATCCTCTTCCCTTGTGACGGTTATCCGTCCTCAACTTCGCATCAAAGCTCGTCCGTCTGATCGCATTACAAAACATTATCGGTACATTTTACATCTTCATTATAAGTTTATGGTCTCTCCGACCTTGAATCAGAGAATTTTTTTTATTTCCTTCTCTCTTTTTTTAATTCTCTGCATTACACACACGAGATAAACTTCTCCAATTTGGAGTGCAGGATGACTCCAGTTGGGTCCTTGAACTTCCAAAAAAAAAAATCCTGGCATCAGAGGTTGATTCGCTGACTCAAGGTGAAGGCAAGCTCTTTAAAACACTGGATGCACATATATTTGTACCATTACCACCAATTTTTGACTCAGTTGTCACAGTATCTCTTTTCCCTGGGGCTGAAAAGTAATTAGAGTAAAAAACAAGATCGAACAGAAATATGGAAAGAGGTCCTCAATGAAAGTAACATCCCTGTTAGCCTCTTCTCGAAAGTTAATGGATGGAATAAACCGATCAAGAATGGCTACGAACTACACGGCAGGCAGAAATATCCATGCCAGAGGTTTTGTTAAGTAGCTAGGAGTTTACCACTGGAAACAGATGGGATAACGAAACAGCCGGTAAACTATTTTTTTCTTTTATAACAGAAGGGCACTGGCATAGAGTGAATACTTATTTTGTCATCTTTTCCAATATTTACATAAAGCTAATTGTAAATGGTCTTCTCAAACTGAGTGGATCTATTCACATTGTGTGTAACTGCAAAGTTTTACTCGTATACTGTTTGATTACATACTTTCTTCTTTCTTAGGTGCTGCAAACTGACTGTGTTACACTGTTTTGTAAAATAAAATGTGTTTATATTACACTATGCTACGTATATATGAAAGCAAGAAGGTATTCAAATGAAGGGGGGGGGGGGAAATAGTAAAAAGCAAGACAAAATGCATATCTTCACCATTTCTATGGAGATCATATGAAACATACTTAAATCTTGTGAGTGCTGCTTTTTACCTAGGCTGATGGTCAGCAAGTGTGAAACGAATCAGTTATTTCTACTCACTGATAGACACTATCGCTAAAACAAGAAATGTATTGATACAGGCCAGATTACTGAAATGTCAGAGACTGAACATACAAACATCATATCTTACAGTCTTCATAAATAATCAAAAGATATGCAGAATGGAAATATTGACCATTGTCTTATTCAAAAGCCATGTCTTGACAACATGATGCATATTTATATTCTGTCATCCTAATTTACATGCTACATTCTTTATAAATATTCAAACGATTAACACATGGGCTTTGCTTAGTTTAATAAACATATTCATATGTTAACAAGAAGGTATGTGTCCTTATGAAGTACTGCATATGCAGAAGTCATCATAAATATTCATGTAATTGAAAGTACAAATTACCAGCATAAACTTGCACTTAAGCATCTATGCTTAAAATAACGGGGCAAAAACTGGTAAAAATATATTTTGCCAAATCGAATAAAAGGAAACAACATGTTAACAACTCTCAGTCTGCTACACGTTTTCAGGTACAGAAAAGGATCATTTGAAACTGCCAAAATATTGGAACTGGCCATATAAGCATACGACTTAAAAGGAGCACAGTGACAAGAGCAAGCAACCACTGTGCAACTTAAATGTTGTCATGCCACAATTATGAATTATGCATGAAATTGTCTTGAACGCTTTTTAAGTTAGAATGCATTCCATTTTCATGACACTTTTTGACCGAGTGGCTGTTACTTTTACACGACAATTCCTTGTACTACCAAAACATTGATATTCACTGAACAAAAGCTGTAGCCAATTGGCCTGAGCTCATGTATTCATAGGGTACACATAGGTGTGACTCTAATTGTATGATTATACCCTTGAACCTTGCTTGCGTGGATGCAAAAATGAGGCTTAAACAATTTTTTGTTGTAGTGACTATGATATCTGCGACTGAATTTGACTTTCACTGACAAGTTTTCAACTCAGATTCCAACTTTAAAGTAGTAGTCCGTCACATCATGTGTAATGTTAGCATCATTCATATAAAGCATTTCCATGACTATGTCGGCCAGACAACATTTGGTAAAACGTTCCACTTTGGCAAAGTTACAAGACACAAGTGTGCTGAGACCTCTTTAACGAATAGCAAACCTTGGTTCTAATCTAGTGTCTCCGTAGGTTTCTAAACTCCGAATGGGGTAATTTCTGAGTTGTTCCCGTCAGGTTCCACGACAAATATGTGGTGCCCCATTGCTAACATTGGACTATTGATGTTTCTAAATTATTCAACAAAGGTCAAATGAATAAAGGAGAGAAACAGAATGTGTGATGAGATCCTAATTTGCTTTTGTTCCACATCAGACCTGATACTAACACTTATAATGTATCAAATATGATAGATCGGATCCAATGTTGACCTAAGGAAGTGTTGTAGTTAACTTTGTGTTCACTTTACGAAGTGTTATTGGAACCATGTATTAAATGTTGGGCAGTTAGACTCGTTAACTGTAAAAACATTATTCTTTCCATAGGAGAGTTGTACGTGGCCTTATGACAAAATGAGATTCCCCCCAATCCCATGTGCAACAAAGTAGGATGGCATACCTTTATGAAGATGTGAGACGGCATCATGTTCTGTGCTGTTTCTGTGGTGACGTCAGGTGCTTGAGGGAGTGTGAACTGCATGGAAGGTAACTTGACGTAGCCCGGTACCAGAGGGTAGAGGTTGTAAGTCAGAGTGTGAGAATTGTTCGGCAAGATTCGAAAGAAGACCTGCAAAAGTTGGCAAAGGAGTGCGAAAGACGGACATTAATCGAGGATTTTAATTCGGATATGTTTTTCAGTCTCACGCTGACTGATATTCAGGGTTCGTCCACTTTGTAGGAAATCAATTTTCGTGAAATTTTTCCATGACTTTCCCATGACTTAATAAAGAATATCCATGACACTCCTCCTTATTATTTCTGACATAAAGTTTTCCGTCTATAACAGCCAAAGGTCGAAGCAATATCGGGTAAAGAGCATAATTAATTTTGATATAAACAACAAGAACGACATTTTGATATTACGAGTGAGAAAGGAACAACGTCACTTTGTGAAAATTTCCAGGACTTTTCCCGGAGCTTCACACAATTTCTCTGAATTTTGCAATTTTTCCAGTCCTTTCAATAAATGTCCAAATTTCTAGGACTTTTCTAGTTTTTCCATGACCGCAGGATTCCTGTATATTTCATTTATAAAACAATGCAATGCTTCACTCTTTCCCAATCTTGAATCTTTGATGAAGTGAAATCACGTGATGGGTGTCGTTTCCCGGGCAATCACTTCCCCACGCACTTAACCACCCTCCCTCCCCTGACTGCCAGCCCCCATGATTATATCCAACTACCGTCCCCCCCGCTATGTTTGATCCAGAGGTGAACCCCCCATTACATCACTACCTGCTTGTTTCCTGACAACATGAACGCATCGGACGGGACTACGTTGGCCTCCACGCTTTGCACGGTTGAAGTCCTGTTCAGTATAGAATACACCACCGGCAAAGGAGACCTCACCCTTCCAAACGGCGGAATGACGGTGTTGATATAAAGGGACAACTCCTTGAGAGCAATCTCTGGCAGCGGCAGGATGCTTTTGATGGCCGGCAGGGTCGAGTCAGAAGAATTCCTGGTTGAAAGTTGAAAAACAAAGACAGAGAGGTAGCATTTTAAGGTGACATATGAAAGGTGATCAACAGAAAATTGTGTTTTATTTGCATTTTTTTTTTCCCTTTCCATTTAACTGAAGTCTGTAAAACAGATACAGTTACAAATGTGTACACCAACATTGATCGATGGTAATATTTACAACATGGAAAGAGGTCTGTCGATGATAATCAAATTCAGATGCATAGTATGACAAATGGTGACATGAAAAATAACATAAATAGTCCATGTAATGAATATTCAATACAACAAATACTGTTTCATTCACTTTCAAAAGTTGCAAAGTGGTTTTTCCATCCTTTTGTGTTACTTTGACATTAAAAATGTGCATTACGTTTTACTTCTAATAATATTTTGTCCATATTTTCTCTAACATGTTCCCTAGACAATGCCCAGTGCCTAACTTCTACCAAATTCTGTGAGGAATGAAGTACATAGACAACTTCTATGTGGTATTGGTGTAAAAAAAACAAATCTTGAAAATTTAAGAAAACACAGATTCTGAGCCCTCTATTTTAAATGAATAATGAACTTAAACTGAACTTAATTAGTTTAACAGAACTCAAAGCTGAACTGTTAAATTAACTTGTTTTGTAACATCTACTGAATGCCACTCAGTTTTACAGCTGAAGAAGAAACAGTTTGCACGTGATACTGCAGAAAAACAAAAACAAAAAAAAGGTTTTACTTACATTTCATTTTTCTTTGGTGCTTCCAATTTGTCGGTATGAAATTTTGATGCACCAATTAAGCAGTGGCTTTAATATTAAGCTCATACTTCAATGTAAACTTACAGAGTGATAACATCACAACTGTTTTTGTCAGCAAGAGATCTTTTGTATGATTTAGTCTTTCAAACCAGTGAAATTCTAGACTTTCTATCTAATTCTTTGATACGTTCCCAGCAGATCTTTGAATATTTTATGCGACAAATAAAATGAGATGCAAAAACAAAAAACAAAACAAAAAAAAAAACATCCAATATCAATGAAGCGGGAGAGAAGCTCTCCATTTTCACTGCAGACCTCTTTCTTGATTGAGACTGCAAAATAAATTTATGCTAAATATGGAAAAACTACAGATGCCAGTCAACCTGGAAAACTTTGGACAGTTCAAAGTACTCTGACAATGGGGCACATGCTGCGGCAGGTGCCTCTGACGACAGGTCACTAACACTGAGAAATTGTAATGCAGTTTGCAACTTAGGATGACTAATTAAGTAAACTGGGCAAAAGTGTCACTACCTGAATGTCACCATTAATCAATCTTAAATATTGCCCTCACCTTTTCCATTCCAGCACATATTCTCCAAGAGGTATCAGGCCATTTTTGGCAGAGGGTGTTGCTTTCAAACCAATACACTCAGTCGCTGCATCATTACTTTTCAGAGAAACTGGAATTCAAGGAGAATTATTTCATTTGTGCTTGATTTTACCGTTACACCCCAAAAGCAGCACACCAAATCATAATTTTGGAATAGCTAGCAACCAACGAAAACATACATAAAAGCAGAACAAATTCTAGATTTATAATTAGAGCATGTGGTATCTGCACCTTTGCTGAATTTCAAGTTCAAGCAAGGACAGGATTTTATGTTCTTATTTCTATAAAGATTTTTCCTCCCTTTATGTTTTTTTTCTTTAACTGTCAAATTGAATAATGAAATATATTACATTCAGCATACGTCTTACAAAATAAAAATTAAAAATCTTGACAACAATCTAACTTCTCTGAAAGGTTTATCCCGTAGCAGATATACCAGAAGTGAACGACAGAGAAATGAGCAGCAGAAAATCATGACTAGCATTAAGGTAAAAAAAACACCAAAATTATTTCTTAGACAAAAGTTTCTCAAACTCATCAGTCACAATATTTCATATCAAAACAAAAAAAAAGTTGTGTGGAATATTATCTGCAAACAAAGTGTATTAATGCAAAAAGGTGACATTCGTCAATCCCAAAGTGTTTTCATTTTGTCTGCTTTAACACTAAATCAAAAACAAAGTGACATAAACTCTCTATTTACGAAACGTAAAAATGGCGTTTTGAACAAAACTTACTATTTGCAACCTGTGAGTCTGGTACTTCTCCTGGGATGAACACAGAATTGGACTGAGAGAGAAAGGGCAGATGAAGAAATTCAAATATATACAAGAATGCTTACAGTTAAGCAGAATCTGAAAAAAACATGCAAAAAAAAATATATAACATACACAAAAATAGATTTCACCAAACACTACTGACAACTTCTACTCTTGGTGGTATGACTACATGCTAAATATGCAAAATGCCTACATTTCCTTTAGTGATCTTCACAAAACGACATATGGAGCCCTGTTGATGCTAAATAAACTTTGACCTCTATCAAGAATTCTTGTACTAAACATGGTAGACCTACATACCAAATATGAGATTTACCAGAATTTTGATTCTTGAGATAGCATGTTTGTAATGTTTTTTCACGTTTTTTCAAAAGCTGAATTCTGATGACCTTTCACCTTCACCAAAAGCGATACGTTTCTTTTGCTCGATGTGGCACACCCACATACTGAACTAATTACGAAAGCTTTCCCTGCTTTCCTTCTAGGGATATCATAGTAAAAAAGAAAAAAGAAGCACCGCATACATACTTATTGCAAATACAAAAGCTATGATTGCCATTGAGACCAAAAATAGAAATCACATTTCAAAAACAACGACGACATTTATCCAGTCAAAATAAATTCTCATGGTTCTCTGCAAGAATTGTGCCAAACGAATCTTCAATTTCACGATGATTGATGGGATGGGAACGCGACAAACAAATTTCTTGAGGAGCAGAGTATTGATTTACAAAATGAGAATGTTTCATCATTTTCCACTGACATGAAAATGTCAAAATTGCAGACAACACATTCAATTTCAGGACGTGCTCCGTACACCTCACTCCTTCACTCGCTCATCAAATTAATAGAATGTAAATGCCTGGTTAAATTAACTCTCACAGCCATTTCTAGGTCACTCTTACAAAGCAGGCATGTAACACACGACAAACGTATCAATAGATTTAAGTCTTTCATCGACAAAGAGTGAGGGAATCCCAAAGGCCTGCAAATGCCAGAGATACATCTGGATCAAAAAACATACAGGATACATGCATACTGGCATCAAAAGGAATTACTTCTGGGTGCTGAGATGCTGTAGAGATTCGATCAATTTAATGGATTGAAAGTTAGAGTGTGATGTATGTTGAAATTCATGAACATTTTTTTTAGCTTCTTATCAGTGAATGTTTCTTCTTCAATCAATACAGATTAGTCTTTTGTATTCCAAATTATATGTATCCGTGCACATATACAGGGCTCCAAAAGTAAGCTTTTTGTTTCCTGGAACTAAAAATAGGTTCCAAGAATCTGCATTTGGAAGCAGTTGCAAAGCTGTTTTACAAAAGTTGTATGGAGCTGCTTTCCTTTTTATGGTTACAACTATTGTTCAATGCAAGTTGACATCATCTAGTGTTGCATGCATCAAGTGTGATAAAAGAAACTCAAAATGAAATAGGAAATAAGAAAGACATAGACCAATTAATTACGTAACACATACAGTTTTTATTTGATGCTACTCTTGCACCACTGTTTTACCTGTCTTGTTATGTACACTATGTTTACATCTATAAATAATGATGACGATGACAATAATGATAATAATGATGATGATGATGACAATGATGACACAAAGTTTCCCTTAGCCTCCGAATTAAACCAAAATGCATGAATGCATTGCAGTTTCGATGATCCAATTAAGAGCTTTTTTTTTTTTTTTTCTGTGCCTGACATTATGGCATTAGGATGTGCACCAATCTACCTATAAGTTCTATGCGAGGTTCCTTCTATGAAATCATGTCTATAAGGTTTTCACAATTTCACCCATGTTGACCTCAATTTATGACCTTTATGCTCCACTAAAAACTTAAAGGTTCTTGAATTCAATGAGATACAGCTACATATTAAATATGACATAGATCTGTCAAAGCTTCCTTCCTTGAGATATGTTTAAGAATTTCATCATGTGACCTTTTTGACTGCAAATTCTCTTTGACCCTCAGCAAAGACAACAGGATTTTTGTATACTCATGAGATACACCTGTGTACTAAATATGAGATCTGTCCAAGCTTCAGTTCTTGAGATAACATGATTACAAGGTTTTCACAATTTGACCCCTGTTGATCCCAAATGACCTTTAACGTCCACCAAAACAACAGGATCCTCTGCTAAAGGTGACATACCTACATACTAAATATGAGATCTGTCCAAACTTCCCTTTTTGAGATATCATGTTTACAAATTTTCACAATTTGACCTCTGTTGAACCCAGATGACCTTTGACCTCTACCAAAACAAAACGGTTCTTCTGCTTCTATGTAAAACAATTACATACTAAATATGAGATCTGTCCAAACTTCCCTTCTTGAGATATTGTACTTACAAAGTTTTCACAATTTGATCCCTGTTGACCCCGGATGACCTTTGACTTCGGCAAAAGACAATAACATTCTTCCTCTAAATATGGCAAACCTACATATCAAGTATGAAGAGTATCCATCATTCCTATCTGGGGATATCGTGTGCACAAGGTTTTTCAGTATTTGACCCCTAGTGACCCCAGATGACCTATGACCTCCACCAAAAATGATAGATTTCCTCCTCTCAATATGGCAAACCTGCATACCATGTATGAATATCATCCACCATTCCTATCTGGAGATATCAGTTACACAAGCTAAGTGTCACAAGCACACATACACACAAGTCAACACTACACATGGAGTGAGGACTTAATTGGATTTTCCTTTGTTGTTGCTTCCTGAACCCTAACCTTAACAATACACTCCCTACTGTTGTTTTTCCGAGAACTTGAGAGACATACAGAATTTCACTCTGAGGACCTGAAATTCTTTTGTTCACATCCTTGGAAAGTATTACAATACAAACGCACACATACACACAGGCAAACACAAAGCACAAGTTTCTCTTCCATCGAAACTAATAATACTCATACCATCCAACACCCAAACATAAAACTGTGATGCCACTTTGTAATGAGCAGGGTAGCAATACTACCAGCACTGCTCAATGCCAATCCTCATGCAGGCATACATACCTGGACAGACAGTCCTTTTTAATCACAACTGGAACACTTTCTTTTTTTTTGGTGACCAGGTAATATTGTCTCGGATGGATTTTTATCTGGAATTCAGGATCAGTTGCTACTCATGCGAGGGGACTATTTTACCATTTCCATACCATTTGATACCATCAAACCATTTTAATTTTTTTTTTGTCTTTTTGGTGCCGATGGGGCAGTGTCTGGTGTTTCCAGGCCATGTTCAACCACTGCATATAGGGGATTCTTCTCCCACATATCGTGTTATACAGACCAGTGTTTGTACTTTCATACTTTGTGTGATTACTGAGCATACAAGAAATACGACTGATAAAATCCAACCATTCGCAAGAAACGGTTGAAATTTTCAAGTTTCCTTTAATGTGGGACACACAATTGTAGGAAAATATGCATCAATACTGTCCCTTCTGTCAATTTGGAAAATATTTGGTCAAAAATTTCAAGGCTCAGCCAATCGTGATCACACTTCACTTGTTTAGTGGGTCAAGATTAATGACATCGTGATTCAAATATTTTGACCGCTATTGACCAGAAGATTTAACATAAGTTTCTCCAAGACAGAAACCTTTCCCCAATAATACTGTGTAATTCCAAGGTTTGCAACAGGAATATTCTCTGTTCCTAGTGCAAATGCAACTCTGGGAAAATCTCTTGGAAACTTTTAGAAGTCTTAAAGGAGTACATAAGCATTCATGCATGCTGGTATGACAATAAAACCCCTCATGACACTTCCTCTAATGCAGAATGGGAAAACATGTATAATATCATCCATGACATATTATTCTACCTCTACAAGCTGTTTTGTTTTCTCTTTTTTTAACATGTTTGTTGTTGTATCCCAAAACAATACAAGGTCACCTTTGCACAGCAAGATCTATGTTATCTGAAAGACCCATAAGTAGGGTATCTTCAAGAATCCAACAGTCGAAACTTGCCTTATTACGAAAAAAAAACAAAAAAAACGAAGCATTATTTTCCAGTGTAGAATAATTGTTTCACCACTGGCATGGCCAACATCGCTCTGTTTCGGTACTCACCAGTTGCAGGCTACTGTTCTTAATTGTGATTGGCCAGGGGGAACAACACTTGATGTGGGTGATCAATATGAAAGGATCGTCAGAGTGGATGTGTTCGATCGGCTGAAACTGTCAACGAAAATGAAAATTACGAGTAATTGACAACTTTTACTTCAGATCAGCCAGTGGAAAAAAAATAGTATTTCTCACACAAGGGATACTGATGAATATTGAGGCACATGAACAGATATTTTTAGTGAGCTCTAATGCAAAAGCAGTTTGTAAAAGGGCTCTGCAAGATCATTTCCACAATATCTACAAGAAATCACTTTCTATCATACTCATTAAAATTTGTACAGAAATACTGCCCCCTATATAACCTTTATGAAACATCTTTTGGAAAGGGAAGGTGACGCCTAGCCTTCGAGGAACATTTATCATTGAAATGCACTCTATGCAAAAGAAATGTCTGGTCATACCTTGAGAAATCTACCTTCTCAGAAAATTTTCACTCTGAGAACAGTTCAACCTCAACAGATAGGGTGAAATAAAATTTTTCAGAATAACTTTTTGATTAAAGGAAACTTTGAGAAAATATTGGATCAGTTTGATACCTGACTTCCTCCTGGTCTATTCACTTATCCTCACCTTTGCCTGATCCCCGTTCTCGCTTCTCTTCAACTCCGCCTAATCTCCATTATTGTTTCTCTTTATCTCAGCCTCATCACCATGATCTTTTCATTCACACTTTACTCACCTTCAATGACGATAACTTGATGGTGACCTCGAACGCTGTCACCGTCTCCAGTGCGGTGACCTCCTCCTGATGGCAGGTGCATCCTATCGGGGTATCGTCGTCCTCCGTCTTGACCTCCACGTTGTAGACCACCTTGGCGCTGATGGCCCTCTGTCCTAGCTGGGAACACTGGATGTAAAAGTCCTTTACGATCTGAACGAGGGAGAGAACAGAGCTTCGATAAGACTACAATGTTTGAGCTCTCTGTGAACACAGGAAAAACCACCCACATTCAAATCACGAGCTTAGTTTAGTATACTTTAATACAGATGTACTAGACACCTACTTAATCAGCAGCCAAGTTGGACCAAAGTAAAATAAAAAGCAACAATGTTTCCAATATTCAAAATCTAATTTTCCAACAGCCTCACCGTAATTTCTTTAAAGGGAAAATGCCGTCACCCCAAACTGAATTAGTATACCCCCCTATGCTAATTCATGAATGGTTCTTTTTCATTATGTGATAAATCATTTTTGTTGTTGACTTTGCTTAATATTGTAGCACCTTGTCGCATATTTGTAACACCTTGCATATGCACTACTGATATTCAGCGACATCAGGAGAAAATATTTATGAGAGAAATGAGATGAGAATTGCGAGATTTTGATGATTTCTTTAAAATAAAGTAGGGATGACCGCTTATTTCCTTTAAACACAATATTTTACCAAAGCATGGGGTAAAGGAATGTCCTGGGTAGAGCCGGTATAAGACTGATCTAGCATTTAAAGTGTAAATTTTTCACGCAATCAAAATATCATCACACTATTTTCAATATCTCTGGAATATGGATGAAAGTGAAAAGCTGACAGACACAATCATGGCAGAGTGTTGAAAAGAGGGTGACCTGGATCCCAAAAACATAAAAAATAATCATCAAAGGGGCCCTTTGTGGGTGCAAGTGACCTACGTAAGGACCACGACGCTCATACCTCTCCTCCAGCTTTAGTGGTCCCCAGGGGTATTCCCACGATGCGGGGTGGACACGACCCTGCGAGTAGCTCCTCCAGACTAGCGGCGACTTGAGCTGAATGAGTAATCGAGGAATGAAATTAGGCAATTCAAATAAATCAATTTGTGAACAATCTAAATAAGATCCACTACAGTTTGAATAAAGAAAAGGGTGATTTGTCAAAGTAAGAGGATTAGTGTAACAGGAGAAAATAGCATGGAAATAACGATCCTTCGATGAGAGACGCAAGAGACAGATTTAGTTGTATCTACGGGTTCTACAGGTCCTACAGATGACGTCATGACAGATGCTATATATTTAAGTTTATTCACGTTTTTAGAGGAACCAGTGACCTACAGAACAAATCACCCGACAATGACAAAATAGACTAACAAAGCACTGCATGCTGGGAATAAGTAACGACACCAACCAATATACAACCAATATGTTGAAGTTTATAAAATCATTAATGAACATTCTAGTTGCAACTTCTTATCAGAAATATGCTATGTCTACGCAATCCAGGCCTGATGGTACAATAATAATAATGGTCGTGTTCTTGTTCTGCATGCATGGTCACATTCCTGCCCAGCTTACTTGTTTTCTCCGAAGATTCGTCTTTCTCCTTCTCCGTTTTGCTCTCTGCCAGACCGAAGGACAAACTGGATGGAAGAGAGATGTGTGAGGTAATTACAGTCTTAATGATTGCATGTTAATTTCAACAGCACCTCTACAGGAATCTAAGAACAAATGTAATAGGATACACTCTACAAAAACATAAGACAGAGAGAGAAAGAATTCCCCCAGGACTGTATGTAATAAGCTCAAAATATTCAAATGTGAGCAAAATGTAGTAAAATAATAATCAGAGTGTGAGGGGATGGGCATATACTTATTAATACATCATGACACAGCCAAATGACATTTTTTTAAGGGTGACATTCCATGAAAGACATGAACAGACAATTATCAGAAATGCTCACCAAAAAACTATCCTCACTCTAACTGCATTCAAAATGTAGAGAAATATATTGCACACAGCACAAAGTTTACTCTCAGCTGAACATTCAACATACATGGTTGGCACTTAGTGTGGCAGCTGACATAATTTAACTTCTGTCCCCGAATCCTGAAAAGCATGTAAGTTTTCTCTAGATTGTGACAATGACTGATAGTTCGCAGGAGTAAACGTTACTTAAAACTTTTCTCTTCTTTCCTAAGACCATACCTTGGCTGAGTTATCGGAACATCTTCCTGGTTCTTGATCCTCACACTGAGCCGGTAGATCTCGCTCATCAGGCAAGGCGGTTCGTGGTCGATGGTGATGGACACCTTCGACGAACGAGACACGATCCTTCGAGAGACAGAGGAGAACATCAAATAGAAGAGGTACACTTGCTGTAAAGGTTGCATGAAGGGGCACAGGGAAAAGTTGCATAGAGGGGATTGAAGGATGGGAAATGTGGGATGAGTTAATGAGAGTCACTTTAGTATGGTTTCAATGGCACTGGATAAGTGTTTCAAGGGTAGAACAATGGAGGAAGATTCTAGGAGGTGGTTCATGGAGGAGGCGCATGATGATGATGCATGGAAGGGTATACAAATGGGGGTGCAAGGAGGGGATTGCAAAAAGGGGTACATGCCAGGAGGGGTGAATGAAGAGTGTTGTATGGAGGGATACATGAAGGTGTTTAACAGGGGGTTGTAAGAATGGGTGCTGATATGAAGGAGTGTGAGGAAGTGAAGGGGTGGATGAAGGTGGCCATAAGGGGTATGCATTGAGTAAGAACATAGAGGGTTGCAAATGAATTAGTTACATGGATGGGACCAAGTAGGGAACACATCCAGAGATGCCTGCGGGCCGATCACATCTACTCACTCTGTCTGAGCCCGTATTTTAATTGCATTCCAGTCTTCCTTTCCTTTCACCAGAGGACCTCTTCGGGATGAGATGGTCTCTAAGGGATTAAGGAGAGACATGGCATCGCCGCCAGCTCCAGACCACTGCAAGACGGCACACCTGCCATTCTCATCACCGAGGCAAAGTGATATGGATTGAATCTGGGTGAAGAAAGAGAGACATTCATGACAAATGCTGTCATCACTTCAGAGGACTCGGTGAAATATTCCGCAGGAGCTCGAAGGACGAGGAAATACCCCCTACCCTACAACAAAATCTCCCTTCCCCCTCCCCACCCCCCCCAAAAAGTGCTCAAAATACTTTCTCTTAATACTTTGCAAATACTCTGAAAGGTTTCTCTCCAATGAGTGAATCATGGTTTCACATGTTCCTTGTCGACAAACACAGAACATTTACCCTCTTTACTTACTTTCAGACTGCATGCCTACCCCTGAACACATTGATTTTGCTGTAGTGTGCAGCATGTAGACACAGCAACGATGGGCAGCACTGCAGGCTACTTTTCTGGCCAGATAAGACTTTTCATAACCACAGAAGATCGATTAATCAAAGAAAACCCTCATCGGGTACAACACGTTACATCAGGTGCCAATTACAGCAGACATTTGACATCTCACCATAAAATATCAAACTGAGTAACATAAATATTACCCTATTTTTACCTTTATGCCTTTATAATTACAAATACTACCCTTACAATATTACGCCTATCTTTACCCCTGAAACGACCGCAGCCTCCCGGATGAAAATATTCAAAGAATAAGACAATAGATCAAGTGATCTATGACTACATCATGAACTTACGGAAAGTTTCTTGCCGACATCTTCAGGGAGTGCTACAAAATGAAACAGATGAACCTTGACCTGGCCAGGAAGTATATAAAGGTCCCCTTGCTGACCCTCTCCTGGCTGTTCCACCTCAGCGGCCTCCGGGGCCGCCTGGGCGGAGAGCTGATGGCCATCACTGACGACGCAATGCTGGTTGTACGCAGGGTTGCTCAAGAAGACAGTCAGTTTAGAGAAACGGATTGGAAAAGGCCCCAAAGATCTGAGAGGAATGGAAGGTAGATTAAGACACAAGAAGAGAAATATTAGTGCAGATTTACTTTAATTGAGGATAGAATTACCAGTTAGAAAACAAATATTGGCTTTCTGTATTGAATGAAGTTCTCTTTTTTACTTTACTTTAGTAATAACTACCCAAATGGGCTATTCAGTGCCTTGATCAACTATTATATAAAAAGAAAGCAATAACACGTACAATTATTATGGATGCATCGAAAAAATATCCAGCAATACAAAATAATTGACTTGTAACAACTGATGCAAGGATACTTGCAATTGAGACTAAACAATCCATGACATACAGGAAACATAATGAATCTGGTATGATATTATGTGTTGCAACATGAACAGGTTAAACCAACAGAAACACAATATTGTACCAGCAAAACTGGTGTGAAGAATAAAATTTAAAACTGCTGTGAAAGCACAATAGCTAAATTGCACCCTGAATTTAAAAAGGAGAAAAAAACAAATCCTAGATTGAAAAAGTCGATTTACCTGAGGCAAACTTGAATGGAGACTTTGCTGTCGGCAGAGAACGCTTCGTTGGTGAATAATCCCTTGCACTCTACGAAGGGAACGAGGTTCTGCATCTCCACTTCGAAGGAGAGAGGACTCTCGGGTGATGACGATACTTTGTCCTTCCAAGACTGGCGGGCCACCTCTACTGCGTCTATTGCACATCCCGGTTCCGGTTCTGGGGCATTGTTCTTGGGAGACAAGAGAAAACAATTGCTTAGAAATACAGGTAACAATAGTCTTTGCATTATTACACTACAGACTCAACCGACAATGCAAACTGAACAGTGTTAATTTAATACTTAATTAAAAATTACCTGCTTGATGGGAACAACATTTTTATTTCTATGGCAGGTTCCTCATTACTGAATGAAAAACAGTCTTCTCTTATGTTTCAAGTAGCAAGTAATAAATGAATGTCTTGCTCCTTTAAGGATAAAATAGTGCATATCAACAACATGTATTATCAACGACAATACTGCTCATCAACAATATACAAAAGGAAGAAGTGCAAGGTGTATAACCTGTGGCCTAAAGGATAAATACATATGATAATATTTAGACGGTATTAGTAAGAGAAGAATGCCACTTGTAAGTTGAATTTAATAACATGAGTCATATCATCGAATTT
The DNA here is from genome assembly GCA_021234535.1 of Stichopus chloronotus. Taxonomy (NCBI): domain Eukaryota; kingdom Metazoa; phylum Echinodermata; class Holothuroidea; order Aspidochirotida; family Stichopodidae; genus Stichopus; species Stichopus chloronotus. Next base: position 26,904,553 of record CM037837.1, on the reverse strand, counting down.
ATATGATGGAATACTCACAGACATTACTCTGATTAAATTGACCTGTATCCGAGTTTTCTCTTCCCGGGAACACTGGGAGTCTGGATCATTCTTGTTGCTAAGGAAACTGTGAGATTGAATTACCCAGCAAAAAGCTAGAGATGAAGGATGGCACATTTCCTGAGAAATGCTGTTTCTCTTCTTTGATGGGACCAGGTTTAAGATTACCTTTCGGTGTGTCCAACAGAAAATTGAGCTTTCTTCACACATGTGCTATGTTTGTTTACTCATCGAGAGGTTTAAACCTGACACGTCTCAATTTTAGGTAAATTTCACCCTGAAAGGTAATGGCCCTGCATTCTTCACCTAAGGAACTCCACTAACAACTGGAATCAACAAATTTCTGCATTTTAAGTGCAAGTAACACTACAGTGAAATTCAATGGAACTTCAGGGAACTCAAATGAGCTTCATGTCTGGTACAAATTTAAAATGAGGAACGCTGCTTCTGCGATCCTTGGAGGATGTGAAAGAATACACTGGAAAAGCTCTATTGTAAGCTCTATTGTCAGTGAAGGTTTATATTTCATAAAATTCAGGAAATTTTTATCTCTTCATTAGTGGAAACCATATCTCGATAGAATCATCCATTTTAAAATTACGGATATTGAAGGTGACATTGATTCAAAAGTACATTGCATTCTCGAAAGTCTGTGACGTCACACAGGCACAGTTACCTGAATATCCCTTTCTATTTCTACACGAGCTGGGCAATTTAAAAAGGAACTAGAAAGCCAAAAGGCTTAGTGATTCCTTACCTCATGATATATATTGTAACAAACATGAATTGCCCACATGACAAGCATGAGATCCCACACAGTTATCCTACTTGAGATACCATCTTAGTAAGGTCAAAACCTTTTGAAATCTCGTGACCCAAAATGACCTTTCACCTCCACTTAAAACAATAGGGATCACCTACCCTATATGGCCAACAACAAGCTAAATATGAACAATTCACAAACTAAGTATAAGATCCCTCTTATTTATCACCCTTAAAATATCATGCGTACAAGGTTTTGACCTTTTGTCACCCCAAATAACCTTTGACCTACACAAACATGAGAAAACTCCCAAACAGATATGATGCTGCAGGGGAACAAATTATATTTTGTCGTGTCCAATAACTTGATAAAAAGGTAAACATGTTTATTTAATCAAAATTATAGCACTTTATTTTGTCGAGTTACAGCTATTGGTGGCAGCTTTTTCATATTTGATTTTTTGGCATGATGCCCTTCCCAATGGCTATGAGGCCCTTGAAAATTAGCCAAAACTGATATTCCTATTAAACAAGAATCTAGCATGACTTGCAATTTTGCCTTTAGTCTACTTTAAGACACAACACACAGTACAAGTTTCCCTGGTTTGATACACTGTAGTCATTTGTTTAAAGCTTACCTGAACTACTGTAAAGTGAAATAGGGTGTGTAGAATACACCAACATGGCATACAAAGAAATTCGCCTTAACTATTGTTAAACCATTCAGTCTCATCAATAAATATCTGTCAAAGCTTCATCTCCTCAGAACATTATGCATGTGATGAGGAACGGATACATCATTTGAATTTTAAAAAGTTTGGGTGAACAAATTATTGTTGAGCAACAAATAGCTAAATTTCTGATCTGTGAGAATCTTATTCCTTGAAAATAAGGCTACTGTAATTCCTTATTTTGAATAATCTATCATTCTATGTCCACAAATAATGGTTTTAAAAATATGGTTGTTTTCTGTAAAACAAACGCCCTATTTCCCTTTAAGGGCTAAACAGAGACACTGTTTATACAGTAAATGGTTAAGTCCATTGAGCACCTGGCTCAACAGACTGCATGATTTATTCTGGACATTGTGGTCTCTACTGGCAGTCAACTGTGATAAATTATGTCAGATAACAGTGGCCAATTTGAACAGAGGGGGGTCAGTTACAATTTGATTCATTCAATTAAGCAATCACAGTTCATGCACGCTCAAGGGTATTTGATCCAAATGATCAGTAATTTAGTTCTTGTTATAAAGCTAATAACCCGTGGTATATTTAATCAATTCCAATTTACAATTCATGCATGCTCACATGTCCTTATGAGGATAGTGGCAGGTTTGCCAAATAATAATCTTTGATACCAAATTTAATGTTGTCTTCATCTTTTCTTTATGGTTATCGAAGAGACTATGTTGGTATGTCCTAAAAGAAGTTCTCAAATCAACAAGAGGATTCTACATTACAAGTATAAAATTCACTAGAAGGACCGTTCTTTAAATATTGTAGATTCAAGTTTTTCACATTTTGACCTCCCATGACCCCAAATGACCTTTCACCTCTGCCAAAAAAAAATAAGGATCATCTACTCGATATGGGCAATCCACACGCTAACTATGAGATCTCTCACATTTACCGTTCTGGAGATATCGTGTTTACAAGCAATTTTCAAGGTATTTACCTTTTGACCTCTGGTAACCCTTGTACTCAATAAGATACACCTACCCACTTCATATGACATCTACTCAAGCTTCTCTTCTTGAGATATCGTGTTTACATGGTTTTCACAATTTGACCCCTGTTGACCCCAAATGACCTTTGACCTCCACTGAAAATGATAGGGTTCCTTTACTCAACATGGTGCAACTACATACTAAACATGAGATTTCTACAAGCTTCCTTTCTTGAGATATCTTGTTTACAAGGTTTTCACAATTTGACCCCTGCTGACCCCAAATGACCTTTGACCTCCACCAAAAACAATAGGGATCATCTACTCAATAAGGGCAACCTACATGCCAAGTATGAGATCACTCAGAGTTACTCTTCTGGAGATATCGTGTTTACAAGCAATTTTCAAGGTATTTACCTTTTGACCTTAAGTGACCCCAAATGACCTTTGACTTCCACCAAAAACAATAGGGATCATCTACTCAATATGGGCAATCTACATGCCAAGTATGAGATCACTCAGAGTTACGCTTCTTGAGATATCGTGTTTACAAGCAGGCATCACACACGCACATACATACATACACACACACACGACATCACCATCGCATAGATTCCTCTGCCTTCGGCAAGGAATCAAAAAGATGTGACCTTGATTTCCACAACAGTTTAGGGTCAAACTGCATTGAACCCAATCTAAATTTTTCCCTGGAGTCAAATTTCAGGGTTAAAGAAGCACGTCAATTTAAAAAAAAAGACTTCTTGCAGTAAAACAAAGACTTCTTGCAGTAATTTGCTAGTTGATCCATGGTATTTTGCAATGTCACTTCACGATCCACAAATTATTCTGCATTGCTTGCTACTTGCTTGAAAATTTGCTAGGTGAAAAAGATTGCTATAGGCATTGTTTGCACTGGAAGTCAGAACATATTCAATGAATGAGGACTCAGCATTACTGAATGGTTCACAAAGTGCACTTCAAAAATCAGTGAAACAGAGAGAAATTCTTATGAACTGCATCCAAAACCAGGGACCATTTTACATCACCCAATGACTGAAAGGAAAGGATACATCGTCCCAGGAGCTCCAGGCTAATCGTTACGTAGTCGTCGATACTTGCCACCAGGTAGGCACATCTGGTGGGAGAAGAAAAGTACAATGAAAAGGAAACAGATATCTTTAAAAAATCTTTCAAAGCAAGTAGATTATTGGAGATGAAATGTGCACTTCATGTTTTAGAGAAAAATTGTTCATGTGTCGATTGATTTAAATTATATGCCAAACAATGTTGTTCACATCATGTGTAGCATCGTATGAAAAGATTGCGTTTTGATCGTGTGACATTATGTGAAATAAGTCATAAAACTGAGGCGTGGGGGTAAGAAACCCCAAAAGCAGTAAAGAGGTCAAATATAAATTTTTAACTTAATCACTAAGCGATGCTCAGACCATAATGACAAATTCCTGGCATCTAACAACTGAATATGAATTGATTATCATGAATAATGTAATAATTTCATAATCAATGGCATTTCCATTGCAGTTCAAAAGACTTTAGAAAGTACACAGAGCTTTGACAGTTCGACTGCACCTGCTTCACCCAACAAGGAGGACACCAGAGTGGCGATTCTGGCATCTGAAATCCCTCCTCTACAATTGCTTGCATCCAACAAACCATCTCCATAGCAACCTTAAAATTTAAACATCAAAACAATTCACTGTCATATTCCATTCACAATACAGGAGTAAGCTTGTCAACTTTGCAAGAAATGTTTTTAAGAATGGCAATGATTTACAGTGGTTTCCAAGTGTGACAAATACCTCCATACCTGCATTGTCTTCATATGTGAATACTGACACTATTAACAATACATGTTGGATAACAGCAGACAAAGAAACTAGTATCCAGTTTATTTATCAGTTAATTTAGAGGTACTTTGAATGTCCTAAGACATGCCACAGGTGCTGGGAAATGCAGCAAATTCTAAAATTATTACCAAGTTTGTGTCTAGTCACTATGTTGGACATCTCAATAAAAAGCACCATCTACAGGTAGGTCGCACATATGCAAATCATGGTTACCATGACACCGGTGGGGATTTCCCTTACCTTAGTGATGTCATCAGTATTGATGTCAACAGCTGCCACCATCTCTCTAGTCTATAATCCCACATTACTCTTCCCAGTAATCTATACACAGAAAGAGAAAACCAAATTCATCATTGGCACTTGTTACCATGGAAATGGCCTATCACCATGGTAAAGACCTGTTACCATAGCAATACAATGTTAAATTATGATCACACTCTGAGATTACCTGTGAGTACTGGGGGTTTGTATTTTTAATTCACTATGTTTTGACACATTCTTGTTTTATGAATGGTGAATGGTTGACCCCTACCTGTGCCTTTTTTCTTTTAAGATTTTGAAAAAGGACTACCATTTTGAATGCGGAAAAAAGGATTTAAAGAAGTAATGCACACAGCGGCTATGGTAATCCCACTGCCTATAACCAAGACAGCATTTATTCCACTCGACAACATCTCTAGACTGTGATCATATGAAAGTCTCTCCATCTTCCACATGCAAGGAAGAACAAAAGTCCCAGCATGGCGACTGCCGATAATCATTGCAAAGACGAATGTTATAAAACAGAGACACCGTTAATCCACACAGTGCATATGTGCTCAAGAGCTGCATTAGAGTTATTACATGTATTGACTGGCAACAGGCAGTTAGCGGTTATTTAGTGCTTACGTCAAGGCTTTGCTATAGTCCTTGGCATGATAGTACTCTTCCCCCATTTGGACCACTGCAAAAGAAGAAATATGTACCACACTTTAAAAAGTTAGTGGTATGCTTTAGGCTTCATTGTACAAGCTAACAAGAGACAAAATCAAAGGCATTGCATTTAGACTTGGACAACATAATACATATTTGTCTTCATTATCACTAGTACAAATATTCTAAAATATACAATTCTTTCAGTTCCAATATCTTTACAATTTCAATGTCAATTTCTATATCTTTAAAGGGTCGACGGACTTTACACATCTTTATCGTACCTTTGGCTTCTCTCCTTCAAATGACAGATCACACATACATCTAAACACACACGGTCTGAACATAACTTAAGCAATGACAGAGCTGCCAGACGGTCTTTATGGAACATTACACTTTGTAGAACACGATAACCTTCTTTGGTAGCCAACAAATTTTTTTGATACAAATGAAGAAGGACTACCAAGGATGTTTACAGGAGCATGGTTGTACTGAGCTCATTTAAAAGCCAAAAGTAAGCTAAGAAAGTTTGCAGATTACATAATTGGCTGCCATGCTTCTAAAATGATCTTAGGGTGTAAAAATTATTTCTGTGTCAGCCCAGTAACGAAATTTTGAATGTTCTACATAGTTATGTACCTGCATAATTTGCATATGATAATGAATATTCATGTTAGCAGTACATCACAATACAAGGAGAGATGAATCCTGGGTAACAGGCTCGAAGCGTACACTTGAACGTAAGTACAGCGTTGTGTTCCGTTATGTACATTACAAAAACACTAAATTACAAATTAAACTTTAGGCCAATACAACAGCAACAGTAAGAGAAAAAGGACTTACTTAAATATCTCTTCATTCTGGCAGATTTGTACTTTTTAAATTGTGCCACAGCACTGCTTAACAGGGGAATAATAATCCACTGCAAGAGAAAACAGATCCTTGAGTTAGACTAACCATCAAAGAAGTACAATATCAGATTGACGTATAAATTGTTCATTCAGCAACAAACAACAGCCATGATTCTGAAATGTAAATAAGTGTTTTTTTCTTAAATTTTTTTTCTTTCTGATGCTTGTGGCTATTGTCAAATGTTTTGTGAATTACAGGCTTGACGAAATTGTACATGTTGTTGAACTTGGTACTGCAGATACAAAGGCAAGCATTAATTACAAACTTTCACAGAATGGCATAATGCATCCCTACAAGGGACAACTCTCAAGGATTTCTACTACAGACAGGAGAGTTTCATACAAAATTTCACACGAGGTATTACAATTTAACAAACCCACAAAAAAGATTCAAAGGCATCTTAAAGATTCCATCAGAGTTTATTCAAATATTTTCATTTTGGGTTTCACTCCAGAAGGAGGGACATAACACCTTCAGGATAGGGCATCTGTACCTTGTTTAACTTTCACTGTAAAATGTTCGAAAGGTGTTGACCTACCGAATGATCGACCTGTAACTCCAAAAATTGCAAAGCTTGAATGCCTTCTCTCTCTGTCTGGGCATCAGGCGGGTCTATGCTTTGATGTCCCTGTCTCCAGGGCCTCTGACCGAAAAACTCGAGGTTGTCTTTCTCCTTCAGGGGGTCCGGATCAGGCATGCTGGTGGCCGCCTGAGTTGAAATGAAAGACAAAGTAATAGACAAATGATCTCATTGTACGTACGTCAACATTATCAAAATGTTTAGGTAAACTGGATAAGGTAAAATGAAATGACCTGATATAAATGACATTACAACATGACTTCTAACATACAGAGAATCCTCTATTATTGGTGTGGTTTATCAACCGACAGAAACAGAGATACAATACTGCCACCTAAGGATTATATTTTCCATCTGCTGCAAGTATGAGTGCGAGGAAATGTCTAACGACAATAATACCAGGACAACCCTAAGACATAAATAGATGGACATACACATAGTACAATGTCCCCCCCCTCCCACTCCCCTTCCATCCTTAAGCTTGCATTTTGATTGTGTAATGGAGCACACTTTCCCAACTTTCATGACAAAGTCAGCTTGATGTGGGGCATAACAAGGCTCACTTCGCTTTAACATGATAACTGTTTGTTTTTCTTCCACATTCACTGATCACTATGCACCTTTCTGTCAATGTAAGATCTGAAGGAAAAAAATGGACCAGTCCTCTATGAAAACAGATGAAAGTATAAATCTGCTTAGATACTTGAAATTAACACTTCTCATTCCAGTTCACTCCTCTCATCCCCACAACACCCCGCCCCCCACCCACCTCACTTTTGTTAGTGCCAATGAGTGTCAGTCTGCTCTGACAGCAACTATGGTACACTGAGTTAGGCAATTCAAAGTTGCTGCAAAAAACACACTCTGAAATGCATCTTAATGTTGGTAAACATTACGATGAAGAGGAGACAACGGTCTTACGTGACACAATCCTCTGCAGAGCTGTTTGCGAGCTATCGCATGATTTGCCGCTTGCTGATAGTAAAATCCGGGATGTTGAGTTTGAATCGCAGTCAAGCCCAGCTTGATCGCCTCATCGAAGAGGTCGCCAAATATACTGAACCTTTGTCAAGGAGAACAAGGAAGAACATCAAGTGCGTTTGAGAATAGTTCAGAGCATACAAAAAAACTCCCATCACCGATAAGGAACAATCATACCAGACACTTTGCCGAAAATACAGTGAACACTTGGTGGGCCAAAATACCAAAATTACAATGCACTTCACAATTAATAACATTTGAGGCAATCTAGTGCATAATTCATAATGAACGTATGATGATGTTCTTAGCTGCACGATGGTTTTGCTTGATTGTGCAACTTCTGCATCACACGCTTGGTCAGCCCATTCAAATATTTTGGGCTATTACAAACCATCTGTACCTATGCTCTAAGACTTGGAGTGGACTGAGTTGTCGATATTTTGTTTTGTTTTGTTTTATAACAGATTTTAAAAGAATATTTCGACAATTATCTCACCTATTCATTTAGCTACTCAGCGAGTCAGTATTACAAGATTGTGACGTCAGGCCGCATGTACAGCAGCGACGAAGGAGATACCAAACGGATGTGCCTCACGCAAATGAATAGAACTCAATACCTGTAGCTTGTGACTGCACACACTGTCATACTGCCATACATATGACTTCCAGTCTACTGATGAATGGTACAAACTGATAAAAGCTAACCCTTTAAGTAGTTTCAAATAACAAGTTATAAATATCCTTCAACAGATTTGGCCTCATCACTAAGCATCATCTTTAAACCATAGTACCAAACCAATGGGCATCAGCCATAGTATGTCTCACTCGGGAAACTAAGTCAACTATTCCACATGAGTATACTGTCATGAAGAAATCACTTTTCTTCCAAGTTAACGCTACAGACCTTTTGGCAATTGATCAAACTCAGAGGTGGCCAGATCCTCAGACACATATCAGCTAATTCTCACAAAAACAATGTTACAGGAAATTTGTAGAGTTGTGAAAGAAGAAGAAGGATCATTTGCAAGAGACTAACTGCAAATACAGTAAGAATCGACACCTCTGGAAAAAAATTCAAGCACCCTTCAAAAGTATTTCACCAAACTAGACTAATTGTAATCATGACATATATTGTCATATGAGGTTGTAAACATTCATGTAGGGGAAGCCATAACATATATGTCTGAAATTCCCTGAAACAGTACAAATTACATTCTCCTTCTGAGAGAGAGTAACTACGGTCAAGATGAAGTGAATATTCAGGGAAAAGGTTTAACAGATTGTACAAATAGTGATGCTACCTTCTGATGTGTGACAGCGTTTGCTTTGATGTAACAGCATCGACAATTGATCAAGTTCATTATGTCTGACGTACAGTATGTTACCAAAAACGTTTGTTCCATTCCAATAAAAAGTACGCCAACAATTGGGCACTTTCAGCTGATTAGGGAACATAGCATGTGACAGTACTGCTTGCTCATTAAGCCTTAAATTACACCTTTAAAAATTTTTTAGCTAATTCATCATTTAATGACTGAAAGTTCTCTCAAACACACCTTCCTTTCAATGAGAAAATTGCTCCCAAAAGAAACAAAATATCACAGATATCTTTGAGATGGGGCTAGAGAAGAGCCTGAGATTTAATTTAAGATAATTTTACTTACTGCTTTGACATCCAAGCCGAATGCTCAAAGGCCAGCTCGGGGCACCCAATCTTGTTCTTGAAGAAGTCAACATGCTTGCGGAATTGGGAAATGGCATCCAACGGTGCATTTTGGAAGAAACTTAATCGGCAAATCTGCATTTTGGAAATTGAACAAAATAACAGAATCAGGAAGCCACAACATCCATACAACTTGACAGACTGTTACACTAACTGTCACAAGAAGTGTCACACAGTCTATTTCTCTCTTTACTCTTCTTTCCTCCATTTAGGTATCTTTTCAACTTAATGAAAACACACCCTTGCCCAAATAAAGCAACTGACCGTGTTAAGAAAAAAAAAAAAGCCTGTATTTATTCTAAAATTTGCCTCTGAGCAAGTTGCTCCTGAAGAACGGGAAGATGCAGACAGCATAACAATTGTATTAACAGAGAAAATCGGTCTCTTCTTCCCTCATACATACTTCCAATAAGAATATGTCCCATCCCATGCAATTCCTATCTCTGCTTTAGGTTACACTCTTTAATGCACCCACTTCCTTTCATCTGGGTTTTTGATCGAGACCGTTGCTTACCTTATAGTTAATGAAACCAGCGATGGTTTTTATCTCCAACATGTTCGTGTCGTGAGCACGAAGGTCGGTCACGGCGGAGTATGCGGCCTTGTATTGCCTGAATGAGGAATTGACAGAGGCAGTAAAGTGATTTCCGTCTTCCATGATGATGCCGTCAATATGTGAGATAAGACACAATGCACGATGATAATTCATCTAATATGCAATTTTAACTGTCTACTTGAGAGGCAGAAAAGACAAATGAGAGAGCAGCTTGAAAAAGATCTCACACAAATTTTACTGTTTTGATGTTTTTCACTATTCTTATTGTAAATCTGAAGTCGTTGTTGACATCATTTTTTCATGTTGTTTCTATAATTGTTTATTTTAGCTTTTGTTGTTGTTTTTCTTTTTCTATTAACTATTAAATCTTTCTGTCTTTCCTGTTACTATCATATTGGTATTGTAACTGGTTTCCTCATTTTCTTACTTTGGTCATATTTGTTTGTTATTTATTCATTGTTTTAGTTGCATTTTGTTTATTATTCTCACTTCTTTCTCATTTTTTCTCTTGTGTTATGTTTGTCATTTCATCACATTAACATTCCTTGTCATTGTTACTGTCATTGATTTCCTCATCTTGTTCCTCTTACTGTTGTTACTGTTCTCCCCATTTGGTTTATTGTTGAGCTTGTTAGTACTTGTAGGATTTTCAAGAATTTTTCTCAAAGTACTTCTATCTTTCACAATGTAGCTGGTAATGGGTTAATCACCAGCAGTCAAGTAAAGACTCCTGTGATCAAAACCCAGTAACATTAACGTTCATGTTTCATGCATCAAATATTAGACAGCAAGAACTGAAGGGAAATTTCCCAATATTTCCACTCAACAAAAATCATTGGCTTTTGTACAACCTTTTGAGACTGTAAGCCTAAAAGAAGTGAAAAAGAAATGGTTAGTTTGAACTTACTTAAGAGCTCCTGGTTCCTGCTTCAGTTCATTTAGAAATGCCACTTTGAAGGCATGACGAACAAACAAAAGCTAAAAGTAAGTAAGAAAGAGTGAGAGAGAAAAATGACAATACTTAGAACAAAATAGGTAAAACAATACAAAGTTAAAACCATGAAAGGTGTTAAAGCTTACCAGCTTTTTCTGGCATGGAAGTGGGATGAGCAATAGTTACATGGAGACAGGTAAGTGAGGAGAAAAGTAAATACACAAAGCTGCCATCATTTTGCCAGACCAAATATCATAACCTGCTGGAAACATCATAGCCTCTAGCTGGAAAGGTTTGCCTCTCAAAGCAAATATGTAGCAACATGTTTTCAAAGCGACGGATCTACACAAAATGACTTTCAGTGACAATGTTCTCAACTATTCTCAAAATGTCAGTTTTGAGAAAATGGCTGAATGTTTCAAGACTCCATGCATGATGAAATAGTTGGTCTTAACGATGTGAACAATAGTTATCTTCACCTCAACGAAAGGAAAAGCAGGAGATGAATAAACCGAAGCTATGATTCGTTCAACATAGTAAAATTTTGAACATTTCAGATCTAACCTGGTGAGTGGTTTTGTTCAGAAACTCTTTGTGGGCTTTGACACGCCTGGCCTCTGTGTGGTAGTAAGATTGGGCCAATTCATAGAAGGCATTCTCAAGTCTGAAACAGAAAATTAGGACAGAAGTGTTTCATTTGCACATTCCTTGAGGCATGAATTGAACAATGTATCATACATCCAATAGGATTACAATTTTTCATACCGACATAGGTTCTTGAAGGGTTTTCTTTGAAATCCAAACCTATGCTTTTGAAGTTGTCACATATGTGGCCATATCAGCAGGTCACGAAATTGCCAGAGTCTATGTTTCACGATTCACTTGTGGAGTGTTGATGTGACATTTACTCCAAAGATGGATGTATCAAAGACGTTGTTCTATTTACTTATCCTGGGATCTCTACCAGAGATAGCGTGAGATTGTACAATCCTCTTTCAAAAGCTTCATATCACAAATGGACAGGCCTCTATAAACACCAAACTAACTCATTCCAGTCAGATGCACTGATTAATTTAATTAAGTTTTTGTTTTCTCCATATTATTCACAATTATGGCACTTTCCTTTTTAAAAAGCCACCACAATGTATTAAACTTCCAAGAAAAAAAATTTAATTTTCACCTGTTGAATTCTTAGAAAGTTTTCTCTCCAATAATACATGAGTTACATAGGTATGTAAGAAGGTCACAACATTTCTGATAGAAATGTTGACATAAAACTTTGTAGAAACAACTCAAATTGTACTCTAATGGTTAACAAGGAGGGAGGTTTAGTTTAAAAGGTTCTACCTACCTGATAGTGTATCCAAGGAGATGATCCACACATGGGAGAACAAAGAGAGACTTGGCTGAAAGCTCACAAGAAGCACACAGTGCCGCTGCCCTCTCTGCCGCTACTACATCTTCACCTGCAGGAAAACAATAGAAACTGTGAGTTTAATAAATGGACAACATGACTTCGTGACAGGAGTTAGGTATTGACATTCACAATTGACACGTCGATTTGGCCTGATTGCAAAATGTGACTTGAGATTTCCCTTTCAAGTGTGGGTGTGACTTGCAAATTTCAAATTCTCAGCTCAAGGATGAACTACTGCTCAATCAAAACAAAGAATAATAGATATTATAGTAGTGGAATAGTACCCCTCTCTTTTCTCAGTACATTTTCAGGAATGTTTTCTTTGTTCACACTTATTCACCACACACACACATGCGATTTGGACAACAGGTTTCTTTGACTGATTCCTGAGTTGCCCGAAATTCAACGGAAGTGTTATCTGTACTATACACCCTTCAGAGTGACCTTTGACATGACGTGCTGTGCACTGGGACAAAAATGATCGCTTAAAGCCTGAGAAGCAAAACAGAAAATTATGTCAATAATAGATGGGAAGCACAACATTTTCCTAGCCACTGAATTTTACTACCTATGAAGAAAAAAAAAAAATACCACTGCAAATCATCACTGAAGTTTTACTTGTAATTTGGACTCAGCAGAAACTTCAAAAAGTTTTAGTAACTATTAGCCATAGAGATAATTGTATAGATTGGATTACAGAAGATATTTATTGTATCGTAGATGAGCCCCTTACCAGGTGGAAGAGGTGTGTTCTTCTGGATCAAGACCACTGCTACTTTTGTGGCTCTGCTTGATAAACTGTGCCTGTGGAAAAGATATAGGGACCACATACATATGAATGGTGTGATTTGTTTTTTTTTATGATACTACAGACAGATGCACCATAGGGTTATGAATATATAGAGAAAATCATTTCATCATAGGCAACAGATGTCTGAGTGGAACACTAACAGATCATCCTCCGGACTTGCACATCACATCCAGCATCTCTAGTGTAAAGGAAAATTACGATCACATTGATTTAAAGTGCATAACGCTGAGTCATTCACGAGATGCTGGAATGGCTTTCACACACATTCACTCCTACAGCAAGGTTAAGAGGTGACATGATTTATGTGTAAATATCTGAATGGTGATTTGGTTGCTAATAATCAGCTCTTTCAAAGATAAGTGGACTCAAGTACTCTGGGATATCAGTGCAAAATCCTTAGGCCTCGCTGCAATCAAATGTAAGTCAGAGGCTTTTTACCCAGTGTAATATTGGCGTTTGGAACTTGCTACCAGCAAATGTTGTCAATGCACCATCCATGAATGAATGTAACTGAAACTTTGATAAAGTATGGTAAAATAGAGAACTTTACTATAGAGTTGATTTTCTATCCTTTTTTTTTTCCTCGATGAAATAGCCTATGGCCAACAACGTCTTATTTCATGATGATGATGATGATGACGATGATGTACCATGATGCAGAACATAATCCTACACTGGTGATACCATACTGTACTACTCTGTATTTTATTGCACTACACAGAATTTTTCTGTTCTATACTGTACTGGATTTAAAAGACTGGACAGTCCCCAAACTCCTGTTACAAATGAGGAATAATTAACAACAATCATACAAGGGACTTTACCAGTAAATATCAACAGTCTCCCACTTGGTCCACAAAAAATATTGAAGTTGTGATGCACTTTAAGATAATGTTTGATCGCCTCTTGCATAATTCATAATCACAACATGATGACCTCAAAGTTGCACAATAGCTTAGCTCACTATTCTCACTCTGCAATTTCTACGCCGTAAGCTTGGCTGGCCTATTAAAATATTTTGGTAGTTTCAAATGATCTGTATCTATACATGAAGGAATCAGAACAGTTGGAGATTTGTCGACATGTTGTCTCATACTATTACGGATTTTACATGAATATTTTGAATGTTGTCTGCTCTATTCTTTTAACTATGTGGTACAGTGTTACACAGGGTTCTCACACAATTTTAAAAACCAATTTCAAGGACTTTTCAAGGACAAAGAGCCTTTATTCAAGGTCTATCTTAAGCATTCTTTCAGTATGAAATAGGAATACAGTATGTTATACTGTCAATACCCCATTAAGGATGTTAATAAGATGGCCTCCTCCACCCCTTACAGTCCTCCAAACCTCCCACGTGTTCATTAATAAATATGAGTATGACCAGAACTACTGTCAACAAAGGTTGGACAAAACTGTTAGTGTAGATGCAACAAAGTTACAAAAAAAATATGTATATATTACATGTCCATGGCTTTTATTGTAGGTAGCTGTGAGATACTGCCATACATGAATATAGCCCTCTGACACAATGTGTAGAAGTTACTTATTGGTTGGTGATTGGCATGGTATAATATCAGCTTAACCAGTGCAAAGTTTAATCTTCACCCAAACTTAGAAATAAGGGGACATTAATACATTTTGGGTGCCAGATACTATATTATGACAGAAATTTGAATCAACTGGCTGAATTTGCTGTAGTTTCTGGAAATCTATTGGTGAGATACTGTAGGCCTAACGGCCACTTCAAATTTAAAGGCTGTAAGGCATCACCCTAAGCTATATGTTGACTTCTCGGAAAGCAAAATTCTCAACTGGTTCTAAGTTACAGTACTCTTTGATTGACAGCAAATTCGAAAGATGCAGAGCAGCTCATATTACACAGTGTACACAGGGATCCATTGTTTTGATTACATATGTGGAGGAATTTAAGACAGGCTGAGGGAGGGACTAGACATAGGAGGTTGGGAGAATTGAAACTGTCTGGGGTGATGAGTTTTTGTCTTTAATGTAACATTTACCCAACTTACAAGTTATGAAATATTAATAAGTTTTGGGTGTAGTGACAAAAGTTTGCCTAACTGCTGCAGTTTTCAAGGACTTTTCAAGGACTTTTTCTTGATCAAGGGCTTTTTGGAAAATATCCAAATTTAAGGGAATTTCCAGGACTTTCAAGGACTACAATATTTTCCAAGGATATCAAGGACTTTCAAGGACCTGTGGGAACCCTGGTTACACTATACACTACTTCACCACTTTGGGCTATACTGTACATACTGCACTAAGCTGTTCTCATATACGCTGTCCTCTGCTTTACCTTACGACTTCCACTCGCGTGGCACACTCCATCTGCTTCTCCTTCCAGAGACTTTCATCCCAGTCAAGATCAAAGAACACGACGACGAGAGACGGAACTTCCTCCAGGTGTTTCTTCATCCAGTTGCTCTTCATGATCCCCTTTGGGATGTACCATTCATAGGAGGTTCTCTGAGGATAGATGTGTACAACAAGCAGATTGGTATTAATATATACTGTACTGCCCCTTGAGACTACAGACTGAGAAGTGTGATTCAAGTACAAGAGTATGGTAGTGCATACAGTGCCTTGTACTCTATGAATCAATATGTAATGATCATTTAAGGCAAAAAGACATGAATAACAGATAAATATTTGATTGAATTAATTCCGATTATGTGAGCTGTACAGTACAGTACCTCGTGAGTACATGGAGAACATGTCCACTATGGGGCACATCACATATACAATACTTTGAAGACACCAGAATTAAATGCCATTCACTTAAAACTTGTAGTTGGTTGTATGGCTAAACCTCCACATCCATGAGAGGAACATGTCACACAAGCAAAATGTTAAAGCTCAGAAATTTCTAAATTAAGAGAGAAAGTGGAAAGGATAGTTCATTTGCACATGTGAAAAAGGAAATCAACATGTCACGCAACTTTGGTCCTAGCAAATTTTACAAAAGAATATCCTGCCTGAAACTTTACAGTAATTGTTCAGGTAATTGTAAAGTTGACTTAATCATACCGCAACCATAACGTCAGACTTGATTCAGCAAAATTATTGCTCTAACCTTTGACCTGCATTTTGGATACTCATGGTCACCAGGGAGTATCTTGAAATTTAAAGGGACCCTGTCTGCTCTTCGATTTGCACTAAAAGAGTCCCAAATGGCCCGGTGGATTGCATTGTAGGTGATGTCCAATCCAGTGAGAACAACCAGGCCTGACAAAGATGAAGAAAAATTGACATGATTAATTTTAAAAAATCTACAAAATCTTTGACAGAATTCCCACATTTTTAGAAACTTTGTTACTGACTTAGATGTGATCACACCAAGAAAGTTTGTTGTCAATAAGGACTCCTAAAAACTTCATTCTATACGCTTGTTTGAGAATATGTCCACCTGTAGTGTCATAACTGCAATTGAATCTTCTAGAGCTATTGGACACAACATCATTTTTTTTTTTTTCAATATTGATTGACAGCTTATTTCTTGCAAACCACAGATTTAATTTGTCAAGTTCAATCTACGATGAAAGGATATGTTGTGAGAATTGAGACTGAAGAAAATATTTGTTTCGTCAGCAAACAGGGTGATGTTTGCTGCTTTGTACACATGACAGATGTCATTGGTACATATGATAAACAGTAGAGGTCCCAAAATTGATCCTTGTGGGATGCCAGAGAGAATTTGTTTTGCACTGGAATGCATCAAATTAAAAGATGTTGACAATGATCAAAAATGTAGCTTTCCATCCAGTTCAATGTGGTTCCTCAAATTCCATAGACACTTAGCTTTATTGATTAAGATTATGTGATTGATGGTGTCAAACGCTTTGGATATAGGTTGAGAAACACACCAATACAAGTCATGCTGTTACCAAGATTAAAATACAATTTGTCAATAGCATCTGCAAGGGCAAGCTCAGTAGCATGCTCTGGACACAACCTATATTGTTCATTACACAATATATCACAATTATGTAGAAAGTTTAAAATACAATTGAACATGAGTTTTTCAAGGATTTTGGAAAAGCAGGATAAAACAGAAATACAGCCTCAGAAACTTGGTAACTCATGGAGCTGGGACTTTTCAAATTTTTTTTTCACATGCAAAGTCAATGGGGTAAATTTACAAAGTTACATCTCTTGGATTGTGCATACAGCACCTAAGTAATGATGGATTTTCCCCTGCAAATTTCTTCATGAAACCTAAGTTCATTATTCATACTGGTTGTAATAGGGTAAAAAGCCAACCAAACAATGTTTTTGCAAATTGCTGAATTGCTTCCATAGTATTGGGGGGTCATGAGGATTCTGAAAAGTATCAATTTGGGGCATCTTGAGTCAAACTACTTTTTTTTATTTTTTCACATTTTTCTACGTCCATATATCCATTCTCAATCAAGGCAAGAGCATCCGCTCCACTGTTGATAAAAGGCGTCATATGGATGGCAACCGTTGTGAAAAATGCTTTTCACAAATTTAGTGAACTTTCAAGTTTCTTACCCAGTGGACGACATGTTAATTCCCTTGGCAGATCGCCTGGTTCTCGTTTACCGCTTGCCCCGGCTGTTGTTGCACTGCCTGTGTCGACTGGCACAGCCACCGGTGGGAGGGAAGGGTCAGCGCTGTCTTCTTCCTTTATTTCCTCTTGATTGCTCATCGTTGACTTACATAATACTCCAGCACAAAATTTGTGGTGCAATTCAATGCAGTAACTCTGAACGTCGGGAAGATTATCTGGCAGAGTAGCTAACGTAGGCTTCCACCCTGGCTACAGTTACATCAAGTACAGTACACATTAGAACATGTATTTACTTACAATTAGGTACACAGTATACTATTATACACTGTTAAAGTGCAAGGGGTATATCCACGAATGAAAAGACCTTTATCCATGGAACGCCGGTTGTGTCAAATGCGCTAATTTTGAGATGATAGGGCTTTTCTGGGGGTAGGATTTATGGGGCACATGTTCTTCTATGGATGTAATCAATAGCTCTCTTATCCCCCACTCTGGCTCATGAGTGTCACAGTCAATTACATGATTTATGTGTCCATTGACCAAGACATGAGCACAGGGACTGTGTGACCTTCACTGAGGTATTTTATCACAGATGGTGCAGAATTAACGTGGCCAGCTGAACAGTAAAATCAACCATGATCAAGTGGAGACCTTGGTGCAAAAGTGTATCAAGTGAGGTCAATCCCGACCAGTTACATATATTTGGACACTGCATAGCTACAGTACCAGATTATAACATACTCATCAATCAGAATTACCTAAGGTGCACAGCATAATGCAGAACTTAAGGATTCCACAGTACTGATGGGGGGGGGGGGTTGTTAATTCTAGGTCTCTCAACAGATTTTGACTGTTGTAATCTCCCACCCTTTGGACCTAATCAGCATCCCTGGTTTCATCTTCTATGGTGTCACAGGTCTTAGATTTGTTGTTAGTTGGATCTGGTTGCAGTTCATCCTGGTAGATCCTGTAGATATCACTTTTGCAGTTCAATAGTTGGGTCTCAGACCTCAGTTTTGTTCATACACCCGTCTACATGTTCTTCAGTGTACTAAAGAAAATATTGCTTCATAAAAAGATGCAAAGACACGATAACATGAAACAAAGGTTTGAATTTGTTTTCTTTATCCTTTTTATTTTTCCTTCTATTCTTTTGTTACCTTCAGTTTTCAACTGGTCAACTTCTTGATACAATTTTTTACAGATATACAAAGCATGCACACACCAAGTCTTATGAAAGTTAAGCAAGTATATACAAGAACCAGCTGGAATGCAAAAATGTGTTGTTGTTTTGGTGACATGTACATAAGAAATGGATGAATGCTAAATCTAACATATGCACTGAACAGTGAGACTGAGTGATGTCATGAAAAGGGAACAAACAGTAATCCCTCCTCCATTTTAAAAAATCATTAATGTCTTGCAATTCTCTTCTCATTTAACTTGCAAATACTTTCCAAGATGTTGCTGAAGATCAGTAATGCATAAGCAAGGTGTTATGCTGCAAAATCAAGCAATTTGTCACCAAAAAGATGTGACATAATGAAAAAGCAACATTCATGAATTAGCACAAAGGGTACCATTAGTTTAGGGTGGCTGCCTTTTCCCTTTAAACCCAGAGCTCTCACTAAAAAAACAGTTTTTCACTGAACAACATGTACCTTCACAAGTTGCTGATCTAAATTAACTGATAGGCTTTTTGAGCTATTCATACTGCTATTCATAAGAGCATAGGCTACAACCCCTGCGTAATGATACTTGGTGACCTAGCTTTAACCCTTAAAGCAACAAGACCTTTCCACAGCTGTGCAAGATTCTGGGAAGCCATTGCAGTCTTTCAAATACTGTACGTAGTACTGATACTTTCAATAGAGCTTTTCAAACAAGAAGACACCATTCAGTAGTAATTACAGAACAAATACAAGTAGAAGAAAATACAGAGTTGCTATGAACACACATTTTCAATCACTTGCAAATTGCCATGTCATTCAGAAATCAATTACCTGAAATATGATATCGAAAGCAACATTGATACGGCGTGGTCACTGCATTAAACAACATTCCAATAGTAATGCTAGCTGAAAATGACAAAGTATCACTAATTTTTCACCTGTTTATTTGGACAATATTAACCAGAAATGTATAGGAAGACATCTTAAATCATGACTGAGCCACCTTAAGCATAACAAAACTAGAAATCAGCTTCAGCAATACCCAACTTGGCAACATATTACACTAATCCTACAGGTGTATGCATGTGCTACGTCGTACTTTTCTGACATGGAGATACGCTATACAACAACAGAGGCAATCTGAAATAAACATTTTTGTAGTAAAGTGAAAAATTTGTACAATTGGCCTCCCTTATATTTTTTTCTCTTGTTGCTAAAGGAGTCTTCATGCCTCCTAGAGAGACTATGACCTCTGAACAAGACTCCATTGTTAAGCCACTTTACCCCCTTCAGGTGCAATATTCAAGTGCCAGTTAGAGTAGATCCTGGTCATGTGCTTGGATCCTGATTGGTTAGGGGTTACCAGGGGTGGAATCTGGCATTAGACATTGGCTGCTGCCATGGTTCTGGGATATTTCTGGACAAGTAATGGGGTTGGGTGGATAATGTGGTCGTGCTTTGTTTTGCACTGTTCATCTGTCACCTGCCAGGAGAGGATGTGCTGGACATTTTGCCGTTGCTCAAAGTTTTGGTAGATTTAGATGTACCTGCTTGCAGGAAGATTGTTCAAGTGTGGGTAGAGACCTGCCATGTTGCTGTACATTCCCTAAGGTTATGTGGCTGTGACAGAATGTTAGCTGTGTCGTACCACTATCAATTCATGTTGGGCTAAGGCTGTTTTTGTCGAAGACGAGTGGGTGAATAAATTGGTGCTACCGTTCACATCTGTACTGTGTCATTTCTGGCAACACAACGGAACCCCCTTTCACGTCCCCCTTGGGTGCGTCTCTTTCACTGGTGTCAGAAGTGGGATGTACTCCCTTGCAGCTGTGCACCATCATCAGTCATTGGTGAAGTTGAAGAATCAAGAGCAACCTCAGCACCACGGAATTAATTGGGTATTATAAGGTTGGTTTAAGTAAAATCATGGCAGACATGAGTCACCTATTGTCATCACAATGAAATTATACAAAATACTTGTATTGGTGTAAGGTCACTTCTGAAATCCGTTTTTGTTAAGAACATAAGTTACTATAGCACGTACATGCTGTCAAGAGTGTGACTGAGTTGATCCTTTAAGGAGAATTTGTGATTTATATAGTTGACTGTCTGGCTGGTAAGTTTAATTTAACCTGTGACTTCAGTGATTGTAAGGATGTCAAACGAGGAAGGAAGAGGTGATGCAAACTTGGATGCTATGGCTCAGTTGTCTGCCAGGCATTAGGATTCCATGGCATTCCACCGAACAAGCTGGCCAGGGGTACGCTACAGCAGGTCAGCGAACTTACATTGACAGAATGGTTGGATGAATTAAAAAAAAAAGGCCCTCATGGAATATGAGTTAACGTCGAAGCAACAGGCAAAGGCACTTATCGACCATCTAGCTGGCCCTGCTAAAGAAGAAGTTCTGTGTTTGCCTAAAAAGGATAGGGAGGCATCCAATACGATCATTCAGGCCCTCCAATATGTTTTGGTCAGGAGGAGACTATGCAATTGTTAGGAACTGCATTCCACAATGCCCAGCAGAGAGAATGGGAATCTTTGGCAGATTTTAGCCGCAAGCTTTTGAGATTGCACTCGCACATGGTGGCTGCAGCAGAGGCGGAGGAAGATGTCAAAGCTCTGGAACAGTTGAAGGACAGGGCATTAAGGGACCACTTTTGTCAGGGAGCCAGAGAACCATGGGTGCGCATAGAGTTGCGCAGGATTGATCTGGCAACTACGGGGAGTTTCGGCGATGTGCAGAAGGAAGCCCTTCTCTTCTTTGGTGCTTCGGATCTGAGGCGAGTGAAGGTTACGGAAGTTGCACCAAATCCCAGTGCAGCCTCAGCTGAAGTCAGATCGTTGGATGCAAATTATGGGGAAAGGCCTGCTTAAAGAATTGGCAGAAACAAGAAGGGAACTAGCAGCTTTGAAAGGGTTGGCGACAGAAGTGCATGACCTCAAGAAAATGGTGCAAGAGCTAACGGGAAAGAAGAGGACACCACGCAGAGAGATCCAATGTTTCTCCTGCAACCAGTTCGGACATCACCGTTCAGAGTGCCCAGGACTTCGATCAACCCAGGAAAACTAGAATTCTCTAATGTCACGGGCACAACAGTGGAGAAGTGTACTACGGGGGTGGAATGCAGAGATGAGCAAACACAGACCTTAGGACAGACAATGGCTGTAGAGCAATTCAGGGAGGATGAAATGGATTTGCTTTCTCCAAGTCCGTCAGATGTGCTACACATTGCATGAACAGAGTTGGGGTGTATTTTGGATACTGGAGCAGAAGCCTCTCTGATACCAGTTGATGTATTTCAGAAAAAGTTTAAGTCTGTCACTGGTCCATTGAGAATGCTAACCAGAGGGATAAATATAGTGGGATATTGTGGAGTAGAAGCTCAAGTTGAGGGATATGTGAGAGCACCCCTCACATATCACAGAACGACAGCAGTTGTAGGGTTCCTTGTCACCTCCAAGTCAAGGGAGGGAAGAAGACGGGCTGAGTTTCCACTTCTCTTGGGGTGTAATGCACTCACAGCTTTGGCAGACAAGGACTCTTGCTTCAGCATCAGGCAGGGGATTGTAAGATTGAGATTGAGACAGAGGACAGTGCCCTGCCTTTAAGATCAGTAGCAGTGGTAACTGGGACTGGAGACGTTGTTGGCATGAACGGGGAAGATGGTGTCGTGCCGATTGTCAATAGATGACGTGGGGAGTACCCATGGTTGGTTGGGATGGAAGGACGGATTCCTGATCTTCACGTGGTTGAAGGATGTGTGCTCCTGACGTCAGCGGAGTTCTGTACATTTGTTGCCAATCCAAGCAGTAGGGACATCACTATCCCAGCTGCCGCCCACATTGCCACAGCTATGGAGGTTGATATAGAGAAGAAAGTCCATGTCTCTGAGAACGATGGATGCCTGGAAGTTCAAGTGTATGAAATTGCAGTAGACAACACACCAGACATATTGGAAGAAGAAATAAGTCCGGATAATCATTGTGACCAGACTGCCAGTGTTACAGACGCACCCAAAATGACAGAGACTGACGCACACTATGTAGAGATGGAAGAAGGGTCCATAATTCCTTTGCAGACTGGTGTAGTGTTACCACCCTTAGAACTAGACAAAGTCAGGCAAGGAGACTGTCTACTAGATAAAAATAGAGACGCATTTTCGAAGGGAGAGTTTGGTCTGGGGCATTGCGCCATGATTCCCCACGTAATTAAGGTAACTGATGATACTCCAATCAGACGACCCTACAGAAGAATGCCACCGGCACAGATGTCTGAGGTCAAGCAGTTGTTACAAAATATGATGGATCAGAAGATCATCCAGCGTTCTGTCAGTCCCTATGCCAGCCCAGTAGTATTGGTGAGGAAGAAGATGTCTGGGGCAATCCGGCTCTGTGTTGATTATCGCCTCCTGAACGCTGTAACCGTTAAGGATTCATTCACACTACCCCAGACTGAAGAGTCTTTAGAGGCGTTGGGTGGTGCAAAGTACTTTTCCTCCACTGACTTATCAAATGGTTACTTCCAGATTGCGATGGATCCATCATCTGTTCAACAAACAGTATTTAGAATACCCTGGGGATTATTCAAATTTCTAAGGATGCCTCAAGGACTCAGTTACAGTCCCAGTACATTCCAAAGGGTAATGGAGATGATATTTGGAGACCTTTATCTCAGTCAACTTGTCTTGTATCTAGATGATATTCTAGTGTTTTCCAGCACCTTTGATGAACATTTGCAAAAACTTGACACTGTATTCCAGCGGCTTATCAAGAATGGTCTTAAACTTAAAGGTGAAAAGTGTAAGTTCTTTCAAAGTCAACCATCTTGGGCATGTAGTCAGTTCCGAGGGGATAGCTGTTGATCCATCGAAGATAGAACGTAATTTTGGA
Organism: Stichopus chloronotus; assembly: GCA_021234535.1. NCBI lineage: Eukaryota > Metazoa > Echinodermata > Holothuroidea > Aspidochirotida > Stichopodidae > Stichopus > Stichopus chloronotus. The sequence goes on along the minus strand of CM037837.1, from coordinate 26,880,773 downwards.
ATTGGCAAGTAGCTAAAACTTTGACTGAACTGTGTTCTTTCCTTGGACTGGCATCCTATTATCGAAGGTTCGTGCCTGGTTTTGCCCAGATTGCTGCACCGCTCCATGCACGGAAGGCTAAAGAAGGAAAAACAGGGAACAAGAGAACCATTTCATGCAGATCTGTTCAATGGACTGATGAAGCAGATAAATCATTCCCCACACTGAAAATCTACTCTCCTCAGCACCAGTCCTCATGTACCCACAGTTTGACAAGGAATTCCAGCTGGAAGTAGATGCCTCAATGAAAGGGTTAGGTAGCTTGTCTGTTACAAAAGGACGAGGATGGCAATTTACATCCTGTGGTAAATGCTAGTCAGGGGCTACGTGGGGCTGAGTGGAACTACTCGGTTTTTTCCAGCTTCAAGATTGAATTTCTTGCACTCAAATGGGCTGTAGCAGATAAGTTCAGGGAATACCTTATTGGAGGGAGATGCAAGGTGCTCAAGACAACAATCCCTTGGCACACTTACAGACTGCGAAACTAGGAGCTACTGAACAACGCTGGGTTGCTCAGTTATCACCATTTGACTTAGAGATTGTGTACAGGGCTGGAAAACTAAACAAATGTGCTGATGCAGTAAGTCGATGTCCAGCAAATGATGATGATAGTTAATCTGGAAAAAAGTCATTCTGAAAATATCACCATTATGGCCATGACGGTTTGTGACTAATGTGTATTAGGTGTAGGTTGAAATAGAAACATCCACCATGGTTCCTCTTTAAAAGGTATCATCACTAACCACTGAAGTATCATCATCTATGCTATTAACTCAGTTACTGTGTATTGACACACGGCCAAATATCATACATTCCAGCCATACCTAAATTCCATGTTGGTGCCAAATTCATTTTTTCATTGCCACTCGTCATGATGAAGACATTTTCCAGTAATCTTGTGTTGGAAAACATTTTGACTGACACCAAGGTAAAACAGTTACTTTTGATACTTTTACTCTGCATATTTTTAATAATTGACTAGTATGGGCCGTAATGGTCATCCCTCTATAAGCTGTTTTCGAGGTTATCGATTTCTGTACGTTGTATATATGCTGTCTTGATTCCCTGCTGTACTTTGGTTATTAGATAGCAAGCTAACTTCAACTGCCTTGGAAATGCGGTTGCCCAGAAATGGGTTTGTTAAGCCGTAACAATAATGAGAAAATATAGTGGTTCCAGTCTTAAAGAGGAACCATAAGGTAAATGAAAATTATAAAAGAGGAAGTTTTGAAACATATTTAGTAATGATGAAATGCTCAAATGGTTGTCTCTTGTAATATTTGTAAGTTCATTGGTGCTGGTAGTGCTGGGATAACCATGCTTGTTCATTACTGTACATAGCTTAACATAACATTTTGATATATGAGCAATCCAATGTTTATGGCTGTTGTTATTGCTTACTAAGCCCCTAATAAAACTATACAGAGGGTGTGTTCATTGTCAAGACCCTAGACATTGCATACTGTGGTTCATTTGGGATGTTGGGAGTTTTTTTATGGATACATTAAGTACAGAGTAAGTTCCTGTCACTTTTCAAGTTTGTTTACATCTCAGAAACACATTTCAGTTAGTATTTTGTGGAAGCTTAGATTGTTTTTGATTATTAGGAGTGACCTCCAAGTAGATTAGACCACTATTAATAACGTTGTATGTTATATTTACAGTTTTGATGGTCAAGTGGAGGTCAAGTTTTTCACATCCTCTGTCATGATTAAGGTTAATCTAGATTACTCAGTTGTTGATGGAAATTGATCAAAGAGAGGCCAAAATAAACTGACCTGCATTTAAACAGTGGCATCGTTTATTTTATCAACTGGAGTACCCTACATGGACTTCTCCTTTGTTCAAAAATCTGGGCTATCAGAGATGCAAAAATTGAAAATTGTTCCCTCTTTTTTCTCATGATTACTATAACAAAAAGTCCAGAAGACCAAGAAGTCAAAGGACTTTGTGATTCCTTCCCAATATCTCTTCTCTACTCAAGATACTGTGTTTACAAGGTTGTCACACTTTGTCCTCTATTTACCTCACATGACCTTTGACCGCCATAAAAATGACAAACACCATCTACTCATTAGGTGCTACCAATGATAAGAGTTTGAATTTCAAGCAACATTTAGTTGCTGAGATATCTCCCTTAACAGGTTATCTTACTTTAAGCTCTGGTGACATCAAATGACTTTGACCTCCATAAAAAGCAATAGGGATTATCTACTCATGATGGACTACCAACACACCAACTTTGAAGTTCTAGCACTGTTCCCTTCTTGAGATATTGTGTTTACAAGCCAGGGCATCACATCCACACACACACCCTCACACACACACCCATCACCATCACATAGATTCCTTGCCTGCCTTCGGCAAGGAATAACAAAAATGCATAGCTGTGGTTAACATCACAAATGAAAGACAAGTCTAGTGGGCAGAGTCACTTGAAATTGAAAGTCAAACATGAAATACTTTGAAACATAATCAAATATTTCAGCATTTGTTCCTATCGGTTTTAGCCTTTTTGAATTGGTTTCCTGAAGCTCGAACTACAAATTTCTTCTCCGTCTGAATTCTGCGGAACGTCATGTTTATTCTGACACCGGACTGCTCTGGTCTTCGCGGCAAGGAATGATACCAGTAACGATTGGTAGGATGGTTCATCATCAGCAAGCTGCCATGCTCGAGCTCAACTTTGACCGGTTCAATATCTCTGGTCTTTTTCTTACCCCGTGTGTCCATGTGCCGGAAGATAAAGTCCCTTGTTTGTCCTAATGACAGGGATGCTATGGGATGTGTCCGGTCCAAGTCCTTTTCATCGTCCCTGTGCTCTCCTATGGAATCCTTTCCATCCTTGTATCTGGAGTTATAGAATCAACAAAATGTACAAAATGAGACCAATTATTGCTATAATGGGATACACTGACCAACTGTAAGGAGAAATATCCAAGAAGGCAAGGTGTTGTGAACTTGCACCATGCGTAAGGACGAGATTAATGCATTTCGAGCCACTGAGATTTTCAGCTGAAAAAACGATTCTGTTTTTAGTGATGTTTTAACTTCTCTTTTTCCTTCTTTTTAGCAGTTTCATTTCAGAGTGAGGGTATGCTGTACCTTTTAAGCACAAAAGTTCCACAATTATGGCTGCATGATAATCAAGTTCTAAACAAATCTGTGACAAGGTACCTCCTCGGTTTAAGAATCTAAAACTCTCAATCTCAACAAGGTTTCAGCAAACAAATGGCATAGGATTCTCTTGTCAAAGTAACACAAATCTTGCAAAATACGTAACACCTGAGGCTATCAGGGTACTGTATGTCATTACAGATTGTGTGTCTCTGTAACTACATGGCTTCTAACATGTTCTCAGTAGAGACAGCAGGCGTTTGAATACAGGTGCACACCTTCAGTCCGACACATTTTCAGTCTGAAAATAAAATACACCTTTCCGGTCTGAACAAATGAGTTTTCAGTCCGACAAGTATTCAGCCCGAATGTGAAATACACGTTTTCAGTCCGAAAAAATGACTTTTCAGTCAGAAAATTAAACACGTTTTCAATCCGAAGGTAAGATACATGTTTTCAGTCCAATAAAACAAGTTTTCAGTCTGAAAATGAGGATATACATTTTCAGTTTGACAAGTTTTGAGCACAAAAGTCAGATTCACGTTTTCAGTCCAAAAAACAGTTTTCAGTCTGTAAATGAAATACACATTTTCAGTCCAATAAGTTTTCAGTCTGAAAGTAAGATACATATTTTCAGTAAAAACAAACGACTTTTCTGTCCAAAAATGTGGATACACATTTTCAGCCCCACAAGATTTCATTCCAAAAAAAGATACATGTTTTCAGTCTGAAAAAACAATTTTAAGTCTGAAAATGAAATACAAGTTTTCAGTCTGAAAATGAAAAACAAGTTCCAGTCTGAAAATGAAATATGCGCTTTCAATTCGAAAAAAAAGTAGACGTTTCAGTTGGAAAATGAAAGACGTTTTCAGTTGAAATATTTTCAATATAAGCACAAAAGTGGTAATCCACAAAGCTGCAAAATGCAAATGTTATCCCTATTGATTCCATAATCATTCGTTCTTTCACACAGATTTAAAGATGGATAGATAGACAGGTAGACAAATGGACAGATGGATAGACGAATGGATGAATAAATAAATCTATTTGAGCTAATTTTCCACCTAAATTTTCCAAATTTAAAATCTCTCTTCATTCTTGGTAAATGAGAGATATGACTCCTATTGGTCATAATATCATTACAAAATCCTAAGTTTGGCTTCTCACTGCATTTGTTCCTGTTTCTTGTCTTACTTCACCTACCAACCAACTTTTATTCAAAAAGTTGAAAATGCTGTCTATAACTTTATTTGGCATGGCCATACTGAAAAAGTCAAACATTTTCAGTGATTAATTATTGTGATGGTGGTGTCAAGGTGATTCATAAAAAGAGTTAGATATTAAGTCTCTCAAATCCTCACGGGCCCAAAGATATCTTAAAGAGTATGTACTGCAAGTTCTTGGACAATTTTGTTCAACAAGCCCCTAAAACCTTTCCATTCTGATTTACTTTTACTTTTACGATGTAATTGTTACAAAAGTGAAATATTTAATTATCAGAAGGCAGCTAGAGCCCTAATTTTGTATGTTACATGTACTGTGATCCCCTGTACCTCTCCTATCATTCCTAATTTCGCGGTAGTTAAGTGACATCATCTAAAACATCCGGTGTAACAATAAAGTTTCACAAATCGATAAAAAGGAGTTGAACTTAGTATCCACTGAGTTTGATTTGGCCCTCATACTCTGCAAGCCTGGCTATGGGAGTGGTTCAATGGAGTGTACACCTCTTCTTTTGTTCCAATATCTCAACGACTACCTGTTTGAGGTTACCATATTTCTCTAAGTCCCTATAAAAGTGTTTAGTCTTCTACAGGACATGTTGCTGAAGGGAAGTATTCAGTCGAGATGCTGATACGGTACTGAATGAAACAAATGAATTTTAACTGTACACCACAAATAATACACACTAGCAGTGACACATAAATTCATTTTACAAAAATCGCGACGATTTGTCTCACCAATTGGGACACGCACATTCATTTAAAAAAAAACAGGACAGCCCCAATTAATCGGGATGGATAAAGACCCTACATCTGTTCCCAATGCACACTGCAAATGTAAGTTTCAGGCAAATATACAGTATATCTACATATATCACAAATCACCTGAGGCCTATGTGCCTGACTCACTACTGAAAAAGGACACATAGGTGTATTCTTGTCTGCTCACCTATTGATGAGGACGAAGTTGAACTTAAAGCTTGTTTTTTCTTCAATTCTTTGGCGGACAGAGTCCAGAACCGGTAGCCACGGCTTAGCGGGAACTGTGATTCCTGAATAGGTGTATGTGAGACCTTCGTCTCCATGGGCAGTCTGTTTGGAAGATTACACAATATTTGACAGTTGTTTACATTTTGCAATCATTTGCACTAAGACCAACTTCTCTCGGCCTACACAGTACTTTCAACAATGCACCTAAATAAAATCAGAGGCATTTACAAGTACAAATAGCAAAAAAAAAATTCTGACATGACATCTCTGCAAACCTTCTCCCCAACTTTTCCCCAGGTCACCTCTTTTCTGCCCTCCCAATTGGTCCAAACTATACTTAACTCCACAATGACTGAAACAATCATTTTAAAAGTTAAACACACACACTCAGACTCTTTTATATCACAAACTTCTATGCCTGTTGGAAATTTTTAGGACAATCAACCATCCATTTGGTTGTTCTCACGGACACCTTGAAAAAAAAAGTGACATTTTTCACATTTCTAGCAACATTATTGAAATCTAGAGCCCAATTACTTGATGACATAGTGAATTATATGTCCTATGTTAAAGACAAAGTATTAGCAAGAAAGACTAGAATGGTGACTGTTTTGAAACAAGAATGCACAACTGCATTGTGGTTTTGATGATTCCATTACAAGGATTGCTTTCATGAATCTGACATACAACATAAGGCATGTACTATGCTGGTTATTGTGATATTACAGTCATTTGTTTTACCACCAATTGAGATGAAAAATGACATCTGCTGACCTAAGCTGATGACTGATACTGTAGGCATCCATCTGAACATGCACAACTGCTTACTACAGAGATATATCCCAGAGCTTACCTACAAACAAAGTGTCAAATCTGTGCAAGCTTCCCTTCTTGAGATACAGTATTTACAAGGTTGTCTTTACTTGACCTCACGTGACCTCAATCAAAACCAATAGGCCATTTATACTCAACAAGGTACCTTTACATACCAAAAATGAGATCTGAACAAGCTCCCATGTTTGAGATATCAGTTTACAAGGTTTACACTACTTGGCCTATTTGACGTCCACGAGCAGCGATACACTTCCTGCACTCAATAGGAACATTCACATGCAGAATATGAAATCTCTATTTGCTTCCCTTCTTAAGATACTTTGTTTACACGGTTTTCACTATTTCACCCCTGTTGACCTCAAATGAAGTATGACTTCCATCAAATACATTAGGCTTCTAGCATTCTACTTACCACATATGACATATGTGCAACATTCCCTTCCTAATATGTTGGATTTACAAAGTCTTGACTATTTGACCCCTACTGAAGCCAAATGACCTTTAACCTCCACAAAAAACAATATACTCCTTGTACTCAATAAGATACACCAACACATTAAACATGGGAACTGTACAAGCTTCCCTTCTTGAGATATTATGCCTACAAGGTTTTCACTACTTGACCTTTGTTGACCCCAACTGACCTTTGAACTCCACCAAAAATGATAGACTTCTTGTACTTAGTGAGGTTCATCTACATATCAAATATGAGATTAGGACAAGTTTCCTTTCTTTAGATATCATGTTTACAAGGCTTAAACTATTAGATCCCTCTTGATCCCAAATGACCTTTGACTTCCACCAAAAATAATAGGCTTCTTGTACTCAATAATGTTCACCCAGATACAATATGAGATGTTTACAAGCTTCCCTTCTTGAGATATTGTTTACAATGTGGGCATAACAAACGTACATACACACATACACACACTCGCACACACACACACATACTCATACATACACCCACATGATTACAAAGGTTACAATTTCATCAAACCCCCCAAAAATACTATGATAGTGGCTAAATTGTGGATGAAGCAAGCCTGGGATTGCAGCTACACAACAAAACATTGCATCTAGAACCCTGCTGTACACAATGATTTTGTTCCAATTTTTCAGTCCACGCACATTCATGCTGCTTCTTTATCAATATTATTGATGCAAGATGTCCTTTTGACTGAATACTGAAAAAGTATGTAAATGCTGAAGCTGGCTAATAATAGAGGATTTCATTGTTCCAACATTTTGCGAGAAATGAAGTCCATCGCAAAGAAAATATACCAAATTTTTCTATTCAACTCTTTCCAAAGGATTGGTAACGTGCTAGTCGTAGACAGTTTCAGTATTGTTGGGTCATTGCGGTGATTGGCTACAAAGATGACTACTGGCACCAACCAACCACTTACAATTACTGTAGCTACAACCATGTGTGAAGAATCAAGACAAAAGATGCTCAAGGAAAAAAGAAGTAGTGCAGGTGGATTCGTACAGTTTGGGATAACTTTAAAATCATGGCATGTCCATTGCACAATAAGGACATTTTCCATAGCATGAGATAGTTGAAAGCAAAGCAGCGCATCTACAAAGGAAGTCTTACTTGTTTTCTAGGAATTGGAATATTTTTGCCATAAAGCTTCACGGTGGCTAACTCTCCGGTGAAGTACTCCAGGGATTCCTCGCACTTCCGGAACAAATCATCTGCCTCTTTTTTTGTGAAAAAATTTGGGTAGTAATCACAAAGAAGGTTTTCTGCTTTGAGAGGCCTATGCTGACTACTCAAAGCGGTGCAAATGTTTGGGATTTTTGGCCTCATTGTGATGTTTCCATCTGCAGGCCGATCGTTCCCCTTCCACTTCTTCTCCGAACACGAATCCTCGGACAGGTCCTTTGTATCATCTGCATCCTCCGACTTTCTTTTCAGGGACTGCTTGGAGCGATCATGGCTGACCTGAGATGAGCTAGTGCTGGGAAGGTTTTCTCTGCTGACATCTCTGACAAAGAAACCACAATCCTGCAAAGTCTTTTTGGGTAAAGGCAAGCCTTCAGATCTTTTGCCATCAACTCTGTGGGCATCTTTGGCGACCACTGCCATTTTTTTCTTTGTACTGTAGTTAAACAGGCACCAGCATGTTCTGTTGGAAAATGACATAAACATCTCAGAAAATATGGTTCATGCATCTTCTTGTGAACTAATTTCTTATGAAGTCAAAAGGCAGCTGAAGCTGTAACCCATTAATAGGAAGATACAATGATAGCAAATCAGGTGAACCACAATAAAAACACCAATATTTCAAAGGATATTTGATTACACAAGTGGTGTACAGGGGTTTGTTTTACAGCCCCAGTAGGTGGGTTCAAGGGGCGAAGCCCTTGTAGGGCAAAGGCAGGCAAATCACCTGAAGCTCTGGGGTTTTACCATATCTGTGGGGGAAAAATGAAGTCTCACAGAAAGTATATTTTGTTTCGTAATGCATCATCCACTGCAGAGATTCTGAAAAGATTTTAATGTATACATAATGCTATCCCATTAAGTTGACAACAGACATGAAAACTTTGGGCTCCAAGTGCGGTCCAGAGGAAAAGCTATAAGGTTCCAGAGGTAAAGCCCCACCCCCAGAAGTTTTAGCATATCTCTGGGTGAAAAATTAAGTCTCAGGACTTCTTAGAACAAAAAGTTGCATGCAATTGAATGTAATATATACATGTATAAAGCAGGATGTGCTGTTTGAAGTAAAGGAGACTTAATCATTAACCTCCCATCATTTTCTTCCATTTAATACCAATCTGGAAAATAACATCTATGCCATGTTTCTTTCAGGAAAAAGTTCACTCATTTAGAATGAAGAGTGATTATTTTTTTGGGCTAAAAAGCTAGCTGAACCCTGTGGTAAAATGAACTTCACTTCCATGGGACTACTACTCCTACAGTATGCAAACCCATCTCGTTCAAAAAATATGCTCTATTTGGACAAACAGACAATTGTACGGGAGTTTTTACAACTTTTTACAATTGAAAGAAGTATCGTCAGGCCTTTGGTGTACTTCTGTACACTCAGGAATAACAGCACATCCTGCTTTAACAGGGAAGAGATATGGACATTTTGCCTGCACTACAATACATCAGCTCAGTTGGAAGGGGCCCAAGGGGAGTAACTGGAGGGCAAAAGTTCTTTGCATCACTACACTTACCAATTATGAGATCAGTACAATGTCTTAAAATGATGATACAAGCATCCATTGAAAGCACAAACTTACATTTATGAAAGGGTGTGTTCAGAAGCTATTGAGTTCTAGATGCTATAATCATGGATATGGAAATCTGGGCTCCCGCAGTAATGCTCAAAATTTGACAAACTGGTTTAATGGACGTTCTTCAGGTATTTTTGGTTGACGAAAAGAGTGAAAACTTAAATCTCCTCCATATTGAAACTTCTGTTTCATTCATTACTTATGATGGCATGCAGCAAGTAGAATACACACTATCTCACAGTGACGTATCATGTACCAAAATATTTTAATAGGCCAATTAGGCTAGATTGTATGAAAATACACTGACAATGCTTTATTGTGTTTGACACATATTTTTACAGACGATATCGCAATATCGTTTGGCATTTTACAGAAAAGTGCTTGTGATATCGATGGCAAAAATCACATATTGCAGCAACACTAATTCTTAGAAGATATTCAACTAGAATTAGACATAACTGTTTAGTGATTAGCCCAAGAGGAGAAAGGAAAAAAACAGATCCAGGAATCACACATGAAAGTAATGGAATTCATCAAAGCTCAAGCTACCTGAGAAGCTCCTTGGATTTCATGGAAGTAGAAACTTATTCAGAATTGCTCTTTAAAACCATTTTCGCATAAGAATTCTTGATGACATTTTCCACATTTTTGTTTTCACATAGGTTCTTTTTAATGAGACTCTCAGTGGGACTTGCCTTGAGTTTTACGGGCCGCATGCAATTTTGACAAAGACATTGGGAAAAGTTTCCACAGAAAGGAACCACAAAGCCAAAAGGCTTTGTGATTCCTTGCTACATGGTTACATTACAACAAACATGAATTATTCACATGACAAGTATAAGATCAACTGCAGTTATTTTTCTTGATACACCACAAGCCTTTAACCCAAAATGACCTTTATTTTGGTGACCTAAAATTACCGCGACATTTGAAGTCCACCAAAAGCAATAGGGATCACCTACCCAGGCCATACAACCCACACATCAAGTACAGTATGAGTATGACATCAGTCAACATTATCTCTGAGCTCCAAGAAACACACAGTAATCAATGCTGCTTCTAGTCTTGCCTGTTGTTAGTTGAATCAAATAACTCAACCAAACCTCATCTGAACTCAGCTTGTCTGCCATATTTACCTCCAAATTCTTCATAAAGGACCAGAATGTTCTTGGGTCTCCATCGTATGGTGGAATTTCTGCCTTAGGTAATTCCAATGCTAATTTGAAACTCAATTTCCTCCTTTAACTTTTTCAATGCTTCCTCCCTCTCCTCAGTATAATGCTTTTGGCATTCCAACATCCAGCTTTCTGCTTGCTCAAATGCTTCATCAGACAACAGCCCAGCCAGATCAGCATGAACCTCTTCCATTGCCTCAAATTGGCACTCTGCCTTTAGAAAATTTTCCTTTATCGACTCTGCGATAATTTCTTCCTTGTTACAAGTAGTTTTAACACACTCAAAGTCCTTGTAAGTTGACCCTAAGTTATGATTCCTCCTCAATATTTTTGCTTCCTCCATCCTTTCCGACATTGTGAAATATGATTGAAAGCACTCCAATTTGATTGTTAAGAAACCTTGTTCTGCTACCAGCTGTTCCTCTGGATATTGATATTATCCAAATAAATGACAGAACAGATGTTTTTTTTATTTTCTTCATTTTTTTTATAAACCCATTGACATTGCAAGGCATGAATGCCACCTTGTCTATCTGACCCCACGACCCCCCATACCAAGACTATCTCTCTGGACATTAACTTATCAGGAGGCCCCTCATACTAGAAGTTACTCACTAAGTTACAAATGCAGTACTGTAGGGAGCAATCCCATTAACTTAACTGTGTGCGACAGAATCAAAAACTGAAATTGCACAATGTAGCCCCCATATGCATTTGTACGGTAGTTTATAATAACCACAATAATGGTGTTTAGGCTATTATTATTGTTTTATAGTGAAAAATTATCCCTTCCTCTCTATTGATAAGCATTAAATTTCACAGGGTCGTGAACCTGTTAATAACAGACAACCTTATCAAGTTTACAACAAATCTGACCCACAGATAAGGAACTATGGCAGTTTTAACATTTTTTATGTTTTACCCCATAACCTCATTAATATGCAAGATTTGGACACCAAAAACAATAGGGATCATCTACTCAATATGAGCAACCTACATGCCAAAAATTAAATTACTCAGAGTTACCCTTCTTGAGATAGAATGTTTACGAGCAACAGTCACACACACACACACATACATACACACATACATACACACACACGACATCAGGACTGCAAAGATTCCCCTGCCTACGGCAAGGAATCAAAAAAGGACCAATGTTGAGAGCTGGCTCATTTCTTACAGTCTGTATGAGCTCAAGTCTGTTCCCACATTATCTACAGTATTTTCTTCTCTTCCATATGTAATTGTCATTTCTATTCCATACTATGTGTAGCACCTGACCTTGTGTCTGTGTAAAAAAAGATCAACTACATTTTAACTTTTACATTGTCACATCCAGGCAAATAGTTAGAACATATAACTCAACAATAATAAGAGCCCAATAAGGAGCTGTTCAGGTCAAAGTGCTTCAGCGTAATTGTGGCAGAGTGAGGACCATTCTGTTATCCTAATCGGGACCAATCAAGCCCATTTTGTTAAACAAATTGGTAGCCGAATTGGGACCTAATTTGGGGGCAATGTGTTGTTTTAGCTGGGGAAGAAGGCTACATCTCATTGTGATTGGCATTAAATATGGCACATGTGACATAGCTCCATGCATGGAATAATTTATGTCACACTCAGAGTACATACCTCCCTATTTCATAGTAGGAATACATTCACTGATCGCGCTACAGTGCATCCTTCGAGTGCTACATAAAATTGTTGTCGCAACACCCTAACCTTCGTAGCAGGTATGATTGTCCAACAGGTAAGTTTTTCCACGAAATATTTCAACACCAACGTGGGAAGTCAAATATAATCACACTGTGCAAAGCCAACCATAAAGCCAAAAACAAATGCCTGCTTCGAGGGTTAAGGATGGGGCTTGTCTCAGAGTTGTCAACCCAACATTGTCAGACAACATGGTCAGACGATCAATCTCCAGGTAGCATCAAACGCTCGCTAAAATACTGAGAGGCCTCTGACAAACTGCATGTACTGCAGCAGAAATTACGAATTACAGTAACTGATTATAATTACCAGTTGGAGAAGTTTAAATTTATCGAATTTGTGAGTATATATCTGAACGGATATTTTTGGCTGCCACCCAATGAGATTGTGTTGACTGATTTGCTAAAAAAGTGCCACCAAATTGCGTTTAGACACTTCTAAAATTTAAAAATTTGCAAAAAGTGGCAATACTGCCATGTATATTGCACAATTAGAACTGTGGGGTGAATACTCAGTACTCCAGTAGCACCATGTTAATTTATTGAGCACTAGAAAGGCGGTACATACCGATACATTTCGAAGGTTAGTTGGGTTACTGGGAAGGAATGTGGCTACCGTTACTCCCAAATAAATTAGTAATGTTGTTAGTTTATAGGTATGCTAACTATACGGAGCTCACCGAATGTTACATTTTGGCCAGTACAACAATCCAGTCGGCATTCGTGTTTGGTTAAATCTTAATTCTTATTCTTCGGCAGAACACTGTTTGCAAGTTGCTCAGTTTCAAAGGTGACTACTTGACCTCAGTCAGACACACGACGTATGCATATCACTTGTCAGGTCCGTATATGCGCTTGTACTGCACTGTAAGGCTAATGTTAAAGGGAAATAGGGCGTTTAGAATACACCAACATGACATATAAGAGAAATAGCTTTAGTCGTTGTTAAACCATTCACTCTCATCAATAAATATCTGCCAAAGCTTCATCTCCTCAAAACATTATGCATGTGATGAGTAACGGAAGATGCATCATTTGAATTTTGAAAAGTTTGGGTGAACAAATTCGTGATGAACTACAAATAACTGAGTTTCTATCTGTGAGAAACTTATTTCTTGAAAAGAAGACTACTGTCCTTCCTTATTTTGAATAATCTATCATTCTGCGTCCACAAACATTGGTTTTAAAAATATGGATGTTTCCTGCAAAACAAACGCCCTATTTCCCTTTAAATTAAAATGTCGTTGTTCAACCTAGAAGGGGAAACTCCTGCAATGTACGTGACACTGTATGACAGTATGACCTTTGCAGAAGTTGCATAAAGTTATTTTTAACCTGAGTATTGCGCAATGAAAGCGTTCGAGAATACTTTCCACTACAATATTGAAAGTGTAAAAAATGTGCGATCTAAAATCGATTTTAAACGAAATATAGCCTCTTGCTATTACTGGAATTATTCAATAAATGTATTTAATGACATTTTAAGGACAATAATGCAAAACAATCAATTTTCTACCCTTAAAATATTATCATCTCGCTAAACGTATATATGATATTAGAAGAACGTATGGCGCACTAAATGGAAGCTTTTGTACGGCGCTATTGCTCAATTGACTGCATTGTACAGTATAGGCTCACGGAAGCATACCCACCAGCAAGCAGGTCCCGAAGGTTTTCAATGAAAAAGTTGAATTTTTACCATGTATTCCAGAAATATGCATCAGTTCACTTTTCCTTAAAATATCTGCATGTTCAAAATGGCTGGCGTATTTCCTCTTGAGATCAATGATCGCCTTATTCATCATCCAGAGGCGTCAGATGGCGAGAACGATGAACTTGAGGTTTGTATCCTAACCCATAGACTCGTACATAGTCTATACTAGTTGTTAACATTAGGCTAATTTACGAAGCTGTTTGAGAACTCAGAAGAAAGTGACTTAATCACTTATTCATCAAAGCTAACAAACTTACGGGTCAAGTTTCTTCAACTTTAGGAAGATAGGGGATAGTAAATTCCACTGTATAGAGACGCCATATTTCATCCGATAGGCTGGTGAAAATCAAATTCAACTCCTTTGATTTTGAAATTGAGCTCAAGTGGTCTGATCTTGACTGTTCTGTACAACTACAGTACAAATACAATACACTACTCACTAGTGTGCTGTACTGACTCAGTAGACTACAGTTTTGCCAGCTTGCAAACGGATTGTTTGCAGACTGTACAAGGGATATCTTTTGGCAGTTGATATCTTTTGGTGGATGATGTAACATTTTGTTAAATTGTCACGGATGTTCGTAACTTTTTAATTTGAGCAGGTAGACTAGCTATACGAATTTAGAATCTGTGAACAGAGGTGATGTCAACAAGGGTGTCAGACAAAGCAGTTGGTATAGGGCTTGTGTCTACTTTTTATCTTTGAATTTTGTTTCTTTCTGGTTTTTTTTCCTTAGTCTCACATAGTTATAGACTTTCTGTGAAAGGAACAAAGTTCTATGAAACCTGTGGAAGGATTGAGGAGAATTGAACCTGCAAAGGAAAAAAGGAGCAAATTTGATTTTTGGCCTTTCAAAGATAAATACCATAAATCCCTGATCCTCCTACCCTAACCCCATAATACATATGTTTACACTAACCCTTTAGAAGTATATGCTATTCCTAGCAGTACTACAAGTGCTTATTCAAGCATATCATTTTCTGTTGTGTGCATGTGATCACGGATTCTAAATTCGAGCCATCGTCTTTGTTTTATTTTTCTGTGTAGGGAATTTCTTGCCAGAATGTAGTGAACTTTTCATTGTGCCTACTGTCATACTGAACACTTACTCTGATTTACCTTTGATTTACCTTGACATCCATCCCTTTCTTTTTTGAGTGAGCTCCTTCCAGATGAGAGAATGGGAAGGAGACCAAAGGCCCATTAATATCCCATGGTCCTTAATCCACTCTTGAAATGATTGAGTGTACCTGTATCATATTGTCTGAGAGTGTTCCAACTTCCATATGCAACAAAGATATGAGTTTTTCCTGATTTCCAGTCTTGAAAAATGAGTTTTATTTTCCAGCTGTGCCCCCCTTGTCCAGGTTTTCCCCACTATTGCAACAAATTTACTCAAATCCATTTGGAGATTGCCTAAGTTGGTCATATGTATTGAAAGCTGTGATCAGGTCCTGCCTTTTGTGTCTTTTTCTCAGGAAAGTTCATTTTAACCTTTTCTCCCACATTTTATAATGTATTTTAGTGTGCTCATTTCTACGTTGAACTCCCTCAATTAAATATACTGTATGTCCTTTCTCAAGTGTGGCATCCAAACTGAAGTTATGCTTGATCCAAGTTAGGTCAAACCAAAGACTTATAAAGGAAATTGTTATTTTGTCCCAAAAGTTGTGAACATTTCTTCTGTAAGTTAAATATTCAAGTAATCGATGGTAGTAGGAAACCTGCACCATCATCTTAAAAAGATTTGTCTCTTTGTTCACGCTAAGGAATTGAATCTGGGAGAGAAATCCCACTCTAAAAATTTTGGGAGGATTTTTCAAATTCAAGTAGGGAATTGTCACGGACTAAAAATTCTATTGTAATTTATTGTGTGTGTTTTTAATTGTAGCTGCAACCTCAGCAAAGTGTGCAGGATTTTCCCAGCATGAGATTTATCTTTGTGCAGGATGCATGAGACAAATGCGGGATTCACACAATCCTGCACCTTAGAGTGAACACTGATTTTAATGGAACATTCTCTGTTAAAATTCACAAGTTTGTTGTGCCTACAACTCTTACAAATTATATCCAGTTTATGAGATATGATACAAGAAACACAAAAAGATATTGCACTTTTAACACCACACCTATAAAGTAAATCAAATTGAGTAATACCAAGATATGCACCCTTTCTAACAAACAGTGATCTATATCAAGTTGCAGAGTTTGAAGTTTTTGTAAATTTGTGCAAAATTCTCAAAAGCTCTCAATTTCTTCATTGCATATTAAGTTAAAAGCATTTTCCTGTTCCTTTTTTTTTAGGAGCAGTACCTGGCTGGAAGTGTAAGCTCCAATGCAGATGAGTAAGTGTTAATATTTAATGATATTTTGTGCAGTGTCTTTCAGAAGGAAGCATTTGTAATCTGTTCTGCAAGTATGACAGGGCCCATAGCGAGAATCATTGTTTCTTTTTAACGGTTTTGTCAGTAGAATGATAGAGTGCCTCGTCACAGTGCAGAACACAGTACAAGTTCAAGAGGTGTAATTACTATAATGATAGAATACCTCATCATACTGTAGTGCAGAATGCAGTGTAAGATAAGGGAGGTGTGATTACTGTAATGATAGAATGCCTCATCACAGTGCAGAATACAGTATAAGATGAGTGAGGTGTAGTTCCCATAATGATAGATGCCTCATCACAGTGTAGAATACAGTGTAAGGTCAGGGAGGTGTAATTACTGTAATGATAGAATGCCTCATCACAATGTAGAATACAGTGTATGGTCAGGGATGTGTAATTACTGTACTGATAGAATGCCTCATCACAGTCCACAACACAGTATAAGATCAGGGAGGTGTAACAGGAAGTTGTTGCATAGACATCACTAACATCAGACAGTTTGATTTATGCTAATGCTATCAGGTTTCATTTGGTGTGATAGTTTCAGTTCTTAAGGGATGAGCACAGCTTAGGGATCCTCTTACTTTTATGTGATATATTCATGTTCTAGTCAATATCCAAGTAACCTTTTTTCACACCTGCTCATGAAAAGGATTCTTTGATGCGAAAGTTGTTGCCGACAAGTCTGAACCACTTTCTTACAAATGTAGTGAATGCTTATATCTTCAGAATCAAGATACTGTAGACTGGTGTTTATAAGAACAAGAGCTTTTGCTACTGTATAGTTAAAGGGTCATAAGGCTTTATTTTTATGTGCTGTAGCATTTTCTCAATTTTTGCAAACTTTTGCAAGTTTACAGAATTTTTCTTTAGTTCTCACTGTAGATACACAGCATCAAATTTGTCTACTGTGAATTGCGTCGGAATGCATGGGGAAGTTGCAAATAAATGTTCACTTAATGTTGTATCTCCTTTTTTTTACACCTCCCTGATGAGACACATCACTTGCAGCATAAGTTACTGATAACTTGTTCAAAGATGGAACATGACAAAATGAACCTTTGTTCTGTGCAAAAGTTTGGGAACCAAAATTACTACTCCCACTGGGTCCAAAATTCAGACCCAGGTAACCTGAAGTCCGTAGTTTGTCGGTTACCCAAAATACCTTAGGTGCCCAGTGCAAACAAATCAAATTCAATACTTGGGATGATGTGGTCTAAATTAACTTTAATGAGTATGATTTATGATATTGCATTAAATTTTGCACTACCAACAGAGTTTCCTCTATTACTGTAAGAAGTAATCCATTAAGTCAATATAATAAATGTGAGAATGTTTGACAACTCACTAGAAAGTTCAATTGAATGGAACTGTGCAGGCAAAGGCTCATATTATAGTAACCTCAGGAACCGAACTGACACTTTCACTTTTTTTTTTTTTTTTTCCACGAACACCATTGCATGAGATTGACTTGTCACTTGTCAAACTCGTGTCGTATTCAGTGGCTGTAGACATTGCTAACCAAGATAAACAAATTACAGAACCTAATGATTGTGAAAGTGGAGTACGTCAGAGGTCCCAAGATGAAAACCCAAACTTTCAAAACTTAAAATGATGATTTCTTCAGGAGTCTTCCGTAACTCATCCTATGTATGTTTTGAGGAGATGAAGCTATTGCTGATGTTTATTGGTGAATGTGAATGGTTTAGCAATGATCACAGCTGTTTTTCTTTGTACACTATAGGCCATACTGGTCCATTTTAAATGCAATGTTTCTCTTAATGTCAATGTTTCTCCTAATGTTCTGTTAATTAATGAAATAGCAAAACTGCTACATACACATGGTATATATCGTCTTTTCTCGACAGAAACGGTGAGGTCGAAGAAGTGGCTTTGTCAGATGCCCTCGTGAACCCAAGTCACGAGAAAGTTGGGCCCCAGCACTTCCAGTTGCTTAAAGTATTAGGCAAAGGAGGCTATGGAAAGGTAAAACAATATTAGATAGGTAGATATCAGCCATGCTGTTGCACTGATGGGGAACTTGATTAATCATGTGATCCTGAATGTACTGTAATTGGCAATAGTTTTCATTATGGACATACAGTAAGAGACAAAGAGTTTGTCATAACCACCAACAGAACATGATCCACAGCACTGTGCATCCACTGAAGATGAACTTCCGAGGTTAGGCATCATGCTTTCTCGGTCGCTTAGCGTCATGAAACACTTTGAGTGTGCTGGAAGGCCTGAATTATTATCATAAAGCCCTTCTCTTCTTGTGGTGATGGTGGTGCTGTGTGGTGCCCTCCTGTTTGAAACTCTTTTATTTGGGAAACACTCCCATTCTCTTTGGATTTCATTTCACTACATTGCAATCCAATGCTCGTTATTCCATGCTATTCATTCATTTCATGTAGTCACAAGTCTTACTAAAATACCCCTTTGAATCCCTCAAAGCAGATGCAGTACTGTTATGAACTTTTTTACTTCTGATTAATTTTCAGGTATTCCAGGTGAAGAAGATCAGTGGCACAGACACTGGAAAGATATTCGCAATGAAAGTTTTGAAGAAAGTTAGTATCATGCCCATATCCAGGACATGTCTGTCCATTGTCTACAGTGATTCTTGGATTAATTAGCTGATGCTTATTTTTGCTCCTTGTTTTCCCTTTACTGTTTTATTTTTACAAATAGACTTGCTTTGGTAGAACATTTCTGTTATTATAGGTTATCGTAGGTCTTTCTCTTGATACAGTGAACTACTGTTTGTCACCAACTGTACTGTATGTGTGTGTGTTTTTGAAACATTCACAGGTTATAACAAGACCATATTATAAGAAAAGTCATCATGCAGCTTCCTATAATACTTTTCGTCAGTACCATGGGAGCTGCTAAGTAGCAGTTTCATCCTGTCGAAAATGTTGGCAGTTTCTATCAAATTGTGGAAGAATCATCTCATGCTGACTTGCTGAGACTAGTGTGTTGATTGTAACTTCATCAGTTCCATAAGTGAATTGCTGCAATCGTCATTAGCATCGTATCAATTGAAAATTTCATTTAT
Source organism: Stichopus chloronotus (assembly GCA_021234535.1). NCBI lineage: Eukaryota > Metazoa > Echinodermata > Holothuroidea > Aspidochirotida > Stichopodidae > Stichopus > Stichopus chloronotus. The sequence goes on along the minus strand of CM037837.1, from coordinate 26,861,269 downwards.
TGGCAAACTCAGCCTTTTTAGCAGTGATTATTGCTCTTTCTCAACTCAAGGCGGTCATCATTCGAAACCAGAAAGACACGGCTCACACCAAAGCAGAGCGGAACATCCTAGAGGCGGTGAAGAATACGTTCATCGTTGATCTTCACTATGCATTCCAGACAGATGGAAAGCTCTACCTCATTTTGGAATATCTACCGGGTAAGAGTATGAAAGTTTTTGTTTCGTAAATTTAATACACTCAATTGGAGAGAACATGTTGTAGGTAAAAGCTTCTTTACGTATGATATTGCATCAATTTTGAACCAAACCAAATTTTGAAAGCTCAAAGAATCTTCAGGTTAGGACCAGAGCAAACACAGCATGTATCGGTGGTTTCATACAAATATTATTTTGACATTTTTGTAAGTGGCACAAGTTTACATTCAGAAGATCTACAAGAATAATGAAAATTTGGCATAAGGACAAAAAAAAAAAGAAAGATATATTGATGCAAAAGCATGATCATGAATATATGCAGAATTTTTCCTCATTACTGGTGAATATATAAGCCAACACAAATCATTGCTCGGCATGCTTTTAATATCATCACTGGTGAAAGAAAAAAGCAATCCCATTAAGGAGAGCTAGATCTTCGAAAGCCCAGCAGGCAAATGATATTAAGGGACATTGGTGGACTAGAATGCTATTCTTTTCCAGTTAATAAAGTTGTCATTAGAATTTTGAGCAAATTCTGTTGGAATACATTAAAAAAATTTTCTTTTCAAATGTGTGCAATGGTTGTTCCTCCAAAATATCAGTGCTGGTTTATTCACCCTACCGTTTAAAGTGTTGTTACTCTAAGACGCCATCTCTCATTCATTTTTTTTTGTTTGTCTTAGTTTTTTTGTACTGTTGAATGCTTCAGTTTCTTACCCCTCTCCAATGGACAAAAAAGAAAACATGTTGAACTTGCAAGTATGTACCTCAAAGCCATCCGTTATGACATCAGTGTGCAGTGCAACCTCCATGTGCGACATAGTGAAACTTCAGTTGTTGTAGATAGTCACCAGTGGTTCCTAACTGATCACAATTCAATGTGATAATCATCTCTTCGTTGCAGGTGGAGAACTGTTCGTCCATTTAGAGCGGGAAGGCATATTCATGGAAGACACTGCAGCGTAAGTGGAAAAGAAATTGAAATTTTAATATTACTTTCTCTCTCTCTCTCTTAGCTGTCACCACATGACCATTCCACCACCTTCTACCATGGTTTGAACCTGCTAGATGATACACTACCAAACATTGCTGGCATACCTTTAATCCTGGCAGTCACCTCCAGTAATATCTGTCAAAAATGAACTCTTCCAACCACATGTACCAGTTGTTCGTCAGTTTCTTCTTGTGTTGAATGTGTAGCCTATATCGTCTGAGTAAGGTCAATAGTTCAATGTACAGTATGCAGACAATGTTATATTGGGTATCTGCAATAAGCTCAAATTAAACATGTGTAACATAAAGTTGTCACTATTCTAGTCATTTGAAAAAGTCTACAATAAGACAAATGGGAGGAAAAAAACCTAGTGGAACTTCTTGAAGCAACTGCTGCTCATGCAGACCTTATGATCTTGTAGTGCTTCTCCCTTTTTCAGATCTTTGTCTTGTTTTTGTTTGTTTTTATTTTACCCATACTTGTCTTAATCTATAGATCTTGTAGAGCCAGGTGCTCTATTTATTATAATGGTAGGGTTCATCTTAATCCCAGACATACATCTTGGTTCAGCATTGGCAGAGAAAGTCCTCATACTTCATTTCTTCTTTCCTGTAAACAGGTTTTATTTGTCGGAGATACTCCTAGCCATCGAACATCTCCATATGGGAGGAATTATTTACAGAGATTTAAAACCAGAAAACATCATGCTGAATGCAAAAGGTGAGGTAGCAGTGGCAGTGTACTTCAATCATCAGGAAACAAATAGTGAAAGTTTAATGAGAAGACAAGTTTGATAGTGCACTTTCCTGATTGTATTTCCTAGTCGGAAGATTATGTGCTATGCGTCGTCAGTTACTATATTGTGAAGTCATGTTGCATGGAAAATTCAAATCCATTTTTAATTGTCTACGGAAGTGCAGGGGGTCTGCCTAGGGTAGACAGATTGCCAGCGGGAGTATCTAAGGGTAGGACTTCCATTTGTTGGCACTTAACATACAATTTAAAAAAAAATTTCCATGTTAATGTTTGCACAGTGGTCAAAATTTGAACCTAGGTACCCCCTGTCCATAGTCTAGCACCAGCCTTCCTGCAAATACTAGTTCTGCTAGGGTTTACATACATTATGATGTCATTATACTACATTGCTTGGCTTGTGAATATAGCACCATTTAAGTTACATACGTCCATTACAAAACAAAATGTTCTTTGTTCGGTGTACATGATGAATTTTATTATTTGTGCAATGCATGTTAGTGAAACTTAAGATGCAGGTAACGGTTTGAGAATCGTGCTCTGATGTTGTCAGTTTGGCACCGATCGTAAACACTGCTCCATATACCCCCAGATAGTAGGAAATTGCACTCTGAAGGTCTTGTGAGATGGATACAAATTATGAGAAATCTGCTTGAAAGTTTGAATTTCTCTGCTTGGGACATGTTTACCATTTATGATGGCTATCTTACCGGTATTTGAGTGTTTGTTAAAAGTAGGGGAAAGTTATTTCCTTGGCTAGGGATGTTTGGCAGGTGTTCGTCCTGTTTGGGTTTGGCCAGCTCCGACTGACAGTGGCATATCCCTTTGAGAGGGAATGAGTCTCTTACTATTTATGGGTTAACAGGTTTCGACTTGCCACAGAATCAGGAATTGAAGATTTTTCATCTGTAAATTAGGCAGAATTTTAAAAAAATTTACGAGTAATTATCAACATGTCGGAAGCAAAATGTGTCATGATTGTGTCACAAAAAGGTCTGTGATTGTACCTACAAAAGTTGGAATTAAATGGTGTTTGCATGTTTTTTGTGGTGAAGTTTGTTATTACAGATAATTAAGGCTGCCCCATAGTAGAAGATACAGAACTTACATGTAGAGCAAAGCTGACTGTTTTGGAGTAGTGACCTTGTCTTCTTACTTGCTATGCTTATCCTTGTTAAACTTATCCTTGTTATGCTTATCCTTCATTACCTTGAGCACTGCATCAAACTGCTCCCAGGTTTAAAGATTATGTTGAAGTCCATGAGACGGCAAAAATCGTCAGCAAGTTGCGTGAATGCGTGAATGTATTTTTACCGTCAACACTAGATTTCAATGTAGGAGATAACTGATTTGGTCTCAGATTGCAACAATTTCTTTCTCATGAAAATCATATCAAATAATTTATACCTCCATTCTTTTCTTTTTTATTGTTTTACATTCAAAAGGTCATGTAGTCCTGACAGACTTTGGTTTATGCAAGGAATCTATAGAGGAAGGATCGATGACACACACATTTTGTGGAACGATAGAATACATGTGAGTAGAGCATTATTGGTGGTCACTTTCTCGTAGAAGGGGCCAAGAAGCGGGACAAAGGTGGTCATAATCATTGTAAAGGAAGATGTGAATCCCAAATTTGCAGCATATTACACTAACCTGGTGTTAATGTTATCTGTTATTTGCTTTTAGTTTAGTTGAGATTTTATGAGTACAGCACTGTCTCTCAAAACAAATGACCTTGTCTCTGACCTTGTCTGCTACCATGCACACACAACTCTGTTCTATAATACAGTTCAAGTAACTGTGCAATCTACATCCTAGTTAGAGCCACCTTGACCTGTTTGCATTGTACCTTCTGTTCTCTTTTGACTTTTCTGTACCCTGTTAGTGCATATAATTCTTTTGCATTTGTTACTTGTGCATACCTCTTAAGTCACCATTCTCCTTAGCAACAACATTCCTTAAGAGTGTCTCTTACTTTTATTATGCTAGTCATATCGTCATCTTCTTCAGGTCCTCTTATAATTGCCCAAAAATTCCCTACCCTGTTGATTCCCCTTGTTATCATCTGATTGTTACGTTTTCCTTCTTGTAAATGCCCTCTTAAGTGACTGCTATCCCTCTTAGTATTTCATGCCTTTAAAGATGCCCCTTCAATACTGCATCAGTGTCATCATAGAATCACCCATTTTCTCAGATAATTGTTATTCATCAGCTAAATCATAACAAGTTGATTTTCTTTTCATATTTTCCACCAAAGGGCTCCAGAAATATTGTTGAGATGTGGACATGGTAAAGCGGTAGACTGGTGGAGCTTGGGTGCTTTGATGTACGACATGCTAACCGGAGGGGTATGTATATATTTACCACTTCACTCAACCATTGTTCCTTTTATTACCATGCCAACCAGTGATGAATTTCAAGCGGTGGTGGTCCTAGGCGTCAGAGTTGTCCAAAATTTCTCCAGGAAGACCAAAGTTTTTGTTACAAGGGTTGCATGTAAAGTAGTGTGTCAACCAGTTTCAGACTTAATGTAGCTGTTATGAGACAGTGTAAGAAAATTTGACTACAAATTCCTTTTGTAAACAGCGTGATACAAGAGTGTCTTATACTGCGACAGTGTGGAAAATTAAGTTCAGTAATTGTATTAATGACATAATTACTTAGTTATTGTTTTTTTTTCATTAATTTGTTTTAATTTCAACACGTTTACTGAATATGTCTTATTATCACGTGTCTGTTTTCGGCTTTCCTGTTTGACTGTTGTTTCCTCCAGGAGACAATGAATATAACACTTTCACTGAAAGTCATTAGTCTTTATTTAAAAGTGGAATACGTTGTGAACAAACCTATGGAGTTTGCAGATTGTCTGCTTCAAGTTTTTCCTCCTCCTGGATTTGTTGGTTTGCTCCGAAAATCCATGATGACTCGTAAGCTGTCTTAACTTTCTGTTCTTACAGCCACCATTTACTGGTGAAAACAGAAAGAAGACGATTGATAAAGTAAGTATGATAAATTTGACATTTTGTATTGGTTTGTATTTGTCAATGGTGGAAACAAGTTATACAACCATTTAAGTGTGTTGTTCCGTGTGTTCAGCTTTCCTTCAGCTTTGCAGCATTTTCTGCCACACATCATTTTAATGAAAGGCAATTTATATGAATTAAATAATAGATTTGCATCAGACTGCTGTAAGGGAACAAGTTAAAAAAATTCATCCTTTCTGCCACTTATGCCAGAGTTTCATGCAAACTTCCCAGTACGGTGGTATTGTTGTCGAAATCCCTCCATTCAATTGGAGGTACTTTAAGTTCATGTGAAGCACTCGAGATGCAGTGGCCCTCAATGAGTTTTGGAGCAAAGTCCAGGATAAGTGAACCAACAATATTATTTCTCCCTGCCTTTCAAGTTGATGAATAAATATATGTGTCCGCAGCGGATTCAACACAGTTGAACAAATGTGGTACACGGATCTCAAAAATAAATCTGCAATTTATCCACATGGATCAGGGCACAGTAGTTTCATGTTTATGTCCGTTTGCTATAAAAGCATAAATGTCTGGCCCCATTTTCGTTGTGAGAACTAAGCAAAAAGTAGTTACTTTTATATGTAAGGGATGACAGGCAGTGAACTTTCAAGCTGTCTTATTAGGCACTATTGAGCTTTTGTGCAACTCAGGTTTGAGCACTGAACCTGGGCATATTACATTTCCTAGGTGTAATGTTATCCATCTCTGAACTGTCATGGAAAACATTTCTGAGCTTTAATGTAATTATTTCTGAGATGTAATATGGCCTTTACATTACTGCACTTTTACTTTTCTTGAGCTGGAAGAATTTATTTGAACTTAAAACTGGAACATGAGTTGAAAATATGTCATATTTTGTCAAGTCAAATATGTTATAGCAGCTGCAAAAATATTGTTCAAGTCAAATGTTGCATACATGAATATTTATATTTATTCTCATTGGTCTGTTTGATTTCAAGTAACAGTGATTGATGGCTAGGCTGTCTTGGAGAGTCTGAATTTTGTAGGTCCAACGAAAATGTCCAGAAAATTTTCATATTTAAATATCTGGAAGATGAATGCATAGATATCCTTCAGATTTTGTGACAGGTGATCTTTTTCTTTACTTTCTTACTCCTGAAACACTGACGATAAACGAAGATAGATGACCAGGCGATTGCCAGTACAACTCATATTCCAGCTTTAAATAGTGAATAATGAGATGCTATTTGTTATTGGTGAAATGATGAGATGCTATTTAGTATTGGTGAATGATAAGATGCCCTTTAGTGTTGGTGGAAGATGACTTGCTATTATCTATTGGTGAAAGAAAACATGCTATTTATTATTTTTGAATGGTAAGATGCTATCTATCATTGAGGAATGAGGACATGCTATGAATTGTGGGTGAAAGATGACATGCTATTTATTATTTTTGAATGGTAAGATGCTATTTACTATTGTTGAATGTTTAGATGCTATTTATTTTCGATAATGATGAGATGCTATTTTTCATCAGTGAATGATGAGATGCTATCAAATATTGGTGGAATATGGGATGCTATTTTATATGAATATTGAAATGCCAGTAATTATGTTTGAATGATTAGATTCTATTTTTTTTTGTGAAAAATGAGATGCTATTTATCACTGTTGAATATGAGATGCTGCTAATTACCAGTGAATTATGAGATGCTATTTACTGTTGATGATTTATGATATGCTATTTATTATTGGTGACTGATAAGATGCTAGAAAATATTGGCAAAAGATGACATTTTACTAGTTTTGAGGGATGACATGCTATTTGTTGTCGGGGTATGATGTGATGCTGCTTATTTTTAATAAATGTTTAGATGCTATTTGATGACATGCTATTTATTAGTTTTGAATGTTGAGATGCTATTTATATATTATTGGTGAATGATTAGATGCTATTAATAATTGGTGAATCCAGTTAACAGATTATACCTCCATATGATGGTGCACTCTGTTCTTCATGGCATGATTCGTCCATACATTTATGATTTCCTTCTTTTTTTTTCCAGATATTAAAAGGGAAATTGAATCTACCTCCATATCTGACAACCGAAGCAAGAGACCTTCTACGTAAGGTAAGACACAAGAAGCTGAAAACATCTGAAGTTAGAGTATGTGCTTGCAAGGAGTCAGTGTAGTAAATAGTTAGTGTAGTAAATAGTTTGAAACATCTTGCAGTTTTGCTCTAACAGACTGAATTATGAGGAAAGTAAGAGCAAAATTGTCAGTAATATTGAAAATGTAGAAGACTGACATTGTCCGGTTCATGCAAAAACACTGAAAGTCTCAAGTTATGACACTCTCCGTGAAAGTAGCAAAAACAGCAACAAAGGCTTGTGCCAATCCCAGTGTCAAAATTCGTAGGTCATTACAAGACTTTCCACATGCAATCACTTTCTGTAACTTTGTGCATTTTGTGCCCAGCAGATGGTTACTCTTATGACTAGCATGTTGGATGAAAATAGAGTCATGCCTTTGTTGCATGTCCAAAATCTCCCTCCTATATTTGTGTTTTCTCCTCCTAGCTTCTGAAGAGGCATGTCAACAGTAGGTTAGGGAGCACCCCGGAGGATGCGGCACCAATCAAAAGACACCTGTTCTTCCGTCATGTCAATTGGCAGGATGTGGCTGCCCACAGGGTGGAACCTCCTATCAAGCCAACCCTGGTGAGTCTTATTAAGAGCAAAGGGTCTTTGAGGAAATAATCAGGAGAAAATCAACCGGCCGGTATTTGAAGAGCTTTATAGCTTAGTTGAAATGGGCAACATTTGAGTGCTTAATATTGATGGCTAGCTTCAAAGCACCGCGTAGAATAGTTGAAATGAGCAACGTTTGAGTGCTCAATATTGATGGCTAGCTTCAAAGAACCGCATAGAATAGTTGAAATGAGCAGCATTTAAGTGCTCAATATTGATGGCTAGCTTCAAAGCACCACATAGAATATTTGAAATGGGCAACATTTGAGTGCTTAATATTGATGGCTAGCTTCAAAGAACCGCATAGAATAGTTGAAATGAGCAGCATTTTGAGTGCTCAATATTGATGGCTAGCTTCAAAGAGCTGCATGGACAGTTGTAAAGAGCAGCATTTTGAGTGCCCATTAATTAATTCTCATTGCCAGTGGCTTCTTTGAAATGGATGCATCGCTCAAGTTAGAAGAATTCAAAATGTGTACTTCCCAACTGTTCCAAATAAAGGTTTTTGTTTTCTTTGTGTTCTTGAAATTTCCTCTGATACATGAAAATACAATAAAAGACTTGAAGAATTTGACTTGCCTCCAGCCCTGTGTATGAGGTTTAAAGGCTTAAAACACCGTTGCTGATGAGCCCAGGCCTGTGCTTAAAATTTCACAATATAGTAACACAATTCAATTTTTACGTCCTTTACAGATGTAGACTTGCCTCTTTAATAATGATTTTCATGAGCATTTCGTTTTTCTTTTTTTTTATTTATTTATTTATTTATTTATTTATTTATTTGTTTATTTTGCAGTCAAGTGAAGAGGACGTGAGTCAGTTTGACAGCAAATTCACCAAGCAGACTCCAATTGACAGTCCTGATGACACCATGTTAAGTGAAAGTGCAAATAAAATATTCAAAGTAAGTTTTGCCAGTAGTGAAGTCCTCCATCACTATCTGACTTACTTGAATTTAGTCGAAATGGGTGAAATGAGATAAAGAAAGGAATCGAAACTAGCAAAGGATCAATTCGAACATAAACGTTTGAAGCTAATGAAACTGTGCATCTGTGCAGTGCTCTCCATAGATTTTCAAGAGGGGGGGGGGGGGGGATGAAGACATGTTGAGTGTAGATGTGATCACAAACCGATGGCTGCTGGAGGGACTTTAAGAAATGGACAGAAATATTTTAGTTTAGATGTTATATGATGCAAAGTGGTGCCAGTTTAAGACAATTTCTTCTTCCATTCGATCCAGTGCCCTGTCGTCAACTCTTTTCATAGACTGAGCGGAGCTATTGTAATATGCTGCATTTTATAAGGGGGTGGTCACTATTTCAGGGGTAGCAGCAATTCTTACTCAGGGGCAGGTGGCTCCCCTCCCCCTCTTTAGGAACATTGCTATGATCTCACAGTATTTACTGGTTTTTTGCAGTAGCTGGTTTCTGTGTTCAGCCTCATAATAACATTTCATGATCTTAACTTTAGACTGTTCCTCCCAAAATTTTGAGAGCATGAAATTTTGATGGGTGGGGGTGGGGGTCAATTAAGGAGTCACCTATTATGATGTAAAAACTTGCGTGAGGCTAGGATTAGATGTTTGTTGGGTTCAAGACTGTAAAGTTGCACTGGAACTGCTCACAATTTCTTGCATTTCTCCGAGAATGGCACCAATGTTTGTTGTCATCAGATGGTGCTTCATCGTCTATGTGTGGTTCTGATTGGACAGAGCTAACCACTCAGCTCAGTTGTAGATCATGTTTTATGAGTCACTGGTTAAGAGTGAATGATTACCCTATGCACAGTTTATTCTGGTGGGGTTTCATCCAGAATGTGTAGATGGATAGCAGTTCATTTCATTCAACATAAAGACAGCAAAGTCAGCAAAGTCATAAATCTGCGAAGGAAAATGCTTTACAAAAGGATATCCTGCCGCATCACTTTCCTAGAGCTGCTAGTGGCAACTTCTCCCTGTATGTGACATTTATGGACGGCTACCTATCCCGCTCCGCCATATTAACTCCTTTGGTGTGAAAACTTAGACCCTCTTTCTTTCTTGAATCCAAGCTAAAACTTGTCACAAAGGAATGACATAAGTACTGTCTACTCCATCTGTCCTTTGCTACGTGAATCAAAATGACTTTAACTCTGGAAAATATTTTTAACTCAGTGGTAATACTAGTTTATTGTGCCTATCTGAGGGTTTGATTACCATTGCTCTCTGTTTCCTGCAGGGTTTCACCTACGTCGCTCCTAGTGTATTGGAGAGTATGCATGAAGCAACAACAGCAGTGAAAGCCAGATCGCCTCGGAAAATGACCATGAGCCCCAGGTCTCCATTTGGGTGAGTGAAAGCATCCCAGCAGAATCTTTTTTTGAGTTTTGATGTGATGCTGATGATGCAACAAACAGGCAAGCTGTGTGTGACTTTTGCCCCATTTTGGCCCTTTCACACCAATAACCTAGAATCTTATTTGCAATTGTGGTATCGTTATTCAAATTTCCAACGCAATGGCCACGCATCACAACTTTCTAAGACAATTAGAAGAATCAGTTGATATCTTTATCTTCCAGTGTGAAAAATTTTGCAATTCACTTTAAATATCACTTCCAAAACATGTATGTTTTACTGGTTCTATCTGTCCAGAGTTGAAGTCCCATATGTCATACATTCATACTAGTCTTGGTTAGCAGCCACTTTCAGTTTGGTGTCAGACATGTCTGTAGCCTTGAGTCCAAGCAGAATGATGACAGCACTGTCTCCTAAACTCGGTTTTTCTGTTCTGAGAATCTCCTAGTGTCTCTAAAAAGAAAGTTGTCGGTCAAACCTTTTTTGGAGTACATGAATGTTTAGGTGTGGAGAAACACATAAATATCCAGCTCAAACCATTCCAATATGGCTCATGGACTTGACTTTATAAAGAGTACACCAAGACAGAGTATACTGCATTCTTCCATTTCTATGGTTTTCAGTTGTTCTTAATTGCTTCATGAACAAGCTTATTAAAATTGGAGTGGATTTTGGTATGTCCCAGTCAAATTCATAGCCATGGTAGATCACCAATCACCATTGCCTAGGTCGTGTGCTGAGGTGGATTAACGACTCGTTGAAATTCAAAGAATGACAAATATTGACTTTCTAAGGATCATTGTGTAGATGAAGATGGAGAACGTTCTTGGCAGACTTAACGCTCCAGCTGCATGTGTCACAATCATAGGACCTTGATGTTGCTTCCATTCTTTACCTTTGGAAGAGAACTAAACATGTATCCTCACATATTTTTTTTTATTTCCAAATTGTGGAACTTACTTGAACTGATCATTTCCGTCTTTGACCTTTCACCAATGGATAATTTTATTGTCTTTATTTTGTCTCAGTTTTTTTCTTTATTCCTTTTGCAATATTTTATGATAGAGCAACCTACGATCTTGCTAGTGTGTGTTTTTTATATAACTATTTCCTCTTTTACCAGTCCTGTACGAACTCCTTCAACTCAGTTTGCCTTCGATGACGAGGAATTCTTAACACGGCCCAACCAGCCAAACTTTGATTTGGAGCCCAGCCGCGCGCAACATCAGGATGAACCTATGGACACGACAGAACCTGTTGCTATAGGGCAGAGATAATGGGACCCTGTGTTTAGTGGACAGTTTACATCAATATTCAAATCACTGGTTTGCAATTGTCATATATATATGAATATTCATAGCAAATGCTGTTTACAATCCTTAAGGCAGGCATGAAAGACATCAGCCCTCGGGGGTATCATCAGTGGCTATGTCAAGGTGATCGCTTGTCTCGCTCCAGAAGACGTGACGTCGGAAGCGGCAGTGATATGTTCCTGGTGCAACTCCACGTCATACGTGTCTTGTTGATGTTCTGTAGTAGAGTTTGCGCCTCGTCCATGTTGCCATGGCAGCAGAGCACTGTTGTCGTAAAACTGAGCAACTCTGAGCATGGAATATTCAGAATCGAGGAAGGAAAGTGGTGAGATGTGTGATTTCTATAACCTCGGAGTAGGAGGGCGTTCTCCATTCAGAAGATGGAAGGTCATGTGATCAGATGTCATTTGATGACCACATAATTAACTCATGAGTGTTTGGCGCACACAGGTCATGACAGCTGGAGTGGTCGGTGCAATCTAAAAATGAAATGGGATGATCAATATTACTAATATTTGAGTAAATGCTGCAGTGTTTTGATCGGTCAGTTTTAACGTCCCAATGCACACATGCGAAGCCGACAGGACGTCAATCCAAGCAAGAATGGAACAATGTTATCACTAACTTCAAACGAGATTGCAGTACTGTCGATCCAATGAAAGAAAGATGATGGAATGTTTCATAAAGTTTCTTTCTTTTTCTTTCATGTACTTTTTTTTTTTTTAATAAGCCAAAGAATTGTGCGATCCAGTGCGACAGGACAGATCATGGGGATGATTGCGATGGCCAGTTGAGTCATCCGTTCTGCTAACATGTCACGGATGGACAGCAGACCTGGGCATGTCACGCAGACATATTTCAGATATTTTTATTGTCTGCATCTCCACAGTTTGTCATCTGTCGGGTGTCAAACACGTTCTTCCAAAAACTTTGGCATCAACTTAACCTGAAAGTAGAATGCTTCTTGCGGCTAATCAATTTGTATGCTTTTAAAATCAAGACAAAAGCAGTGTCGACTGACTTTAATGAGAAATACACAAATGTAGGTTTGATTCCATTTCCACCCACGTGAATTTTTCTATTTTCACGTTTCTTTTCGGATAGGATAGCACAAGGTAAAATTATTCAAAATGCAAGGAGGAATTTCAATCATAAACAGAGGTCATTGCCAAAAGCCCAAATTAGATGTTGAGTTCTTACTTTGTTAGGGTTATTCTACCTCATGACCAAGCTTATCTAATGTAACAACCTGTAATGTTCATCCAAACACTGTGCATGAAAACTTCGGCATTGAACGAATTGCCGCAGGACTGAATGTGAGTGAACCCTGTATTCTTATCATTCTGTCTATTGGCACGAAAAAGTTTGTGCAAATGGAATGTCACCATTGGCGCAAACAAGACTTAAACCAATTGGCGGTCGTAGTTTAAGTCAAGTGCAGGTTAGTGCCAATAACAGAGGTTGTTGTTCCATTTTTGGATGCATGCTGCTTCAATCTCTTCATATTTATCATTTTATGTTTTCTTCATAATATAATGGTCATTTGTGTGGTCATTGAAGTGAGACATACTCCCTAGGAGTCGGCGTGAAGGTTTCCCTGAAACATTTTGTGTTTGATTTTGTTTATACCTTTCCCGAGATTTTTCTTTTTTGAGTAGATGAGCTGTCATGTGAGTATCACATGACCAGATTTCGACCAATCATATCTCACATCTTGCTTGAGCTCGCTTCTAGATCACACTACCCCTCGGAAACTACGTTTCTTAAGAACCGTTCACATGTCAAATGTTTTACTTACGTTATAACCCAAGCAAAAGTTTTCTTTTGTCAGGAAAACACTGTTTGGAATTGTGATTGCATCGAACATGTAATGAGACCAATAGATCTTTAACATCTTGCCCTTAAGGTGACATCCATGTCGATATGTTCATATGAAACAGTCCTTAAAGTTATCAGCGGAGATCATTTGGTCACAGACCAACATCGTTCCGCTGGTGTAGTCACCACGTATGCGTTATTCATTTCTACATGCCTCCTACAGATTTGCTGTGTGACTGCTGCAAGTCCACTAAATTGTAATCAGATTTGTCAAGAGGAGGAAGTTTCCTTCTTGTTCAACTTTGGCTCTAGGAGATAACTTTATATTAAGATAGAAATAACTGTAAGCGTGAAAGTGGTAGTCAAGGTTCAAAAAGGATTTTAGAAATTTTGTTCCCCCAATGGATCATACTCTCTTTCTTACTTTTCAAGGAGGCCAATTGTTGGTGTTTGCCTTTTTTTTTTAGAAAGAGCCATATTTCTCATACAGAAGTGTTTCCTGCCTTGTACCACCTTATGCTGTATTGTACCGTCGGTGCCAAACTTGTCCATCACATCAAGCAAGCTGACCATTGCTGCGAACGTTTGGCCGAGTGTGGGCTGAGAGAAGACAGCCTTTGAGATAATTTCTCAAACTGGAGAACGTGAAGATCCTATCCTGCCTGTGTCTCACACCTGGCAGTCTTTTCGACACGTTGTCTTTGAAAAAGCTAAACATGTTGACTCCTTTCATCAGATGTTGATACTGAAATACCCGTTTATGGTCTTCAGAGCACACAGTCTGCCAAACTACAGTACAGCATAGGTCATAGGAAGCTCAGAATATCTCCTTAACGCTGTAAGGATTCGATTAAATGATTTGAGGAAAGGTGGCCACTTTTGGCTCAGCAGCCTTGTAAAGTGGGTCCGAGCTACTAAGCCCCTCGGTATGGTGGTCAAATGCCTACATACAAAGCAACATAACCCTATTCTAACACTAACAGTCTTATTGCTGGCCCTGAAAAGTCCTCTGTTATTTCATTTATAAGCCAAAGAATAAGTTTAGCAGAAGGTGGGTTCTGCAAATTACCACTATGTTTGCAAAATGTTTTTTGCCACTAAGAGGCATTTAGAAAACTCAGGTGCATGGTGAAAGAGAGGTTCATGCAAGTACTATTAACTTTGTTGTGTTGCCCAAACAGTTGTCATACTATACACTCTGACTCTAATGTCGATTTCACTTTAACAAAATTCTCCATGCTATTAAATGCACACTAATAGGAAGTCGTTCAAACTGCATAATTTGCCTGCCATTAAGTAATGCAATGAACAAGCAACCTAGAGGAAGTGTATGGCCCAAGGCCATTTTGTGACCATAACAGACAGAAATTTGGCAGGCTTTACCTTGGGGGGGGGGCCACTGCAGTAGATTTCGAAGGTGATTTTAAGAGGTTAATGGTTCATTCTTCAATCAATTTACTAATATGTCAAGCAATAACCAACAAGCTGTAAGATAATCACCACTTACTTTCGTTTATCGTTCAGTATTACTCACTAAAACATTGTACCTGAAGGGCAAGGGTCTGAAATACTCCACTATAAGATCTATTTCTTCTCAAGTTCGTATATTTTGTGAAAGGAATCTTCTTTTCCTCTGAGGCACTGATAGAAGTCCTCAACCGTATTATCAAAGGAAAGCAAAAGTCACAGAACTTCGTAGCAATCTCTTTGTGGTCACTAAAATTGTCAGACACTCATCCTCAATTGAAGGAAGCGGGGAAAGGAGTGAACACTGTGTGGTTGGATCACAGTGTGGGAGTAATGTGTACATGACTACTAGAGGCATCCATGTGGAGTGGGGATGGGGCTAGGTGCATCCATCTCCATGTGGAGTGGGGATGGGGCTAACGAATGTGCAAGTGCAGTGAAAGTGACAACTCTGTTACTGGAGCATTTGAAACTGATGATTGAGAATGGTTCAGTGAAACACAGTGGTATAGCCAGGATGTTTTGAGCAGAGGCAGGGGACACTGGAAGGTCCCAAATCTTTCCTGGAAGGTACAGCTTCTGAATTCTCCACCTGACAGGACTGGGCATTGCTCTGTCATGGGGGGCTCATATTCCTCCCACCCCTTCCCCACTATGCCAGTGCTTAAACATGATACTTTTAAATGAGTAGGAACTTCATCTGATCTACAACAAACAAAAAAAAAAACAAGAGATTCTTCTAAATGATGTGTAAGATAATTAAAGATAATTAAACAAGGTAATTAGTGGAGGTCAGCTAGTTGTGACATAAACCTTACATAATGCTGGTGAAAGGTCGTCATTGTTTAGAAGTGGTATTGTGCAGCTATCATAAATGGAAAATTCTTTCAGTTTGAAATGCGGGCAACCACTCAAGAATTCCAGCCGGGGATGGGAGTGAGTGCATCAGTTCCACAAAGGGACCTTCTTGTCAAGACTTGTCTTCCCACACTGTAAATTTGGTTGACATTAAAGGTGCTGAAGTTTGTGAATACTCACTTGAAATTTGTAGTTAGCGAAACCTCGTGGTTTGATCAATGTTCATTTGTAGCACCATCGACAACATGACCAGTAAAATCTTCTTGTGACTGAAACGTTTTCTCACCACATTATGTGGTTCTTGTGTATGTTTTAATAAGTTTGTTCTCTTTGCATTGACATGTCTGCAAGTTCATGTATTCCAAATAACCTGCAAAAAACTGAGTGAGTTTTCCAAAATCAAAAAAAAAAAAAAAAAGTTTTTTAAGGAAAAATGAAAATACAACTCTAAATATGTCAGTGGGTTCCATGGTCATTGATTCTTGTGTCTGGTTCATCAAAGATTTGTGTTGGCACTGTTGTGATGATCAGCATTTGCTTTTGTGCATCTGAGGGATTTTCTTCAGCACATGGTTCCTTAAGAGGTCCCCTACTCTGTGCACATATCATGGCTGCCTGGTTAACATTTGACCAATGCAGTTAAGCATTGGGTCAGTGCGACAAAGCACTCGGTATTCCGTGAGTGCAGTTTGCATTGAGACTATGCAATGTGCATCAAGACTAGTGTTTTCATCGGTTCATGAAATTCGGAATGTGGTTATTTTCCCTCATGCCAGTCGAGTACCTGGGTACCCAAGCAAAATGGCGGCTTTATCGTCCACAGTACCGTTCATCACATTTGTGTGGAGGAATCTTACTCGTACACTTACATACACTTGCCTACGCCTTCTCATGGATAGGACCATCTATTTTCCTTAAGAAAAAAATTCAATTTGAGCCATTTGCTGTGTATGGTAGGAAAAGTTTGTCAATCTCCTACAGTGCGTCCACACAGCGGTTGTGTCATTTTGCACGTTATAAAGGGATCAGGTAGTAATTTTGGATCCAGGTAATGAAATGCCATCCCGGTGCTCCGGTTACCCGTGAAAACACCGATTAAGACGAAGCCGTTTGCCTTAAGACAATGCAGTTTGCATTCAAATACCGCTGGCGACATCAATACAGTGTCCATTCAGAGCATTGTTTAAACCAGTTAAGGTCAAATTCAGTTTGGCCATTTTGATGAAATTCATGATTAGCCTAATGTTAATATCAGTGCTGTAGTGTGGACAAAAACTCAAGTCAGTGTTGACGTAAGAGTACAACACCCCATAAGTGCCATGAGAAAAAAATGTTAATCAGGAATTACAGATTAATACAGATTAATAATCTGATTAATAATCTGGAATTGCAGGTTAATACAGATTAATAATCCGATTAATAATCTGTTATTACAGAATATCCTGTAAATAGGAATCATTAATCTGTAATTGCAAACTGTTAATTTGTGAGCATAGTTTAATCTGTATTTTTAGATTATTAATCTGTAACTGAAGATGATTAATATGTTATTATCGATTAATAACTTGTCACTAGAAATTAAATCTTCAGGGTATTAATCTGTGATTACCGACTGTCAATCTGCAATTGTAAGTTATTAATTTTAATAACAGTTTTTAATCTGTTATTGCAGATTTAATGATTTTTTTTTTTAATGGCATTAGTGGACTTCGGTATAGCATTCTTCATTCTTGCGGTGAGTTAGTGTAGCATCGGTATCACTGTGACTCTGTATTCAGGTATGGTATGGTTTACGGATGACTGATCACTTCGCCAATCTTCAGTTTCAAAGGCAGACAGTCCTACAAAGGGCAGGTTTCTATTTGCTATCAATCTGTTAGTAGCCATTCCTACTGGTTTACTACAAATCAGATATTTTGGGAGTAGCAGTGATGCAGTATGAGAAGTAGCAGATTATATTCCTTGACCTAGCAGCTGACAGGTATTATCTCTCCCATGTTACCTTTTTTACCAAGGAGCTGCTACTTTAGAATGGCAGTTCCATGATTGTACTACTTACTAATCCCAAAAGTTTATCATTTTTGCCAATAATGAGACTGTACAATTTTTAATTTTTTCTCAAAATCATGAAGTCGTGCGAGAAATGGTCAATTCGTACAATTTTGTATAGATTAGGGACAGAACATGGGGAAGAGTTTGAGAAATGCCTTCAATGCCCATAGCAATCGTAAACGCCCTCGGTGAGGAAGACCGCTGCCATTTCCGATCAAAGTAAAACTTTGCAATATCTCGCGATGATTCTTACTCAAGTCAGTGAGATTTTAGATTGTTCTTGTGAGCGGATTGGCGAGGGGATTCGTTGGTGTCACGCCTGGTTTCAAACCCAAGGATTGAGAGGGTATTATTCGTCCACTTTTCAAGGTGGGTGCAATTTTGCTCAAATGATTTTACATTGTTTCATCATAAATCTTTTCCAGACTAATATCAAGGAAATAGAATTGTAATCATCCACGGATTCATATGCCTGAAATTATTCTGGTCTACTGTTTCAGGCTTTTTAGTTTGTCAATTTTTTTTTTAAATTGCTGTTCAATTCGCTTTATTGTTATTGTTTTGTCTCTAAGTTATATTCATTTCATAAAATATTTTTGGATAACAATAAAGTAGACCAGATTTTTACTTCAATTAAATTGAATGTTGCATCTTCTCTTTTATGTCATAAGTTCTCCTTTCTCTCACTTGGTACTTTCTATTTTTTTGTTTGTTCCCCCCACCACCTATGTTTTTACCCCTCCTCTACCCCTAAAAATTGTAGCATGCCTCTCTTGGCCCATACTTTGTGCAAGTACAGTGCAGTATAACATCAACGATATGTCCAAACATTCCTATGAACTTCCAGGGATTCATACACATAGTATTGTACCAGTGGAATGCACAGAAGATTAACCGCATGCCGTAACGTCACTGTTTACTATTGAATAATTACTTAAGAATAATACATTAACCGTTTAGTTCATCTTTCATAACGCAACCTCGATCACCGTTTTATTTCATATTATTACGTTTATATTTCCTGTTGGTAGCCACTGGCGTAGCCAAGAATTTTGTTTGCAGGGGGCCAGTCAGCAGGGTCTGATCTCGGATCTGGATGGGGGTGTATGAGGAGGGGGATTCCCCTTCCTTTTTTGATTTTTTTTTTTCATATTTATGATTCCTCGGATGCGAAACTAATCAAACGTTGTCAACACATTGATGTAGTTGCGTAGTCAAGCGTTTTCCGAGAGGAAGGCACTCACCTTTCCAGATTTTTGCAGGTGATGGTGTGACTCGATCAAAAGAAAATGTCAAAAAAATTACCAACAGTTATTAACGTTGTATGGCTGAAAGAGGCCAATAGTTTCGGCGCCAGAATATTAGTAACGACAAAGGTTGAACACTGGCATAGTCAAGATTACATGCAAGGGCTACCCGCAATAAGAAAAATTTTGCGATTCAACCAGAGATGTAATGGCATAGCAAGCTGGGAGGATATATACTGCGGAGGGGTCTAAGGGGTCCGGATCCCTGTCCAAAGAAATAAAACTTGCTAAGGGGTCCACACCCCCTCCCTTTCAATTCCTTTAAGGATCAAAACATTTTCTTCAGAGAGAAACTACGACAGACGTAGATGCTATCCACCAGAAGTAGTTTGCTGAAATAGCGTAATAGTAAAAAAAATTATGTGAAAACTTCGGCAAGTTTTTGCTCAATCTGTAGTCGTTTTCCAGAGCACATTATTTCTATTTGGTCCGTCATGGCAAATCTGTTCAATGGACAATTTGTCGAAGGATTAGTACCTCCCGTGTATGCTAAATTTTTGTGATATGGTACTTCAATGATTTGTTTAAATAAATCATTACCAAAAATGCGCCACTAGAACAGCTAGCTTGTAAAGTTTCCGTGAACTAGAAAATTGACGACAATTCTTTTCACTTATGAATTGATTTCCAAATGATTTTATTTACGGGGGCGGCTCACTTCCAGCTAAGGGGCTCAAGTAATTTATTTTGAGAAATAAAAAGCACTTCCTTCAGGTATATATGGGCAATACGTATAGATTTTTTTTTCAGACTTCGATTGGAGCATCTACTCCCCCCCCCCCCCCCAGGCTCTCAGGCCCGTAGCCAGACTAACCACTTTGGGGGGCACATCAATGTTGGAGTTTTGCCTGCCTGGAAAAGGGGTATGTGTCCCAATTCCCTTTGATTTTTTTTTTTTTTTTTGCCATTTTTATTAGGGTTCTAGGTGCAAAATAGTGCGGTGTTTCCATCTTTTCCGAGTTCATTTTCCGTATTCCAAAAATGCAGGAGGTTTTGTGAAAAATTGTTGAAAATTTTTTAGGGGACACGTTCCCCTCCCTCGGCAGCCCTCTCTCCCCGGGGTCTATGTGCTTGCCACCTCTGGCTACACCCGAACCATCGTAATGCTATCATACTTTCTTGTAACCGACTAAATGAAATGTGTAACATAATTACTTTTAGAAATAGTTGGCCCGTGAGTCATCTCACCATCTGTTTCCAAGAATAAATAACAAGAAACATTTGGGTTAACTTTAAGGCTTTCCTTGTCTTTGTTTTTAGAAATGAGCGTCAACTATTTTCAATCATTTTTTTTTTTCATGCAAAGATAGAAATTATGGAATCTATACAAACACAGTCATCGTGATAGTGGGCATTTATATTAATTCAACTTTTCTTGTAAAAAAGGACAATAAACCGTAAACAGCCTTTCTTCATAAAGAAGCATTGCTTACTTTGGAACAGTGATTCTCAACCTGGGATCCGTAGACCTCTAAGTGGTTGGTGTAGCTTGTTTGTCACTTTCTGGTGTCCTCCGTCGCAGGTCCGTAGGAAAAAAAAAAGAACCTCAATTCTTAGGGGTTCGAGAAAGCAAAAGTGCTAAAACTTCAGACGAATTATAATTTAAAGTTATTAATCATAGAGCAACCCATACTCCTCAACTAGTAATCGTTTTAGTAGCTTTTCTAAGTTTCCTTAGCCAAAACAGCAGACAAAGTCTCATTTGATTCACCGTTAACAATTTGTTACAACAGAGCAGTAGTGCTACTACGGACCAATCACATTCGATTTTGACCTTTGTCGCTTTAACGAATTAGGTCAGTGAGGCTCTAATACTCACTTCACTTGTACATACATTTTATTTTCAGTTTCAACAGCAACAAAATACAAAAGCAAAGTAAAACTACGTTTACACACTTTTCATTTTCATTTTGTATTGTTTCGTGCGGTGCTTATTTCTAATTCTATGTCAGACAAGGACACAAAATCTGTTTTTTTTTTCGCACTAAATAATAACTCGTTGATATGAAATTATATACCTGCATGTATGGCACATACTTTGATGAGGAAATTATATTTTCAAAAATTGAGAAAATTTATCTTTTTAATTCAATTTCAGTTTGAATTTCTAGTAAGTTGAGTATGACCATCTTTTTGGCATAATGGTTTAATTTTAACTCAATCAAAAGATTTTTTCTTCGACAGGGGTCCTTAAGAAAAGAAAACTACGGAACATCCTAAGTGGTCCGGGGATGAAAAAAGGTTGGGAACCAGTAGGCTCTAGAGAAAAGCCTGTGTCACCTTAACATTTTGATGTAGATGGCGCTATACATATTCTCGGCACGAATGAATTATCTTAGTTCTCGGCCAAGGGTACGGGTATGTCTGCTCGCTAATCGGTATGTTGTGAATGTTCTGCAGTCACGTTTGGAAACGTGTGCTTGCAAAGTAAGGAAGGTTTTAAGTGCTATCCAAAAATCGCACATTATGAGTAAATTGCATGCTTTTCCTTTTCTTGACTTTAAAAAATGAGCCGTGTGGTCACTCAGACTATCTACCAATGAGAACGACCAATGAATTCAAACAATAGTCAGTTAATGTAACCTTATCTTTATGTGAATTGGGCTCGGCTCTCATGTATCTGTTGTCTAAGTACCACCATGATGATATGATCGCTAGGCACGTGATGAATGTTGGCTATAGCCTACGACGTGACGTAATTTACACGCTTCTCTCCGGCTTTCACTCCAATCTACGAGCAAGGTTTTTTTCCCCGATACGTCAAATGATATTCGAATTAACTTCATTTTCTGAATAATAGCCCTTCTCAGTGATGAAAAACTAGGGGAACAAATTTGACTGCTGAATGTGCTGCTGTTTTTGTTGTTGTTTTGTTTTTAATTTTAGCAACTGAAGGAACTATATATAGAATAATTATTGAATAATTCAATAATTATGTAGGTTTAGTTGAAATGTGATTTATTTTTCTGTTCACTTTGATAAAATTTACCATCGTAGTTAAATTATTCAACATGTATGGTTTTCCTTGCGGGTGTGTTAGCTTGCTGATACTAGCATTAATGGCCGTACCTATCGGATCCGATGTGGCCCAAAGGAGAGCAAGATTCTTGAGGTTATCCCTCAAGAATACCTCCCTCTCCCTCCTCCCCGGCCTTGGAATTCTTGCCCAAGAATCCCCTATAAGCCACCCTTCCCTTCCTCCCGGCGTCCACCACCATCACCACCTGCATGGTTGTACGTTGGACTGTGAGTCTTTCCTTTGTTGGAAAGTGTCTGCAGTGGCTCCAGGGGCAGTGACGCTGACTTTTTCATCAAGAAAAGCAAGATATATAGCATGCATTCTTATTCTTTTTTCAGGGACGAAGTCAGGTGAGTATAGGCCTTTGCATGAATTGCAACTCCAATAGTAATATCCTGCCACACTGAACCAGATTACTCTAGTTCCTCTTGTTCTGTCCTGAATGTAAAAGAATAGAATTTCTTTGGTCCTGACCCAAATTCCGGATCATTACAGCCAATCAAAATGAAGCTTTTATTACACACCCATCTCTCACGTTGACCGGAGCATGCAAATCTTTATACGTCACGGGGGCAGGAATCCTAATCAACCCGTCACCAAAACATCACAACCACGTCCGTCCGCTGTGCACAAGTTACAGTTCGTATATGCTGCAGTGCACGTAATTGGAATTATGCGTGCGATGATAAGCAAGTACAAGTAGTACGTCGTTTAGAGAGTGTTCGGGAAAGAATATTCGGATTGTTTAGTCGGAATTGACAATTCCACAGTTTGATTTCGAAGCAGTTGGTGGCAACTCAGCAAGATAAAGGGAAAGGTGATCACAGTATTGGATACATGCTCAATTCCTATAACCGTGGAAGTCGACTCTGGATTTGTATCAGAATTCACGAACTATTGGAAGTACCTCCGCTCGAAAATAAAACCGAAACAAGAAAAGATACCCTGCACGTATAATGATCGTGGATTAGTACAGTGTTGACTAACTTGTCAAATAACAACAGCCTAACGTTACTTCGTCAGTCGAGGACTTTGGTTATCCGTCGTTACTTTACAGTTTACTCCAGTCCTTGTAGTTTGCCGTGAAAAATGTAATTCCTCTTGAGGCTTTAGTTTGACACATAAGTGAGTGCCTGCTGCAAGATCGAAGAAATAAGATGTAAAGTTCATAAAGTTATCCCTTGAACTAAATACAAAGAGTGAAAGAGGAGGGCCTAACTTAGGACGTCATTAACATAACAGTACACAGACGCCAGGTTTGGCCTGTTTATGTGGATTGTGGTTATCTTTGCCAAAGTATTACGCTAAACTGACAGTATTAGGAACAAACGAATTTTGTGTAGTGTAGGAGAGCAAGTACATTAACTGAGGATTTAGGCAAAGCTTAAACCAAACTAGCCTAGTGTACTAACAGCTAACTCGGTGCTACCCAATAATAGGTAGTTGCACTAAATATTTTATTGGCTTGGCTGGTCTTGGTCAGCATTACCACTTCATCAAGAGCCGCCCAGTGGCAGTCTAACTTGATTATCTTACACTGTGCATCAAGCCTTCGAGGGAGCAGTTTCTGATTTTCGGTACTCTAACTGAGAGGAATGACTACAAACTTTCAATTCGTTGGACCCGAAGACATACGTAAGTTACAGTAATGAAGCAGCGAAACCTGTAATCATACTTCATAGTGTTTCCCAATGCTGCATGTGACCCTTTATATGTTCATTAATTTATATCCTTGTGACTGTGAGTGATTGTCGTCATACTGTGTTTGGTGAAGTGACCCTGAAAAACCAAGCTCTTGTGTGATATTTGTGTGTAGTACTGTACATAGCATCACTCCTGAAAACAAGTGAACATTTTCAAGTTAGGCCTCTGCTTTTTGAATTTTTTTTAACATTCTGTTACTATTAGTGACAGTTTCCAAGAGAGCGAGTAAGCTGATCATGAAACTCAGAGTTTACTGTCTTTTTTGCATCAGTCAGAATGAGTGAAGTAGCTGGAATCTTGCTTGCTCTTCCCAATACAGTACTTTTACTGATTTACCAGAGCCCACGGTAGTGCTTAGTGTTTCTGGAATTTTAGCTGATAACCTTTTTTTTGTACTGTTCTATCTTCTGACAAATTGCCAAAAAGAAAAGCATGACCAGCACTATAGACCAGTGACTGTATGTATTATCATACAATGCTGCAGCTATACTAATGGTCTCTATAGCATAAGTAGTAAGTCTGCCAACTCTGCTAGGATTTCCTTCCATCTGCTTTCATTTCCTTTGATCTTATCTTTCTTTGCACTTTTTTTGCAACTTCCTAAATACACCTAATGTACAGTGGTACTCAGTACTGTCCGCTGTCCGGTAGTGTTGTTGTGGTAGATTGCTATACCGGCACATGACATCAGTGTAGGACTTCGCTCCTAACATCGTTTACGACATCACTGCATTCATGACCCTGTACACCTATTGAGGATCATTTAGGCCCTTACAGTGCTTAGTAAATACTGTACAGAAGTAAGTATGGAAGCAAGAAATCAGACCTTAAATTTGTACTATTTTAAACTGCAATGTAAAATATCATGTCAGGAGGTTAGACTTATCCACAGTTTCACACATATTTATCCATATGAGGTTTCAAATTAAAATTGTGTACCCCTTGGCCTATGATACTGCGACATCATTGGGCAAATGGAAGCTCACGGTATCGACTACAAAAATTTCATAGCATACAGACTCATTGGTCTGTGGGGCACTGAAGATGGTAACAATTCAACTTGGACACCTCGACCATGTAAACGCTAAAAGGAAGGCTCCTTGAGCTACAGTATATGCAAAAGCTGCCTCTTGAACTCTTATTTGTAAGATTTCTAGTGTCCAGTGTTACTCAAGATTGATAGAGCATAATTCAGTATGACTTTAAGGATCCCATCAGAGGAGATAAAGGAGGAGATGTGTTCCCTCTTTCTAGAAAGGGGGGTGGGGGTAAAACTCTCCTTTGCAATTCCATGAAAGTATAAATATTTAATTATCTTCCTTTGTTACAAAACTTGACAGCAATGTTTGTTTTAGAATTGCCTAGTATCAAACTGCACTTTTGTTCCTTGGAGCCACTTGAACATTACTTTCAGGTTTTCATCACTTTTGCATAATAGAACAATGAATCCCCCCCCCCCCCTCCCTCCTTCCCACACCTCCTTTAAGTCTCTGGCAAAATCTAGGCTTCTTAAGGTTCAAGAATGAGACACTGGGGGCTTTCCCACTTGATCAGAAAGCATTTGATCAGATTCACATTGGATTTAATAACCGGAACTGCTCTTTGATCAATTTCTGTGTGTGAAATCTCCATGGGTTACGATCAGATGTAAAGATAATGCTTTTTTAAATAGAACCAACAGGGATAAATCAGGTCTTATGCAGTTGATGAAAATGTTGTGCGTGAGATCGTGGTGGATCCAGGTAATGACCTGTGGTCAAGGTGACCTCTGACCTGTATGTAGACCTACATGCGTGTTGTGTGCCCTGCAAGGAAGTACAGGTACCTACACTTATAGTACTGTACACTTCCTGTTTTATGATCACCAGGATTGTCACCAGACCATCTTGAGAGACGGGTAATTTGTGATCGCCGTCCTGGGGAGGGGGGGGTCTAAGGGGACCTCCCCTTTGAAAAACTTTTGCGAGTTGGAGAGTGCTTGGATGTAAAATGGTGCACTCTAGATTGTAAATTATGAATTCGGTACTTTGGTTTCGACCAGTGCGGAAATGTTTAAGCTTACTTGGCCGTTTTGTGGTAAAAAAAGGATAGTCACTCAGAATTCTAAAGAAATCTAACAATTTTATTCAGTAAAGTTAGGAAGTTTGTGCCAGGCGGTGATGCTGAAATTGACGGCGAGTGCCGGGCGGAGATTTTGAGAGCTGGGTAGCACCGCCTGACATGGTGACAACCCTGATGATGACCTGTGCATAAAGTCTGATTTTCCTTTCCGAATCAAGTGTGGAAGCACAAAACTTGATCTAGAGAGGCCTGGATTGTTCAGATCCAGATCAGATTTTTGCTCTTAATCAAACAACTATCTTGTGAAAGCACTCAAAGCAGCCAAAAGATAATTTTAATACACAGTATAAGACCAACAGATGACATTGTACTGTATTTCAAAGTGAGGCCAAAAACAAAGGCTGATCTACTTCACAGTGGGCAAATACAACAACAAATTATTGCTGAACCTTCAAAATGTTAACAAAGACCAAGGCTTATAGTAAGTAGCCTAAGAGCTGACTTGATTAAAATTTAAGTGTGTATTGTGTTGTAACATGTTTTAAATTATTTGCGTACAGTGCTGTGAACCTCCAAATTCTCTGCAAGTACATTATTGTAAGTTTATGGAGTACCATTTAACATTTTAGTGGGTGAGTCTGCTGAAATGCAGGTACTCTACTTAACAGACTGAAATGGTATACATTCTGTTGAATCTACAGTATTGTGTGCCATCACATTCAGAAACTCTGTAATACCATGTAGAAGCATACGCTTGTTGAGCCATGTTCTGTTAATTAAATGACTTTGCAGACTACAGTGTCAATACAGTTAGGCCCTTTAAAAACAAATTCAACCCTGCATGCAGTAGTGTATAATTATCAAATTTGTTAAATTGGTCCTAAACATTTATGGTACAGTACCTCCATCTTCTGTAAACCTAATTCCATCCATCTAGCATTCCCATGTATCCCTTTGCTGGTTGTATTCTTAATAGAACAGAAAAGCCATCATGTTGTTAAGGACATTTTAATGGAAACAGTTCTTTGGAGATACAGTATACAGTAATTGACAAAATATAATGAAAATAATACAGACTATAATTTTGCATCCTTGAGAGACTAGTAACAGGGAAAATGGGAAACATTTGTAAATTCTAGAGTATTGAACAGGAAATTTTGCAAAACCAAGCAATTATTTAACTTTCAGAACTTTTTGTGGAAAGCGTTGTTGGAACTTCGTGCACTTACAGAGTTACAGAGAATAGACTATAACATTAAAATTGCAAAATAGTGATAGAAAGATGGAGAGAAAGTGGTACAGTATACAGTATATCACCATTTGCAAGCCAGTAACCACAAATACTGCCGAACTTTAGTCAGCAAGCGTTCATGGCCACTCTTTTCGACACTAAGTCGCTTTAATTCTCCAAAGAAAGAACTAATTAATGAAAATGGTAGTACTGTACTGTAAGACCTGCTCTTTTCCATGATATTTTTCACGGATTCCATATGCACTGTCTGTAAACAAATTGTCTTGTTGAAAAACATTCAAAACAACCAGTTTTGTAAACCAAGCAGACTCTATTTGTACACTGCCAAAGATTCAAAGCACTCACTGTCTGGGGAGACTACAGTTCTCAGAGTTCTGCATGTAAGAAGTCTGTTTGCGGCAAGTATGCAACGTTCAAAATGACATCCTCCAAAGTGTCATGAAATGTCATTATCCAGAGTGTCATAATGTGAAATAAAGGTTGAACCCCTCTGTTTTAAATATTCATATGTGAATATTCAAACCAAATCTGTGATTTTGCTTTGCATCTATACTTACAGTACAATAACTTTACAGGAGTGGAGATTGTGCGATAAGCATAATGCACAGTACTGTATGTGTAACATCAGGCCATTACCACTTCAGAGGATTTATGAGTGCAGTAGCTCTTGCTATGACAGACATTGCAGCACAGCCTACAGTGTTACACAAGTCACGGCAAACTGCTAACATTGAATTGTGTACAGTAATTACACCATAACAGCTGTCAACTTGGAGGAATTTGCAGTATGCAAATAGGCCAAGTACCGTACAGTGTGGAACAATTTAAAGGACCTGTTTAATTGGTAATGTACAGTATGTTTGTCAATTAATCCTCAGCCGCTGTGCTGCGATGTACTTGAACAAAATTTCATATTGATCATCAGCATCATCCTAGTTGATCTTCGTTGGCATATGATTTTTTTTATTTTTTTAGTGTCTCTTTCAAACTGTCCCCTGCAGGTTGAGGAACATGTTCAGGAAACTGATGGTGCAAAGTACAACCTGGTATGTGTGACTTGTTAGATATGAACCCATCAGCACAATGCGAAGAATCATATTACATGTTACTTGTTCTTAGATGCAATTCATGAATCACAGTTGTACTGTACATGTACTGTACATCATCATGGTAAATTCTGTGTGTTCAGCTGTAATCATGACTACAC
Organism: Stichopus chloronotus; assembly: GCA_021234535.1. Taxonomy (NCBI): domain Eukaryota; kingdom Metazoa; phylum Echinodermata; class Holothuroidea; order Aspidochirotida; family Stichopodidae; genus Stichopus; species Stichopus chloronotus. The sequence continues at coordinate 26,833,194 of CM037837.1, read as the reverse complement.
ATTGACCTTGAAGTTAATCCCAGGGTGAACTGCACCAGGGTGTCCATCCAAGCCAGTAGACTGTGTGTATTACGGTATGTATCACACAGAAAATTTGTGTTTACTTCAGTAGTTCAGTTTGTCTAAAGGGTTTGTGACATGAAAAAAACTTTTGGAATTATTGGCTGGTTATTAAAAATGTTGAAAGTGGTCACAAATTTCATCAAAATCCATTGAATATGGAGGATTTTTACGGGCAAATTCCTATATATTGCACCTGTAACATGAATAAACATTGGCTATGAAGTAGTATGCAAATTTAGGATGTCAAGAGAAGGACACACCTCATGTTATCCTTTATTTACTGAAACCTTAATTTGAAAATCAATTATTGAGACTTCTATATGCCCAGAAGGTTTTGCTTCGGAAGTATTTTCTTTTTCAATATTGATATCACTTACTAGTGTGAGACCTGTTAATTAAGAGGTAACATACGTAGGTCCTACCAAAAGGAATACTGTACAACACTCCACATCATCATATTTGCTTAAATTGTCATCAATTTTTGAACAGCCATTTTCAAAATGGTAAACGATAAAAACACATTTCTAGAGGATTTTCATTTGCGGTGTCCCTTTGCAACTTTGGAATAAAGCCAACTCTTTTCCCATGGATGTCACACGACCTTTTGCGCTGTTCTCCCTGACTCTCAAATGGTAATTTGTGCTAACTGATAAATGTCACCCATCCCGGTAGGTGTGTACTGTGATTTTGTTTGCCGCAGATGCAGTTATCTTTGTTGTTGTGGCAGCAACGTTCCAACTGTTTGCAGATTTAATATATCGACATGCAGTTATCAATCTGAACGCTGACAGTGACAACAGAAAATTTGAACTGTTGGGAATGTTTTCAAATTTTTGATTCCTTGCATTAAGCCAAGGAACAGATGCAGTCAGGTTGGCATAGTGTATGTGTGTGTGCACATGTGTTTATGCATGCGTGTGTCTGTGACACTTCATTCGGTACACTCTAACTACAGTAGGGGAAAGTGGGATGAAGGTCAGACATGAACACTGTATTGAGAAGGTGTGCGCCATTCTCGTGGAGGTCAAAGGTCGTCTGGGGCAAAACTGAAAATATTTTAACATGCCTCAAGTTGGGTTGTTGTACGATCAGGGTACAGGTACCTTGACTGGATTTGGACTTTTTCTTATGCTCCAGGGAAAAATATCCCCTGGTAATGAATGTTGACCACACTGAAGCAATGTTTACAATATATCCTATCTACAAAAGGGACGAAACTGAATACAAAGTGCATCAAGTGTCCAAAAGTGGACCCATCTGAGGCTTATTTGGACAACTCCAGTACAGTTTCATTTGACTTTTGCAAACATAACTAGGTAAAACACTCACACAAATAGTATATTATTAGTACTTAGTAGTGCAAAAGTAGCAACTTCAGCCAGATAATCAAAGAACATAAACCTGATAAAGATTGTCAGAAATGATAAACAGGGAAGTCGCTTCAAAGTTTGAACTCCCTTCAAATAATGTCCTCTCCATTAGGACAGTAAGACAGACCAAAACATGACCCAGTCTCCAAAAACGTCATCCATAAAATCTTTACCAGATGTATCCTTCACACCAGTGCTATTGATGTAAAGTTCACTCCCTCAGTTGGTAGTCGTCATGTGTTCGGACCTCTCGACTTTGAATTCCGTCAAAAAGTATCCTCTCTGAAAAAAAGGGTTTGTCATTTGCTACTATTAAGCATTTGTAACTGTCTGTAACCTACAGTGCTTCCCTGTCTACTGCTGGTGGTAGTAATTACTATGAAACTGTACTGAACCTTACAGCATTTAACATTTAATAACCTGTTAGCTTCACAAGCCCTCTCCCCTCCCTTCTGTTGATAACTGACAACATTCGAAAACCAGCATGCGTACTGCTGTACCAAAATGCATACTTGCAGTCAATTTTTGATGGTTTTGTATTTTTTTTTTGGTCATCCCACATTGGTCCTATTGACCTGTGTTAGTGTGGATTACATGGTAAAGAGGTGCACACTACAGGACTGCACTAAGGTCATGAAGAATCCTACAAAGGAGCATGGCAAAATGTCACTATGGTAAAGGCAACCATGACAAATGAGAAAAAAGCATGATAAAAAAGTCTTGGATACTGGGACACTAACAACATTGTACGTGCCATGCAGACCCAGTGTTCAGCCCAAGCGGTTTGGGGGAGTGGCCTTCCCTGAGTGAAGATTGCACTCCCCCCAAATGCCCCAATATAGGAACCACTCCCCAAGCAAACATCCTACCAGGGCTGTGAGCAATTAGAGATTAAGCGCCAATTAATCGCCAGCCAACTAAACGTTTAGTGAAAGGTCACATGAGATTAATCGCCTTTTATGCTTTTCATCTAAATTCATTAAAAAAATGAAAAGACTAAATAAAAAAAACAAGCTATGCCCTAGTTAATTCAATGAGGTACTGTAGCCTAACAATGATATCTAAAAATATCCGCCTTCGCTTAGGTAAGTGCTCTACGAAACTTATGGTTCTATGCTAACGCCTCTGTAAATGCTCTTAAGTCGTAACAATGCATGATGGCCATTATTAAGTTATGTAACATTAGGCTAATCTTTACGCGTATGATAGCCTAATACAGTAAAGTTTACAGTACGCCTAGGCTAGCCTATACTTCGTGAACGATCGCTGCTTGAAAAACCAAGCCTTAATAAACTTTATTTAGCTACGGATGCAACTGAGAGCACAAACTATATCTGTATAAACCTTCATTTGAAGCAAATTTATAAGGAATAACTCTTCATAATTGAATCTTTCGTTACTAAAATAAAAATTAAAACGTTATCACCAGCGAAGTGAGCAAATGATTGCGCAATACTACGGATTCTGGTGCAGTCACAGCGACATTTTATCTCTGCAGTACAGGGAAGCACATATATCAGTACACTATCTGCTATGCAGAAAAAAATTGCGCAGTCAAAAAATTTTTTTTTTTCAAAAAAAGTTTAAATGTCAGGGATGGGTTGGAATTGTCAAAGTTGTGTAAATAACTTTAAGGAAACCCAAACTACCTGTATGCCCATACTAACCCAAACCCAAACTATGGTCCCTTTTGGAAGTGTGCCATTACATTCTTTTCCCAAATTTCGTCTTATTTTCATTCAGTCTAAATGATGAAAAGAATAAGACAAAACACACAGATCTGCAGAATGTGTTGTAAGGTGCAGTGTATGAGTGACTACTGTACAATGGGGTTATCATTAAGGCTACCTTGCTAAGGTTGTTTACAAAAGGTGCTTTCTTTGTAATCACACATTAGAGGCATACATGCTCTAGTGTTGGATGTGTTTTCATGCAACAAAGCAAAATAACCTTCCAAGCACAAAGCAAGGTTATCTGTCACATTGGTGTATCATGGCAACTTTGCTGAGACTTAGTGGGAATGAGACACAAGGACCTGGACACAAAGGAACAGGGACAGCAGAAAAGGTGTGATTGTGGCTAATGTCAGAGACCATTCATGACCACTGAGAGTAACAATTTGGGTTTTAGGAACCCCTTCAGATGCCCTTTATTCAAGTCATTGTATGTCAGTAAAGAGGAGTTTTAGACCATTTTTTAAAAAAGTCCATGGAGCGAAGACTTTGTGAATGTCCTTTTTGACTCCTTGCCAAAGGCCAAAAGAATATTCTGTGTGTGTGTGCATGTGTGTGTGCATGTGTGTGACATCTTGACTTGCATACAAGGTATCTCAAAAAGGGGGCAGTTGTTGGAATTTCGAACATGTTGTGTGTTTGTAGTCCATTTTGAGTCGATGGTCCTTATTGTTTTTCAGGGAGGTCAAAGATAATTTGAGGTCACTAGAGGCTGGAGTCTGAAAAACATTTCAGTAAGATATCGGACGAACTGTCTGTTGCTAGAACTTGACAGTGGATGCTCATCTGTCGCTCTCGATGAGTAGATCTTACTCTGTCTCATTTGTTGTTTATAATGGTTAGAGGTCACTTAAGATCAGCTGAGGTCATAGTTTGAAAACCCTGTAAGTATGGTATCTCAAGAAGGAGGTGTTTGATCTTAAAACTTGGTGTGTAGGTTTTCCTTATTATAAGTTGGTGATTTTTTTTTTCATGAAGGATGAAAGTCATTTGAGGTCTATAGAGCTTAAATTTTGAGAACTTTTCCAGGAACACATCTCAAGAAGTGACTGTCCCTTGAACTTGAAATACTAAGTATATTTAGATAAGTTAGTCATTTCTGTCATATTTATGGAGGTCTATGGGTCATTTGAGGTCAGTGGAGGTCATAATCCCAAAAAATGAAAGAGCAATAGTCAAACTTGTTTGAACTTCAGTAGTTATAATATCCCTGTCTGTCTGTCTGTTTGTTTGAGGTCAATTACAAGGTACAGTCTGTCTGTGTCTCATCACTGTGAAAAGTTGATACTGATCCTTGCAACTTACAAGGCTGTCAGCTCAACCCAATGCTGTGTGGCTGGAAAGTGTTGTGGGTAAACTATCTTCATGAATATTAGCAAGGAAACATGTCTTTTTGACTGACTGGTTATGCCTGATAATGTTGCTAAGGTGATGTGAAATATGAAAAAAAAAAAATAAGTCCCAAAATCCACAACATCTGATCCTGAGGCAAAACGATTTTTCTGCAAAATTTGTAAAGTTTTGATGTCAATCACACTACCTAAGTACTGGGAATCTGTAACTTTATCAGCAGATCGGGAGTGATAACTTTATCATACAGTAATGAACATTTGCCGAGATCACCAGCCTTATTGCATCTGAAAAGCCTAAAACATGAAATTCTAAAGTCAGCGCAAGAAAACGTGACTCTACTTGTCATTTCATGTCAGATCAACCGACTACTCTACAAGATTTGGATAAATGAATATTCATTAATAAGTTGCGTACTGTGATGCATGGATGATGTGTGTTTGTTGTCACAGTACAGTATTGGTGCCAGTAAACAGTTTTGGCAAGGAGAGGTGGGGTCAAATTGTCGCAGCTCCTGTAAACAGAACGACCCTGTTCCCATCCTGCATTCCGAGCCAGTGTGCATTCATGCCAGTATCCACATATCATTAGATGATCCCAGCGTAACACAAGCACACCAAGGATTCGATAAAGTATGTCCACTGGGAAATTGTTCACAGTTACGAACAAAATCACATTAACATAAATGTACAGTACCCTTGATGACTGTAAGGAACATGCTTTGAGATGAATTCATGTAACGTTGATGAGGATGTTCACGCACTACATTGCTGACTGCGTGATTCATCATATTGGAAGGCAACCTATGTGTACCAGTTAATCTGTATTCCTGCTGACAACGGAAGCAGTATCGTGTTTCTAACAGTACTGTGCATACAGTACAGGGTACACAGGTATATACACATTCCACACAGTAGTAGTATGTACGTACCATTAATGACTTTGCCAATGGGTAGCATTAATCATTGTGCAAGTAACACTTGTGCTGCACACTTCCAATCATGAAATCCATCTGTGCAGTACAGTGTTATTTGGTTTTATCGTCTTACTATGTTCCTGTTAGTCTCTCTCTTCCTTGTTTTCATTAACTGTACATTTCATGTTTGCTTTGCGACATTAACATAGAACATTTACAAAATGCACTGCTAGGGCCCCTGAGGAAGCCAGAGATGTTGTGCCATAAATGTGTCATTAAAGGATGACTAATTCATGGAAAAATTACAGTACTTAACCTTTGGTAGGCCTTGCCGCCAGATGCATGTGATGATTGCCCAGTAACCATGGTTACCATGTTGAAAGGGTGCTTATTTGTACAGTCACCTTCTTCTTGTGGCTGAATACAGCATAATGCAGTAGTCACAGTATTGTCTCTCTTAAAATAGCTCTCCCACCAAAAATCCCTGATCTGCAGTACCTCACTCTAAGGAGATACAATTTAACATGTATACCCATCAAGCACCCTGAGTACGACATTGCCAGTACCCATCATTGTACCCTTTTCAAAATGGCATTGCTAAGAGTGAGAAGTGTGTGTGGATCTTTTACCACCATTTTCTTCTCCGTCATTGTTAAGCTTCAATACCTATCTCAAATGAGTGTACAAACGTATATTTTCAAGCAAAACTGTTTGGAAGCTTAAACTTCAGAGTTGTATTATTGGATCTCAGATCTTTGGAGAGGATAACATGAAACTTGGTCCCCTCCCTCATGTTGCACGACGGGTAATTGCACTTAAAAAAATGTCGTTCTGTGGACAACGTCGAAAAAGGGTGTGTCCCAACAAGTTTTGTCCAAGGTTGTAGCCATAGCAACTGGTGAAACTGCAAGCCTGAGCCTTTTTATCATCTTTTAGGTTGTTCCTGGATGTGTGTACAAATTTGCAAACATTGTCTCCTCCTCACCATTTACAGTAGTCACATTTAAAATCATCGATGATCTGGTAGTAGTGTACCAAATTTACACAACCTTTTTTTTTTGTGGCCGCAAATGAATATGAGCAGTAATTATACACACTGGAAAATACAAAACTTTCAATGTTTCCATAATTTAATCAACATTGTCAATGTATTCTGCATTCTGTAATCTAACATATGCCAAAGTTATTATACAATTCAGCATTGATGATGTTTTTAATAGCTAGTGACTAAAACTTAATGAAATGTAACCTATTGTATGATGCTAAATATTGGGCTTTAATAATTTATTATGTAATATTCAAAAGTACCAGCAAAATGGTGCGGGTCTAAAAGATAGTGCTCGTGTCATTGCCTTCATATGAGGTTTCTTATATGCAGGCAGTTTATGCCAGATTCCATCGCAACCTTTAAAAAGTTTTATGATCCATGCGAGAGGTGTAATTTGTGTGTAAGTTGTGTTACATATGCATATTCAACGCACGCTTCAACATTGGACTAAACTAGTTCAATTTAAATTGGTCATAAAAACTGTTCAGAATAGAATGGTGTCACGATTTCATTCAGTCCTTGTTGTCTTGGATACTGTAGTTGAATTAATTTTTTTAGTGGGTAGTTTGTAACATATGAGCAGCAGTTCGTGTCGTACGATGTACAGTAGTCGTTTAAAGTTGAGTCTCATGTTGAATGGCGCATCAACCGGCTTTTGCAGTCGCACAGTACATGCGCAGTATTGTACACTGTGGCTGGTAGGCTCATTATTTTCCCATTCAGAACATTGGCAGAAATTTAAATGTACAAAAAGCATAGCTGGAGTTACGGTAAAATCCAGCTGCAGTACAGTAGTTGACCGGTTAACCAGTCAACCAAACCACTGACCAGCTAATCCTACGTCATTGTCCTTTAACGAATAACGATGTAACCGGTCTGCTCATTGGACACGGTATTGCTTTGACAATAATTTGTTAAATGATCATCATGCATCGTGATTGAACGTTCCTTTAAAAATGTCAATCAAGCAAGTCAGATCAATGTAACATACAACATGCAGTCGTGTATGTGTTTGTGATACCCTGCAATGTAGACAATACAGTGAATACACTATATCTCAAGAAGGAAAGGTTGAAATAAGTTCTTTTTTTGATTCCTTGCCGAAGGCAGAAGGAATCTATGCGATGGTGATGTTGTGTGTGTGTGTGTGTGTATGTGACACTTCTTGTAAACACGATATCTCAAGAAGGGTAACCATGACTGATGTCATACTTGGTATGTGGGTTGGTCATATTGAGTAGATGATCCCTATTGTTTTTGGTGGAGGTCAAAGGTCATTTGGGGTCACCAGAGGTCAAAATGTGAAAACCTTGTAAACACGATAACTCAAGAACGGTAACTGTGACTGATGTCATACTTAGTGTGTTTGTTGTTCATATTGAGTAGATGATCCCTATTGTTTTTAGTGGAGGTCAAAGGTCATTTGAGGTCACCAGAGGTCAAAATGTGAAAACCTTGTAAACACGATAACTCAAGAACGGTAACTGTGACTGATGTCATACTTAGTGTGTTTGTTGTTCATATTGAGTAGATGATCCCTATTGTTTTTAGTGGAGGTCAAAGGTCATTTGAGGTCACCAGAGGTCAAAATGTGAAAACCTTGTAAACACGATATCTCAAGAACGGTAACTGCGACTGATGTCATACTTGGTGTGTTTGTTGGTCATATTGAGTAGATGATCCCTATTGGTTTTGGTGGAGATAAAGGTCACTTGAGGTCACCCTGAGTCAAACTGTAAACACATTGTAAACACAGTATCTCAAGAAGGGTAAGTGTGACTGATATCATACTTGGTGTGTGGGTTAGTCATATTGAGTAGATGATTCCTATTGCTTTTGGTGGAGGTCAAAGGTCATTTGAGGTCACCAGAGGTCAAAATGTGAAAACTTTGTAAACATGATATCTCAAGAACAGTAACTGCGACTGATGCCATACTTGGTGTGTTTGTTGGTCATATTGAGTAGATGATCCCTATTGTTTTTGGTGGAGATAAAGGTCACTTGAGGTCACCCTGAGTCAAACTGTAAACACATTGTAAACACAGTATCTCTAGAAGGGTAAGTGTGACTGATGTCATACTTGGTGTGTGGGTTAGTCATATTGAGTAGATGACTCCTATTGTTTTTGTGGAGGTCAAAGGTCGTTTGAGGCCCCCCGAGGTGAAAATTTTCTAGCACATTATCTCCAGAAGAGTAATGTTGACTGATGTCATACTTGATGTGTACCATAGGTTCCCCATACTGGGTAGGTGATCCCTATTGCTTTTAGTGGACGTCAAATGTCATTTGAGGTCACCAAAATAAAGGTTATTTGGGTTAAAGGCTTATTAATGTGGTGTTTCAAGACCAGTAACTGCAGTTGATCTCATACTTGTCATGTGAATAATTCATGCTTGTTATAATATAACCATGTGGCAAGGAATCACAAAGCCTTTTGGCTTTCTGGTTTTCGTTTCTTTCCGGTGCTTGAAGTCGACTCAGTGAAACTGCTTTTATCTAGCCTTTGGTGATAATTTGCAAGGGCAGGAGTGGCAATGTTCACAAAATTGTTCACCAGTTCTGAGATTAAAGAACTGCAATTAAATTCAATATGTGTCATTGTGCATTGTTATGCAGTGATGCGAATCTCATGAGCAGCAAAAAATTGATCATGTTGCTGATGAAACGGTATATTGGATGCCTTCTGCATTTTTCCCTTTGACTTGTCCCCTCTTTTTGGTTCCTTGCATCAGCAAAGGAACCTACAGTATGGAGTCAAGTTGGTGTGTGTGCTGTGTGTGCACAGGTATATGCATGTGTGTATGTGTGTCTGCAACATTTGCTTGTTTATCTTGGTTCGTAGTACTCAACAATACAGAAATTGCACTGCCAACACCCTCTGTGTAAAGAGTACCAGAAACTGCATTTGGTGATAATGTTTGGATGTTCAAAACCGTTTGTTGAAACTCCAAATACTGCAGTTAAAATCATCTACACGCAAGGAACCACAAAGCCGATCCAGGTCTTGTTTTACCATCTCTTCAACCTCTCCCCCCCCCCCCCCCCCCCCCATCATTTAAGCTGCAAAGCTTGCCAAGATGTGAACTTGGATGTTTTAACTCTCCATTGATCATTGAAATTCCAGTCATTCACAGTTACATTAATGTTGCCTCTTTCATTACTCTCTGCAGCTGTAGCACCCAAAATATGCCAGTTGAAACCAGTTTCAACTCGATTTGGTCATCATGGGACTGTAACTAGCAAGGAGACGTGGTCCGTAGCTTTTACGCCTGATTACACCTACTTTGCATGGTCCACCGGGAAAGGCATCGTTCGCCTCATTCCATGGATAAGGGACGCAAACACATAGTAAGTGTCCCTCCTCTAACCTGTCTCCAACAACCTTATACAGTAGGACTGTCCTCTCTGTGGTGGTATCCCTCCCCAATTGTCCCTTTTCAATTCTCATTTCTATCATTCCACGTCAACAGTGAGTTTCAGGCTTTTAAGCAAATTCATGGACGGGAACTCTTCTGTAAAATCCACATTCCTTGCACTCACAATTTATACTTATGTATAAAATACCATGCAATTTAACACAGGCCCAACAAGAGTACTCAGACAACAATCAAAATGTGGTAAATTGTCTCATGTTGTTTGAACTGGCACCACATTAAGCCATTACTTGATGCTCTTTCTTCACAGCGACTATTCTAGCTTCAATCATTTTGTGGACGCGAACAACCGGCAGCCGTCCATCGGCGAGGACAGACGCTCGAAAGAGCACAAGGTGATAGAGTGTGTGTGCAACAGCAACGTATGGTCCCTTGCCTTTGGGTCGTCGGTCTCGCATAAGAAACTGACCAACATTCAGCTGGGCTATCGTCATTACCAGCATCTGGATGGAGATAACATCCTGCTCTTGGCCGTCGGTCTTCAGTCTGGTGCCATTGTCCTCTTTAATGTCTTTAGCAGTGAGTATATCTTACTAACTTGATTTTTGTCTCAAAAATCTTGTCACTTTTGCCTCGTCATGATACCATGTTTTTTTTTTTCCCTTTTTATTTTTTATATCATGTTAGATTTTAACTGAAAAGTTAGTGTTTTTTTTTCCTGCAATTATTTTCCAAAGGAATCAAACCATCACAACAAGGTTATGAGAAGAAATGGACTGAAAATTTGCTGTGTGGACGCCCCCCCCCCCCCCACCCGGACTTGGTGGAATTTTGCTCAATATAAGTAACAAATCCTCAGGCAGATTTGAATAAAAAATGGAATCATTACTTAATAGTATGAAATTCTTGAAAATATATTCAATGCAATAGCATGAAATGTAGCACCATTTCGCCCACCCTTTGTAGGCAAAATTATTCCAAAAGTGAGGGGCACCCCCCAGGTAAGTGGAGTTTAGCTGAAATTAAAAAGCAATCTTTGGAAGGATAAAATATAGGAATTCTGGAAAACATTCAATCAGATAGAATCAAATGTACCACCATTTTGCATCTAACCTGCTCATAAGAAAAAGTTTGTCAAAGGTGAGGGGAGCACCTGCGCCAGGTGGAGTTTTGCTGGTATTAGGAAAAAAGGCCTCAGGAAGATATATAAAGTGTGCAGAACATGACAAAAATGAAATCTTCACCTTAGAAGTCAGGATTTTCTTCAGATTGTATCAATTCAAGAAGAGTGTTAACGACATGTGCCATTTTTCATCGAGCCCATCGTCAGTGAGCAAAAAATTTTTCCTAAGGGGAGGGAACACTTCATTGCTGCTAGAAGATTTTCACTCAAATTCAGGACAAAATTTCTGGAGACATACTGTATATGCAATTCAAATCTAGCACCAAAGGTAGCACCAGTTTGCATCGAACCCGCCCTACTATATGTAAGCAAAAATAGAAATATATACCCACATAAGCAAAAGTCCTTGTGTTCGTTATTTTAATGACCACTTCCGTCGACCTGATTACGTGATTGAGTCTGCAACTTAAGCTGGTCAAGAAACTTCCTGATATAATTGATCAGATAGCATTATTAGCACACCACAGATTCTTCTTTTAATCACCCAGTCTTTTTCCAAGTACTTAAGATAGATGTGGAGTGTAAATTATCTTAATTGTATCTGGCCTTAGCTTACTGTAGTTCACTTACAAGTACCTGTACCAGTCACTTTGTCATTCAGTTAATAAGGATTTACCCTCACCGTATGTGACCTTCAAGTACTCACAGTTCCGTATGATTAAATTTTATTTACACTTGACCCAAACTCTTTGATGTAAACAAATTTTGCCCATGAATTTTGTGACCTCCAGTGAATCAGAACTGTTTGGACTCGGTGAACAGTAACAGCTTGCTATTCAACTCTGAATTCTCTCAGAGATGTCTCAGAAAGAATTTTGTTGCCTGTCAATTTGGTAGTTAACTAAGCTTGTCCCCTGCAAAAAAGATTTTGTTTATTTAGAGTGATGTTTGCTGTATCTGACACCGCCAAGAATGGACCAGTCACTCGTTTGGGTACTTTACAACTAGATGGCAGCGTCCATGGTTTCATTCAGAAACGACAAAGAGGAGGCCGAGGCTAACCTCACACAAAAGAGCTCTAGTTGATTAAAGATGGATGTACAGTACGTTGGTTGATGTGAAAGGAGTATAAAGTCAAGTCAAATGAATCAGTTTAAGAGAGTTCAAAATCACAGTGATGTAATCACAGTAACGTAATCACAGTAACGTAATATTTACATTGTAGTTGGTAATTACTTCCTTCTTACGTTAAAGCTGATGGAGGAGGTCCAGGCCATTATTTGTTTACTTTTTTTCTCCAATCCATCTGTAACCTGGCAGAACATACATGATTGGCATCGTAGACATATACTTACCGCCAGGGAGTTGTGGGGATTCAACTTGATCAAACAGATTTTTCACATTTTTCTCATAGAGGAGGATGCATTTAGTGTGTCACGGTATTTGTAATTTCCCATTTGTTTGTTCTCTCTCTTTTTTTCTTTTTTTTTGGGGGGTAATTACTTTCCCTTTGATTTTTGTCAACTCGTGCCAACTTCACACTGAATCACAGTACATTAAAAACCCAATTGGTGCACATTCCAGACAGCTTGTAAACTCACCTCTCACGCACTCCAAATATGTAAGTGGGTATCTGTAACCATCCACGCTCTAACACGGTGATACATGAGTGGTAATTAGCAACCCTTCCTGGAAGTTCAGTATCTGTTTGTATGTGTGTGCTGAGTGTGTGTGCTGTATGTGTGGGCTGAATATTACCTGAGCTGCATGCACTCAGCGGGCTACCTCAAGTAACCTTTAAGCTCGGAGTCACTGCCTTGTAACCCTGTACAAAGCTAGACATTGTCTCGAATGTCTCTTACAAGGAGGTTACTGAATTGTATGAGTTCTTATCAGTTTTAATTGCAGTTGCAAGGACCCTATCATGCATGATAAAGTAATCTTGGTTTAATCCGCTTTGATGGACTACTGTGCTGAGGTCCAAAGTGTGTTTTGTGAGATGCAGTAAATAAATTCCATTGTTGTCTTAATACAAATCTTGAAAAAGTGTGCACAATCTCCATCCATGGGTATGTTAAAGATAATGAATGTCTACCCTGATGAAGTGGAAATAATTTGATGTCAAAGGATGCTGTACACACTGTACACTCACAGTAGGATGAATAGAAGTTACCTCTCAAATCTTGCGGGTCTTTGGTGTTATCTCACTAACTGTACTTAATCACATTATCCATGAAACTGATTTGGTTTTGCCTTGAAAGATGTTGAAATCTTTTTCATCGGAATTTGTGCTTCTGATAAGCGTTTTCATATGGCAGTGAGACAGAGTCTTACCAGAATTTGTGATGAACAGCCTTACAGGTAGCCTGATGCATATATACATTATACCTCACTTAGTGGTCTCCACGCAACTCCAGCACTGAGAGCTGCTGCTCAGGGTCATGTAGTGTGTGGTAAGGTTTCAACCCTTTGTTGACCAGTAGTTGTGATATTACCTCTAGAGGATGTTTAAGGTCAACAGAGGTCAATAGAGGTCAACAGAGGTCAAATTCCAGACAGTCATACAAACAGCAAGTAGAAAGATGATCAAACTATATCTGCTTTGTATCGGTACACTAGCTGTTTACAACAAGATGATCCATACTGTTTCTTTTTTTCCATCAAGTTCCAACATGATTTGAAGTCCAAGTTTGTCACAGTTGTTTGTGTCTTTCAAACACATTGCTCTTTTTAAGTTGAAGTTACTTGCATCTCAAATTTTTGTAATAGGTAAGCACGCGTAGGTATTTTTGTAATAGGCAAGTTAACACAGGTCTTCAAGACCCTCCCACATATGCTGGTACCTGATCAGCAGTGCAGAAAGAAGTTAGGAAAATCATTTCCTTCTTATCATAAGGAATCACCAAGTCCTTTGGCCTTCCTGATTTTGTTTTTGTTTTTTTTTTATTAAGTTTTGTGTTTTTTTTTTTGTTGATGGATCATTAGCATCCAGCCTTTCCACCAAAAAAGTACATTCTTTTCAAATCTGGCCAATTCCCCCCAAGTCAGAAATCATGTGGTTCTTGACAATTTATCACAAGGGACCGTATGAGCATATGTGAACATGCATGCCTGCATATTTTGTCTATGCAACAGTTGAACTATATACACAGTATCTGAAGCAACGTCAAATCTCACCAGGTCATGAGCAGTCGGTTCAGTGTGGCCTGCGTTTTTCTGACACTTTTGCTCAGCCATTTGGTACTTGTCACAGAATAAATTATGAATATGTGATGACTGATAGAGAAATTTCCAAAGTGCATGTACAGTAGTGTTTCACCATGAGACCAATGTGTTAAGAGCTACAGTTGCACTGTTAAACCATTAGGTTGCTTTAGCATTTATTCAAGTTCAGGTATGCCAGAAAAATACTCGTCAGTTCTCTGGTGGCGCGTAACCTTGCTGCATGGGTTAATGATGCCTTTTAGATGGAGAGGTGTGATGGCTGTACATGAGAGAAGTTTAGCTGCTGGGGTTATGATCTGAGAAATTCACGTTGACATACAAAAATCAAAGACAGAGTGACAGACAGACAGATGCACACAATACCTACTACTACTACTCAGTCACAAGCAAATGTGAAACAGTTGACCTTTCATACACCTGTAATGGAGCTCTTAACCTTTTACTGCCATCACCTTACTTGTGTCACATTCAATGGACACCCACATCTTCCCCTCTCTTGCCTCTCCCCCCTCTCTCCCCTCTCCCCCTTCCCTCCCCCTCTCTCCCTCTATGACTTGAAAAGGTCCTCCCAGTTCTTAAACCTTTATAAAGAGATGGTTCCTTGAATGGGTTAGACATTGGGGTTGTGAGCTGAGAAATGAACCATGTACTTCACTTACCTGTCTATGCACGCCAGCTGCATTCCTAACTACCAAGTGCAGAAACGTTTTCACTTTAATATATCTGTCTGCCATTTGAGAGAAACCATTGTTACACTTTACTAATCTTTGCTTCCCTTTGTTTTGCAGAAGAGAAATTTACTCTGATAGACCACAAACAGGTGGTCAGGAGCCTGGCATTTGCCCCCAACGGGAGTCTCATGTTGGTGTCGGCCTGCAGGGACAACACACTGAAAATATGGGACGTCAAAGATGATGGTAACATGGTGTGCACCCTGAAAGGCCACCACGGCTGGGTCAACGACTGTGCTTTCTCACCTGATGCAAGACACATGGCTAGTGTAGGAGCCAGGGGAATAGTAAGTTTGTAGCTGCCTACCCCTTCGGTTACCCCAACCCCTTCCCTTTAGGCAACATTTGTACTATGTGTGCTGACATTGTAGTAACATTTATACAGTGTGTGGTAACATTGAAGGTTGTGTGACATGGAAATTATATTTTGGAATATTGACTGTATTAATCATCAAAAATGTTGAAAATAGGCACAAAGTCCATCAAAATCCATCAAATATGGAAAATTTTGCAAGCAAATTCCTGTCTTATTACAGCATCATGAATAAGCATTGGCTAAGTATGCAAATTTATGATGTCAAGAAAGGACCTCGCATGATATGTCTTGTGTTATCCTTTGTTTGCATCATATTTACATTTCTATCAAGCCATATACCTCAAAAACTGTAACAGATAGAAACACAATTTCATCAGATTTTCATTCTGGGTTTCACTGTGCAACTTTTGAATAAAGCCAGCTCTTTTCTAGAATTTTTCAAGATGCATGTCACACAACCTTTTAGAACTTTTTAGCTGCAGTAAAGGATGCTTTTATCTGGTTATCCAGTCACCTAAAGCCTGAGTGGTGAGAAGGCGTTCCTTGAGAATGCCTAAATCAGAGGTGGCCAACTTACAGTCTTCAGGCCAAATGCACCCTTAGAGGGGTATCATTAGGTCCCCAACCCCCTTTTGGACAGAAATGAAAAATGAAAAAGAATAACAAAACCAACTGAACAAAAGGGAAAGACTAATAAAAATATAATCCATGTTAAAACTTGTGATGCTGGCAAACAATTGCTTCTATCTGTACCACTAGAGTAGAGCGCTAGTATGAAGAGAAAGATAGTAGAGGGCAGGCTTGCAGCCTGTGTGATAGAGTTCATTTGTAGATAGAGTATTGCATCAATCATGTTTCAAAAATTGAAACAAAATGGCAGAACTGACATGCAAAGTGTGTGCCAGATACCCAACAAATGGAAACAAAATGGCGTCAAAATCCGAGTTGGCCCAAGGCTGTCAATAAAGTCAAGGCTACTGTGCAATGGAGCCCCTTTATGAGGTCCTTCACTATGTGGCCTGCAACGAAGTTTATAGGTGGTAATGTGGTCCCTTGCTGAATATAGGTTGGCCACCCCTGGCTTAAAGAAATCATTAATCCCCATCTTTGTGTTTTAATTATGCATTCCTTTTATGTCACATGCAGGTCTTCATATGGGACATGTCTAACTACAAAATGGTTCGCAGGCTGGTCGGCCACCACCACGATGCTGTCGATTGCCAGTATACTCCGGACGGTGGCATTCTCCTCACTTCTGCTTGGGATGCACGGACCATCGCCTGGGACCCTTCGACCGGTCAGATTTTATCTGAATTCCAGTAAGTCTATTCATGCCTATGTTATTTCTGTCATTTTCCTCTCATAGGAAAGAATTTGAAGAGGCATTGGTTCAGAGCAAATGGTTTCAGGTGGTTACAATATAGTTATACATCAGTGGTTCCAAAACATTTTCCTTGTGCTATTTTATGGTGACCCTCTTTTTCAGATAGCACCATCAGAGCATAACCCGAAGTTGGAGTCTCCATTTTGTATCAAGACGCATCATCATGTTGAACAGTTCTGTAAAACCTACTGTAGAACTTGCATAGACTTGCTGTATGTTAACACAGTGCTAACAGTATGCAAAGTAGGCCAATCATTCTGCATACTGAATGCAACAAATCCAGCTGAAACGTTATAGTGAACAAGAGATCCCCAGATAACAGTGTGCAGGTGATGCATTCAAGACATCATAACTAATACAAATCTTAAAGTCTCCCCAATTCAGCGATTTCAGATCGTGTATCATTCACCGTCGATGCTTTCTTCATGTCGATGTTTTCTTCATGTCGATGTTTTCTTCATGTCGTGTCTAGCAAATTTGAATATCCAACAGATGCATCAAATTAACCGATGTGATGGTTGATGTTTGCTACATATGTGTATAATGTACCGTCTCCATGTAGTAATCCATGGATACTCAGATGCTACGATGTCAGTGTATGACCCATTCCAGCCCCTCCACATGCCCTTGTACCGGCCTCTTCCCACCTTCGTTACCACCTTGCCCCTCCTTCACCATCATTTATTTAAGTCAGCCCTTTTCTCCTGACTAAGAGTTACTGTCTTTCATGCCATGGTAACAGTACTGATTTCCGTTAATATTCCTGTCTTGAACATTCTCCTCATATAGACCAACCTTTCCACCATCTTTCTTCAACTTAATCCTCCAATGTAAGGTTCAATCGTCTTTTTCCTACAATTTTTCTCTCCTACTCAACACATGACCCATCCATTTCAGTCCCACTTCTCTGTTAGTGAATATCTAATGGCATACCCCCTTGAGACACTCTCCGTATCCCCCTCTCTGCCACTATTCCACCCCCATCATACACCTCCTCCCCCATCCACACAGAGAATGCAAGACATATGATCATAATCACTTCACAATCCTCATATCCAGTTAGTATCATATATTTTGCTTCTTACCTCTAACATCACTACTTTCTGCTCTTTGCATCCTCCCTTCCATTCCCCCTCCCACCATTACCCCTCCCACACCATTCTCCCCCCCCAAGAATACAAAGACGTATGTTCATAATCACTACAAGTCAACAACTCTCATATCCCTTAACTACTGCATCTGTTGCTTCTCTACTTTACCCTCTTTTTTCCCTCTCAACAGTCACATTTACCCACCGATCGATCCCGTCTTTGCTGGAGGTGCCAACAACAGTTTCACTCGCGGTCTGTCTGTCTCTCCAAACGGCCAGTACTTTGCGACGATTTGCGACGACGGGTTAGTGAGCTTGCCTCCTCCACCACATAGTGGTCATTTTTATTTTCATTAATACATGACAGTTGTGTAAATTGTGAATAGAGTTTGCTCTCCGGAGATTTCTCTGAAGTAAGCAGATGGTAACTTTGGATAACGGTCAATGCAGAATCTGTGTTTACCACAAAGTATTACTTAGAGTGTATGCTTGAATGAACGGTTAATCAATGCTGGACCGAACGATTGGGGTTAACAACAAGTCAACAATGTTCGTGCAGGATAGAGAGAGTACCACCACTCTCTATCATGACATAAGATTGCAGAGGTCAAAACACTGTCAATCTACCATTTTCTGTGCATTCATTCAACCTGTTATACCCTTTAAGCTGCCCTGTTATAGCTGAAGGGTAATGCACTGTCACCTGACAGTAATCGGCCAATAGGAGTCGAGGATTATCATGAAGTATAAATGAACAATATTTCACAGAGCTCTGATTGTTAGAATGATTAAAGGAAGTTATTTAACTGTAGTTGCATCCATTACACTCTTAAAATGTACCCATGGAAAGTTTTCCAAAGAAAATATCGTTGATTTGTTGTGATGATTCAAACCCTTTAAACTTACGAATACGTCTTAAAAGTGTTCAGGGGATGACTAAATTTTCATTCAAAGGTCATCACTCAAACCCCATAGTTGGCTCTGCTATTTCTTTCTAGCTCGGTTTTAAGTGATGGAAATTATGAAATGCTGAAACTATGTCACCCCCAACTCTGAAGTAAAAAACACTACCCTTCTTAATTTGTGGTTTTTGCAATTGCACTTAAAGCAGAAAGTTTCGGTTGTTAGGTGTTCTGTTCCATTTTGCTGGCATGATTGTGCTATTACTTGCGCTAGTATGAAGAAAACACTTGTCGTCAAAATTTTTTGTTGAACTGAAAAAGTGAAGAGCCATTAGCTGTCATTAGACTTGTTTTTCCTGTCTGGTTTGTGGTTACAAGTTTTAAGGGGCTAATTTACCCCCATCTTAGAGTTCACTTCTTCCTTTTCTTGGCCTGGGCAAGTTATGAATAACATTTATATGAAAAGGGATCTCAGTCACCATGAAACCAGAAAGGAGGCAAAAAAAGTGGGAGTGTTACCAACGCTGTTAAATGTCTTGACAAATACAACAGTGATGTAACATTGATCTAATTCACACCAGAAAGATGTTTTGGTACAAAACGGCTGTGGTTGGGGGTTCTGGGGTTCTCTTTGGTACCCTTTCCTGTCTGTAGTCATGTGTATTCTTTAATGTCAAGATGTATGTATTTCATGCGTCATCTGTATGTTGTGGTGTCATATTTCATTACGTGTCTAATGTGTATAGTTTGCAAGTAGAAATTAACTGTCGGTTTTGTTCCACCGTTCAATTCTTTTCTTCGACAGATACCTTCGGATCTGGTCTCTACTGGACAGTTCGGACCCTTTGGCCATCGCCCAGCTGGATGAGCCAATATGCTGCTGCTTCTCACCAAATGGAATGGTGGTGGCAGTAGGGTAAGGAGTTGCTGCTATGTATTCCTTCCGACCTATTATTTGAATGGTTGAACTAATCAACTTTAGAAGTTGCAAACTCCGTGTCACCCCACATGGTTAGAAATGGGGGTAATGTCGGTAAAGTGAGATGTATGGTAGCAGACTAGACTTATCTGCCACTGTGCGTTGTGAGCAGTGGGCTGTTCTGAGGCCGCCAGTGAGTCATGGTAGTTGTAAAGCGACAGATCATTGTGCAGAGACAGGTTAGGTTGTTAATAGAAGATTGAGCTGACCAGTTTAGCAAAAGGAATGCATAGTGTATCCTCTGTGGATGCTTCAGAGAAGAAAAATATCCATATCAGACAGCCATCTCAACACATGAACTGAGTTATGTATGCAATTATAGTGTCCAGGGGTAATCTTCTAGGAAGTGTAACAAGGGCCCAACCTTTATTCTGTGTGATGCATCAGTTTAACAGGGTCTACCTCACTCTGCAAATTTTGTGATGCTCTCTGTCTGTACATCGATGTCACCAGGGTTCCTGCCACCTGGAAAAGTCATGAAATTATATTTTCACTTCCCGTGTCATGAAAGTTTGCCAAAATGACAGAAGTAATGATAAATTCATGAAATTCAGAACAAATTACTGATTTTTGCTAGTGAAGAATATACTTTCTGTTGCGATCCTTGCGTTATTCATAGATCAAATTCAGTCGTGAAACATGTAAAGTTCATAAAATAGTCATGGCAAAGTCATGAAAGTTTGTTTTCTGAAAGTGCAGAACCCAATGTCTGCTGCAGTTTCCACTGCATGACTGCGATCTCTCCAACTTTTAATTCCACTATCAAACCTCGTAATTTTCACGCCTATCAGCTTACAACATCTCAAAATGGCTGCTGTGCCAGTGGTCATCCTTTGAATTCTTCCCTTCATTTTCGTTTATTTTTGTCCATCCCCTTTTTTCAGATCCAGGAATGGGCAGGTCTCTTTCTTCTCCCTGCCAACATGCTTCAACACGCCGCCTAAACTGATGCATCTCTCCCGGATGGTGATCAGAAAGGTCTTTCCGGACAGTTCAATCTTGCTTCCACAGCTGAGAGAAGGCTGGCTAGGAAGGTACCTCTCTTACAAGCTGATGAAATGAAAGTCAGCGTGTCATTTGAGGACACTTGGACTGACTCACTCACGTGGTTTCTTTGAAGACTCGCCTCCGTAACTTTTACAGCTTCTCTCATTCCGTACGACAGGGAGTTGGAGTGTTGGATGTAAAATAGAAGAGTTTCGTGTTGTCAGGGCCGAATATGAACTGAAGTTTGTTTTTTTTTTGCTGCAGGGAGATCGCGTAAGCTGAAATTGTTTGCATAGAGGATTGGTTTACCCGTTACATTGAGTGTAGATGCTCACATCCAAGTAGCGACCGGTTTGGTCACAGGAGACTTCCTGCTCAAGGATACCAAGCAGGGCTTGTTATCAGGAGGAAGCTATGAGGACATGCAATTGATGTTGGGTGTTTGGTGCCCAATTTGATGAGTGTATTCAGGGAAAAGGACGTCAAGTAACTGATCACTCGAAAGGTATTTTTTAAGACTCATCTGGACGTGGCTCAATGTCAATTTACAGTTTCCTTTCAGACATTTCTGAGGAAACTTAAGTGACACAAACTTGCCTGAGGTTTTCTTCAGCACTTCCTTAATTGCAGATGTGGAGATTGAGAAACTAAAAGATTTAGAACAGATGAAGAAGAAGGGAGGGGGGACTGTTTTTTCTCCTTCAGAGTGTATCATGCCTTAATTTGCTTCACCCAAACTACAACTTAAACTTACTGTTTGTTTTAGTTTTAAAGGCTCTTCCTCCAGAAAGCATGAAGACTTTGTTTCAGATGCTCTCTGAAATTCACATTCATGAGATCTGGTGTGCTCACGGAGTGAGTGATATCTGTATGTACAGTATTTGTATATTATGTACCACTAACATTTGATAAACTTTACACAAGGGGATGCTTTTGTTCACTCTTTGATTTGTTTTAGTAATTTTGTAATGAAAGTAAAAGATACTTTGGTCAAAATGTTTTAGAAGTGTATGTGGATGTATGTTGGGGTTTGCATCATGTGTACATGTGTGTGTCAAGTGGCATGAGTGTGTGTGAGGGTGTTGTGTTTCTGTTTGTGGGATACCTGCCTTAGCAGTGTCCTCCACATTTTTTGAAGAGAAGGGGGTAGCCAAAGTACGTATTTGATCCCTTAATGTGCCGGTTGAGGGGTTTCCCCATTTATCAAACATTATGTCAGACATACCTTAATATAGCAGTTGAGTATTGTCAACTTTGTTTTTTAAGTCGAACCAAGCCTTTTAGGGGGTGGGATTTTTCAGGGGCTGGTCACCATTTCAGGAGTGCGGAAATTTTCCATTGGGATAGGCTGAGCTTGAAAACACCTGTCGTAGAATACCGATGAGATGCATAACAGACAATGGAATTGTTCTTTACACTCTCTTGTAGATACATTGTATCCAATGGAAGAATGCTTAACTGAATAACTCTGTAACTGTTGCTTGGATACTATGCCAACTCCGTGTTATGATCGTTTCGTAGGTTCCACGGATGTTAAAAAATTGAAAGTGGTTAAACTTTGCTGAGTTGATAACTCAATAAGCATGTGATCTATACTCCAGTGGACCTACTTGTAGTGCACATGAATTTTCTCCTCCCTTTTTTTTTTTTTTTGAGCATTAAGAAACTCAGTTGCTCTGCATTAATTTACGACCTCTTTTCACATCGATCATCTTTACGTCACAGACTTTTTCTTTCATTTTAAGTTTAAGCGAAAAAGTCCCGAGGACTCATCCTCCACGATACTATTTTGGCACTATTATCAGACCCACTGTCTCGGCCAGGGTTGTATTGTATCGAGATCATGTGAAGATTGAATATTGGTGGTTATCATATCATGAATGTTAATGAGGTGATCATATCACATGACACTTAGCAATTGCCTCTCACATTGGGCATTAAAATTTTTATTTACCTAGATTTTCGCCGCAGATTGCATCTTGAAGTATACTCAGAGAAAATATCATATCTGTGGACTAGAATTTTATCTCTCCCTTCCTGGTTCACATGTCGCTATGTAATTGCTGCACTTGTAGCTTTGCGCTTGTAGAATGTCTGGTTGCCATGGACACTGTCGCTCCTTCAGTAAAAATTACATTAACTCTTGTCATAATTTTCTGCAATGGTAGCTTCTCAACGGCTCTGACATTTGACTCATGCTCTCGAAACTAGAAAACAATTTCTGGATTTTTAAAGGCTAAAATGTTGGACTGACTGGCCCATTTTCTAAGTTTGGCCTTTAAAAGTGGACAAAATTAAGTGTCAGTGAAAAATAATATGAAAGACGAGTGTTTTATTCACCCTTTCCTTTCTTTTTAAAAGATATTTTCTGTAAAGTAATTTCCTTCATATTTTGGTTGTAAAATTCTCAAAAATTAGCAAAGTTTTGTGCTTGCCTAAATTGAAACTAACCAAAAAGGATGTAATAGCCTCGTCCAGCTATCCCTACAGTTCATGTGTTGGACAAACTGTTCATTAAACTTGCTTCTAATGAACCGCACATAAGTGCTCTAAGCACGTGACGAGCCTTCAAGTTCATTGTGGTACAGTGGTGTTAAAGGTTCCCTTTGCATGAACCAGAGTTTAATGTGAGTTCCCCCTCTGGGCATGGCGGGGTGGAGTTAATGAATGAAAGCAATAGATTTGGGGTTTGAGATTCACATTCTGGAAGGGGATGACAAGTAAAGGGATGATTGAGTGTGTTAAAGTCAGAGAACCTGTATTATAGAAACTTTGCAGCTGTGACAGTATTTTCAGAATGTTGTCAAGTACAGCATGTTTGCATAGTTGCAAACTAAAAAACTAAGAGCATGGTGTCATACGGGATACTTTCACAGAGACTGCCTCAAAGGGGGTAAGTACTTCATGTCATAAAGAAACAAACATTTGGATTCGCTATCACTTGAAACAGTCGTCCTGTATGGTATCGAGAACTGTGCTATGGCTTAGAGCCATCCAGTGGGAGCCTTCCATTGATGCCATATATCAATAAATGGGGGGCTCACCTTGCGACTGAACGAACAGTTCATGTGGCTACACTGGACCCTTGTAGATCAAATGGCAGAGACGCAACATGCACACGTTAAATTTAGCAGGTTATCCTCACAGAGTGCACTTCATGGTATCACTGTGACGTCACATGCAGGGTGTCTATGATATCACAATCAGTCGTGTGATATGGATAACGGAGGTATGGTGTAGAGATTTGTGAAAAGAAATTTAGTGTGGTGTACAGGGTCAGTCTCAATATTTTATGGTTCGTAATAACCAACTTATTGTACATGAAATGACTGACTCCAGCTATTGTGGAAAGGTCAGTGCTATGTTAGAAATGGGCTGTGTTTTGATAGAGAGAAATCTTAGCATTGTTAATCAGAGCAGTAGCATGGTGTAATCAACCATCCATCGGTATCTTGTACACATCCGTTTCGGTATGGTGTGCAGAAGTTGAACCATGTAATGGTATCTTGTAAACAACCATCTGTCGGTATGTTGTACGGAATGGTTTGCCAGTGTCTTGTTACCAACCATGTTCCACATGAAGGGAAGAATTTGTCCTAAGGTTTGTATGGAACCGTTGAGACGATGACATGAGAGGACTTTTGTCCGTAGGGCAGAGCCATTTTATCGTAAGACAGAGCATTTACAGTAATGGTGACACTGTTTGTAGTCTTTGGGTCATGAATGGAATAGAAAAATTATTTGCAAACCATGGCTAAGTGATAAAATCTCCATCCAAAGCCTGCCCCACTGGTGCAATGTGCAAGCAGCACCACAGTCTTGCCTCTTGAAAAGAAGCAGGGTGATGCGGTATTTCATTGCGTATGCACATCGAAGTATATTTTCCAGAAATCTAGCACGCCAGTTGCTATTTATATATTTTTAACTGCTTTTTATTCTTCTTTTTTTTCTCAGCTTTTACATGTCCAAATCTGGCTTGATTTTGCAACTTTTTCTCATGTTTAGCATTCACTAGCACTATCATGAAAAATTTCTGGACAGTCATGTCTTAATCAAATGTTCTTTGTAGATCTCAATTAACAAAGTGAAAGAAGCTTGCTGTAACCTGGCCTGTAATTCTAATTATCTTCATCATGTTTGTCGGTCAGGCAGTGTTATTTTTGCTATCCAGTCATTCGCTGTGAATGGTTCAAACATTGCACGAGGGAAAAAAAATTATGTGACCAAGCGACGGCTTGCTCTAAAGTATGCTTTTTGGTTTTATGATATTAATAATAGTAATACGTCGTCAGTTTTGGTGACGTTATGCTGCTTGAAATGCTGCTTTTGTTTATCCTCTGCAATGTCTTTGTTGAGAGAGGTAGGTTTGAGTATTAATAGTGTTTGCACCGGGTCCAGAATTAGGAGCTGAGTTCCAGCTGTCCATTGTCAATTCTGGTATCAGGGTACTCGAAACTTCCGGTCGGTTTTAAGTTCGTCTTGAAGTCATGGTATGACATTTTTCTTAGTGTGTTAATGTAAAATCTGATTTATCTTACATGAAAGCGTGACAGTGAAGTGTTCTTAGTTGCGTAGATGCTGAATTTAATCAGATGTACAGCATACATTAGTGAAAATTTTACCCCTGTTAGCAATCTCAGAACCAGGTTCTGATACCTTTGATCTTTACCTGGTGCAAACACTGACATACAAATTTTTGTTTTATTTTCAGAATGAAAACAGTATTTTGAATTACCTCGTAGAAATGGTTGCAACTAACCTCTCCATTGTCTTAATGCAGTAGTTCTTAACCTCTTTTGTCCCATTACATCTTTCTCATCAACCAGGCAAGGAATACGCTTTCCTGTTTAAATGTATCAAGTGTCACAGTTTAAGTGTTGACCACTGTGTAAAGCTTCTAGCAGTTCCGTGATTGACGCACACGAATATGTGAGTTCACTAAAATGGGTCTTATTACCAGCATCACATCATTGAAGTCAGGAGTATCATACAGAAGTCTTGTAATTAAAAAGAGAATCTGGACAGGATCGGCAATCACTAATTACCCCATGAGGTACCAGAGTGGGTGGTGGGTGATGACCCCTAGTTAAGAACCCCTGGTTAAGTGGCTCTGACTTGTGTATGTTCAATTCATATTGAGATAATGCTTTTAAAAAAATGTCCAGAAGTGTCTTGCTGCAAATTTCCCAGGAAGGAAATAGAAGACTTCTGAAACGACTTTCTTGTAAATTTAATAAAATGACAAAGTTTTAACCAATTTCAAATAACTTGTATCAGAATGAATGAATTTTGTTACTCTTCCAAGAGTATTTTGTTTGCTTATGTTTCTTCTGTCTTTATTTTTTTTGGGGGGGGGGGGCAGGGTTGATGAATCGATTTTTGTTCCTCTTTATTTGATGTAATATATAACTTTTTCTTTTTATTCACATGGAAATATCTTCAATACAAATTAGACTGAAAGTCAGTTTGAATTAACCCACGTTTCTTTTCTTCCTTCTCTCCTGTGTCCAAGTAACTAACGTTTTTTCTCAGATGAAATTTTCTTAAAGGAGGATAGGCGGTTGTGTTATACATCTCATAAATTTTCTTCCTTCAAAATCGGGTTAACGCATATTTCCGTTAACCTCGTCGTTCAAGGTCATCAGAGTTTACCTTCCTAGTTGCGATAAAACATCGATGACCTTTGACCCCACAATGTGTCCATGTTCAAGCTAGGAAGTGGCATAAAACACTTTCATGAATCTTATATGTATGTAAACGTAAGGAAAAATAGCTTCCTTTAAAAAATTTTTTTTTTTTCCTGTCCACTGTAGAACACTCAGGCTGAATTTGCCATTTAAAGATCATTTTTACTATAAATCTGTTAAGCAGGTATGATCATACCTGATTTGGAGGAAGAAAGTGCAAAATGTTACGTCAGATGTATTTCACAACTACCTATAATTAATTTGGTACATTCTGTGCTATTGTCTTTTTGGTATTGTTTGTCTGTCCGTGTGGTACTTAGTATTGTTTCTTAGGTATCTTTTAATTTTTTTTTGAAGATGTTTGCCTCTTGTTCATTGTTCAGTGTTAGAATACAACTTTAAAGGTAGTGTGACATGCATCTAGAAAAGAGCTGACTTTATTCTAAAGTTGCAGAGTGAAACTCTGAATTAAAATCGGTTGGAATTGTGTTTCTATCTGCTGCGGTTTTGAGAAAAGGCCATTCAAAGTTGGATGAAAATACAAGTACCATGACGTGGGGTGTTGCACGGTGTCGATATTTCTTTTGATAAGCCTGTATATATTATCTCTTAAGTACTTAATTACTGGGTTTCTCATTTGTGGGTGATACTAGTATTTGTAAAGAAGAAAATACATACTTCCAAAATCAAGCCCTTGGGACATATAAAATTCTCAATTGTCCTTGGAATAAAAGGTTAAGGAAACAAAGGATAACGTAAGACATTTGAAGCAGTCCATCTCTTGATATCATAAATTTGCACTCTTAGCTTATGTTTATTCATGCTGCAGGTTTAAGACAGGAATTTGCCCGTAAAATTGTCAACATTTGATTGTTTTTGATGGAATTTGTGGCTATTTCCAACATTTTAGTGATCAATACAGCAATATTCAAAAATGTCATTTTCACGTCACACATGTACATTTAAGGCAAAAGACTTTGGTGGGATTGGTGCCTTACTGTAGACGTTGATATTGGTGCCTTTGGTGATCCCTTCAAATCTATGATAATGTTAGTGCCTTGAGGCAGTCCTCATCATCTGTGTGATGATGTCGGTGCTTCAAGGCATTTCTCTACAAGTCTGTGGTGATGTCAGTGCCTCAAGGCATCTCTCTTTAAAATCTGTGATGATGCTGGTGGTACTCTCCAAATATGTGATGATGTTATTGCCCCAAGGCATTCCCCTTCCTATGTGGTACTTTTGGTGCCTCAGGGTTACCCTCTCAAAGTCCGTCACGGTTTTGGTGCCTCCAAGTGATCTCCTTCACATCTGTGATGATGTTAGTGTCTTATGGTGGTCCTCATAATCTCTGATGTTGGTGCCTCGAGGATGTTCATCTTGAATCTTTGATGATGATGTTGGCCCCCTCGTGGCACTTCCCAAATCTGTGATAATACTGCAGATACCTCAAGGCATTCTTCATATCTGGGGTAATGTTGGTGCCTCACCCGCTCTAGCTCAAACTTACACTGAATCGTCGACCTGAGGAACTTTTTAAATGCGATGACAGGCCAGATCGCTAGCTATATGACATGATTAGTATAATAGGAATAGCTGATATAAGTACCCTGCATACACGAGGGGCCCGTGGAGGTCACTGTTAGAGTGTGCAAGTCAATCTCAGAGATAAATTGTGGTGTGCTCCCATAAACATTTCCTCAAAGAATGAAGGCCCACATTTACGATGCATATCATGTGATAGCTGACAACCTTGTTTATCTTGGCATTTGTCATATGATTGTGGCAGTTCGAGATTTCAGCCAATCAGCGATCGTTATTAGGTGGTTTGTTACATGCGAAAACGGAGGTTATAGACCCCTTCTGAAATCGCCTGTTTTTGGCGCCGATAGTTTCAGCCTCGACATGCATCTTCATGATAGCATTAATTGGGACCAAAGGAACCTTACTTACTTGGTGAAATATCGAAAAAGATCTATTTTTAGGGACATCTAAAAATAAATCTTTTGAAATCTCCCAACTGCTATAGGGTATGCTGCGTATGGTTGAAATTTTAGACTGATGATCCCCTCGTGACATCATCGGCGACGCCGCTCGATGTCTAATACAATATCTAAATCTCTTTAACTTAAAATGTTGCTCTCTAACATCCCCCCCCCCCCCCACACACACACACACACAAAAGAAAAATTCGTGAGGTCAGGTAGGAAATATGACGAAAAAAGTGATCGCCCGGCGCATTTTAGGTGCTCTTCCTTAAATATGTGAACCTTTCCGGAGGATGCACATTATCTAATAGAAACCCTTGCATGTGACGTCACAGTGATGCAGTAAAGCATTCTCCTCGAGGGGCAAGCTGCTATCTATAACCCGTGTTAGTTGGATGTAAGCCATTCGATCAACAAGTGCTTGGCGGTATTACTGTTCGTTTATTTATCCCAGAGCTATGCAAAGCATTATAATATTGCTCTTGTTTCTCTATCCAAGGGCGCCCTTGTTTGTTGTTATTCAGAGCCGTATCTCCACTATGTGTGGCTCTGTTGTCATGTAGGGTTCCTATATGGGAACCCTATTGTCATGTAAACCCTATTGTCATGTAAACCCTATTGTCATGTAGAGTTCCTACCAAGGGATGTTAGAGTTCCTTTATTTGTTATGAAGAGTGTTTTATAGGAACTCTTTTGTTATGTGACATCAATCCAAAACAATGGATGTGACCAAACATTAACAAGTATCAATCTTGATACAGCGTACGCCCTCATCAAAGTTACTTAGTTTTCACCAAAAATTTCTTCGTAGTACCATTCAAAGTTGGCAGGTGCGAAAGACTAATGCTGCCGTGACGAAAAAAAGTACATACCTTAGAAATGAACTCCAGATGAAACAAAAAATTAAATACCACAAACAAAAATTTGCTTATTTACCAATTTATCTAAAAGAAATAAATTGAAAGTTAAAAACAAACGAAAGTTTTGTTCTTTGTCCCAAAATGAAACATCAAAACCACTTTGATAGAATAGTCCGTGATCACTGAATGGGCTTCACGTTGACACTTCTCTATACGACCAAACCCGGACGCCAATTAGCCCTCAAAACTCCCCAGATCTAAAGAAGACTCTAATTTAAAACTTACGGCAATTGTACAGTGCAGTGTTAAATCCCTTCCCATGGGGGGAAATTGAGAGCGCAGGATGGATGTCAACTTTTTTCAATCTGTTTTTCCTCATGTGAGAGAAGAAGGGGGAAAGTGACTATAAGGGCGTAGTCCATTTTTCAAAAGAGGCTTTGCTTTGTAACTTTTTAAACTAAAAACATTTTTTATGCATTTGCAAGGGATAAAACAACTTATCGTTTTTGTGTTTAAAATCTTTGCTTTTTAATATTGTAAATCGTTTTTTTTTTTAAGTTTTGTAAAAATAAAAGGCAAAAAAAAAAATAAGACCAAAGACAAATTTTTGTTTCCCGTTTTTGAATATTTTTGTTACATATTTTAAAACGAAAAAAAAAAATATTGTCTATGTCCTATTGTTTGAGTCTATTGGAGTATCATGTCCGTCACTCAATGGTGTAGTGCGTGTGCCGTAGGTCCATTTCTGATTTCAATTTATTGTAGAACAACGTGCTCGAAAACAATTTTGAACAGTTGCGGACCTACACGTGCGTAAATTAACTTAACTTTTTCGATTCACTGTTAAAAAATGTACATTGTCAGATGTAAATTTACAGAAAATAAAAATAAGAAATACAAAAAGAATACAGAAATGTTCTGGTAATTAGTTTCCAGACAATTTCAATAATTCTTATATATTTCTTTGTGTTATTTTTTGTAAATTTTCAGACAGTTTTTACAGAGTTGATGACCTTCCGTTTAGGTTCACTTCCTTTCACACTTCTCTCCTCTCCCATCACTTTACTCGCTGCTTTACTCTTTGTAATGTTTGCTTCCACTAGCAGACGTGGCCAGTTCGACACAAGATCTTACAAAATATCAGGTGGGGAAAGAGCCGAATGCACTGATAGTTATAGGCTACATCAGGGTTGGTCAAAAGCGGCCCGCGGAGATCCATCGTATGGCCCCAAAACCTACTGTTGAACAAAAGTAAAAATTAAGAGTGTAAGGGGAAAGAGAACGAAGGAGGGGGAAGTAGTAAGGTTTTTTTCATGTAAAAGTTTGTGATAATTCATATTTTGTTGTCAAATCTTACACCTACTACATATGCCGATATTACCGATTTTCCGCACTTTTTTACATTCTCCTCGCCTCACCTTGACATGATATGTATGCATGCATACGAGCATTTCATTAGTACGCCATTTGTTGTTTTTGAAGTACAGCTAGTAAAGAGAAGGATAACAGAGGGTGAAACCTGTGCAGCTCGCCGCGAAGTTCTAAGTTGTCAATGTGGACCCTTGATTCAAAAACGTTGGCCACCCTTGGCCTACATCATATTTACCGAAACACAGTAAATATATGATATGCATATGAGCCTGCATGGCAATTTAAATGCCCAGTATCTAAGAGAAGTTCAAGGGTTATATCCCATCAAACACCTCTCACAAAATGCGAAATATGATGACAATTTATCATGAATGAAATTACTGTCTATTACATAGGCTAGATCCTGCCAGGATAGATACGTTGCTTTAAGTGACTTACTTCTTCAAGCGTTTTTAAGTGGCTGAACCAGATTACGAATATCGTCTGCATCCAATGTGGCATCCATAAGTAAAGGTTGGGCGGTCTACTAGATATTCCCAAAGTTCGTTATTCAGAAGGTCATCGTTCATAAGGGTCGATATTCATAACGTGTTTTTCGACAAAAGATTCATTGTTCATAACGTTCATTATTTCTAAAAATTTAGGATAAAAAAGGTTCACTAATCATGTGGTTCCTTATTCATAACTGAAAAAGAAACGGTTAACGATTCAAACAGGTTTATCTATTATTTATTACCCATAAAAAGGTTCGCTATTCATAGTGATCGTTATTGAATTTTCTTTTTCAAAGTTTCAGTATTCATAATAAAAAAAAGTTCGATATTCATAAAAGAGCTCCAAACCCGTTTTTTTTTTCATTTTAAACATCGAATCTTTTCCTTATCACTTAAATCGACCCTTTTTCTTCTTTTGAATATTTCATCGTTCTTTCCGTCATGAATATGGAACTCTTTTTGCCATCATAAAAATAAATTTTTGTTCACATTATGATTTTTTTTTATTAGAAAACACGAACCTTTTTCCTATCGAACCTTTTTCTTCCTGTTATCAATAACGAACCTTACAAATAACGAAGCTTTTTCTAAATTATGGATATGGAGCCTTGTGACTAAAATGCCTTATCGAAAGTGAACCTTACATCCGACTAAGAAGCCTAATGAATAGCCAGATATCCTCGAGTAAGGAACTGAAAGGGCGCCGTACATGAGGGACTGTGCCATATAGGATATTAAAATTAAAAAATATCCTGTATATACAACGCTAATATATGAGTCATAAAAACAGGAATAGTTTGCATATGTTCAAAGAACGGTCATTGACGTAGGAAGAAATGGAAGAAGTAATTTGATCAGTTTCTTACACTAAAGCATTATAGCCACTGTGACATTTTGTTTAATTCTCCCAGGGACTAATTAAGCCTACTGTTGTTGCAAACATTTGAAAGGTGGGATTGAGTGCTTTGCTACATACAACACAATTAACTTGTGCTTCCAGGCTGGATAGGACATTGTGGAATGCACACATGCATCAGCGATGCATGTGCTAGGTCAATATGCTATTCAACCTAGTTTGCTTGTGGACTGATACGGTATCTTGGCATTGGTCAGCAATGTGAATAATGAAGTGAATAATGTTCAGTTTATTACCAGAATTGATCCAGTCCGCTATATTGTATGGATGTATGGAAGATAAGGAAGTCCGTGAAACTGATTTTATGCCCCCACCAATAGCACACAAATAAACGGACTTTCTACGCATGCAATAACTACGGCAAATGAAGTCCGCCGACTGAGGTCAAAGTTCACTCTGATAGCCTCCATTCGCACAACATTAGACGACAGCTCTCTTAATCATGTCCACCCCCCTCATCATCTACCCCAAACCCACCCATCACAATACTGCCCCGTAGGATATTACAAGTAGAAAGGTAATGCCAACTAGCAATTAAGGAAACTTTAGGGTTACAGATTAGAGGAATGTTTTGTATAAGTTCAGCCCCCCCCCCCTTAGTGCAGCGTATACGTCGTAACATGAAAAAATAATATATTTCTGGCGCCTTCGCAAGAATCGAATAATGAGTCCTCGTTACATGAAACAAACTCTCAAGTTGGTAAGCATCTTGGAGTATGTGCACTTGTTTTATAAACAAATCAATTTCCTGTTTGGAATCCGGATTCAAGTATACCTGTAACTAGAGTGTTTTCTGTTTATTTACGGAGGTTTCAAAATATTGTCCCTTCATCTTAACAGTAATGTTAGTGCAAGTCAGTTATCATTAGGTAGGCCTAAATTTGTTTAATGCTTACTTCGTATGATTTTAATGAGCTTAATGTTTAATGGAATCATATATTGATGTTTCAGATGTACAGAGCGCAGAAGTGAAATCAAGTTTTTTTTTAGTAAATTACGATGTATGGCACTCCAAAAAGTAAACGAAAATAAAAGTTCTTTTGTCTGTCCCGTTCTCAATATGTTGACGGCGAACTATTTCTTTCTTTTTATCTGAGGAGACTCAAGCCAGTTTTGTTTTCTGTTCTAGTTTCCATTTAGTTACTAATGGGTTTCCCATATTTCACTGCATACACTGCATCATATCATTGTCCGACACAATCAACTCACTAAGCGTTATTTACCATGACACCGTCAAATCCAATCAGTTTTTACCTTCATAATTCATAATAACACAAAAGCCATTATCACTGTCGAGGTAATTTAGACTTAATTCCCGTGTGTGGTGTATTTTGTCGAAGTGAAAAAGGCTGAGATATTTGGCCTTTCGGCGCAGAATACCCACACATGTCAGGCGAGATAACGAAGTACACGGTAAGCAAGATGTAGGCCTATAATGTACACCATCGATACTTTTACACACTCAGGAACCGTCTGCACTTAACTACGTCACGCAAGGCAAATGACTCAGTGTGTTCTGAATTACGGCGCTGCAAGTGGTAACGCCGTAATTCAAACACCACATGTCGTCTGCCAATCGAATCGAATACGTTATTGTTATCATGTTAGGCTGCAGTCAACTAACTACTAATTAATCATTGTGTTTTTCATTTACTGGACGTAGCATTGCCGGGACTAATTTCGCAATCGCGATACACACACATCTCAATCTGCCATCACCGTCAATTTCAGTTCGTAGATTATTTTGTAGGTTGTAAAAAATATATTGCAGTAGTTCAGTTTTCCGCCTTGCGGCACTTAATTCTAAGCTACGGCGAGGGAAAAGGTTCTATGAATGTCTTTGTGCATCACGCACGGCACAACTTGACATGCAGTACCGTTGAAATTACCAGTAATATTTCAAATAGCGGCTGAGGCCTCCGTGAAAAAAAGGTAAGAATATAATACTATTTATTTTCACGGCCTTGCGAAATGTATCGCTAAACCTTTGTCGTCTGTTGAATAACGGCTTCGTGTGTTTAATGTTAATGTTTCACATGCATTTTTTTTTAACGTCCGTATCATACGTGTAGAACAGATTGAGCTGGATGCAATTATAAAGGCGAGCTCAATGAAATCTTCCCAAGATGAAGTCATGAGCTGCTGATGTTGTATTTACCGCAACTTATAGTGTAACCTGCGGTTTTTAGAAGTGACAAGTGTCACTGTCTTTTGTGGCAGGTTGGTTCGGGTAATGTGTGGACTGGAGCGTGTTTGTTTCCATTATTATCATACACTATAGTGGTAAATGTGAACTAAGGAAAAGGTTGCTTGAGCCAAATTCTACTCTCTTTTATTTCGCGGAGGAATTGTAATTAAGGCGCGGAGCCAGTTCAACTTGCACGGTCTGCATCAATACACTCGAATAAGTGAGTATAGGCTATAAAATTAACGTGCAAAACTCATGGATGTTTGATGGACAACAACCAACAACGTACGGTCTCTGATATGCGTTGTAGTGGTAATGTTAGCAAGAAACTACAAGTTCGCTGGAATTAACTGAGCTTGAAGTGAAAAATTAAGCAGACCTTGTCAAATCCAGCAAAAAGACAGGGAAAAATCAACTGGGTATGACAGGACATGAATAGTTTCATAAGAAAAAAAGGAGCTACGAAGGAATTTGGTTTTACTTTAAATTTTTATGGCTGTCAACAATCATCGTTCAACTAAGAATTGCAGTCAAATAAAGAATAGGCCTAATGTAGTAATTACGTATGCAATTATAGGCTAAGTAAGCAGAAAGCATTAGTAGACCGTACAGCTCGTATTCAATGTATAAATCTCCATTGTCTTTTGATAGATCTCATTCCGGTATTTTGTGATAATGAAAAGTCATACATTGACCTAGCTAATGAAATTTGTTACATCCCTTCATTTAACCTACCATCTTGCTTACAAAACTCCAAAATTGTGGTACATCTTAAACAGGACACAAGATTTGATATTCCAATGATCCGATAAAACTACATTTTCTTTGATTGCATGGAACCAATTACGGTAAAGAAAAATATTTTTGAACTGATGCACTCAAACTATAGCACCTGTATAGCCTGTGAGCCACAGAAGTCAATTGTTGTGCAATAAACTGGTATAAATGGAAAAGATCTTACGCATAAAAGGAGTGGATTATTTAGGCCTATTTAGAGAACTTCTAAAGAAAACGCTCCTGGCAATAACGGGGGGGGGGGGGGGGGGGGACTTGCTTGACTTGGTCAGAATGTTACTAGAGCTTTAAAATGTTCCTTTCTCAATTTCTCCCTCTTTTCAAGTTTTCATTCGTTCAGCATCTCATATTTTTCTACTATTTACTCGCCATCTTTCCTATCTCAATCCCATTAACCCTGCCCGCCCCCTCTTCTCGACAAACCAGGAGCTAATTTGTTATTTACTAATAGTAGGCTATAGAGTAAACCTTAAGCTGGCTGCGTGGCACATCCTCACTAGGGCGTGACTGTACTGTAAACTTCCTGACGGTTTTGCTGGTACAGCAGCCCATTTTAATATTTAACTCCTCTTGTTTTAATATCCTCATATTATATTATATATTTTTTCCCTGTCCGTTTTCTGTGTGCGTGTTTGTTGGTGTGTACTAATTCACCGGTGTGCGTGTCTCACGTTACATGTGCAATGCTATGAACAGAAAAAATCCTGGGTTGTATGTAGCCTGTATGTATACAGTTTAGTCGGCCATTCAGCGATGACAGAATTCAACATATGAAGCAACGTGATGATTGTAAAAACATGTGTATGTAACCACAACCTCTGCGAAAGAAATAAAAACTAAATCTGCAAAAATTTATATTCCAGAAAATTTGATGCGGAAACGCAAGCTGACATGGGCAGCGACTTTTCAATTTGGATGGACAAGGGCATAGCTCTAGGCAACACCGAGTGGAGCCAGTAGCCTTCAAAATCAATTTGAATGTCACATGGATTCATGAAATATGAAAACAAATGGACTGGATTGTAACAACAGATGGAATACGAACTTAGCTCTGATAGGATAACACTATGTGATATTATATAAGCAAAAGACTATAGGGATGTTTTTTTTTTTTTATGGGATATGTCTAAGAAAACACTAATGATACACTAATGATAAGAAATCCACACCGTCGTTTTCTTTCCTTAGCCATATGTGCCTAGATAGAATAAAGTATATCATTTTACATTACGTCAACAGCGCATGCAGCTGCTACTGATGGGAGAAGTGATGGAGGGGGGGGGGGGGAGGTGGGTGGTGTGACTTTACCACTCTGTTACAATTTTAGGTACTCCTAAGGCAGGCGCCCTTTAATATCAACGTTACGTTCGTCCACGTTGTAATTTCAATTGAGTTCAATGAGGTTTATTTTTATCATCGGAGTTAAAGGAGGCCCATTGTATGGTAGATCCTATAGGAATAGACTTAGCTCAGTCGGTTTGCGAATATACTGTATATACTATATACTATTGTCATCATTACATTTTCGTTTGCTTGCAAAAATATTCTTTCATCCCAGGTAGCAGGCAGACCTTGAAGAAAAGGGTTGTTTAAACGTTTTCTTTCTGGCAAACTTCACGAGAACACAAACTAAGCGCAGTTTACGCATGTTACCGTATATTCATAGCAAGCTTGGCTTATAATCTTGGCAATACATGAACTCTTTCACCCTGATCGTACTTTTTTTTATCGACTACAAGTAAAGTATGTAGCACAAAATTATAGCAAACAAACTTCGTGCTTGTACTAAATATTGATTACGTAAAGTTCTTCAAATGTTAACATGATATGGGTATCATGTTAACTTTTAGGTGAGGCAAAGAGGCCTTTATGCTCTTCCATCTTATCTAAGTAATTTACCCTGATAGCAAAATTTGGTCGGCTCAACGACAGGACCTCAGACGGCCCGCCGGATATTGCTGGCTGGGTAGGTTCAAAGAATTATTTCTCGGTTTCTTCAGTAATTATCTACCTTCTTATCCTAACGCCATAACTCTCTATCAGTATGATCTGTTCTTCCATATACACAGGAAGTGCTCATACTGTCCTCTCATTCTCAGCATAACGCCCTCTTTCCCTCCTTAACTTACCAGTCTTTCCATGCGACCATGATCTTATCATTTCTAACTCGATCGCTTCCAATTTTCTCACACATTCTTCAACTGACCACGGAGGCAAAGGCCGGGGTATGCCTTCTTCCCTCGGACTTCACTCAACAATGGTAGGTGTCTTAAGTGGTTGTTTTCGCTGATTCAGTCATCATGAATACACCAATTAGGGTAATGGCTGAAATTCTTGCTATTGTCGAATCACACAAGGAGAGGCAACAGCAAGAGGCAACTCACCGTAAACTTTTCTGATGCCATTTCTTTCAGAGTATAACTTGTTACCAAGTTGCAAAAGAACAGAACGGAGTCGTGCCATTGTGTCTGTCCTCTCTTTTAACTTGTTGTTTATGTAAAGCCTTTTCTTGAACGAGGGTGAGTTACAACGTTACCAGTCGTACTTATTCAAGTGGGTCATTTCACCAGTAAAATGTTGTTTTGGTCCCGACAGTTGGTGTTTGACACGATGTTGTCACACACAACCATGGGATGACGTAATCTGTCAATCGAAACGGGACCGAAGAATTGAGCAATAACAAACAGTTTACGATCTAAGTCTGAATAAATGAAAAGAAGGTGACTTTACTGGACTTCCTCGGTGCTACGTGTATCACTTACAAGTACCTACGGCAATAAATTGGACTTTTCACCGATAAAAAAGATCTTCAGGCTTTTAGCAAACTTTTCGTTTTCGACGAAGGACATCCTTTGGAAGTTCATCCTCCCGTACTCACCAACCTCTTCCTCTAGAGACCATTCTTTCAGTTTTCCATCTTTGTTTTTAATGATCTGAGGTATCCATCTCCACAAAAAAAATATATATAAACGATATTTGTACCTTGCAGATACATTCCTATACAGCCTGAAATCGAGGTTTTGGATTAAGATTGGCAAGCAGTTTACAAGAATTTAAAGAAAAAATGAGTTCTTATCGGCGATATTCCTCAAGATTAACGGAATCGTCATCCATCTCTTCTTCTTCGTCGTACCTGTCGTCGTCGACGTCAGAGAGTAGCCGCCGGACGACGACGTTGTCGTCGGCATCGACAAATTCAACAAGTTTCAGCCGAGCGACCCCGTTAAGGTCCACCTGGGCAACTTCAAGACCCCCTTTACCACCGAAACCTGCCAAAAGTAAGGAATTCATTTTTTTTTAAATTTTGTTTCGGAAGTTTAATGTGTATTTATGTACCATTCGTCATTCGTGAGTGACGTGAAGTGGTACTACTTCATCCACTGAACATGTCTGCGAGGGGATCGGAATAAGACGTGTGGGCGGGGGGGGGGGGGATATCGTGAACGGTACCTGTATCATAGTTTACAGTTTTAGAACTCATCCAAGTGTCACTATGATTATTGTAATTCGTGTATTACAGCAAATCCTTTCCTTTTCTTTGCCGAGGCATTAAGAAATACGTAATGGTTAATTTTTTTTTTCACAATCACATAAATAAGTGGTTAGTTTATTGTTTGAACAAACAAAGACCAGCAGATGTAAAACACGTTATGAAAAGGACCATCTTTGTAAGAAAATCGTCGATAAGGGAGTAACGACTTCTTAAAATCGCAGAGGATAATCAGTATTTATTGTTCATTTTGATGCAAGATTTGTTAATCGGAAATACCCTTAAAGGAATACTTGAACTTGAAAATAATTTAAATCCCCATCTTACTTTTTATTTTTCCCCGTTGCATATATTTTCACAGTTGTCATCAAGTTGTTTACAACTACAATCGCCATGGTATAGTTACCATGCGAAGTAGACAAAAGGTACTGGAGCATTGGTAATACCTCACCGGACGTGCTGTAGGCCTATTTTCTCCATAGTCTGGCCATAGCTAGGCCGTGCGATGCATGCTCTAAATTACTGTAAACATTTGCTGACGTTATTGGACAATATTTGTTGCCCACGGCATCATTTGAAAAGATATCTCCCTACAAGCGTACTTTTTATAACAGAACCAACGTCCCAAATTTCATTTCAATTAAAATACAGCGCTGGATGTAAACAATTCGCTCAGTAAAAAAAATATATAATCTAGCAATTTCAGGAAAAAGTAAGATAAAACTCTGATATTTGTATTCGATGATGAATTCCAGGTTAAAGTTTCGAAGTTTCGAAAAAGGCGGTTTAATTCTGCCATGTATGACGTCATGGAACATGAGTAATTTTTTTTCATAAAAGTGCTTAGTGTAGTTAAATTTTGATTTACCTTTTAACCAATTTTAATGATAATAATTTGATCATTTTCTTCCGTTGGAAATTTTCAGCTTTCCGAAGTTTACAGTTTTGGAGAGGAAATGTACTAAAAGTCGTCAACAGATCCAGACAGAATAAAAAAAAAACTTCTGATGTTACAAAAGGGCATGAGCTTGGATCATGTAGGGAGGGACGGTGTCCCCCTCACTTTTTTGTAAGATGGGGACATCTCTAATACGTCGCCCCCCCCCCCCCCCACCTTTTTTCAAAATGATGAAACCTATAAAACTGTGATGAGTGGTTAAAGTATCGTGAGAATATTTGAACACACCTCTTGACTTTAATCATCGTCAGTTTTACTCTGTTATAATTCAAGGTTGTAACCATGATGAGCAAACCATATTTCCTCCGTTGACGATTGTACTGAAGAAAAGACTGTGGTATTTGTCGTTTACAGCGAACCTTGTAACAGATAACACAAGTCCATGTGTTATTACCTGACCTGCAGTATACTATCTCCGAAAAACCTCATATCTGGATACATGCAGAGCCACTTACCGTTCATTCAAACAATGTACAATTCTGTTAATTTTATTTTCACCGATCAATATCGTCGAGCACATTTTGTTTTTCGATCAGCAAAATATCTTAGCGCAGATAAAAAAAAAAAATAATAACTTAGTATATATTAGGTTAATAGAACACGGCCAAGAAACGATGATTTTTGTGGATTGTTTTTGTCATGATCGTATATTTCAGGATATTGATTGAAGATCTTCTAATACAATCTCTAATTTTAGATTGAGACATTATGATGATGAGAGGTTTCCAACTTTTTACGTAAAATTTTGTAAACAATATAACATAGATTGCGAAATTGACCCTACATATTAAAACGCATAATCTTTGATCAAATTTTGCACCATTTGCCATGTAGACGCATCCCAAATTCCATTTTTGGTTCTTTGCGTTAGCAAAGGAACCTATGTAGTCAGGGTCCAACTTCTAAATGGGCCTTAAATTATTACATTGTGCAAAGTAATAGTTTTTCTACAGCTTAAATGTTACAATGTTGATTGTTTTTCAGATTAGTACAACGGTAGTTGAGTGTCTTTGGGTTTTTAGGGACAAAATGAGGCCCAAACTTTTTTGGAATGTGATAAATCTTGACTTTACCTTGGTTAAGACTAAATGACTACAGTTAAAATAATCTTCATGCAAGGAATTGCAGTGCCCCTCTATGGCTTGTATGAATTCATGCAAAATGCTTCTTGTATGTAACATTGTTGATGGTTTGTCACTTTAGTATTCTGGAAGTGGTTCCACCCGGGTATTTGTCATTTTGGGGGTCTAATGTCCGAAATGGGCCATGTTATACAGTCACGAAATATGTTTCTTTTTCTACAGATTTTATGTTACAAAAGTGGAAGGTTTGTCATATTAACATTAAAGTTACTCTTGGATGTTCAGGATATGAGGGCTCATGGTAAAAAAATGGGCCATATATGCACAACAGTGCAAAATCATGCTACATGCTTCGTTTCCTTCATAAGTTACATTACATCTGTGAACCACATGTGGGCTCTTGTTTTCCAGTGGGGAGGGGGACCCCCATGAAGAAGTCCCTCGGCAGGATGGCGATTCGTAAGTGGTGAAAAGTCCTCCTCACTT
Organism: Stichopus chloronotus; assembly: GCA_021234535.1. Lineage (NCBI taxonomy): Eukaryota > Metazoa > Echinodermata > Holothuroidea > Aspidochirotida > Stichopodidae > Stichopus > Stichopus chloronotus. The sequence goes on along the minus strand of CM037837.1, from coordinate 26,792,291 downwards.
TTGAAGATGAATCCACGCCCTTGAAAAAGAGAAACAAAATCGCCCTTAGTTGCTCATAAATATAAATATCATCACAACAGATTTCTCAACAGCGCCCCTCATAAAAGTGTCCCTTTTCTTTTTTTTTTACTGGCTTCATAAATCAATAAGTATTGGAAAAAGTGGATAGATTGAGTGGTGAATTTTAATAAGACTATGAATGCTAAACTCGTTGAGTCGGTCTTTCAAAGGCTGCATGTGCACCTGCCACGTACTTAGAAGCAAACAACTGAACAACGTACATTAAACTACTACATACACTTTAGGGTTTCACGTTATTATATAGTATATACTTTAGGTTTTCATGTTACCATTTACGCCTCACACACTATGGTTTCAATTGGGGAACGATAATTTGACATAGAAGGTTAATGGGGGGGGGGGGGGAAGTATTCGTTAGTTTCCTAGTTAACCCACGGAACGGACATCTGCTAGGCAGATCCTTGCTTTGATCAGGGACAGCAGGTCGCCACTCAGGCAACTCGTTTGACCAATTTAGAGTAAACCAAAAGGCTAGAGTAAATCTAAAGGCTATTTGGCATCAGTCTTCACTTTGGTATTTCTAAAACTGAGATTGGTCTGTCAATACCCTTATAATGACGTAGATAATAATTTCACCCAATGCTGTACATATGCAGCTCTTGTTAGTGAGCCTACCGTGGTTAACATTTCATCACTGACTTTTAGATCTTTGAAAGACATCAGATAGAGCCTACCCATAATTATGTCTAGCGCCACGCTAAACTGCTCACAACGATGACCTGTCAACAAAAAGAGATGCCTCCCACAATAATCGTACGATATACCGTAATTAGTCTCCTAACACCACTCCTACCCGCCTCTCCCCTCCCCCCCACCCATCACACCCGCACCTCGCTGGGTGGGTCGCTTAGCCAATGACGTAACTATGATATCACTCTTGTACTCTAAAAACTCTTGCCCTCTGAAAGGAGATGGTTCATGAACAGGGACTCGATGGCCCATATTGCACGGTTAAGCTATCTCCTTAGAAAAATAGATTTAAAATGAACATACCTTCGACGCAATACCGACTCCATTGAACTTTATTGAACTCTGCAGAAATGGATATTAATTTATTTCCTTTCCCCAATGTAACTGACAGCTATCCAAATTTTGACAATGTATACGTGACCTCTCAAGGCAATATGTGATCCAAAACGAAAGTAATGAAAGTAAACATCGAATTTATTGTACCAATGTTTCATTCAATCTGTAGAATATAAAAAGAAAAACAATAGGAACTTTCGATCTTTGGTCATGCAGAGCAATAAAATATTCAAATTCTATTCAAAGACATTTGTAAATGTCGTTATACGCCCTTGGCAATACTCGATTAGATACAGAGTCAGCTCTTGTTTATAACTGAGGTAACATTTCATTTTTGGAAAGCGAGGGTTGATTGATACCTCGATACTTAGACTCAAGTGTTTTCATAGAAAGTAAACTTACATAGAAATGTTTAGCTGTCGCCATCACTGACCACGTGTCTCATATGACGTCACCTCAAAGAGGGGTGCTGCGTAATATTTTTTGAACCCTTTTTATTGAGACTTTACTCTTCTTTGTCGATTAAAATGGTGGGCTTTGTTCGGCACGACCGTTCGGTTCATTATAACCCCCTTCTCGGTCCCCCCATCAATCGAGGCAAGACTTAGTGGGGATATCACCTTGTTAAAACCAAAGGCAACTTCTGGGAGGTGCCGGGGCCCTGTCTCCCCTCACCTCAATGGATGTTTCACATGTTGCTCTCGGTGCCCTCAAGCAGTGTATAGCTTCGTTTGCATCCAGTAGGCCTATATACACCTATCCACAACTTTTATTCTTTATCAACCAACACTGTCAATTTGAATATTGAATCATGGCGAACTTGAAATAGATATGAATAAATCACATGCGTCTTCCTTGTACTTTGGGAGTGTAGGGTAACTGCTAGTTAGGCCCTGACTAAGGTCCCTTTGGGTAATGCCTTTCACGATGTTGTCATGCTCGTATAATTATTTCGTGTTCTGATTGAAGTCGATGGCGCTGCATTGTGAAGAAACAACAAAATAAATGAAATTAAAATATCAAACCATTCTCAGATTCAAGAGATATACGAAAAGAAAACACAATGGATCAAAGTTTGAAGAAATATCAATACTCGTTAATGGATATACTGTATTCTTTCAATGGGTGTAATCTATTAAGTCCTTACTACTGCCTAAGATAGTTTATTGTTTTCACACTGGCGAGGAGCCATTTACATCGCATGTATGGCATATGTCATATATACCGATGTACGTGGTAGACATATGTGCCTCAGATGTTGACGAACGTAATTACTGGTTGTCCGTCTGGAGCACTGACGTCATATTTCAGTTTAAGCAATAATTCCAAAGGCGGGAAATCAGCGGGTCTAATAAATAATCCCAAATAGTTAACGACAAGGAAACCATGGAATAATAAAAACTTTCAACACTTAATACGTGACTGGCGATATTTCATATGATTTATTCTCCCAAGCTGTGAACTCTCGGAGTTTCTTGTGACTAATTGTAACCATATAGACAAAAGGACCGCATGCTTGATAATTACAAGCAATAATTTACCCCGCCGTATGTTTCCCTTGCACTGCAGGGGGATTGGAGCTACAAAAATGGGTTTGCTTTGCAGCGAAAGTGAAGAAGAGAGATTCAATTTACATCTGCAGATTTGAACAATTTTTTTTTCGAGGGGTTGGTTATAGAATAGAAAAAGAAAGGTGTATACAAGGAGGAGAGAGGGTGTGTATGTGAGGCGGGAGGGGGTGGTGGGGATACAATGGTACAGCGATCCATTCAATTTAACACTAGATGATAAATATTTCAGATTATCCATAGAACATGTATCGAATTATTAAGGAGGCAACGTGTTAAGTATAGCGAGGGAGTTGCGGTTAGTACCCAACTCACGGTTGCACTCAAAAAACTAAAGGGTAAGGAAGACCTCTTGCTACCCTATTGGTTAGATGATTGCAAAGTACCCATTTGCTGGGTAAGCCCTTCCCAAGGAGGCTAGTTTGGCGAATTTGGCTAGTTTTTACGTAACAGTTTTAGTAGAGGGAACACTTAACCAATTTGGGTAAAAGCTTACGCAATAGTTTTTAAATTGTGCAGCGATATACAATTTAATTGATGTAACTTTCATCAACTTCAATTTGAATCAAGCAAGTTTCACATCGTATAAAATGCACCCCTGTACAGACGACTTGTACGTGGCACCTTATGTCACGTGAACATATCCCCTAGACCTCCACCTATAGACTGAAATTCATAGCAGAGGTAGAAAAAGAAATGTCAAGAGTAGTAAGAGCAAACGGAAGTTTCTTTCACAGCAATGATACCCTTACTACGTTTTTATTTCTTTTACGTTGAACTGCGTATGTTGGGTGTGCGAACAGATTTAATATTTTTATGGCTGTCAAGCATTCATTGATACATAGGCTACATAACGTTTATGCATTCCTGTACAATATATTTGTGGGTTTGGCTTTAATTCATTCAATTTACTCTCTAATTGTAAAAGAGTGAAATTCTACCAAAAAAAAAAAAGAGTGACTGCAGTGATCCCTATTGCTTTCTACGATATTTCACTCTACGTTAAGTGACATTTTTCATATACGTTTCTTATTATCGATGAATATTTTAGTAAGTCTATTAATACCGATGTTCACACTGTTTTGTCTGGGAATTAATTGAAGATTTGAAAAATTGACGAGCAGTATGAATTGAGTGAGAAAGGAGAAGAAAAAAGTTCGCGTAGAGTTGACCCACATATTGACACGTGACGTAGTGCAATGCGGCATTTAACAAGGAGGACACACCTCTTCGCTAGAGGAAGTATTTTCCGGCTACGATTGCTATTCAATATTCAGATTTTTGTAAGTATCCTCAGCGACACAGAAAAACCAGAAAATTGCAGCTTTAAATACTAGAGAATGTTAAGCGGCACCGGTTTACTGTATCCTGTGCGTACATCTTTCTCGTTCTGACTGACCCAAAAATGTTGGTGTGATATCGTTCTAGATGTCTTATTTTCCACTTTTTAGGTTTCTTTGTTGCCAGTGGAATCGCGAAATTATCTAATCTTTTAGTCCTGGGTAGAAGTATTTTAGTATCACTCCCACCCCCTCCCCTTCCTTCTCATTCCATCAAATGGCCGTGAATTCTTATGTTAGCACATCACAATCTATCGGCCTTCTCCATTGCTGTACGCACATTCTAATACAAAACAAGGTTCTCATTTTTGGTCCCTAGTGCATAAATAGGATATTCCATCTTTCAAACATATCTAGACATTTTGTAGCGAAAGACCTATATCCTGTAATGGCACAGTTGATACTTCTGTTTTGTCCAGAATCATATTGAGTGTGAATGCATGGGGTTGACATTTAGAGCGGTGAATCCTAGCTGTCACTTTGTTTTTAAAGGATGTCACTGCTAACTAAATGACGTGAGGGCATATCACAAAAAGCAATCCCCGTGACTCACTGTTTGGTAATTTTCCGGATGGTGAACTTCAATAGCGGATGTACTCTATCCTTAATGGTGGTATGCTATACTTTGTGAAAATAAACCCTGCTCCGGCCCTTCAGTTAATTGTGACGGTTTCGGACATTTTCAAATATAGCACAAATTTCAATGAAAAGCATGTGGCACGGTATTAGAGAGTGGGGTAGGGCCTACACCTTTGTAAAGTCTCACCGTTAACCTATTCTCCTTTGTTCACGGTAAAGATTCCCATGGGGTGACCACAAACACGTAAGGTGGTCACACCTAATATGAATTTAATTGTTGCATAGTGACATATTACCGTCACTTATCACTGTCACATACCGTCGTCACACTTGTTACAATTTATTTCAGGTTTGACAGAGTTAGAGAAATATGACGTGTCATCCTCAGTGCCTGAAGAACCTCGAACGAAGGAATACGTAAGATAAAAAATAGATTTTTCTTTCTTTCTTTTAACGAGTAAATGATGTAGATATAAGAATTATTATGGTATCTATTGGCACTTTCACTTTAATTTTAATCCTTGAAGATGCTGTGACATTCGGCAGGGATATATCTCACTAGCACATTCTTGTTCACGACATCGCGACCATATTCCTTGGATCCGTACATAGGACCTCATGCGTATTTGAGGTATATATACATATATGAGGTATATACATATATGAGGTATATACATATATGAGGTATTTACACAGAAATATATTACATCAGAATGACGTCAGGCAGCAATAAGAGAAGCCAAAATATTTGGGTGGCGTCCTAACAATTTTATAGGCTAAAGACGCTCTCATGAAACTTTTCGTAATGCAAATCCAACGGAAGTGGCTGATAAAATTCAAGAAAATATAACTCGCAAATATCTAAACGTTGTTCGCTAAATATTATCAGGTAATCCAAAAAAAATCAAACGGTTGCAGTTAGTTCTGTTTTGCCCAAAGAGGTAGTCTTTAACGATCAAGTGATTCACTGCCATGTCATCTAGTTTTGGAATGACACATTTTCCTTTTTGTTTGTTACCTTCCTAATGGTATCGATTTCCAACTCTTCCGATTCGTTAACACACCTGGTATGTGGCTGTCAAGTCTACCGTGGAGCCGTTGATTACAGAAGTGTAAAAGGGACATGCAAAAGAAAGAACCATCTCAGCAAAATGACAATCTTCGTAAATTTGATATTTTGACAAGTAAATGAACTCGTCAAAATGATAAAAATCCTAACATTTGTCATTTTGACGTTATTCAGCATCTTTTCAAAACGGACAAATCTGAGGAAAATCGTCATATTGCCAAGTTAGACCAAGTCCTCTGATGGCGGCAAAATTCTCTCGATTGCCATTTTGTCGAATTAGAACGTCTTGTCAAGATGGCTAAATTCCTAAACTTGCCAGTATTTTGATAAGATAGACTAACTCGTCAAAATGTCTAACTTCAGAAAATTGTCACTTTGTCCTGTTAGATCATCTCGTCGAATGAAATGAAACTGAATTGAACAACTGACACTTTGACGAGAAGTAACATCTGACTCAAATCCCAAAATATTGAAAATCGTCATTACGACAAGTTAGATCTCGGCCTAACTTGGCGAAATGTCGAAAATTCTAAATTCTGCCACTTTGACGAGCTGTTCTGTCCCACCAAAATGACAATTTTCTGATTTTTGCTGATGAGTTGGTCTAACTTGGCGAATTATCAAAATGTGGCAAGTGGCAATTTTTGAATTTGCCATTTTGATAAGTTTATATTTCAGATTTTTATCATTTTGACATAGTTCATTTCAGTCGTCAAATGTCAATTTTACAAAAGTTGTCATTTTGAATAGATGGTGTTGTTTTTTTTTATTCGCGTGTCCCTTTTGCCCTTCCGTAGCTAATAGCCTGACGACCAATAATACGGTCATAATCGACGGTCGCACATTCGTACACACCTCAATCATTGTGCCACATGATCAACGAACCTGCTGCAGGTACATCGGCTGTCAGTCCTATCGAAGTAAAAGTGATTTGACTTTACGACGAATGTTATTATGATTATGCATATGAAGTTCATTGTATCACGTGGTCAATTAACAGACCCATTCACCCCACGATACCTCGCTGTCGAACGAAATAGGTTAATGGAAGTAACAACCGTAGGGGCTGCACGTGATGTTCATTTTTGCCATATTTTCATATTTCCTTTTTTAATCATATTTCTATTAGCGAAACATAGTCTCATGCATTGATGCACACACAAGCACGACGACCTTTATGCAGGTATTTGTATACCTCGGTAATGGTTCAAGTTAAATGTTATTTTGCATTTTAACTTCATCAAGGACAGGAAAAAAAAAGGCGCATTGTAAAAATAATTAATTAAATGCGGGAAATTAATCAAATGGTAATCAACAATAATGCAACATGTAAGTGTCGGTGTCCACTGACCATCCATTACTCTGGAGAAAGGCTGTTTGTTGGGACGTTATAAGTAGTCTATCACTTCTGAATATTCAATTACATGAATTGTAATTTGTTTTTGCCGCAGGTAATTACGGGTTTTACTTGTTGTTTTAATCGCAATACCTGTATTGTGACTACATGTAATGAAGTAATGAGGTCTAAGTGTTCTTTAGCACCCCAATACTTTAATGTGGCGCCTACCCTTGTCTACGGATTTCTGAAAACCAAGATTACTGCTCCAGACCTCATTTTCACTGTAACAGTGTATGTATAGCGCCATCGGAAATGACGTTGCTCCTTGTTATCACGCAATTGTAAATTTTCATGGAAAGTGTGTTCATAACATTCTCTGAAGCAATAAAATACGGTAAATAATCTTGGAAAAGTTGATTACTGGTTAAATTTTTAAAAACAAAGCGAATTTGCATATATTAGAGTGTCAATTAAAAGTTTCCAGTCTTTCGGTTTCGACTTAATCATTTGTACGCAGAAATGTTTGTATTTACTATGAGCTACCAGCTACACCCGAGTGTTATTATTATTATTTTCGTTTTATAACTTCACAATACAGATTAACGCTCCAGCAAGGATACTGAAGGTAAAGGAAAGCAAATATACATAAAAAACATGAATATACATGAATATGCAGGGAAGGAAATGTACAGAAAATCCTGTGAAGAAGAGCTTGATTTTGATTTCATTTATTCATTCACACGTTGTATCTATACAAACGTTATAATTATATAGGTAATTAAGTGCATAATTATTTAAGTAGTATATACACATAAACCGTGAAAGGAACGTCGTGAGCTCTGAGAGAGCTTGAGGTAACATCCAAAAGAAAGGAAATAAAGTTATACAAATTCAAATTGAACATCAGGTAAATTAAAAGAAAAGGAAAACTAAAGTACTTCCCACTCACCCCCACCCCTTCCCACAAACCCACTCCTTCCCACAAAGAAATGAAATCAACGAGTATATACGTGTACAAAACAATATAAACCTGGAAAGAAAGCACACATACATTTAAGTAGGACATCACCATCACCTCCTGTCAAAAAGATCTCCCCCCCCCCCCTTCCCCGCCACCACTCTCTCCAAGGTAGAGGCTACAACAACAGCTATAGATAAATTTTATGCAGAATATGCAATACTTTTGCCCTAAAGTACTGAAGACAAATTTACGGAAGGAAGTTTTTCCTTCATCTTTTTCTCTTTATTAAGTTACAATGCAATGAAATAGTTCTTTCTTTCTGAAAGATTGGATTTTTCGCTTAGCAGTTATACCTCGTGGTGGAGGAAAATTCCGGAGTGTGATTGCTGGTACTCATCACATTAAAACCGAGTATAGAGGTCTTCCGGCTAATGTTACTTCCATGGGTTACGTACGGTACATACATGTTTTTTTCTTCAACCTGTCGCTCATAGCGCCAAACTACTACAGTACTGCCCACACATCACAACCTGTTGATGACGTCATCTCGACACCATAGTTTTACTTAGCGATGGGAAAACTAAAAAATCATTATTCAACAATATGTTACGTACGTTTCCGATTCGGTCACATTCTTACTTTTTCAAACAGATTGAATTCTAATCAACCCCTTCTAAAACGACCTGTCTTTCGTTTTTCTGGTTTTATTTGTGGTTTTCGTCAGCATGGCAGCTGGCCTCCACACTCAGGAAGAAATATGTTGCTGCATGGTAGACTTAGGGTCAGCCAACTATTGCCAATACGGACGCCAATACAGAAGCTCAGCACTCCCCATTCCGGATTATTCATCGCTAATGCAGATAGCAAAAAATGGTTGGCAGCCGCCTATGTGAGCGCCAAGAACATTGATTTGATAACCGATGAATCGGAACTGAATTGTGCAAACTTTACAATAACAAAGCATGCCGACATTGGCTTATGAAAATAATCATACAACATCGAGAAAAATGTAAGAAAAATAACGAATTAGGAATATAAAGATACACGTATACATAAACACATATGTAGAAGGATACACCAGTAGCTTTTATTTCATTATTCATTGCATCACCTCTCTATGACGAGGGACAACACGCCGAAAATTCTGGGCAAGTGTAAAGCTGTGCGCGGGTGAGTGACAACGCCGTACACAATCCCTTTAATGTTACGTGGAATTACAAAAAACGGACTGACTAAACAGTTGACGGTTACAGCTACTGCAAGTGCGTGCACTCTACAATAAGAACGACAAACATTTGGAAGGATTTAGTCCTCGACCACGCAGGCAAATCCGCTGTGGAACAGACATTATAGATAAACACCGACGAATTCAAACACCAAAGAAACGGTCCTTGTGCGAAGTTTTTATCTCCAATTCAACGAGGAGGAAATAAAATTATTGTGTTTATCGATTCCCCGGCATACCTCTTTCTTGAGAGAAAAAAAAAAGGTTGTCTGTTTGCACGGACGGTTGTACACGTCGGCAGGTACATGTGATAGTACAGAGGTGATACTGTAAATAGTTTTATGCGAGCCACTTTTTTTTTGTATAAATATGACAGAAGCATTCTACTCGTCATGCATGTAAATAATTGGTATGTGTTCACTGATCCATAACGTGCCGGTTTCGCACACCACTTCAACTCACAATAACAGACTGGGCTAGTGGAACTCAGTCAATCAACCCACTGAAAAGGGTATTACGACAACCACTTGTTACTAAGAGAAGTACAGTTAGGTCAGCGATGTCCACCAGCTAACATTATATATAGAGGACTATCAAACGCCAAGACGTGTTGTCGAGTGTAAGTTAAGCAGACAGGTTCTGACTATAGGAGTTCACATTTGCGTTGGATTGTTTGAGGTTTACCCGACATAAAGTCAGTTGGATATCGTATCAATTATGGAGGTTAGTAACTCTGTTTACATTTCTCCAGTTTAACGTGATTGCCTATATTTATTGCGACCTTTAACTACTTAGGAAATCCCCAATGGTTGCGGTGAAATCGTGTCATGGCGTCATAACCGTACGTTGGATTTTAATTTGGTATACATTAGTAACAAAGTTCGATTCATTTTCCTTATAAGCTATTAAATAGCATCTTTTATATCGATTTCTGCAGTTCACTTATACAGTTAACGTTTGCGTACAAGGCCGTCCCAGGTTATACGTGCGTTAATTCTCTCATATAGGCATGTAGTATACTGTAAGCTAATTGACTTTCAGACGAGTACAAAAACAAATATGTGCTATGATTCTGTCGATGACGTCACATACATTAATCGAGTCAATTTAATCAGTGTATATTACTACGTCAGGGCTTTCGTTGGCGTTCGTTCTATAAGTTAATCTAAGTTAATGACATGCTATGTCTATGTCTTCAGAAGTAGAGATCTATCCCCCCCTCCCCGATACTGAAAAATATAAAAAAAAGCCGCATGTCAAAGGTCAACAACCACAGCTAGAAGGGTCTTCGCCCTCTGTACTTTCAGGAAAGATGTCCCAAGATTCTACCAGGGCCCAGTTGGTACATTTGATGTCAACTGTGTTTTGCGTGGTATATCAAGCTGTTAACGTCACCAATTGTGCTTATGTGAGAACATTGACAAACCCCGACCGCGGCCCAGCTAGAGGGTCAAAAAGCGCGAAGTAGAGTGAGGCATACCATAATGCCAGCCTATCGGTGAAGTAACAGATACAGTGTCGGCCCACCCAACATAAATTTGTAGTTGTATGCTTGCATGGGCACTCTGAAAAAAATACTTGTAATGTGGGAAGTTTCCTTAATATGATGCGAATGACAAATGAAGAACATAAATGAGTGATTAATTAATGATTCAATTTTTTTTTTGAAAATTCGTGACCAGATACTGTCATATTAGTGTTTCACATGCACACAGCCAGTACAAGTAGTCCTAAGGGTCATAAATTTAAAGAGTTTGACGGGGTTTTTTTTGTCTTAACTATGGATGTGAAAAATTTACTAATTATGTTAATCATAAGTATATGGTCATTCCCTTCAAAATCATCACAAACTTGTTGATGTCAATTCAAGTAGCCCCATTAAGCCCTTTGCTATAGGCCTACCTACCCTGTTGGTCCCAGGTGAAGACATGGAGGGAGAGAGAAGGGGGCCGAGGTGTTGCACTGTGATGTAGAACAGTGGAAAGTCATCTTTCGTGATACATCGCCATAAATTATTGCTAACGTACGACAATCAGGGAGTGAGTTTGTACACTCCTCGCCGTTACGTATACATGCACGAACATAGATCGAAGGCAGGTACAGCTTTCAGCTGGAGACCTACATGAACATCACCATAAGTTACAAAGTTGTCCGACCTCGCTCACTTCCTGGAAACAGGAAAATTGGTGAGGATAGAATGATGTTACTTATTGATGATAACACTGGGACCTTTCTTGTGTGTTCGAAATCACATCATGATGGTCAACTGTGTATTCTTTTTTTTTTTGCCCCTACCATGATAGGGTTTCTCCAATTAATTTAATCCTTACCGTCACCCCGTCGCTCCATCTGTGATTTCTCTGTTATCGACGAAGATAAGACAGATTTCTACAACTGGTCGTGTTGGTATGCGTGTGAACAATTTCAATTCAGCGCAGCATAGTGTAGGCCCATACTGACTGTCATTAATGGCCTTGCTTTTGTGAGGGTTTCTTTTAGAACGCATTCAACTGCAGGTGCTACAAGTACCGTCATCTTGTGAGGAATGTTTTAAGTACTCCTACACACTAATGAATCATACTGGGGCCCTCAGTCCTGCAGACTGCAGTAGGCTACAGTGTTGCTGAACAAATCTGAACCAATTTTACGGATTGCAAAAACCGTGATCCTGTTTTATATGTTGTAAAATGATGGATGGGATATTTTTAACTTATGTTGCCTAACCGAAATTTCATTGCCGACGTCACCTTTCGTTTTTGGCATACTTCAATTTTGGCATCTTTTTTTGTCATCTCCAGCCAATGTTCCACGTGAATCATTGCTGCTCACATTCAGATTCCCACACTTGTTTGATAACTCCCCCCCCCCCCCCAAGAACTAACCCGTCGCCTTCCTTCACCCTGTCAAAGAAAACTATAACCCTTGAGAGTCACAGTGCCACAAATTTACTGACTGGTGAATTTTGAGGACTCTCATGTTCGTTGATTGGTTATCTCCCACACCACAAGCAGAAAGTGTGTTTCAAGCAGATTAATCGATTGTCGGTTACCGACCGCCACTTTTTTCTTACTTCTGTTGTCTTTTGGTATACATATCCCGGGATATCACTACAGTAACTATCCCAAAGTCGGTTCATGTGTAGATGTTGGCTGCGTAGTGGCAACAGTAGCACTGAACTGCTGAGTATTGGTTTAAGAAAATACATGTTGAACGTTGAACATCATAAAACACACAAAGAGTGGGCGGTATATTAGCCCCACCAATTTAGAGGTACCAAAATCGGGTTTCTGATACAGTTTGAAACTACTTCAAAACCATCCCGATTTTCCAGGGTATGATCTACCTCTCTCCTGGGTAAGGCCTTTCTATACCACACGATTCCACCCTCCGCTGTCCCTGGCCATTATCCTCTCTTAACCAGGATTTGGCACGAAGTAATCCATCACCATTTAAGCAAGCAAAAGTTAGGATTGTTGATAGGATTACCTTTTAAGGACCTATACTTTATAATGAATTACTCTGTAATCCTTTTTGGGTGAGTTCCATCTGTGAATCGGTACACGGGAGGCTAAAATGGAACAAAGGTCGAGAGAATAGCAAGAAAAAATACCACGTACAGTACTTTAACTTCCGATGAAAACTGATACAAATTTGAGGCCAACGATTCCTGGCATAACTTTCCGGTTCATTGCATTTACACGGGATAGGTTCAGCGAACGATGTCACCTTATTATAACCTCCAACCCATCATTTTCAACCCATCATTTTGACAGAAAAAAAAATAAAGATTTTGTTTGAAATATCGTTTTTTTTTTCTATTTGGATAAAAAAAAAAGAAATCACAGATCTGCTGAGATAAGTAATAGATAGGTAAAAGAGATAGGTAAGCCTATAGCAATAAATAGAGAATAGACAGTTCAATGTTTGCGCATCGTTAACAATCGGTATATCTCACAGATTAGTATTATGCGTTGTATTCTTGTTTTTGCACAAATTATAGGTTATACATGGCAAGGAACATTTCGGACGTTACAGTTGCTAGCCCTGTGCTCCAGTTTTGAATTTTTCTTCAGATTTCAAAGCTCAAATTTTTATCAATAATTTACCTTCCATTTTCTGTGCTTTTTACCTTTTTTACTAAATATCATTTCTTTTCGCAGCAACACAAGAATAAAGAGTAGCCTCACATAGCCTTTTGCCTTTTCGTTGACACTGGTGTAACCGCATAGAATAATTACATCACAATCATCATGAATTTGTGGTAGTGGGAAGGGGGGGGGGGGTTGTAATGAGGGTATTTTTGTTAAAGAGTGCTCTGTATCTAGAAGTATGTGTACGGTGCACGACTGTACTGTATATGTGTGAGGGGAGGGGAGGGGCAAATGGCAATCTGCCATGCCCACCCCACTCCCCCGAGCGGCGTCAGCCATAAATACTCATACACCTGGTTTCAATTAAAGACAAGCTCATACACTTTGTTTTCAATGAAAGACTTTATTATGTTTGCTAGGAATACATCAGGTTACCTTTATAAACATTAGATTCGGAAGTATTCAACTGGAAGGACGGACGTTTGGCGTATGATTCTCGTTGAAGTTTGTTTCATTCAAATAAAAAAAAAGGTGGTGATGGTTGTACAAGCATTGGCAGGAGCTGTTATGTTGACCACAACCATTACATGTGGCTTACGACATGTGGTTATTTTCAAAAGGCACAAATATAACCTGATGTTGAAGTACAGAGCTACTGTATCAACGATATACTGAATGTAAAATTGGAGTGTTATTACTACGCAAGTAAAGAACTAATCTGTAGTCCTCAAACCTTGCACTGATTCCTAAATTATTAGTGCACAAGGAGTATTGTTGTTAGGCATGTGTTATCGATCGCATATGTCTGTATTGTGATTCTTTTGTCAGCCCAAAGCGGCCCGAAAACCATTCGAATAAGATATTACTGCACATGTAAACCAGCATTGCCATGGCAACGGGAGAATCTGTTGAACGCATTGTTATATACAACTGTACGATTCACCCCATCGCCTTGATAAGAATTTTCGTATCTTACATTTTTTGACACGCTGTCAAACTGCATAAATGAAATGGAGAATATAGTGGCCAATAAGTTAACAGAGGGCGATTAACTGAAGCCGACGCACGTATTGACGATTTCAGTATAGTGTCATGCGCTATATATCTGTTAAGTACAAGACCAAATGCCACTGATGGGCTTTAAACTTCAAACATATTTAATTCACTATCTAGAATATGTTAAGTTATCAGTATTTCCAATGAATCGACTTGTACTCTTTACCCTAAACCATTTCCAATTTAAATTACAGTTAAATTGTCTCGACTACAAAATGGTGGTATACGAAGAGCTAACTCACTTCTCCACGGTTAAAAGAGTGGTCCCTCAATTAGTCTTGGTCAAGACTTTCCGAATTCACCCCCCCCCCCCCCACACACACACCTTCCTTTCCACATTCCCACAACGCCCATTTTTTTTTTTTTTTTTTTTGCAAGGCCTCTTCTGTACAGCTCTGCTTTGAGCCGTTATAGTCTCGAATTGCTTTCGTCTACTTACAGTGACTCGTTGTGCGGACGTGCATGTGTGAGTTTCTAGAACTCTTTGAGATGTATCAATAAATTACTACTAGAAGAAAACACTACACCATCGTCTTAAAGCAAGACTATCATTCCATAGGGCACCTTTACTTTTCACTCGGTTTTATATTGAGGATGCGCAAACCGTCACCGCATGGCAGGGAATATAGAAAATCCAACGCGCATGTGAACTGAACGTATGAATATTCAATCCTTTTTACAAAACATCGTGCCAATCCTCGCATGATATCATACATGATAAGGTTTCATCGAACTAACAAACCCTAACCATTATGGTGTGTCTCGATATCAACAGTCATGTTCTATCATGTCGAAAAAGGTGTTCTCGAGACATGACTCAGCACCTTACAGAAATTTTGTGAAGACTATAAGAGAACATCACCCATTCCATAACATCATGTTATCATACATTTTGACAAGTCCCAGAGTTGTGTCCCTTAACTTGTCCTTATGTCTCTGACCATAACCTAAGGTATGATATACATGTCCCTGGACACGAATGCGAAGCCTTAAAGAACTAAAACTATTAATATGGTGAAAACATTGATGTCTTGGGCTGGTTCATGAGTCTAAGCGTATGGTCTGATAACACATTTGTAATCAGCAATACTACAGACACACACACACACACAGTTCATACTGCTAAAGAAAAAGACTTCACTCCCAAAATACCTGTGACTATAGGTTCACTGTTGTTTATACAAAAAATAAGTACCACAATGCCAACAAAAGGTGTTTGGCAATTGTTCGGATAATCAGATTGAGGTTATAAAAGGAACTTCCCTAAGACGATTTCTGAATCAGATCTGGAAACCACTCAGAACGCATGCATGGACTACACAATAACCGTAACACAGGACTATACTCCGGAGAAATGGAGAAAGAGAGGGAGATACTAGAGAAAAGATTTGCAGATCTCTCATCTTTCATCCAGAATTAAAGGCATTCCGTCGTTAAATGATCGTGCTTAGTAGACAATTGCATTCGCATCTAAGTTGTGTAAATGTGAGTGCGTATGCATACGCACATACACTTAGATGGGAATGTGCAAATGCATCTAAGTCCCACTTCTAACCCCTGGTATATGAGGCGGTAATGGGTGGGCTGGGGGATTGGTAAGCTTTGGGGTGGTATCTGGTTACTTTTCTCGATAAAACTAGAGGTGACGAGGACATGCACTCATCTCAGATCACGTGTCTTCACAGACCCCCTTGTTCTTCCCACCACCCCCTTCTCCACACGATGAATGGTCTGCTTGACAAATGTTACGGTGTAATAGGGGGCGCCGTCATTAACTCAGTTTGAGTCCGCATCCAAAATTGGTGGATACTTTGTAATGAAACATTGGGTAACGGGCATTCTGATCCGTAGCAAACATTTTTATTCCAATTCATCGTTGGCTTGGACTAGTTTCCTTTTGGATTTTACCATACTAGGTGATTTATTTATCTGTCAAAAAGTGGTTATAGTTTAAATATTCCATGGTTTTCTGTGTTGTCATCCTTATTACTTCGATTATTTTAATATACACATTAAACTTAATTTACTATTGAAAATTAATCATGTTATCCCTGACAAAACATTACTATCCTTACTGGCGTTTCCTAGCACCTTCCGGCCGGTACTGGAAGATTTTTTCATTTTGCGATATTGACGAAGATTAATCCGATTTTAATCAAGTGACGTTTTTTTCCAAAGATTGTGACTTCTGAATGCTATTCATTTTTTATGAATGATCATGTTCCAGTCATGGAGGAGTGAAATCCCCCCCCCCCCCCCGCCCCCAACTATTATATAATCCAGGCTCTCTCCTCCAATCCTAATCAGTTTTGAAAGGAATTTGTAACACCGGAAGAATTGGAATGTCCATATCCAAATGAGAATGTAAATCGAGCGACCTGGTATTCGACTCACCGACGACGAATTAGTCTGAGGTTAGGTCATAGTCCTGTCTTCTGTATGTCCACTTACTTATGGTGTTTGATTAGATCCTAGCCTCATTCACCTCGCGATTCGTGCTTGGTTGGAAGAAATTGAGATTTAGACATTCCACCGGTATGACATTAATGCAGAAATTTAACAAAATAAATGTTCTAACTCAAGTGTTTTGATGTGCGGGGAGATGTTACTGCTTTCTTCGAGGTCTGTGTACCATATTCGCGTAATTGGTTGGGGGTAAACGTCTAGCTTCAAATCAGCGATTGAATGTGCGCGTTATTTACCTATTGCAGAAGGTGTGAACAGATGTTAGCAAACAATTACAACGACAGAGCGTAACAAAATAAATGCAACGGGGGGTCTCCATTCACATTTCGAGGACGATTAGCGATTATTGTTGTGGGAGACAATAGAAATACAATAGCCTGTTGTTCAACGAAGTAACAAGAGGGCACAGTGAATTTGAAAATATTTACCATGACGGGTGTTGGCTGTTGGATGGGACACCTTAAGTCAGTTGTGGTAGTGGTTACTTTGCAAAGGATGGTGATAACTTGTCCAACAGTAAGGCATATGGTGGGATATTTAGCAAAAGTTACAGTGAAAAGTGGCCCGGTGCGTGCGCTCTAGATAGACACTCAAAATTACTGACAAGTGTCATTGTGACATTTCGCACAAAAGTTGATTAACTGGGAAACCTTTTTTAGGAAAATTAATTACCCATTTGAATGGGTGTGAATTTGTGAACTTGTTAAACTACACAAGCCCATGATAAGGCCAGTAAATTTTATCGTGCCAAGTGAGAATAGTGATCATTTTGCATGATATGACAAAGCAATTGCGCATGCGTCAAGTAACGTCAACACGTGATATACCATTATGGGATCACAAGATACGTAATGAACATCCATCTTTGTAGTACTATGCATACGTTTATGTGTCAACAATCCAATCATGCAAAGTGGAGGATTTCACCAAGCAGGAAAGTGTCCTCAAGTGACGTCACAGCTCAGTTATCATTGTTTCCAGATTTTTTTGTTATTCATTTCGGCCTTATTTCGTCTGTTTCACAAATACAAATAATTAAGCAAAACCAGCATTGCCACGTGTGTAAAAGAATAAAGAGCTGCGTAAAGATGACCAGCTTTTTAGCCTGATCATGGGGAAGTGGAAATCATGAGAATTCAAAAAAAGAAAGAGAAGCAAAATATGAAACGAACAAGAGATACATTCATTTAATAGTTTCGAATAGTTTTCAATACTTATAAAGGCTTGCATAACCGATAAAAGTAGAATTTTGTGTCCTATAAATCTGGGAAGCAAATGAATACGACGGTGAGGTCAGGAGTCACGAAAATGGATTTTTTTTAACAACAATTCATCTTTCTTTCTTTTCTGTTCCCTTGGAACATTCCTGTCATGATAAACATCTTGCAATGATTGGTATTTTACCCTTGTGCTTTACTTTTTCATCCTTATAGTATAATTTATTGTCACGGTAGATTTTTCTATCCCATGTAGATATAGAAAACAAATGTACAACCGCATTGATAACGGTCATGATATAACGGCATTTACATTTTCACTCTTCAGACAGCAGCGAATTTTCGTGTATCATTAGGGAATGATTTGTGATATGGACATGAGAAGTGGGATGGGATCAGGGTATCAATTCAGGTCAGATTATAATGATAGGTCTACTCTAGTGGAATACGGGGTTTTATTTAAGTAGACCCTAACATAAAATAGAGAAAATCTTGGTCACAGATCTTTTCGGCATTACGTGATATTATGCCATCTTTGCGATCTCGTTGTCATGAGAACCACCCCTCCCCCACACACCCGAGCTGTGTATTTACCTTTTTCCTTTTATAACTTTATATGTGTATGGCGTCTGATATCTCTCTTTGGACTTTCCAGCCCTGTATTGAAACTGCCCAAGGAGTCGAACAGTCTTCACATCTATAAAGAAGTCTTTGTAATTCTCCCTTTCGCCACAGGGCGTGAAACTTTTTTTTAACTTAGTCAGCCACTTTTAGCCATATTTATTTTAGGGTACGTCTACTTACACACCAACGCATGTTGACAGATGCGCGCCTAAATTTAACAAAAATTGTCATAGCGATGATGTTATTATTAGAACTATCATTTTGTCGGTCATTATCCCACATTGACTTCCCCAATCAGTCATTTGCAACGATTTGAAAATGTCAGTCTCTGGTCCCATCGACCTATACGGGTATTTGTATTCTGGATGAACTTCAGGTTCGATATAAAAAAAAACAAAAAAAAACTACAACGTATGGCAACTGAGAGTTTAATAGGACATGCCGTATTTTTAGAATTTTCTATACAATCAGTGAAGTGAATCTTGACAGGAAACAATGCACACGAAAAGTGACTGGAGGAAACAGTCACAGCCTGCGTATGCCATTCATTCAGATAATATTGAGGGCAGCAAATCGCTCGTACATGTATCTTAAAAATGTCATTAGCTTTACTGTCTCTGTGCTTGAGCATGGTTTTAAAAATGGTGCAGGATATATCATTTATAACGAGATCACCATCTTTGTACCATGTAAGTGACAAAATCACGTTAAAAACATCGTTCCTTTACTTCAATACATACTACGCCGTTGCCCGAAGCCACGGTTAACCCCAGTGTACTTCTGTGGATGTTTATAGCTTGTCAAGTTTCAGCTCGCTTAATAATATACTTCCACGTTAGTAGTACATACAGTCCTGTATACTTTCAATGGGTTATGACTAACCTGCTGTCGTGGAGTTAATCAGACCTCTTACATTGATATACACTTATTGAATTGTCCCTAACATCAGTTATGTCACTCATAATTAGAGCTTACACTCAAGGGCCTATAGGTGGCGGGATAACAGCTGACAAATGTTTTTGCGTAACTGCACCCTGTGTAACATACCGCGTGTGGCGTTTCACAGAGTTGATTGCTCTTGAGTAGCCACTGTTCTCCCTTCTACAACATGCGACTTCGCCGCTCCCAGTTCTCGAGAGTAAGTCCTTGATTACACGACCAGAATCCCACTGTATTAATATACACACCATAGTGCATTCAATTTTATTTCGTTTTTATTCACGAGGGACTCTGCCGCAAATATTTTACTTTTATTTAAAACGTATGTTTACGTTTCAGCTTCCACGAACATAGAAAACAACAACAAAAACAATAACATGCTTTGGCAACGTGTCACTTTTGTTGCTGATCATACCAATTTACCATTTCCTCTTTCTGTACAAAAATTTCCGTACTCAGGACTTCTTTTCACCCCACCCCCCCCAAAAAAAAAACTGCGTGTGGATGAAACGTATTACCGTCAAAAATATATTTTTTTAGCCAATCAGCGACCGTGATTTGGGTTAGAGGTTATGTTCGCGCAAGTAACAGAGATCATTCGCACATTTTACGTGCGAATAGTTTCAACCTTTAAAATTGGGGTATGTGGGAGGGTAGAGGGGGAAACAACCTCACTGGAGGTGAGGGATGGGTGGGGAGGAATTGAGCCAGTCAGAGAGAGGGGCGATGGGGAGATTTCTGCTATCGGCCATCTGCTTGTGGTGGATCGGCGACAAGAAGGGGAGGCTTTACGAAGGCATTTGCTCAAGAAAAGATATTTAAGCACTGCGAAAACGGGCTGGTTTTTTTCATGACGCCCCCCCCAAAAAAAAAAGGACAAAAACGCATTCAAAGAAGAAATAAAACTCAGAAGATTGTTATCCACTGTTGGTGTGGCTGGTGTACTCCAGTAGTGCCAGTTCAAGCACGGAGGTGTAGCAGACAAACAGACAGAAATCTGGAGAATTTTCAATACACAATAAGTACACCGTTGTTCACCGAGTATTGTCTGCAATGTAGGACTGTTCGTTGCCATGGTTACAATGTTCCATTACTGTATGTATCACAATACGACTTTGAATGGGAGTGCACTTTGACTGACGTGAACAGCCCATTCATCTTTAACCACAAATTGTCAAGACTTGCCATTGACCATATACAGACGTACATGTGCCTGGATCGGCTACGTGAGAAATACAGTGGGGGGATAATTCACACACCACTTTATGATTATGTTTGTACAATAGCGTACCTCCCACGCTTCCAAAATCTTTTGGATGGAAAGAGAATAGAATTATGAAGGCCTACATACAAACATGGGAAGTGAAATATGTCACCCCGGCGTGAAGCGACGAAATTTAAGAATTTTCAGGAAAAATGCGAGTCAATTGTTTTCCATTTTTATTACGTTTTACCGCGTAGTTTTTTCGATGACGTGTAGTGTAGATGATTAAAAGTTGTTTGTACTCTTGCGGTGATTGGTCACTATAGTTGAACTATATATAAGAGAGGAATCAAAAACAATGCTTCTCCCTCCAAACGTATATTGTTTGTGTAGAAGTTACAGGTAAAAAAGTAAAACCAACACTTTGGTTACTTTAGCAGGAATGTGGTTTGTTTTTCAAGAAAAGTGAAAATAACTTTGCGTGTGTAAGTAAAGGTAAAAGTAATGGCATTCTTCGAAGAAAATTACAAACGTTTAGTTTTGATAACCATGTTCTGTATATAAACGATTAAGTCTCAAAAATGTTGAAAAGTCTACTAGATCAAATCTTGTGTGTTTGTGTATTAAAAATTGATTATTTAGAAATCGTAATCTGACCTTCGGTCAGCCTCAGGCTACTGTTTATAAACGACATAAACCGACGTCCGTTTGGTTTCCCTTTTGCTCGCGACATCTGTTTTTCGACTACGCATCAACTGCCAGTGATTAATAGTTGACTGCGTGCAAAAAGTGTCCGACTTTTGACAATCTCACGGTCACTGTGGCCAGACTGCGCGCCGTTTGATATTTTCCGCCGCGCATAATGTGTAGTTGAATCTGTTGAATGTACATGTAACACGTAATGACTATTTTCACCACTATTTGTATCGGCTTCTGTTATTACATAGTCTCTTTTTTTTTTGTGCGTGTCTTTAATAACTCCAAATTGCTTAACTTAGTAAGATAGATTCACTTCGATTGGCGATCTCTTTCTCTGGTTTTCATCAAGACTTACATGTTGGACCATGCTTGTTCTCTTCTCTGCCAGTCGGCGTCCCATGGAGTATTGTCACGTCATCTGTTTGTTTGTCTACCAGGTTGCTTTTGTTTTCAGCATCCGCCCTAGCATGGAAGTGGCAAACTTGCATCGCTGTTGGTGATAATTGTGTCTGGGGCGTCAGGGCAGGGAGTAGAATGTGTTACGTAGCACCGACTTTGCCATTTGAGGCGCCCTTCCTGTTTCATGTAATCCCCCCCCCCTCCCCGCCCCCTCGCAGCAATGCAATCTGCTGACTACTTTATTACCGTCTTCGTTCTGCCGTTCCTCACACTGTTTTTGCTTTGTTTTATTACTCTCTTGTTTATTCCAAGATTGCCTATGGTATTGAAATTCATGGTATGAAAAGTATTTCATCCCTTAGACCGTTGAAAGTCTAAAAAGAAATAGAATATTAAGAACAATTATGTTCAAACATAGGCGTTTTTCAACTGATATGCTCCATAATATCTCAGGAATCCTTAAAATAAGCGCTATTCGTATCTTTAAAATGTGTAGTTTTGCTATACAAGTATGTTAAAAATATTCTACCAAATGTACTTCGAACTATGATATTGTCCACCTTAGACAGACCTTGACTTAATCCGTATGTACCATGGAGAAGCAAAGATCTTTTCTCCGTCACTCAGTCTGCCTCTATGCATGGCAAATTTCTCTTAACTACTGTTGAAAATAATGGTACCAACTTTCCTACCGACGTTAAGAAACTTAATTCGTTTTCATCTTTTAAGAATCATGTCAAAAGTTACTCAGTGGGGAAATACTAGCTTCCTCTTCATCTAGGTGTCGGCCTACTTCCATTGATGTTTTATTTGTTGTCATTTCTTTTCTTTTCCTTTGTAGCCTTGTTTTGCTTTTCTGTACCTGTTTGTCATTTTCTTTTCTCCTTTCATAGGTTACTAGCCCGTTAAACTTTTTCGGTTTGTTCTATTATCCTGTCTTCATTTTATACTGTACCTCTGATTTGTATTTGTGGAGACGAAATAAGTAAAATAAAAGAAATAATTGAAACTAGGCTAACAGCACTCACTCGCATGGCGTTTAATACTTGTCAATCCGTTAAAATAGGGCCTATATAATTGCCACATTACAAAATGCATAGCGTCGACACATAACATTTCTTGGTCTACGTGTTCGCTGATAAAGTGGCTGTTTTTACTTTTGTTGTTCCTCTCAGAAGTTGAGAAAATATAGCACTCTTTATAAAATAAGAAAATTTGACAATTACAGAAAATAAGAATCCATCGGCATGGTGACTTGAGTAAATATAGATCGATGTACTCCATAGAAACGAATTTTTGTCTCACATAGCCTTCGATAAATAAATACTTTTTTCCTTATAGTATGCTTTTTCTATATTTTTTTCTACGCTGCTCGGTGTGAGCTCATAATCACCCTCCGGGTTGGTCTACGTATGTCTGAGCAGCCATTTTGTTTTAACCATGTGCTCGCCAGACCTTTTCTTCAGAACATCACCATGTGGTTGTTTTGAAACAAAAAAACGCGTCTATTTTGCAAGGTTTCACATGTCTCTCCAACAGGGGGAATTAATCAGCAATAATTATTAATATAAGTCCTGTTTGGTGATAGCGGTGAGTCAGGGTGGAAGCCGTAGGACGTTATAGACGCCCACACAGTCACTTCCAGGATCGCAGTATAATCTCTTCCTGTTTTTCGAGGAAACTTTCTTTTTTTTTCGACAAGCTTGACAGGTGGAAATAAGTCTCTTCTTCTGATCTGAACTTTTCGGTTCACAGTTAGACCGCAAAATTCTCACGTTCGACCTAATAACAGTATTTTCTTACCTGATGGTCAGTTCTTGGTCAGTCAAAGAAAACATTTCTTACCAAAAAAACGCGACTTGTTTTGACGGAAAAAGATTTCAGAGCTGAGTTGTGGGATGTGACATCAGCGTTAGGCTGGCATAAAATTTCAAAGTGGCTTCAACTTTGAGAGGTAGGTCTCACTCTCTCTGGCAATTGATATACACCGGCCACAAGTAGTGTGACCCCCGCCCACTCAACTCGCTCATTTTGGATGAGTTATTGCCACTGTAGATCAACCTTTTGCACCGTTCTGCAACTCCACAATTAATGAAAAATTGTTAACTTCTCTTCCCAAGAGGCTGGTAATTGTCGTCATAATTACGTATATCGGTCATACTGATTACAGCACGTTGCAACCATCGAAGCTTCCTTATTACATTTTTGACCAACAAAATAAAATGACACGAACTCTTCACAGTAGCCCCCCCCCCCCTCCTTCCCGCCTTGGTTTCGTATGCAACAGCACCTAATGTGTAAAGACATATAGGAAAAGCGGTGTGTCCCCGAGTGCCAGGTGAGACGCGTAGCCATTTCGTTCCCTCGAGCACAGGTCTTACGTTCCCCATGGACAACACAAGACCGCACTTACGTCACATAACAACAAACAAGGGCGCTTCTCCTCCCTTAAAGGCCAAACATTCGTACAGTATGGCTAAAATATAGAGGCGCATGACAGAGACGCATTGTACTCATTAAATTTAGTAGCCTAGCTTTCCCTCGAGTGAGGGGGGGGGGGACTTCCCTCTATCATTGTGGGGGTTACATTCAAGTGGTCTATTGGTTCAACATAGATCCGATACTAAAAATCCACGACATCGCGATTGACAGAAAAAGATTGATACAGTGTTTGCTATTGTTTTTTTTCTTAATTTCTGGCAGGTTGGGGTGGGGTGCACTCGGAGAGAGTTAAAATTCGCAATTATCGAGACGCTATCCCAGCTGCATTTTTGTACAGATCAGTTGTATCAAAACCGATTATCAATGGGTTGAAGATAACTTCATACAAGATAACTGTCGAACCGCCATCTTGACTATATCCCTATAGAAGACAAATTGTAATGCGATTGGTCTCTGGTAAATTTGGTCATGTGACTTCATGACGTAATGGTGTCGACTTTACTTTTCCCATTACTTTCTTTACGATGTTTGTGCGCCTTGAATATCTATGAACATGATAATGATATGTTGTGATTACATTCTACACGAAAGAAGACGTGACGTACGGTATAGTTCCGTTACGTTTCGTCAAACCCTGGACTTCATCGTTGTCACTACGTACATTTATCGTGGATACCATTGTAGACCAGCCCCCTTCCAACCCACGAAGTAATTTGTTGTTAAGAAAACCTTTAATTGGTCTGTTGTGAACCAACGCTGGGAAACAAACAAAAACAAACTTGCGGTACATTCATCTGTCTGTTTTTCCCTCCAACTATTTCCCTAACATCATTTTTTTATTTTTAAGAGGTCCCCTGTGCTTACGGGTATGTCTTAATTTGTTGATGTTATTTTGCAATCATAACATTCTTGTGGTGTCTACAGAGTTAAATTCTCGATAGAATAAATGCTTAAAAATAACATCTTCTTTTATGTCCAATGAAATCTTCAATCATGCCAGAAGTCTTCTTTGCTCATGTTTTTTTTTTTTACCTTTGAGTAATGCTTCCCAGTGGAGGCAAACCGCGTCACAATAATTTTGACAGGCGTTCATTCAGACGAATCGGCAACGGACATCATGACTGACTAACTAACACGAGAGTACACGCCTGAGAGAGATATATTAGACTTGGTTAAGTCGGTTTCCTGTTCAGAGACGCGCTCCCGATTAAGCAGTTTCCTCTGAGTTCTGGAGTTGTTAATTTCCCGGAAGTTATCGTCAGCTATATCAGTGAAACAATTTTTGAATTTTGAATCAGTCCGTTTTGTCTCCCAGTCGAGTGGCATAGCTGCTATTTGTCAAATTTGCAGGTTGGAGTTGTTTGGAGGAAAAAATCTACCCAAGGACTTTATTAACCCCAGTGTCGTCTGGTGATTAAGACCAATTAATCTTGTCCTATTTGCTGAATTTGTTATAAAGTGACTTTGCAATATTTTGCTCTACAATGCCTGTGAGTATATCATTTCGCTTTTGGTATATTTTCTGAAGTCAAAAACTTGTCTTCTCTTACCGTTCGTTGATTTTGTGCGGTCGACGGGATAGTTACACGTGCTTTCTATAAAATAAGAAAATATTTGAAGAACGACAAAGATTCCGCTACATCCACATATGAAAGCCACATTGGTGTTGGAATCGTATGGAGTACAGAGATTGAGGGGGGGGGGGGGGATTTCACAATATTTTGTGAGTGCTTTAACACGGACTTAGCGCACAGCGTTGTCTCATAGTGTGCACAGCTACCAATTTTTTTTTTTCGGTACAACGACTTGAAAGATTGGAGACGTAATTGTTCCAAAATTTAATCAGTTTACTATTGCTGCAATTTTTCGGGACCCTTATCTAGTTCATAACCATCTTGGATAATGTGTGTGCCATCTGATCAACTAACCGGCTGGTACGGGTGGAGTGCATAGCAGGGAATACCTTTTTAATTACTCCAGAGCAGTGGTGGCCACCTGACGGATAAATCGTATGTCTCTGAGGCGATCACAATTATGGATTAACAATTTACGGTTGGGTTTTTCTTTCCTTTTTTAGCCCACAGGATCACGAGAATTCATCGGCTTTGCCACTCTTCCTGATCAGGTCCATCGGAAATCTGTCAAGAAGGGATTTGAGTTCACCCTCATGGTCGTCGGTAAGGATAGACCTATACTTGTATTGTCGCTTAATATATAAACTTAACAGCGATATTTGTGAAACTGAAATAAACTCATCACGTGATGTACGGTGACCATCCCTATTGGATGTATTCTCGACCATACAGTGGGTAGATGACGCTATAGGGGGACATTTCAAGAGTCATTTTCAACTTTCAAAATGATACATTGTTTTGGTAGTATTTTCAACCTGGGATGTCCCAGCAGTGCATCTGTGTGTATGTGAGCATGTGCCATGATGTGTAAGTGTGTGGACGACAAAATGGGGGGGGGGGGGGGGTGAGAGATTTTGGACTGGTGATACCCCTGACACGTCTTTCTATCGTTACATCGCATTTCCAATCCTTCGTTACTCTTTAAATATTGATAAGGTTTTACTTGAAGAAGTTGACGGCTTTTTCGTCGCATATTTTCGCAGGTGAATCAGGGCTTGGCAAATCCACGTTGGTGAATAGTCTATTCTTGACTCAGCTTTACAAGCAACGAGCAGTACTTAATGCAGAACGTAAGTTGTCAGCTTTATAGGCCTATTTGTAAAATCCTCTGTAACTAGCATTATTGTTCTCCACTTTTTTTAAGACTCCGTGACTCTGTAAAGTTTGTAATCTAGATGAGATTTATTTCATCCTATCCCAAGATAAGAAACTTGGTTCAAAATGTTTTTTCATTCAGTTGTACATTTTGATGGTTGACAGGAAAACGGTTTCGTATATCACATAGTTTACTTCACTCCTCTCTTATACCTGTGTCCTCAAAATGAATGCATTATACTTCCATGTGCTAAACTCTTACTTGCCACAATTACCGGTGAAACCGTACCTGACCTGTGCCCACTCTACTGCAATGCTGCCCTCTTCATTCTTGTATCCAATCCTGAAAGGTTTGCATATTACATATTCCATGTTTCGTCACCTGAGATCTGTCGTTACATTCTTATTTTAAAGAGCACTTGTCGAAATCGTTAACATCTTAATGAACTCTGCTGTTTTAGTCACGTGATATTTTAAATCATCGCTTTTAATTTTCATCTGTAGAGCGAATCAGTCAAACCGTAGAAATCGAAAGATCGTCACAAGATATAGAAGAAGGCGGAGTCAAACTAAAACTAACCGTCGTCGATACACCGGGGTTTGGCGATGCCGTTAATAATACCGAAAGGTAATTTTGATATGTAATATATTTTCTTGATGTAAAAGTCAATTTAAAGTGGCCCCAAGTAATAGCATGACCGTAATTGACCAGAAAAAAATATTTTGGAGCATTGATCATGGCTATATTAAACAATTCAATGACCGAGTGAGGAAACTTTATTGATCATTTCAGAAAAGAAGTATGTAAATATGACATAGGTGCAGGCCATATTCAAATAGCGTGTTAGGATACAGGCATAGAAGCAACATGTACCAGTCTGCTGAAATAGACGCAGATATAAGAGTTTGCATTTACGTTATATTGACTATAAAAGAAACTAGAAAAACGATGTTTTATTGATGTCGGAAAGTTACACAATGTAGTAACGCCCCCCCCCGCCCCCCCCCCACCCCCCCCCCCAAAAAAAAGCAAAACTTCTGGGTGCAGTATTAGCTGCAGAGCCTTCTGCAAAGAATGAAAATATGGGCTGGGACGGGAGAGGGGTGCAGAGGAGTGGGCGGTACTTGACATATGTATATTTAGTGTACCAGTCCACGTGCAGTTACCACCATAATTATTGTTTTGCACTTTACAGAGCATTTTGTGTCTGAAATAAAGGCACAGTAACATTCTTGGATGTTTGATATGAGTTGTCTCTTGTTTACAATCGCACACAGCATTACACCAATTATACGGTACGTGGAAGACCAGTTTGAACAGTACTTCACAGATGAGAGTGGACTGAATAGGAAAAATATCGTAGATAACAGAATTCACTGCTGCCTTTACTTCATCTCACCGTTCGGCCATGGGTAAGGACCATTTAGAAATAATAGGTGGATGAATGGACGAATAAATGATTGGATTGAAGGAATGAATGGTTGAAATGAAGGAATGAATGGTTGAAATGAAGAAATGAAAGAATGATTGGAATGGATGAACTAATGAATGCTTGAATGAGTGAATGATTGAAATGGATGAACAATTGGAATGTACGAACAAAGGGAATAAACAAATGAATAAATGAATGATTGAATGAATGAAGGAAGGAACGAACGAATGGATGAATGAATGAACAAATGAATTAATGAACTGATGAATGAACGAATGGTTAAAAATGAATAAAGGAACTTAAGAAATGTAAATAATTGGTGAATATGATTTTGTTCCAAAACTTGCTGACAGAATTCTTTAGTGACGTTGAAAAGATTGCTGCATAATTATCATGCACTCTTTTTGACGTGTGAACATACTTTCTGTTAGATTGTGGTATGATACACTGTATACCGTGATTGTACTGCACTGTACACCGTCGGAACGAAACACGCATACCGCGGTATAGGTTCACATACAGTAGTTATGTGTGTGTGTTGATTGCCGGTAAATAGCAATCCTCCAGTGTT
Source organism: Stichopus chloronotus (assembly GCA_021234535.1). NCBI lineage: Eukaryota > Metazoa > Echinodermata > Holothuroidea > Aspidochirotida > Stichopodidae > Stichopus > Stichopus chloronotus. Next base: position 26,763,233 of record CM037837.1, on the reverse strand, counting down.
TAGACTTTTATTGTGTATCTGAGCCACTCGCTGACTTAACTCTGATAGTTGTAGGTTGTAGTGTGCGTGCATGTGATTGAATGATTAATCAGATGTGTTTTATGTGGGATGTGAGGTATGTGGAAAACGTTGACATGAGGTTGACATCGCGGTTGAAGAAATAGCCAAATCTAAACCATAGAAAAACAAAATGAATCAGAAACGAAATTAAATGAGTTCAAAAAAGTGATCCATTATTTACAAACAATACGAAAGTGAAATATAATGTTGAACTTTGGTTTTAATGAGTTACTTGAAACAATTTTGTCGAGACCGCAGAGCATATACTTTCTATGTACGTTGATGAATTGCATTGGCACATATGACGTCACTACCGTTTAACATTGCGATTGGTTATTTTGAATTTTCCCGACGTAGGCTCCGTCCGATAGACGTCGAGTTCATGAAACAGATGCACGACAAAGTAAACATCATTCCAGTCATCGGCAAATCAGACTGCCTCACACCGACAGAAATCAAAAAGTTAAAAGATAGGGTGAGTATATTATATGAGCGTTCGTTTTGATTGAATCTTTAAAAACCAGCCATAAAAACCAGTGTCTGTGAAAACATTCGTCTTGGTTGTCGAATCTAGGCTGTTCAACTAAAAGCTAGTTTAGTCAAAGCAATGAAGTCGCTTTAATTAATCCTGAGAGATCGTTTCAAGCAATGTTGAAATAATGAAATAACGACTCAGATAGTTTCAGATGTTTCGAATTGAAATGGGAAATTACAAGTCCATTATGAGAAATGATTCTCCTACGTAACTTAAACACGGCCGAATGATTTAACTTCTTGGAAACCTCCAAGTTTTGTCAGTGCGAAGCTCCATTATTGTTGAAGAGCCCTAATGACATTGATATAATAAAGTGAGACACATGTCTTAAATAAATATAGACAGGTGGGCATGTTGCAGATTCCCACATGAGAGGTACTCTCTCGGGTATACTAAACAGAGCAACCCAATGTGCAGTATGTGAGTTGCTGCGGAATCCCCAGTGTGTTCTTACGTTAGGATTGCCGTTTCCAATCCGGTAGTACTTCCACTAGTGGATCCAGAAGGGGGGGGGGGGGGGTAGACGGGGGGAAACGGTGGCCTTGTCCCCACCCAAAGGTTGGCCGAAGTAATTAAGGAATAAACAATTTCGGTATGTTGAATTATGCCTTGGAAAACGAAATTTTAAGAATAAATTAACTTCACCCATCTCTACACTTTAGTTGCACCAAATCGAATTTGAAGGCATTCGGCTACAATTATTTTCTAGATACACCCCTCTGCTTAGACCCCTTCCCCATATCACTGTACCATAAGTCTCCTCCCCCCCCCCCTCCCGACCGAAGGACTTGAATCCATCGTGAGAACTTTCATCTTCGTCTCAACTAAGCCTGCGTGACACGAGAAGTTAAAGAAATGGCACACGGAATATCTTTTCCTGGTTTTGTACGTGTAGCATCTAGACGATCGCAATCAGAAATCCATTTAATGGGGTACCTTAAATTACGAGCACAATCAGAGGACAAATACTGTCGAATAAATTCTTCATGTAACGAAGAAGTTTTCGTTATTTTTTTTTTTAATTTGTTCAGATTTTAGATGAAATTGATGAGCACAACATCAACATCTACAGATTCACAGATGGAGATTCAGACGAAGACGAAGAGACCAGGAGGGAGAATAAAGATTTGCAGGTTCGTCATGAGAACGGTGTCCAAGTTAATTTTAAGTAGTTATCGTTTGGTTAGTAAGAGAGGGTCACGTGCTCAAATTAATTCAAGTCATAGTATTGTTTGTACTCTGAGCAACATTTAAAATAAATCAACTCCAAAATCCTGTAAAATTCATAATGATATGGAAGAATTTGTCAACTCTTAATCTGATTCAAGTCTCGGTGTATCGATACCGATCCTTTGGAATCGCCCAAAAAAAAATTCAATACATCAACTAAGCCTATCCCGTAGAGGTTGTACAGTTAAAAGAACGAGCAAAACCATTTTACAACATAAACGTCGTCGTGCCGCGACTATGAATAATGCATGAGGCCGTCCTTATGAATAATGCATGAGGCCGTCCCGAACATTATTGATTGTAAAATAATTTAATTTCAATATTTCTGTGGAAGAATGGGTGTTAGTTTTACTGGAATATGTCTTGTATGATCTCTATTGATTAAACCTCATTTGTGACTGGAGTTTGAGGATCGTGTAGACTCTTCCCTTAAGCAACATCCACCAAAGATTGACCATGCAGTGCCTATTATAAAATAAAATTCTGTTTCTGCTACATTTTTGTTGTAACGTATGAAAGCATCTTATAATTGTTTATTGACAGACTTTAAACAACGATTTTTTTTTTGTGATGTATATTACAGAATTAAATTGAATACAACAAGAGTTCACAAAATCTTTTACTGATTGAGTATCAAGTGATTTTAAGTGTTCCATGCAGTAAACGACGGGTCTCTTAAACTCACTTGCTTAGAATCAAAATCCAAAGTGACCGTAATAATGTAACATTTGTATACCATTTGAATCTTGCTGGAACGCTTTTCAGTCACTATACCTTTTTGTTTTGAACAGTCCAGCGTACCGTTTGCAATCATAGGTAGCAACACAGTGGTTGAAATTGGCGGGAAAAGAGTACGTGGCAGAGTTTATCCCTGGGGGATAGCGGAAGGTTGGTAAAAATACATTTGTTTTTTTTTTTCGTTCGTCTTTCTTGCTTGCCTTGACGTTCATTGTGTATGCTTAATAAGCTTAATACGTCTCTTGAAGCGTCTGTACTGAAAAATCTGCCGATTCACTTACTTCTTACGAAAGTGATTCTCTTTCTTTAATCATTTAATATAGGTTTGCAGTCGAGGGGGGTCCTAATTTTTTTCTCGCCCCAATAGAAGTTTTGTGGGGAAAAATATTATCAACATTATGTCACATGTGCCAATAGAGCTGATCCATCTATTTCTATCCCCCATTGCCAACCATTATCTCACGTGATCGATAACTGACTCATAATGATGTAAACAATTGTCTTACATTTTCACAATAAAGTTCAATAATGACCTCGGATGGTACGATTTGAATCTCATACGGGAAGTTTGAGAACCCCCCCCCCCCCAGCTTCTTCCTCTTATCTTAAATCCTCGTTATACTACTTATTATGACAGGAACGAGATTAATTGCTTCTAAGTTTATCACTTTGAATGACGATTATGAAGGTGACATTGATTCAAGGAGAATATTTTTTTTTCACCTACAGTTGAAAATCCGACACATTCCGACTTCATCAAACTAAGGAACATGCTAATAAGGTGAGTTATTTCAGACACGATTATGTAAGCTATATCCCCCTCCCTCCCTCCCCGCCCCCCCACCCCCCAAAAGGAGAGAAATAATTTTTATCATGTTTGTGTTGAGTCCAATAACGAAACCAAACGACGAAACCTGATGAAATTATTTGTCGTCATATTTGCCACCTCGGTAGGGAGGGGGGCTGGAGGGAATGGCTGTTGACAAGATTGTTGCCTTTGATGTTGCTTAGCAATTTTGGATCAATTTCCAGTTGTACTGATGGGGTAATGTTTGTTGGAAAGCAGTACCCGTTTTGGAGAAATTTGAGCAAGAAAAAGAAAATAAAGTTGAAAATGTCAAATGCCTAATGGCACATTGCTGTCGGTTAATTCGCTTGATGACTAAAGATCATTCAAGGGGCTTGACAGATTACTGTAAATATGAACAGAATCACTTTGCATGGGACGCAATGAATTAATAAAATCTATCTGAATGGGTCAAAGTTATATTTCGTTAATTGATCACATGTTTTTTAATTGTTTTTGTGTTTTCTTTGTGCTCAGGACACACATGCAAGACCTTAAAGATGTCACCCAAGATGTCCACTATGAGAACTTCAGGCTTAGAAAAATTCAAAAAGACGGCAGCATTGACGCTCGCAATGGGTATGTATTCAGTTAGCAGAGACACAAAAAATAACTTGTGTGAGGGGAAGGGGAGGGGGTAAGGGATGAGGGGTAAGGGGTGAGGGGTAAGGGGTAAGTGAGGGAAAGACCAGAGTCCTGAGTGAGATGTGTCTCCTCTGAAAGGCATAGATTTGCCATAGTTGTTGCTAAAAAGCGAACGCAATGGGCTCTTTCAAAACAAGACCCAGATATTTCTTAACCCAGCCCTATCGTGATACAAAACATTCCATAAACAGATGTTTAAGTGTTTTCTTTCTGTTCTGACCCGTGAAGGAAACCGTCCGACGACACAGACAAGAAACTGAAAGAAAAGGAAGATGAGTTGAAGAAGATGCAAGAAATGATACTGATGATGCAGAAACAGATGGCGATGCAGAGTAGCAACCAACATAGCAACGGGATGAATAACAATAACATACTGGACGAGAGCCGCTCTAGCACCATTGATATGTAAATGAGGCATTATCAGCTATGACCCACACGGACGACTGCAGTAGTCAACCAATCAACGGCGAGCGATCCTTCTATTTATAGGTTAACACCTGTTCTGCGAATTGAACAAATGAATATGACGTGGTTAACCACACGTAGAAGGATTGAATGCTGCATTTAATATGAGGTTAATTAATTGAACCAAATTCTCCTGCAAATGGTTAAAGATATGTTGCTAGTGGTGGTGGTCTTGTCAAGCCATTAGGCTGCTCTAAGACTGTAGACTTGCCTGGTTCAACTAGGGCTGCAGACATATCGGGGTCGTCCAGTGAGTCCGCAGACTAAACACTGGTCTGGTTAGACCAATTGTTACAGAACTTCATTGATGGCAGACCATGGAATGTATTGTTCAGTGAAAACAGTCTTATACTCTTTAATTAAAGACTCTGCACTTTTTATGGACTGTAGACCTATTTTTTTTTTATGAACAACAGACTTGTATTGATTCGTACATGAATTGCAGAACTTTATATTTCCAGTCACTAAAGACCCATATACATTTCCAGTGAATGCAGACCTATAGCATTTCGTGTACTCCTGGTATATCAGTGTACCAAGTCAGACAAAGGCGCTTGATTCTCAGACTTTTAACTCTGTTCGCTTCTTCAGGTTGCTAGACCTGATATTTGATGATCAGTCATATCTTTCTGTTCATCGTAATTAAGATTTGAGGAATGTTGAGATGCGGGTAAACTATGGAGGGGGGGGGGGGGTTAATGTTAGTAGAACAAAAAATTGTGAAAGTAATACATGAGGCTTTCAAAATAACATGAAATTCGTAGATTTCTGATATTGCATCGTTATTGACAAGCAAAGAACATGGCGAACAGATAAAATTGAAGGAGTGCGGAGATAGCCGGATGCAAGGTAACTACAAACAGTTGGAAAGGCTTAAATGCTAGAAATTCTGGTTACTGTTAGAAATGGCTAAAACCTTAAAAAAATATATTTCATTGTTATTAAAAATCGTTTAAATAAAATGTGTATTTGAAGTACATGATCATCTGTGTGACGACCACGTGCCGTTACTTGTATATATAATTTCATATATTAGAGCTAAAGAGCAGAATTGTTTTGACCTGGGCTTATCTCGGGAAAGCTGGAGGACCGACCACCAAGGAGGCCGTTGATACCAGTGCTATCTCAGATAAGCTTATTACTCAGAATATGGTGCAATTTGTGTATATAGATATTTGTAGTTTTCACATGTACTTTCCTTTTATACAAAGCAATTCTTAATTGTTATCTGTGAGTTTTTTAGTTGTTTGTTTTCTTGTCGTCTTAAGTTTGGGTGTTTACTTTCTTAATTTTGTTTTTTTGTCAAATGTTAACTTTATCCCCAGATGGTTCAAGCCCTTAGGGTAAGATGGCAAGTCAAGCTTGTTCACTGAATAAAAGAGGATTTGCAGGCCCTCTGTTGTAACCTAGCAAGGGTGAACGCAACTCAACAGGTTAGCTGGTGGATCCAAGTTCATTGTTTTGGAAGGGGCCAAACTGGTGATATAGTGATATAGATAGTGGGTCTAAGTCAGGGGTGCACCTCTCATTTAGAAAATTTTTCTACAACTGAATGCCCTCGAATTGGTGTACAATTGTGAAGTTCGTTTTCCTTGCAAGGTCCATAAACAACTGCTTGTTCCCGTTGGGGCCCCTCCCTCCTTGGTTCCACAGTGATTCAGGTAGCAAGATCAGAAGGACAGCCTGTTCATCTTGAAGGTCCATGAGCCCTCTGTTGTACCTCAAGATATCCAAGCAGGGAAAGCACATGAAGGCTTATAAGTAGTACTACTTCATCCTCACATTTTAAGTTATTCAAAGGTTTGTGTAGGCTGGACCTTGAAATAATTTGAACCGGTTTACAAGGATCTGTTGGTATTGGGAAGAAAACGACGGCAGCAAGCCATTCAAACGACGTCATCTCCAAAATACGTCAAAAGCAGGTTTTTATCTTTATTTTTATGTCGAGAAAAATGTCTGTCTTTGTAAAAAGAAAAAAAAATAGATAATAAAACGGAGTACGACAACAGAATCAAATTGCAAAACTGTTTGAAGTATCTGGTCATTTTTTTTACTTCTCATTTCATAAATCGATATAGAAAGAAACATTTCCTTTCCTTCGGTGACAAAAAAAGAATTTTTCTTTTATTGACATTTTTCCAATTTCTATCTATACAAGAAGCAAAAAACCAGCTCATTTTGGTAGCAAACCCTTATATATATACATCAATAATATATCACAAGATTTGGTACAACAGATTTGACCGTTTGACCAAATCACGCACTCTTGACTCCGGAGTTTTACTGTACGTAGTATCTCTGGCAAAACATTTCCACATCATATCCGACAGAACAGAGTTCAATTTCAACAGTTTCATTCTTTTAAAAGACCACATCATCAAAACCACCATTGTCATCCTGCTACTGGAGAGGCTGGTATACCGTCCGTTGCTTTCCACATACCTTGATACATTTCTCTCTGATTTTCAAAATCCCCTCCACCACAAAATATGAAACCCTGCCCAGCGATTAAAAATATAGAAGTTGAGTCTGCCTAAAACTCCAGCGACGTTTCTTTTTCGATTGATCTGGTTCTAAAATTTTCATTTCTAAATATTTGTATGGGGTAAAGATGTTCGTTATTAAATACTTTCCTAACATGTTCCAAATACTGGTATCCAATAAGTCCCCTTATTACCAACAGTCCAACACAAATAGGTACTTCTATATCATCCAAAATCTCTTCTTGTTGGGAAATGAGTATATTTGGCAACAGTTTAAATGGTGGCTTGAAGTACTTCCAAAGGAGAAGTTTTAATTCCCTCCAATCACCCTTCCCCCCCCCCCCCCTGATGGTTCACCATGTAAGTACAACATCTGGCTTCCAAGTCAGTACAATTATATGTCCACCATTATTCATATACAGAGGCATTTTCAAACATCGAATGGTGTCCCCTCTTTGAGGTAAGCATGCTTCTATTGTAAATGATAAGGTACTTCGGCCGATAAAAATGTGAGATTAAGCTGGGCCTTTGTTTAAAAGATGTGAATATTTTCCAGAAAATCTTCATGCTCTTTCAACTTAATGTCTGAATAGGCTTCCGGAAAAAAAAATTAAGAATTTTGAGGTTCACCGAGGAGCTCACAGATACTATCTGCACATTGAAAAGAACGCTAAAGACTACATTCTAATATTACCGTGAAATCCGTAAGAATGTGAAACAACTTGTCAAGAACTGTCAATCTCAGCTGCAAGTCTTCATGTCTAGGTATCGATGGTTTGAAATCGCCGGACTTTTGGAATTCCAAGACCGAGCCGCACAGAAACGAGTGAACAAAACAACTGGGCAACTTTCACGTCATCATGCCATGATTATGAACTATATATGAGGCCGTCTTGTGTGTTTTTTATCGTAACATGCGTTACAACTTGAACATTCTTTTTGACTAAAGTGGGTGTTGCTTTTAAATGCCTGGCGTGATTGTTACCGTTGATTTTTTGTTTTTCATTGGCTGCCCAACAAATTCATTTGGCTTCACTATTTTACATGAATTATGAGTAATACAAACCTGCACAAGCTGACTGCAAAATATCTAAAATATTTCTTGGATTATACCAAAGTGCTAAAAGTCACTGTTGGAGGACTGCACTACTAAGAGGCCGTCTTCACAGTTATTAAGGGCATGAAAATGTCTCTAACAAAGTTCTGAGATATAACGCAGTGTAGTTCTTAAGGATGTTACACCTACCAAAAGTTTGCAGTTACATAAACTGAGACACCACTGCCAAACTGACCACAAATGGACTAACAAACCAGTCCACCTTTCGGTCAATGTCAGGTGCAGAATAATCTCATACACAGAGGTCCACCTTACGGATATGGCAGGTGCCATCAAGGTCACCCTTACATGATGGCAAGTGGCACCACTCACATCAACTTTTACCAGACCAGGTGGATAAGAGCAACTGACAGCTTTCTAAGTTGTTGTACCATGCTGAGGTGACACCACAGATCTTGCAGTTTTGTCCACATTGTTGTCAGTTTTACATGTTATGATTTCTGAAAGGATCACCATGACCTTTCTCTTACTGCAGACTTTCAACACTCTACATCAGTCATAGGTTTGATGGCTTTTTTTCTTCTGACTGGCAGCAAAAGAGGTGGGCTTTTACAGATGTGGTCTTCTACCAAGATACACTAAAATCATCATTATTCCTTGAAAACTAGAAATGGGGGGGAGGGGTAAATTGACGTTTTTTTGAATTATATCATAATCACTTTGAGCATGGCAACTGCATGACATTCTAGGAGGGTGCAATGATTTCAGTGATAGAGGCTGATGAATCTTGTAAGATTATGTAATCCTCTGCTATACAGCTACATTCCAGTGAGTAAGTCACATGACCAATCCTGTTACATGACCAAATCCAACCAATCCACTCACAACCTTTGTCACAAGACTTTTCCGTCTGACGACCGTCTCGGCGGTACACTCATCGAAGACCGTCGACCTCCAGGCTCCAGAAAGAGGTACATCCGATGTGTTAGACCCCCTCCTGTCATTGGGAGGGGTTTATCATGGCTTGGCCCTCTGTGAATGTCTAAATCAGTGAGAGAGCTTACCACCACCACCGATTGGCACCGCAACCTCTCGTTCGTCGTCGTCATCACCGTGGTAGGTCTGAACCATCCTGGTTACCATTTTCTTCTTTTAATTCAGCGTGCCTCTGCACTGAGGAGTGCCACAGAGGCAGACGATCTTGTCCTCCTCGATCGGGAACTTGTAATCGTACGTGATCTCCTGGCCGATCTTGATCGACTCTTTGGAATAGATGGTGATCTTCTTCATAGAATCAACATTGATGATCTTTGCATAGCAGTTTGGCTGAAAAGAAACATAAGAAAAAGCCACTGCTACCAAAGATCGATGATTAAAATTTCACTTCATCCCAAACACCGACAGACTGCATCAGGACTCTCAAATACAGAGTCGAGGACGGAGGAAAGATTCGAGTTGAATTTCTTTGGTCATGATGTACACCCTTACAGTGGTGGTGCAATATCAAGCAAAACATGTTTGTGGGAACAAAATAATAAAAACTTAAAAACACAAACTTTCCTTTCTCTTCAGAGAACGGCAGAACAACCACTGAACCATTAGTTGTGTCTAATTAGAGTGTGAATTTGAAACATACTAGATAATGGTTTTGACTGCATCTTAATGATTTCTGAGTGCATCTTGAGGGCTCTGTTGCTAAGGCTTCACCAGCAAATCACATTCACAGCACAGAAATGCAAGTAGCAAACAGAATGACTTCATGCGACCTAGACTGAAGCCACACATTAGCTGTAGGTACAGCAAGGAAGCAACGGGCGTGTGATACGTGCATTACATGAACCCACATTTGCTGGAATTGGGTAATATTGCCTGGAAAACGTCGCTATCAAAATTGATGAAAAAGGTAAGGAGTAGACTTTCAGTTTCACATGAAAATTTTTTGAAAAAAAAACAATCGACATTGTTTCATTTCAAATTCAAAGTTTAAAAGAGACTGTAGGGTATGAGGCGACAGATTTCAACCTGCATTTTACACATAAAACCAAAGATTTCTCAAACATTTCTCAGAAATAGACTTCATTTAAGTACATGGTCTATTCTTCTTATCAGCATTCTTCCTTTGTTCATTTCTATGGTAACACTGTGGACTTGCTGCCCTCAGCTCCTGTCCCCACTCAAAAGAATTGGCGAAAATGCCGATTTCAATTCCGGGCGGCATTTGACGGTTTTAAGGTGACGAGACATGTAGCAACGTTAACTGACTGATGAAAAAAACTTCTGATACGATTATCTCAAGTAAGGGTCCTTATCAAGAAAACTGGAAATTCTAGTTACGTAGGCATCTTGAGACCTTTCCAAAAAATTACTCCTTTTCTTTGTACAGATCAGTAAACAAGGTACAGAAAAGATCGGTGAATTCATGGGATGAAATATCTAGGTTTGCATTGCAATAGTTCACTATACACTTGTCAGATGGATCTTTAATTACCTTACCAATAGGTCGCAATATTTCACATAACGTGGTCATGCAAGCTCTGACTTAATCTTTTCTAACACTGACACTCCTCAGGGAACGGGTCTAGCCCCCTTCCTTTACACTGTATATACGTCTGATATTCGATCTACCCTTGCCAGCTGTCCTCTAATTAAATTTGTCGATGATACTGCCCTTATTAATCGGATTTCAAATGACAAACAATTGGAAGTGAATATTAGGAAAGCAAAGGAGATGATAATTCATTATAGGAACAAATACAAAGTCACTCCGGAACCAGTGTTTATTGAGGACTCTGCATTGGAAAGAGTTAACAAATGTAAGTATTTAGGCGTTGCTATTGGTGATAAGTTAAAATGGAATGGATCTATTGCTTATGTTGATAGGCGACTTAAGCCTAGATTGTATGGTTTTTATAAACTTAACTCTTTAATTTTAGCCTAGATATTCTAGCCAACAATTGCAATTCTGTTCTCGGTAGTGTTGGGACATATCATCTTTCAAGTCGGGTAGGTAACACAGACAAAGTGTTACATAAAGTCTTTGGTAACATAATTAAGCAGGTGGGTAGAGTATTAGGGGAGGATCTACAGTCTGTTAAGACAGTTTTACCACAAGAATGTCATCAAAAAGTTGGAATCATTGTGGAATGATCGCACCCACAATTACTAATTCGTATAATCCGTCAGAGTGGCAGACTGAAGCCAATGGTGACTCATAGTAATTGTCACAAATCTTCTTTTATAGGTACAGCCATCAGAATTCATAATCGGGGATTTACTAAATAGTTTTGTTTTTAAGTATACAGGGATTGTTGTTCTTTACCATTTACTGTTTTTGCCCTTTCATGTTTGTGCAGTGTATTAATGTTTTAGTATCTGTTTTTTATTCTTTCATCCATTCTGGACATATCTATGTCATCTTAATTTTATCTTAGTTTTAATTATGCCTTGTTTGTTTGTTTCTTGTGTTTTTTTGTATTAATTTTATTATTGCAGGCTTTTCTCCTACACTGTTCCTTTACTTTGCAACTTTACTCTTTTACCGCAGACATGTAATTTCCTTTCAGGATGCAAAAAGTTTATTTAAGTTAATTACTTTACAATTTGCAATCCATGAAAGCCCAGTTGTGAATCAATTTTATGAAAACTTCACAATGATTATGAATCTATACTTTCCCAGGTCCTTTCCCTGAGTTCTCTCTACCATTGTTTGAAGTCAATGACACAAGTTTGCTCATGGCATGTATTTGAATGAAAGAGACTTTTCAACTTCTTCAAACTTCAATGTTTGTTTCCCATCTGTGGATGAAAATAGGTTGACTGCTTACCAATTAAAACATTGATGAGCAAAAAACTGCTATTCAATTTGTTCAAACTATTTCCTTTCCTGAAATTCATCAGGTTAATGTCATCAATTCCCAAAGACAGCATATGGAAGGGAAAAATCCTCCCCTTGTTTCTTTACAGTTTCAGTTATACTCACCATGCAACTGTGGTTGATAAACCTGGCTAAGTTACCACACTTTGTGGCATCAATGATGCAGCCAGAGTCGATCCTGAAGAGGTAGCTGCTCCCGATTCCCATCTTCTCGTAGTTCGTCTCCCTCTCGTCTGCGATGCTCTGCCTGATGCCCTCACCCACGTACTCGATGACCATCTCGTCCGCGGCGATGTCCTCCATGGCATACAGACCCCATCCGTGGATTCCACTCTTGGCGAATTTCAGTTCCTTCTTGCGGAACTGGGGTTTGAGAGAGAAAGAAGAAAATGTTCCAGACATGTCAGGAACCAAAAATATTCCGGGATGTGTTCGTTACCCTTTGCAAGGTGACAGTCGGGCTGGCTGCTCAAATGTGGGAGAAAGTGTATCTCTGCAGGTACCGACAAAGCTTAGCTGAAGTAAAATAGGAATGTGAATTCTATTACGGAATTATTGAAATATCCTCCAGGAACAGATATCTCCTTTTAAAATAAGATTTTAAAGTAAACACTGATGAAGGCTGGTAAATATGTATCTAAAAATAATGTAGATGGCCATCACATGATAGGTCTGTGTACCTGCATCACCAGAACCCTGTGTCTGCTTCTCCTTAAGCAATGGATCTTCCTCTGCTTGGGTACCAAGGAGGAAATAAAAGGGGCTGGGGCTGTCTGCGAAGTGTCGCAATGGCATGCCCAAACGGACCAATTTTAACTTCATCAGTACGTGTCATGACTTCTTGAAGTCAAGACTAGATGGACTAATATATCCAATCATAACATTGAAACAATTTGCAAGTGATACTACTTCAACAGTGTTCCCCACAAATTTTCGAGAGAGGGGGCGGCCACAAATATGAGACATACACGACAGTGGAGCGGTTGCCAGAGATAGGTTTGAGGGGAGGCAGATCAACCTCCCTTCTAGCCAATTTTTGACAATTGAAACATTAAATGATGCAAAATTGAGCCACTGGCAGACGATTTCTTGCTCATTTGGAAATAGGATGTAGCCTATTGTCAATTTTCTTTTGTGGAGCTTTTGGTTGTTTTTCAAGAGGGGCAACCACTGTTTCACGAGTGGTAATTTTCACCCGAGGATGCCCCCCCTCCTGAAACATCTCGTAGAAAATACTGACCATTCAAGTTAGCGAGGTTTTATGAGCAAATAGTTAATCGGAGGCAGCATGTATTATTTAAATTTTATTCCATCATTACAAGGGCTCTCTTTAATGACCATGACATACATGCGATAAATACACTGTCATCTGCTACAGTCAGATGTAACACTAACCTTCAACTGGTTGAACTTGAGCAGGTCTGATACAGCGCCCTCTTGCTGTTGTTGAATGGTAGCCATGATTCGCCTCTGATCGGATCGAGCCTCTCTTGAAATCTCCAGTCTTGAGAAGCCTTTCTTCGAATCCTGCAGAATCACATCAAAAGTGTCAAAGTTTACTAAATAGATATGTAAAGAGTTCACTGATCAATTCCACTGGAGAAGCAGACACAAGCAGGTGTGAGCAGCCTCACAGCTTGAAGCAAGAAAATTCTGGAAGCAGCAAAGCATTAAATGGAAAAAGTTTCAACTTTCTTAAATACATCATTAATAATGAACAAATTGGTTTGAGTGTGGCTACTTATGGTGGTGTTTGCACCAAAATCTGGGGTACCCAACCGATGTCAGGGGTTGGTTCTTGAAATGCTACCTGGTGGGTCCAGAGTCTCACTAACATACATTGTATGGGAGGGAGAGATACTAAAAAAAAGATTGCTTTCATCCTAATTAAGACAACTTCATTGTCATGCCCCTAAAAAAGACACATGCTGTTATATTAACACGCAAAGCAAAATGTCACGTCATGACTTTGCAACGACTAAATAGCCACAAAGAAGTTACACCTTTGGCTACGCAGGTAGCTGATTGACTATGGATTGCAGGTACCCAGGTCGGAATTTTGGACAGTTTATTCTTCTTTCATCGATTAATTTTACATGCATTCAACTAATGCCCCGGGGGTCATCGGTTCTTTAATCCTTATCTGTTCCAATCATCAGCCATTTTACCTACCATCAACTGATACCCAGTCATCCAATATTTTATTGCCATCAGCACTACCATTGACTGATCCCATGTCATTGGTAATGAAACCGTGTCAACTTATCCACAGTCACCAGTCATGTGACCTGACACCACATATCAATCTCCTATCATCAGTCCTTTCTCAATTACCAATTTTGTATTTATCATCACAGACATTTCTGCCATCATCAGCTATTTCCCTCCTCATTAACCTAATTTTTCCAAATCACCAACACCTTCGTTTCCAACTTATCATCACTGTGATTTTTTTTTTCTTTCCAATTTCGTTTGCTCCACTCTACTGACCTCTACATTGGAGTCATCGTTTGCATCCACTCCCAGCTGTTCGGCGACCATCTGTTTGGAGTTCTGCATGAATTTCATCTTTTCGTGGTCGGTGAGCTTGTAGTAACCTTCTGTCCTGGCAGAGCCGGTGCTGTGGAGTTTCTCCTCGTCCTTCTTTTGTTTTTTCCTCGGAGGGTCTGGGATGCAAGTCAGTGCAGATGGTGTGGGTCAAGGAAAAAAAATGGCATCTAAATGAATGAAAGAATCTCGCTGACAGCGCCAGGTGGAATTATTACAGATGGTTTTAACTAAACACTTATAAGGCAACTAAACATGCTGGGGAAACCAATGATCCAATACAGTGTTCTGAGATTTTCTGAAGTGTGAGGATACCAAACATTTAATTGCAGTGGGCTTACAGTATTAAATTCAGAGAGCAACTGGTTGCTAGGGCAATGTATGGATTGACATCTAATACTGGCACAAACCTGGCACAAACTTTTCAGGGGATACATGATATTATGAACTGAATTTGCGATATTGAAACCATAGAAATGCTCAATCATAATAAATACTGTAAACCATCCATAAGCTGAAATTAACCTGCTTAATGGACTTTACAGAGACTTGTCCTTGCTAAGACCTTTCCAAAGAGCCTAAACTTTTCCATCTGTGTGCTGCTGACACACAAACATGACAAAAAAGGATATGAGCATGCGAAACCCAATGGGTGTAGCTCAACCACGGAATTCTGCCATCTTCCAGCAGAATATCGTAGCTTCTGCGGAGGAAGCAGGCGTCCTCCCGGTCCAGCCCCTTCCCGAGGAAGTCGTAGAGCAGCGACCACTCCTCGTAGTAATTCCTGGGGGTAAAGTCTGTCGTCTTCTGCTTGACGACCTGGGGTTCCACTACTTTCTCAGGATAGATGTCAAAGAGGGATTCCAGTTGGGATTTCCTCTTTCGTTTCTTTGCTTCCTTGTCTTTCTTCTTCTGTTCGGATTTGCTGAGGGGTTTCACCGCCGCCGGTTGCTCCTCTACGGCTTTCTTCGGCGACTCTGTTTTTGTCTCCGCTTCTTCCACGATGTCCATGCAGTAGTTGTGGTCCAGCAGGCTCGACGACCTTCGGACCTTCAAAGGAATCATATAGCAATGTGGTTAGAATCTTGGATTATTACTGAGAAGGGAGCCACTATTTTCCAGCAGCTTCAATCAACCAGAATGCAAAGAGGCATTGTGGTTTCGATAACATAACCTCAGCTGACCTTAGACAACCTTCACCAAAACAGCCCCAAGCTCCCGGTCTTGAGATATCATGTTTAAATGCAAGGCATCACAATCACAAACAAGCACACACACACACACACACACAAGCAATCATGATAGCAAAGGTTAGGATTTTCATTAAAAACAAGTACATTGCCTCACTACAAACTAACTGGTTACTTTGAACAGCTCCAATTGAATAATGACAAACTAACTGGTTACTCTTAACAGCTCCACTAACCACACTGACATATGAGCTGGTCGTTCTGAACAAGTTCCAATTAAACATTGATAAACTCACTGGTTACTCTGAACAGCTACAAACTGGTTACTGTGAATGACTCCACTTAAACACACTGACATATGAAAGGGATATTCTGAACGACGCCAATTAAACATCAACAAACTAACTGGTTACTCTGAAAAGCTCCAACTATACATTAACAAACTCACTATTCACTCTGAACAGATCCACTGACATCTGATTGTCTAACTAGACGTTAACCAATTACTCTGAAAATCATTAATGTCTCTATATTTCTAAACTGTTGTGTGTACATACAATACCAAATTATTAAAAAGATATTATGGTGAATATTTAATATTGTGTTTTTGGCTTGTCTTTTTGCTTTCTGTTCAGGTAACCAAAACATATACCAGGCAACCAAATATGGGAAGCGTGCTGTCTGAAGACCAAACTTAGAATTTTTAAATTAAATATCAGGCCTGCATAAACTGCATCAACCACGCAGAATCAAAGGTCTTGTGAACGTTAATCCAACAGAGCACAATCATAACATGTAACAATGTATTCTTATCTTCACATCACAACAGAAAATACAGCCATGATGTCCAATGAGGGCTCCATGAGAGTACACAATCTCTCCCTGCTAGTTTCTTTATATGCCCTAGCATTTATTGCTTGAAAGAACAGTCTCAAAGATGTGCATTTTTTTTCTTCTTTCACCATGCTTCCATCTTTCTGCAATTCTCCAGTTAAGAAAAATATTTTATTCTCATACCAACTAAATCTGTTCATTTTATTTTACCTCTTCATTTTTCTTTACCTCAAACATAAAGCCTTTGTGACCATGTTTCCATTGACTTATTCTCAGGTCTTCATATGACCATGAATGCATGACCTTTTCCAGTTAGGGGGCGGCATGGTTTCACATCAAGAAACAATTCCTCAGATGTAGGTTTCTGGCTAGGGTATTCTAAGTGGCACTGGCTGTAGAGCTTTGTCAGAGTAGTGTTAATGCCATCCTAGGCAAGGGGTCTGAGGGGGGTGTCCCTCAGGGGCAGGGCATAATTGGAGGTGTCCCACAGGGGAGGGGGAAATTGGTTTCTGCAGATAGAATACATTGAAATGGTAAATGGTGCAATATCTTTTTTGATGGTCAGATCTAGTTCAACAGACCTTTGCTGGTTTTGACCCATCTTGCTTCTCAATGTCAACCATCTCGGTGTCTTGGCTCCCCTCCTCTCCATCCTCGGAGGCCCGCCTCTTGGCTTCCGTGATGTCTTCGGCGGAAAGCTTGCAGAGTTCGATCCTTGGCAATTTTTCCTTCATCTTCTTCCGATCATCATCCGAGAATTCTTTCGCGTGGCTGGCGATCTCCGCCAGCATCTTCATCTTGTCTAGGCCATCCTCTCGTTCAAGGGAGGCAGTTGCTGACGGCAGCTCTGGTTCACCCTTGGGTTTGGTTGGGGATGGAGTGCTCTCCTCCTTGCGAGTCACAGGTTTCACATCATCGGCCACATCAGCCTTCTCCGATTTTTTGATGGCCCTTTCGAAAATGCAAAGAGACATATGATGGTCTTTGATCAGAAACTCTTGGGAAACTTTCTACAGTCCACACATTGCAGAGCATGTTTAGCAGGTTCTAAACATTAGTGACTTCATGGCTGGACTAGATTTGTGCAGTACATGCTCTCGCCACTGCCATCAAAGGGGAAGGATCACTTGCACTGACATCACATAATAAGAAACAAGGGCGCCCTCGCTGAGGGTAAACAAATTAACATCGCCTATGGCTTCTCTAGGCGCGTAAAGATCGAATGGCAGAGAAGCAACAAACACGTGTAAAACTAAGTAGCCTGCCCTCAAGGAGGTCACTTCACTGTATCACAGTGACGACACATGCAATGGATCTACATAAATATTACAAATCCTACCAGCAGTGCATCCAAAATCTGTCCAAATGATATTCCAAAAGGAATTCCAGTTTGATAAACTTAAAAAGTCACAACCAACAATAAAGACACAGGAAACTGCTTATTTAGAAGAGGACAAAAGTTGATGAAGGGAAGGTATAAGTTGATAGAGAGAGGAAGAGAGATTTATAGACTAATATTCTCACCTCTCCTCTTTATTAGATGCTGCATCTTCAGTTTCTTTGTCCTCCGTCTCCTCCCGGATTGTTTCAAGTTTTCTGAAGGGAGTGACAGACAGAAAAGTCAAAAAGGTGCGTTGTCTACTAGAGAGAGTAGCTATGGGATTCAGTATTTGATGAAAACAGGGGGAATAAAATTCAATGTCCCTTTTCTCTTTTTTTTTTTTTTTGGGGGGGGGGGGAGGTTGCTATGGTGTCTCAACATTCCTGTCTGGATGACCTACACATGTATGCTCATTTTAATAACCAGGAAACTTGACGGCGGAGTGACTGCTAAAGGTTGACGCGACTCACCTTCGGGGAGATTTACCAGACTTTGAGATCTCGTCATCTTCTGCATCTTCATCTTCTTCCTCCTCCTCACTGGTGGAGGAGGCCTCTTCTTCCTCACTCTCATCTTCACTCTCTTCCTCTGATGCATCCTCCTCATCTGAATCCTCTACGATCTCCACTGAAACGGTAACACAGAGAATGGAATAAAGATCATCAACACAATTAAGTCACTCACAGATAGAGTCGACAATCAGTCACACCAGCTTCCTGGAAAGCAGATTGAGATCATGAGTTGGTGTTGGGGGGAGGGGGACAGGGGGTGAGTTGCAATTGTCCCTGATTACTCTGACCAGAAGTGAATGGCAAGAATGGTGCTACCTCCCTTCTGGTTTATTGACAGGTCCTCTGATAGTTATTATCCGAGACAACGTATCTTTCATGAAGTATTTTCATATATTTCACACCAATCATGTATAATTGATAGGGAATTATGAAAACCCACTGACATTTGCATTGAGAGAAACAAGATAGTGAGATTGTCAGAAATGTCACACAGGAAAGGACAACAGCAAACATACCCATCAGGTAACTTATTTTTTCTTCCAAAACTTAGTGCAAGGAATAGATTGACATAGGGTTAGAAGTTACAGAAATAGAAATGTATCAGGTTTGTCACTGCCAAACAAGAACAAAGTGTGTAAATATTTGTTTGGCTGTGTTAGGTGATGCAAAATCTCGGAATGATCATAGCAAAAGCATAAATAGGAATATTCATTGGGACACAAGATTTTTAACAGAGGTTACATATTTGCAAGTAGGGTCTACTTAATGCTGCTAGGAAATGCGACTCCATCAGTGAGAAATGTACCAAACTACATCTCCCATCTGCAAAGAAGCCTCGATACCGAGAAATGGCTTCATCGGGGACTTAGATACACTGAATCTACATTGTGAGTGAATCTGAATATCCATGACCAAAAAAGAAATATGAATATTCAATAGGAATGAGAGTACAAGAGTGACTAAAGAGCAATGATCAAAAGTAGATACTATTTCTGTTGGCAATACAGCTCTTTCCATGAGGTAGTTAGGTCGCCATAACGAATAATTTCACTGAGAACATGGTGAAGTGTTTGGAGAGAAACGTCAGTTTCACCTGGAGGCTTACTGGTCTGTGTTGAACCAAATAATCGACGACCAAGGAGAAAGCGTTCCCTTTGACCTCGCTGATTCTGCTGGAATAAAGCAACTTTGAAGTATCCCCTGCATGGCTTTACCTTTGATGGGGTACATGCCACTTTATGGGTAATCACAGCAGACAAGTTTCAGCAACTGATTGGAACCCTTTCAGATGTCTATGACTGGATTTCTGAGCCTTTAAATGAATGAGTCAGTCAGGTTTGCTATGTTGACTGATACTGTTCTTTGGATTGCTAAGTAGACTGCAAATATGGACTGTTTTGTAGAACGGTTTGTGAAAAGGCAAGATTTACCATTTTGTGAATGCTGTTATCCATTTTTCCTTAAATTTTCTAAATATGAATTGATTTTCATTTTGTAAAGAAAAGTACTCTTCATTTTGCAAAACTAAATTTCAGCAAAGTAATCCGATTAAACAGGAAGATCCCATGGACTATTTACATTTTCATTGGGGTTAGAGAGTTTTATATCACGCTTACGTGGCATAACGTCCATTTGAAAATGATGTGAAAATGTTGAAATTGCTATACATTTAGACACTTTCAAGTTTTCACGTGCGGTTTTTTTTTTTTTTTTTTCTATTTCCTCAACTCATCTTGCTTTCCGCACTGTACTGAATGTTCGTCTGCTTTTTTGCAAAACATTTAACTTTTTTCTTAAGCTATATGGACAGCTATGAGGAATGCTGTGTGAACAAAACAAACAACTAACCTGATAGTTTTGATTTCCTCCTTTGTGTCCCTTTCCTCTCTACAACTTCCTCCTCCTCCTCTTCTTCTTCATCAGCATCTTCATCTTCTTCATCATCTTCTTCTTCTTCGGCTTCTTCTTCTGATTCCTCGCTGGAGGTACTCAACTTCCTTACTCTCTTACTGTCTCCTTTCTCCTCCCCATCATCTGCATCTGATACCGGTCTGGTTTCTCCTGTCTCTTTCTCGGTATCTGCAAGTATGCATTGATCAATAGATTGTCACTGGCTATAATTGATACATTTATTGTCATTTAACTTTCCTCTGCTATTGAACAATTTTTTGCCATCACATTTTAAGGTATGTTAACCCTTTTGAAACATCAGTAACAAATAGTCAACTCGGGCAACCACGTTTTGACAATTCCTTTTATCACCGAACATGAGCAAACATTGTTAACAGCAACCAAACACTACATCATTGCAAGTAACAGCAGAAACTGAAATAACTATACAACTATACAATAAATACTTAAGATGACACAAAATATTAGCATCCAGAGACAATGACCTGCTAACAAGGAATAAAACAAAAGAGTATAGTTTGGCAGCTTAATCTTAGCTTTCCAGGAAGAAAGTCCAGTGTTTGCTCCAGCTTTTTCAATTGAAGAGGAAATGCCCTCTCTTTTATCTGACCTTTCAATTCTTTTGAAAAATTCAAATGAGTTAATGGTGGGCTACTTTTAACGATGGGTCGGATGTTTCAAAAGACCATCTGTTGGACTAATCTTAATGATGCCTTGAATTACTTCTATCGCCTCACTCTCACCTGACAGATCATCTACCAAAGGTGGCGTGACTGGACGGGCTTTCATCCTATCGTGGTCACCATCTTCATCCTCCTCTTCGCCATCTGGGATTGGAGACGGTATCTTCCTTTTGACCTTTGGACACAAAAAAGATTACACAAAACCAAGATCGATGTTAATGACAAATCAACATTTTAAAGCATTATTATCTGACTTATTTCAGAAAATGTTGGTTTGAAACATTCACCGGATGTAAACTGAAGTGAGTGCACGTATGTGTTGTGACTTAACTATAATCAGTATTTTGATTCACACTGTCAGTTTTCTACTTCTGTTGTGTGAAATTTAAAGCACTTGTTTACAGAACCACCAAGATAGATAGCTTATCTGTGCTACTTTTTGTCAAATTTTGCATATTCATAAAACAAGTGTTTAGTAAAACAGGAGAGGCTCTGATGCTGAACAAGAAAAAACTGCTTCAGTTGACTAAGGGGGCAGGGCGATGCAGAAGGGACTGCTTGGAATCAAATGATGCTTGGAGAGAGGCAAAAGTGGGGGTGGGGGGACTTTCCATGCTCTGACAGTGCCACACTTTATGAGATTTATCTTCTACTTGGACAAGTCTACTTAGGTTGTTGGGTAATTTGAAGGTAACTCTAATGGGGTGTTTATCACTGCCATAACCACCCATAATCAATGTGGCATAAGAAACCACAGTTTAAAGAATGAATGTGATGGGTTATAAAAGATGGTTTATTCTACCTTGAAGGAGGGCATCTTCGGCATGCCTGCCCTGAAGCCCAGTCCGAGGTTGAAGCTTTCACCCAAAGAATTTTTGGTCCAGTCCTTGGTGTCCAGAATGCTGGGAGGTAATGACCTCTCGAGCTTACCTTCACTGACGACATCCTCCTCTTCTTTGATTGGCTACACAAAAGAGAAAATACTTCAATAGCTGTGGTTCTGAATGGGCAACGTGGCAAACCTAAACAAATACTGTGCGTGTGTTGGGGGGCACATTCTGAAATGACTGTGCTGCACAAAAAGTGTATAATATTCCATTCAAGGAATCTTATTGACTCGCACACTTTTGAAGATTTTGGAAATCATGGCATTCCAAACGAGTAAAGAAATTTATCCAAAATGCAATACTTTAGTTGGGAAGGGTGCACCTTAAATCATTCTGGTTAGGGAGGCCAGTATGGAAGTACAATAACAAAGTGCATAGTATGATACTGCTTTGGGAGTAAAACCTTTAAGTCTAGTTTGGTTCAAAGTGGCAACATGAAAACAGTCACAGAGGAAACCAAGCAAGCGAGAGGTGAAATCTGAGGATGGGTTTAGTACACTTGGGAAAGTTTCTTGAGAAAGGTACGACTGCTTAATTACAGTGTCCCTCTAAGTCTAGAATTTATGGAAAACATATTTTAAGAGGTTGCAAAATCAATCCCATTCACCCAACTCCCATCCTCATACAGTAGCTTGTTCCACTGATGAGATACAAAATGTTGAAAGATATTCAGCTAATTTGAAACAGCCAGTTTTACAATACACTTTATGATGTCCTTCTTCTACAACATAAATTACCTGCTTTTGTTTTCTTTTGAATCTAAAATGTTTTTATAACCTTGAAAAGTTGTTTGTTTTCTTGCATAACATGTTGCAGGGAGAGGGTTCCTATGGTCAAGTCATTCCCTAACAGTAAGACCGTGATCACATTTCATCATTTTCATGACAAGGTGCAATGGCTTTCGAAAAAAAACAAAAAACAAACAAAACAATTTGAGTAGTACAGGAATGACGTAACAAATTACTTGGCACTCAACCACTGTAAATTGAGTGAATTAATTTAAACATTTTATATCTCAGCTCAGGGATGTCCTGCGAAGATGGAAGTTGGACCATTTAGTCTTTCACGCTTTGTGGCACACATTTTGGAAATTTCTGACTTATGTGCACCTAAAATGCAATGATTCTGGAATAGCAGGTGCTACTGTTGAAACATTAGTTTTCATAATTTGAGCATTACTGTTATTCCTTTGCTACAGTATAAAACATTTACATTAGAAACAGACATCCACAGTAAAGTGGACAACGCTAGTCACAAAATACACCAATGAGATTACCCTCACCAATCATTAAGTACCATGACAGACCAAAACCATCCTCTATGAGTTAGAAACTTGTTACCTTTGACTTTAGGACAGATTCGTCCCACCACGCCTCAAAGGTCTTGAAAGCACACAGTTCCACAATTTTCCTGCCGAGGTCCCGATTTACGATCTGTTTCAGCTCCATCACCATAATCATCAGCACGTCATCCACTAAGATCTGCTCTGGGCTGCTTGGCTTCATTGGCGCCAACCACTCCGGTCCTCCCTGATCTTGCAACTTGTCATCACCAAGTTGGAAATTGTTACCCATGTTCATCATGTTCTGGTTTGCGTTCATCTGGTTCATATTGCCGAAACCTGGCATGAAATCTGGGTTTCCGTTCGGCCCGAACGGACCACGCGGCGGGCTCCCAAAGTCTGGGAAGAGTCTGTTGCCCATGGGACCGGCTGGGCCACCCATACCCGGGAACATTCCGCTCATGCCGGCCATGGTCTGAATATGTGCAGCAAAATTGTGAGGAGGCTGATCAAAATTTGGTGGGTTATTCATCCCAGGGGGCATACCTGGAGGTAAAAATGGGTTACCATGATCTCCTCCATGACTGAAAGGCATCTGTCCTGGTCCCATGGGCTGTGAGCCAAAAGGAAAGTCCCTGTTGTTGAAATTGCTTGGTGGACCATCGAAGGGTCCCATTGGACCTGGAAAGTTCGGTGGGAAGTCCCCTGGGTTTGGCATACAGTTTGGAAACATGGGAGGAAAGTTAGGATTATTTGACCAGGGGCCAAAGTTTGGAAACATGGGTGCCGAATTCATCATTTGGTTGATCATGTGCTGGTTGGGCCCCATGGCATGGGAGTGGCCATTCCCCGGCATGTCATTTCGGTTTCTCATCCAGGGGGACATCTGATGGCTCTGGTTCATGACTTCGTCCCCTGGGGGTGGAGGAGGGGGTTCACCCGGATGAGGCAGCTGTGGGGTCATTCCCATACTAGGGGGAGGAGGCGCATGGACTTGTAACTTGGTACCGTCATCTCCATCACTCAGCGATGACATACTCATGCGGTCTTCCTCATCCGTTCCCTGATCCATCCGTTCTTGGCCTACTTCCTCTTCATCAGAAACCTGTTAAAAACAGAAAAACACATGACAACTTTACTCTGGAAGGTGCAAAGTTGCCCTTTTGGAAAGTTTCTCAGATATTAACTTTGATTTAAATGTAGCTCTGCCAAAGTTGGTTCAGTCTAAACTCAGTGACTTATAATTCTGACTAGTACCACATCCAGTGAATCACTATACCATTTATGTGAGAATGCAGCGATTTGCTGCATTTAATTAGGCGGCGAGGTGGTGCAACGACAGCACCGTCATCGATGTAGGACTGGATATTATCAATAGTTTCTGCGTTTGGTTCAATGTTAAGTAATGTAATCTCTATCTATTCTAAGCATCTGCCCTGTCTAACCCTTCCAGTAGAACAGAATAAGGAAATTGATTTTAAAGACTACCGCACACTGCCCCAAACCAACTGCCATGCAACAAAACTCCTTCCGACTCGTCCCAAGTTAGTCTTGGCAAAGTTTTAACAGTTGCATCATGTTACAGTCAGGTCGCCTGCTAGCCTCACATTGAACAGACCAGACTCCAACTTAGTAAGTAAGACATCTTCCTTGTCAGTCTGCATGAAGAGGCCTCATTTTCACAACTTGATCCCTTATCTGATGTCCAAATCGCATCCTCACTGGCTATCGGACACCAGTCTTGTCGCAGTCCGGTTGGGGACAGGTGTACGATAGCCCGACGAAACTTAACTCAAGTGCAGCAACTTAAAACTTTGCAACCAACATCAGACACATCTGATACACCCAATTTCCTTAACGGAATTCTCCACTAACAAGAAAACTTAACATCATATACGAGATTCTTTATCGTTCTATTAGTTAAACATAACTATTTTACCAGAGGAAGCTTCCTTAGATGTGAAATAGGCTTTGAAAGTTGGGCTTCAGCACGAGCTGAAAATGTCTGACGTAGAACCCACAAATATCGTTTTCCATCTTTTGCACTCTTCCTGTTCCTAGCAAGGTCTTGGACGCAAAAACTCTTTCGTTCAGAGATTATACATACCCTATGAACCTCTACATTCAGTAAAATACATTCAGTAAGATACTAACATACTAAGCACATGAAACCAGAGGAGCTGTTATTGTGATGGACAATTTAATTGCTGCTTATACTTTAAGACCCCCCAAAACAAGCAAGGGTAAGCTGTGTAATTAGCTCAAAGGTATTTCTATCCTTTATTCATCGGTACCAGTTCAATTTCATTCACAGAGCAACGTCACTTAAGTCAACTAATCCTTAAGCAGTTAGGTAGCTCTGAACAATGCTTTCAAAGGTGGTAGGTATATGCCACTCCCTGGTGAAACGAAGGTTTTATCACCAAACAAGAGATCAGAACAGCACTGTCACCCACAGTTTGAGATAAAAATCAAGGGCAACGTTCAATCTACATTTGTCGGTACTATGTCACAACCGGTTGATTTCTATCAACAGGCTCGAACCTCGAATATTTACTGGAATAATTCATTTTGCAAATTCTTTGAGATATCTCCTGAAAATGAGAACGATGTCTTGTCTACAATAATGTCTGCATCTTTTTAAGGGACATGAGAAGTGATGGTGGGGAATTCCTTCAAAATTCTAAAAACTGTCATGACTCAGGTAGACTATGGGGCATGTTCTAATATAGCTACTAAAGATTAAGCTTTGTTCTCTCCATGTTGGCAGGGAATAAAAATTCGCTTTTCTTGCAGAAAAATGGTATTCCTAAATGAAGTCATGCGATCCCACTCCGAGTCGGGTCACAGTGGCCAGAAAAACAGGATTGAAAATTCTATAAAATATGCTAATTTCAGTAAAAATCCACACGAAGATAAATGTTCAAATTACTGTTTGTGAGTGTATGGAAACCTTGAAATGAAGCGAAATACATGATATTAAAATTCGTAGAAACGAATTTAAATCTAGCAAGGGAAGGGTAGCGAGTAGGGGGTCATTATCTGAAAATTGTGTTAGCGCCCCCACTTGGTGTGCTTCTCAGATTTTCACTGAACTACTTAACTTAAGTCAATTCACATAAAAAAGCCATCTGATATTGCTAAATGCATTGCAGGGGTGGCTCGGGTGTTATATATTGTCGTTTTAAGGATATATTATTTGCTTAAAATTAAAAAGAAAATTGGAAACTGTAAATAACGAGTCTGCTATGTATGTCTACAAAATTCCGCTCTTAAATTGAGGTCGATATTTAAATTAAAAATTCAGAACTAGCCCCTGAGCACATACACTAACAACCCTCCACACTTTTGACTTTTTAGGTAGTAGTCACTTGATCGAAAATTTGGTCTATTATGTGAAAAGAGCAATATTGCAGCAATGACCTCCCCCTTCCCTCCACAAGAAAAATCCTGCGTCTGATATGTGCACTTTACGTAAGAAATGGTATTTTTTCAAAAGTATCATTTTATAGTTTAAAACTAAGTGGTCATCGCTACAGAGGTATATGCATGGAATCAAATGTGCGCAAAGCACGTTTTGGTGGCATTTCAGAATTCAGGAATTTCAGTAGAAAATTCGGGCAACATTTTCCCTTTTGCCTCTTCCATGCCGTAATTAGTATGCATCAAGAGATCGTGGTGAGAATGGTAAAGACTAGGGCTCAAGAATATCTAGAGTGAGTCTTTAGGGCACATTTGCTACTCGGGAAAAAAAGTGGGGGGGGGGCACGTGCCCCCGTTCCCCCGGTTCCTACCCCCCTGATTGGCCCAATAACCAAAATCCCTTTTCAACATCATGTGATATAGGATTAACTTAAACGATGTGACTCCTAAAATCACTGACATTGAGAAACATTTCCTAAAAACGTAAAATCAGGCCAAAACTATTTACTTGCCAGTCCCACCGTTTTATTTTTTTTTTATATTTTTTTTTTTTAACTGATTACTCATAAAAACGCCCTGGCTGTGGGAGTCAGGAGTGTACGGCATTTTTCTGGGAATTTCCGAAAAGGTTGTTTTTTATCTATTCGCCAATATTCCGTTCCGCTGCGGCTTTCGGCGAAACAGAAAACAGTTTGGTCGTTGATCTTAGCCTTCCCAAAGGCTGTTAGTGTATCTTCCCATTTTGTCAACTTTTCATGCCTTCCTTTAAGCAAAATTACCCCCAAAAAATAGCGAATAAAAGACCTATCTCACAATGTTTATGAAAATGGCCGGCTGCCTTAAAAGGTTTGGTGAGAAAAGACGAGAAAAGACTTGCCCCGGAAAAAAAAAGTTTGAACGAGGTGGGACTCGAACTCGCAAAACGATTTTTTCCAAAACTTCCTAGGCGAACGGCTTACCACAACACCATCGTGATCTTTCTTACGACAAGCTTTTGCAATACTATTTGAATGTATTACGCTATAATACTGCAATATTACTGCAACTTAATTTAACTGTAATTTTATTTAATTGGAGGGTGGCGTTTATGCTTATAATTTTAAATTTGACTTGTATAAGCGGGCTGGACTGGAATGAAGCTGATGGCTAGGCTATAGCCTGGGCCTGTTACGTTAATTAACATCTTAGCTATAAAAAAAAATATATATATATATAGCCTAGGCCTATATATATAGCCTATAGGCCTATGTGCGAACGCCCCTAGGCCTAATGCATTAGGCCTATTGCTTGTGTGGTTTGGTTATTGGTTATAACAATAAAATGAAAATATTTTTAAAAGACAATCTCATTTTCAGCTTTTGGCATTACAAGCACTTGTTTCCAACCATTTTCACCGCAAATGTTTGGGCCCTAAGCCTAAGCGGGGGGCATTCATTTGTTTCAAGCTTCAGAAGAACTATTGTAGATCAGGAGTTAGAAATAGCTTCTTTTCACAAAGATCGAGTTATCGATGAGTGGAATGCTCTTCCTGATTCCATTGGTTCCACTTCTAGTGTGAATGCTTTTAAAAATGCTGTTGATCGTTACTTTGCTGCTTGTGGGAGAATTTAGGGTTTTCGGTGGTTCAGGGTCTTTTATGAGGACTTAAGTCCTTCCTGACCCTTACTCTACTAAACTAAACTAAGCGGCGGTGCGCCTTTGGGCGGCTGCAAACCGTGAGTGTTGCTCAAACGTTTAGCTTTATTTTTAGCTCCATTAGTCTAGGCCTAGCAAATATAACCGAGACAGAAGTAGTACTGCAGGTAGCAGAAGAATCTTCCCGTTTTTCATGAGCAACCCTCTTCACAGCCCCTTTCTGTTTGGAAATATCTGTAAAATACTGGTAGCATTTATGGTGGCATCCTCCGTTTTCCGGTATTGGTAAGACGTACAAATCATCACACGAATTGTTTTCAAGAAAACACCTGGATACTTCGGCCTGTTTACCATCTAAATTCTCCCATACTTGTACACCATGCAAAAAAGTTCTCCAAGGTTTTTCGTTAAATGGCCTAATTTCCTCATTTGTTTCAAAAACATGTGCATAACAGACACTTTGAGACATTTTACTTTCGATTTTGATCTTTTTGGATACGCGGGAAGTATTACTGTGTGTATACTGCGCGCACTTAGGCCTAAATTGCACTAGCGGACGACACTCCGTTCAGACAATTCCTAGACGAAATTTGATTGGTTGAAAAGTAATTTATGACTACGCACACCTGACGTCAGTGGCTCCTCGTTCGTGGCATTATCACAGAAAAGTGGGGATCTTTTCTTCATTATTTTTTTCATTTGTGACCACCTCCACGCGGGATTAATTAAGTTTCTATATGAAAGATATTTTATCTTCATATTCAACATTTTTCCTTCCCCCGCCGTTTGCGGGAGAACAAGACAAGACATTAGAGGCGAATGCCCCATAGTCTAAGGTGGCAAGCAAATTTTGCCGCACCGATGCGACTCAAACCCGAATGGCCAGTTGTGAAAAGTTTTGTTGCATTGCAGTCAGGTTCGGGCAGAGTGCAGAAGCCTCAAGTGTGCGTCACCTTCTGACAGCACATGCAACCAATCAGCACTACATTGGCCATGATCAATGTCTTCAAAATATTGTTTACAATAGGCATACCAGTACTCACCTTACTTGTAGACAACCTGTCAGAAACTTCATCTTTCACAGGGGTAGAGGAAAGACTTTGCTCCATCCGAGGGGAATTCCCTTTCCTGATGTCATCAGAGGCATCCAGAGGGGAATCCCCGATATTTTCCGGCGAGAGGTCACCCAACGCTATATTTGAATCTGATGAAGAAGGAGGAGGAGGCGGTGGAGGGGGTGGAGGCGGAGGAGATGTAGGTCTCCGCCGCCTCCTGTCGCGATCATTGCTGTGGCGACTTGAACTTGAATGGGAGTCTCTAGGCACTATTTTGGAAGAATCTCTCCTCCTCTCCTCGTAAGTTCTACTGCTCGGAGACGAACTCCGAGAATGTTTATGGTGACCTGAACTGTATTTGTGCAAACTATCTGAGTGTCGCGATGACTTGCTATCGCTAAGAACTTTGGAGGAATGCTGGACGCCGATTGGCGAAACGTTGCTCGCGGTTTTCATTTTGGACTGTTCCTCGTTAGTACTGTTCCGCCTCTCTGGGCTCTTCATGTCCTTCCCACCAAACTCGATTGGCGCATGGCTCTGTTCAAGCAATGCTTCGATTCGAGAGTCAAGGCTCCTCCGGAATTCATCATCTTCGTCCTGGGACGCCTCGTGGGGCTCACTCACATCGCTGGAAATAGACATCCTCCTTTCCATCTCTGGTCTCTTTGGTTCTGGCCGGGAATACTCGCTCTTACTGACCTGAGGCAAAATTAGGTCGCCGAGCTGGGACCCTGTTGCTAAAGTCCGTTCTCTCTGTTTCTTCTCCTTTTGGTTCTTCCTCTTCCGTCGATTCTTTTCCCTTTTCTTTGATTCAAAGTCATCGAGGTCTGCCTCTTGTTCAGGCTCATGTTTTATTGCCATGTCTTGGTTGGAGAACTGTTCCTCCTTGTGGGTTGAATGTGTGAAACCTGGATCATGCTGCGGAACAAAACTTGCACTATTGTAGTTGCTCTGGTACCCAAATTCACTGGTGTTTGTGGGGGTATGTATGTTAGGGGGGTGGTAACCTCCCTGACTCCACTCACTGTCATTGGGGTTTGGAAAAAATGGCTGTTGAGGATGTATCATAGCAGGGGGTTCCATATATCCTTGCTGAGGAGGGTGCTGAGGCGGTTGCATAGGGCCTAAGCCAAACCTGTGCTGTTCCCCTGGACCAGGCCCGGGACCAGGCAAGTCATGGAGAGGGCGTCTGTATGGTCCCCTGCCTCCATCAGGCTGCATGAAGTCAGAGAGGGTGGCAGGGTGAGATGGGTATTGTGGCGGTATTCCATGAGGCATGTTGAAATCTTGTTGCATGTTCATATTTGCAAACCTGTTGTTCATGTGAGGTGTATGCATACCATCCGATGGAGTATTTGGCGTTATGAAACCTTCTGTTCCCTGAGAAGCGAAAGCAGAGCCGATGTGGTCACTGTTGACTTGGTTTACACTGCTGCGGTCTGAGTGAGGAGTAGGTGGCAGTGACGGGGTCTTTCCAGGAGTCTCTGACAAGCTCCTCCCTCTTGGATCCCGGGGTCCTGATGAGGTGCTGCTCGACCCTGGGGTGCTCGGAGTAGTGTTATTGACTAGGCATTCAAATGTCCGTTGGCACTCTTTTCCTGTGGAGTTCAATGGAAAAAAAAACAAGACATTTGACACCTGTAGAGCATGCTCAGGGCACTATGTAACCTTCCCAGCAGGCGTTGGTACGTACTGCCATTTAATGTATGCCTACAAACCAAAACACCTACGAACACTTAGAGATTTCTCTCATCTAATATCCAAGATCTCTATATTTATGAGTTTTTCTAAATATCTAATGACTGGCTTGAAAGAGCATGAGTAATCATAGCCTAAGGAAAAGGAGTATTGAGAGCTACTGAGTGTAACTGATTACGTCGACATACATGAATTTTAACAGCTTACAGGCTGTACGCACATTCAGTCTGAATCCAAGCAAAAGTTTGGGAACGTTGGTATTACAAATGCAGTCAAAGCTGATGCATGAGGGACTCACCTCCATTGTGTGGGTTAGGTACCATGGCATGCCCAAATGATGTTAAAAACATAAACAAGAGACGCAACCACACTGACTGAAGATTTGGAAAATTGTGTAAACTATTGCAAATATCCATGGACATTTAGCACCTATGACAGGATAACATCTGTATTTGCTGGTCTACATAATCGGCCAAATGTTAACATTTTTAAGAAAAAGGGTGCTAAATTAAGATCCCTCTCCCCCCCCCCCCCCCCCTTTAAAAGTAAAATGAAATATGTACATATTTCTCAATTTCCCAAATAAAGTGATATTACAATTTCCACAGCAAAGGGTTAGGCTGGACTCACAAGATTTTTATTGAAAATCATGGCAAAATATGTTATTATCTCCCTGCACATTGCTAAGCTGGGCTTTGTGTGATGTCTTTTGTTTTCTACAGAACTTCTAAAAATTTCAAAATTTAATAAGGCCAACAATAATCATTTTACATTTGTTTCAAGTTTCATTGTTATCTTCCCAAGAATTCTATAAAGACATGAATTTCTGCTTGCTGGAAAGTTAGGCCTACATTCCACCTGCGTCCAGTGACATTTGTCTGGGCACATACCTCCTGCATCGACCTGTACGATGATGATTCGGCCCATCACCGAGGTCCTGTTCAGACCCATGGCAGCATCCTTGGCGTATCTGGTCTTGGTGTAGGTGACAGATGCAAGACCAAGGTGCTTCTTTGTTTTCGGGTGGTGGTAAATCTTGATACTCTCTACATCACCATAGCGTTCACACATGGATCGCAGAAACTGTTCCCGGACATTGTCGTTCAGGTTAGTGAACGTAATCTGCTTGGGTGGGAGCTCGCCTACGAAATATTTGTCAACCTGCAAAAACAACAAAGCCGGTGACATGCCTTACAAAACTGTCTTTGGTATTGCTTGGATATTGCATTTTCTAAGTTATAACAAAGGGTCAACTTATAGACAGAAAATTTATCAAACCTTAAAAAAAAAGAATGAATTTCAGGTAGTTCTAATTATAAGCAGGTATATTGTATGACACAAACAGATTGCAAAGACATAATTTCATTTATGTCTCTCAAATAAGAGGACTTTCAGACATTTGTGGTGGACCAGGACCACCTGAATTCTAATGTTACTTGACAGCAATCCTGTAACATGAGGTATTGTACATTTACTAGATCAGATAAAATGGCAAGCTTACCTTGTGTATACAACAAATATTGTAGTGAGCAAGATAGGAAATGCAATTTGTTTTAGCCTACATGTTTGCATTTGGTAAAATACCTGCAACTTTAACACCATTTTCCACAAACATGATATTCTGTGACCCCTCAATGAGAGGTAAATTACAAATGAAATTTTAAACAAGTGTTCAATAATGCAGGCAATAATAGTACGAAGATATAACTGGAATCATCGGCCGAACTCGATTTGCAAGTGCAGGGCAGCAATCAGGGTACAGCCTCAAGCAAATGTTGCTCCTAAAAACATCAAAACTTGCTTCATTTCAAGTCAGATTCAGACAGTGATCCAGAGTGTTTGTGAACTCAGAAAATCTTTATAAATATCCAATAATGGAAAAAGAGGATTTTTTCCAGTCTCTTCTCCCAATCACTCTCCTCCTAGTGACTGTTTCTTCATCCATCAGGTTAGAAGGTAGCTTCTCGGTCTACCCTAATGATTTATTTCAACATTTCTGAAATTTTGAAACCAGCAAGGGATTCTGGCACCTCTCTGTAAAATTATGCATGTGATGAGCAATGGCAGGTGCATCTTTTGAATTTTGAAAAGTTTGGGTTAACAAATTACTGTTGAGTACCAAATAGCTGAATTTCTGCCTATGAGAAACTTATTTCTTGAAGAGAAGGCTACTGTCTTTCTTTATTTTGAATATATAATCTATCATTCTATGTCCACAAACATTGGTTTTGAAAAATATGCTTGTTTTCTGTAAAACAAACGCCTTATTTCCCTTAAAGTACCTTTAATCACCAATGAAAGGGATATTTTGCAGCTTTTTTACGACAAAATGATACGTGCTCATGTGGCATTAATTCCATACCTTAAATTTGGGCACTGGGAGGTCCAACAGCTCCCTCCTGTTCAGCAACCGAGTCAGTCTCGATCTGGGATCCTTGGGCTCTGTGGCATTTAGGTCAGCGTTCTACAATCAAGAAGCAAAGATGAAGGACTGCAACACAATCTTTATGCAACATTAATTAAAGAAACCTAAGAGACAAGACAACATGGAGCTGAGTATCATGCAAACAAACAATTACCAAGCAGTCACTAGTATCACATAACTTTGGCAATATTATGGCTTAATTCTAAGCTTTTTTCTCTCCCGGCCTTTTCAATTCATGATGTCGCTTAGCGCTGTACTCTTAGTGGTAACTTTTCCAAACTTTCCCGGCAATTGGAATTTAATTTGAAGGAATGATGGCATGCACCGTCGAGTGACAACTTTGACGCTCCTTCACCAAACCGTGAGACCAAAACCTTCATTGAAATCTTTTAAAATCTGCATACAAACATAAAATCTGGTGAAACAAACAGTATATACTACACAAAACCAATGTCTCTGTGAATTGTCACAAATTGAAAGACATTGTCTAACATTAATCAGTATTGATCGACACATTTGAGGGGAAACCTTGCAGTGGCAGGCTTGGAAAATTCTCGAGTTGCATGACAACTAAACATACAGCAACCTTCAATATGAGCACACACAACATTGCCACCAATCTCGAATCTTGATGAATCTTGATGATTTCGGGTGCACATGTATATTGATGAGAGAAACAAGTGAATAATACCACATGGCAAAATGCCAAGCAACAAGTGAGCGAGCAACTCTGCGAAAGCACATAGCCTATACTAAGTAAGTATCACGAACACAGCAAGTGAAAATTTATTGCGAGTTACAGTGGTAAACTCAAGTGCCTAGACATCTCTCGAAATTGCCGCGATATATTCCTTGAATACATATACATTTCCTATCTTTCTACCGGTGCTAAGTCTAGTGTTACCTCCAACTTCACTCGATAAAACAACTAGGGGATATATACAATTGAAAGACAAACTCATTGCGGCTAAAATTCTTCAGTCTAATTGCGACAAGGTTGCACACATAATACTGACATTGAATTTTAAGCACTGGCAATTATCAAAGGACATTTTTATTATACAGCGAGGGATTCTCTGGATGAACTTTTGTTTGGTCTGTTCTGACACATCACAGACGAAAAGATATGCTGTACATCAAACAATGGGTGATTGCCAGTTACTCACTATAACCTATTCACAAACAAACAAAATTTTATCCTGAATAACTTCCCCTTTGCTTAACTTATTTAAGCGAATACATCATCAGAATTTCCAAGGAATAATCCAAACAATAAGTGAATAGAACTGCTCACCAGGGCACCTGGAACGACTCCATCATATCTGTAGAGTTTTTGATGACCTTTCTTCAAACTTGGGTCAACGAGAAGTTTGTATGTCCTCCATTTCCTTTCATGGTGTCCCTGGCTGTGGTGGTAATGATGCTGACCTCCGCTATGGGGTGGCACTCCATTGAAACCTATTTAGAGACAAAATTAGGAACAAATTTTCAGTAGCAAGTTGTAACAAGTTCAGGTGTCTGAAATGCTTAATAACACTTGACATACTGGTTCTGGTCATCAATACTTCCACTTTGAAGAGTTTCTGGTACACAGTACCCCTTCACGTGTAAGCATGAAGCAGTGTTGTTTCACCACAATACATTTTCGATGTGGCCACTCATGTTGGTAGTTGCTACCATAGTTTGCATCATATGTATTAGTTCCCATAAATATCACACAAAACCTGTTGAACAACCAAAGCAACTTGGCCTCACAACATAATGTTGTTGAGATGAATTGACTATGTATGTTAAAATTACAATAAACATACATTATTTTCAAGTCCTTTTCTGGAAAACCCAGAAAAGGGCAGGTTCTCATGGCCATGTGTTGTGAGTGGTAACTGTCATTGCCAGGCAAACTGCTCAGAAGTTGGAGCCAGACTGTAATTTAAAGCTAGGCTCAAACTGTGACAAGCACGATACTTGTCTTGTTCAGCGTTCACCACAAGTTATGATGTCCCACCTCACACGAATTTGTTGAAGTGCTCTCTGTCGTTGAGTGAATAACGACTGCACTTGCATTTACACTGATGAACTGTTTCAGTGTGTGAAGAACGTTACTTGGTGCAATTCAGTGCAACTAATTGTGATGAAAATATCGGCAAACTCACTGGATTTCTTTGCAAAATGGTGACCAAAGCCATCCATTTTGTCATTTTGAAACAACGCTAGTCATGTAGAAAGCAGCTCTTCTTCACGGTGACGATGTCAAATATGAGAGTGCTCCTGCTGCCAATCGAGATCCTGGTCGACTGTCTGAAATCACGTTGATGTGTGTTCGTCTAGGCAGCCATTGCAGTAATAACAATACGTTATATACAACTCGACTATATACTGACTAAACTGTGCGCTCGAACTTGTTTTCACGTTGTGTGGGAAAGAACTACTAGATGCAATACTACAAGCTTCGACTGAAATTTCCCATCATGCATTTCGCAAAATGGCCTGTAGTACGTTACACCGCGTAATTTCTCAGCGTAGCTAATAGCTTCCTTGTTTACTGAGTTGTTCTGTGCCCTCATTTCATGTTACCAGCTTGACAGCGTAGAAAACTGACCTTTTCAGTTTTCGTGCGGTAGAATTTACAGTCCGTTCGTTGTAGGCTAAAGACTGAATAGCTGTGATTTTGTCAGCGACTGAATCACGATTCACAGTATTGATACCATATAGCCTTGTATATTATTGCACCGTAGATGTTGCAAGTCCTGGAGTGTTGGTTTATCTCTGCCCGATGAGGGGCTGTGGGGAATAAAATTTGTCTTCCTGAAAAAGATGTGTTAGAATTCATGCATCATGACTGTAAGTCGGAGTGAGAATCTTTCAAAGGTTTTAAGTAGGGGACATGTAGTGTAAAGTGTATTTTTGGTGGTACTACTAACCAAGCTCCAGTTTGAGAACTGAGTATATCGGGGTTTTCCAAACCATGGATGAAGCTGGCAGATACTTTCGCAACAAGACTGTCATTGCACATGTGTAATGCACAACGTTGCAACCGCACATAAGTCCTTGAAGACTGCGTTATTAGTGCTTTTTATAACCATGGCGTATTAAGCTAGCTTTGAACCTGCTAATTTGTGTCGTCGGTTTAGAGATTGCGTGGACTATCAAAAAGTCGTTGCCGGTTGCCTGGTCTCCGAACGTTAGGCAACCGTGGTTAACTTGCACGCAAAATTGTAAAGGTACCCACCGATACGTTATGAACTAGTCTTGCTCAGAAAGGAGCTATTCATTTTCTGTTTTCAACATGAATCTGAGTCGATATGCATACTTACTACTTATTGATTGGACGAACAGCTATGATGAAAGTCGATCCTTTTGTGCTTCATCATTTTTTTTTTGTCTGCGAACTGAATAGGCTACATTCGAATTCGGTACTTTTGAGTGCAATCAGTTGTAGCAATTGACTGTTTCACTGAGGCACTCACACGACATGTAATTATTCGTCATTTCTGCTTTACAGCACAGCAACCAGCATAATACCGTACGAACATATTGAATATACAGACTTCGTATCATTTCCCCGTACGTATGTTTTGCAAAATTTCACGTGACATACAGTGCTTGCTATACTGCTGTTGGTATACTACACATTCACATACACTGTACTGTGCGATGTAATTTAAAGAGATCAGTGTTGCCAAAGAACAGTATTGAAAATGTGCCAAACACCCTGAAAAAAGCCAATAAAGTGCAGGGAACTCCCTTTGGTGACGTAATTATCTATGGCTCTGGACGCCTTGTGGACGTTGCGTTGGGACTGACAGTGATGACAATGAACGAATGTCGTTACAAAAAATTACGTAAGACTTACTATTCGACAGAGAGTAAAAATTACTGGAACTTGACTGGGACTATATAATTTCTCCAGAAAAAATTAATTGCAATAAAGGCAGAATATTGCCTAATATTATGTCTAAGGTTACCTGATAGATGAAAATTTCTCCCTCTTTCTCTCAAAGAAGAATCGTTATCATTAGAAAGTAAAAGCTGTCGAATTAACTTTTCTGGAAATGAGAGTGAGCAGTCATATGACTCTTTGATCACCTCAAAAACACTGATTTGTGTAACCATTTCAACCAGATTGATTTTTCCTTTTCCCATTGAATTGATTAATTGCAAAAATGATATAACAATACGTCAAGGCTGGGTACATGCAGTTACATGCAAGTACACCCGGGAAGTGCCGTTTCCTGCCATTTTGAGTTTTTGAAAAACCAACATTTTCTTGAACACTCCGCGTCAAATAATGGTGGCGCTCCACTTAGATAGTAATCCCGCTAGTTAGTCACGAAGGCAATTCGGGGAAACAATCCCTACCCCCCACCTCCCCCCCCCAAAAAAAAAACTCAAGGCACCGATGTGCCAGAGTGTTCAACAAGAAAGTGTTTGTCAGGTAGTCGGAAGAAAGAAAATAAAAGAAGAGGATGCGTAATCCATTATGATTCTTGTACCATCTCAAAAAAAAAAAAAACATGATATGTACTACCACTTATAAAAGATTGATATTCCTTTTCCCATGAGTTGAGGAATAGCAGACATGATATCCATTTTCCAAGACTTGGTACATTCACCCGGGAGGGGCGTTTGCTGTCATGTTGAGGTTTTGAAAAGCCAACCTTTCCTTGGACGCATTGGGCCAGACTATGGTGTCCCTCCACTTAGACCGTTATCTCGCTAATAAGTAACAAACGTAATTCAGACAATCTCTGCCTCTCTCACCTCAAAAACTAGGCGGCCGTGTTCCTATGTGTTCAGCCACAAAATAATGTATTTGCAAAGTTCTCAAAGAAGAAACTGGAAGAGGATGCGTAATTCATTGCAATTCTAATTGTATCACCTCAACCCACCGGGTATATACTAACATTTTTCATAGATTGATTTTTGTTTTCACATTCATTAAGGAATTGTAGACATGATATCCGTATTTCAAGGTGGGATACTCGCAGCTCAAGTGTACCCGGAAAGTGCAGTTTCTTGCCATCTGGGGGTTTGAAAGGCCAAAATTTTCTTACACACTCCACGCCCAAAATTGTGGCACTCCGCTTAGATATTCCTGCCATTGCTGATCAACCCCCACTTTCCCAAGTGTTTTCTTTTGTTTGTTTCGCTGAGCCTGAAAATGCCTTTTTAGTGAAGATTGCGCCACTTTAATTTTTCACCCCCCCCCCCTCCAAGGTATTCTTAGTGTCTGACACTATCGGGGTGGGGTCGCCACATAGTTGGAAAAAACATCCAGCCAGTCGGAATTTTTGACCTTCACATACCCCCCCACCATACCCCCCCCCCACCTTATGATGTGACCCCTAGCTACGGCCGTAACTAAGTTACACATCTCAAAACTTCACCATCTTGCGACAGTGGAAGCAGAGTGGTGAGGGTTGGCTCAGCCCTCTCAATGAAAACAGTGAGGGCCCCCATATTGCCAATTGCTAAAAGGATAAATGAAAGAGAATGCATAAAGCTGTGTAAACTTCACACCCGGAGATTTCCTTGTAGGCTCCCCCCCCCCCCCACAACTGATGGTTGATTGATTGACTCTTAGTTATAGTCCCGAGGCACTCAGCCCCTCCCCCTGTTCTGCGATGCATCAAAATGTGGAGGGGACAAAATCGACTCATCGTCGCTATTCTTAACAGCCATCCTGTGGAGAGGTGTAATGGGAGAGTGTGTCCCCCTTCCCAACACTCGAGCCAGGATTTCAAATCAGTCAGTCCACAGTTACGTGGCATGAGAAGGGGTCTAAGGCCAGGGGATGGGGCATCCTATACTCTCATTTGCCTAAAAGGATCATTTTTGCACTTCTTATTTGCCCACTGATGGTGCAAAATTAACTCTTTTTTTACATCTACAGCCACGAACCTAAAATGAAGGTTATGGGAAATAAAAAAGAACATTGGTGGGGTTAGTGTTGGCAGGACTATCTAAGTGGAGAGCCACCAGCGATTGGCGACGAGCGTACCAGAAAATGTTTGGCTTTTCAAACCCTCCAGTTGACCGGACGTGGCACTTCCCGGATGTTCCAAGCTGAATGTACCCAGCCTTGAAATATGGATAATTTCTCAATTATGAGATAAAAATCAACGATTGAAAATGGTAATACTTATCAGATGGGTCAAGATAATACAAGAATCATAATGAATAACTGTTTCATTTATCCTTTGAACAGTTGGCAATAGTAGGGAGATGCACACGCCTTTAGACCCCACTTTTTTATTGATTAATAATGACCCATTTTAAAGCTGGAATATGAGTTGTACTGGCAATCGTCTGGTCATCTATCTTTGTTTATCGTCAATGTTTCAGGGGAGAGAAAGGAGAGGAAAAGATCACCTGTCACAAAATGTGAGTGAGAACTGTGCACTTTTCTTTCAGATATTTGGATATGAAAATTGCCTCGACATTTTTGTTTGCCCTTTCAAAAGTCAGATTTTTCAAGAAAGCATTGACAGTGGCAGTTATTACCGTTACTTGAAATTGAACAGACCAATGTGAACAGATATTAATGCACGAAAAAATGGGGCTTAAACAATGTTTTTTTTTTTTGAGTGGCTATGACATATTCCACAGAATTTGACTTTAATTGACAAATTTTCAACTCATATTCCAGCGTCAAGCTTGAAAATGAAAATTTGGGTAGGCGCGACCGACGCAGAGCCCGATGGGAAAATTTTTAGAGGAAACACCAGGGTAAAACATACTAAGCTTGTTGCATGCACCCGTAGTAAAACAATGTCAACTTGAAAAAAAAAAACTGAAAATGACGTCACTTTTAGTAGAATCGACGTACTTTTAAACAGTAATGTGACAGAATATTGGTTTGCATTGGCAATAGCCTCAGTTGGCATTCACAGAACTTCTGTTTTCTCCTTTTCTGGCATTTACTCAGTCTTGTTTGATTTGTACGTAATGTATATAATTGATACTTTGCTTGAAATAAATTGTTTCATTCATTCATTCAACATCCTACACTTTGGGGAATTTATTTATTTGGTTTAAATTCATTGCTAGGGCTGGAAAAAGTAGAAGAACATTGTTTCCAGAATCTATGCCATAACTAATATCCAAGTTAATGATTCGGACTGTTCCTGGAGGAGTATTGCCAGTGCGTCCATGGGTGAAATAAATATGCCGACCGTTCTGCTGGGGATTCCATCCCCTGGTGGTATACTCTTGTTCTGTGTTTAAGTAACAGGCGCATGCGTGGCCAATAGAAACCTCGTATCAACGATGTTACACTATTTTGAACACCTTGTTTCAATTGCGTTGTTAATCGTTTCGTCTTAGTTTTCAATATCATGCAAAGGTCGCACTTGTGAAGTCAGTTTCCCAGTCCCCCAAGTTTCCTCCCCCCCCCCCCCCCACACAGTCAACTTGTCATCCATCCTTCTCAACGTTTCTCTTTCTACTGTAACGGGAACTTTCTGCATCGTTAACGTCTCGGATATCCGCCGCAGGGACAGTCATACCACGACTTCAAATCCCTAAAACACACATATTTGACAATGGGATGGAGATGCATTAGGTTTTCCATCCCTTTCATGATTAAATAAAGATGACATTTGTACATCCCGTGTACTCATATTAATAGGTGGGAGAAAGCTAAAAGTATTGTATTGATATAATCAGGGGTAATCGACGAATCCAAGTCCTTGTTTGGGGGGGGGGGGGCTCGAACTGGTGGTGTAATGGTATGGGGAGGGATCCAACTAGATGATTGGGGCCACTAGTAATTTCCCTTTGAAATTTAATCTATAACATGACTTCAGAAGAGATTTTGGTGAAACAAATGTGTACAATTACCTAACAATATCATACATAACTTGATAACGTAATTTTTAATTACTTTGCCTGGTGGGCAATGACCCCCTCATGGATTCGCTAGTGTGAGTGTCAGTCACGGTACCCACCCTTATATCATTTTCTAGCCCAGTGAGTGACTTACCTCTGTACAACTCAGTATGCCAGTTGCTTGCATGTTTAGTTCTTGCCGCCTCTGTTTTTCCTCAGTTGGAACTTATTTTTCTAAGCCATGTGGAAGGAATTCATTTCAATTAATGAGCTGCTACTCGCTGCGTGAATAATTTTAGGAGTGTTGGAGGGGGCACCCTCTTTTCATCTTTCGCAGAGCCCAAGTATAGAGAGCCATATAGCTATACATAGCTCTCATCTTTCGAGTTTCTGACTTCGGTTTCAGTCACAAAATTACTAGCAGACATAAGTATTTCAAAATGGGCACATCTTACGTTATTCAAAACGCGCGGAGTTATAGCACATGCTAAACCTATTCAAATAGATTTCCTAGCGCACTGTACAAATCATATTCATACTTCATAGCCTAACCATAGTCTGTCTGAGACTAACACCCAGTAACACATGTGCACGATCTGCCCTGATCACTGCAGTGACACTGTATCTTAGTTCTTACTCTTACTGGGCTAGCCTCAGACTAAATTACACGACACTCATACGGAGGAAGAAAGTTAGTGCTACCAGCCACCTATGGAAAGAAAGGCCAATCAATTTGTGCATAAACTTGCACAAAAGTTACAACAATCAAAGGGTAAGGTGTAAAACTGTTGATGTTTGTCTCACTCGCAGTTCGTTTTCCTACCTAACAAAACATTGACCTAAGTTAGAGCCTTATTGTCTGTACTGTAGCCTATTTAATGTCACTGTGGACACACATGTGTTAGTTGTTACACTGTAAATTTCGGAGGTCATGGCATATTGGGTGCAATTATAGAATACCCTGCCTTCCAGAAGGTCTGTCATTCAAGTGGAATGGGAGTCGCAGTCGAGAATGCCAACCATTCTCATGCAATCGGAAGTATTGGCGCATGCTAACTTCCACCTCCAGAGCCATATATATGGCTCTGTCGATCCACCACGACTGTGACTCCACCAGAAAATACATTTCCACCCACATATTCACCGCGACAGCAAATACAGTCCATTAAAACCCTCACTGCGACTCTGACTAGTCCTAAATGTTAATCAATAGATTTATCATTTTCATTTCTCCCCTCCCCCCGCACCTCGTCTCCATCTGAAAATACATTTCCACCCAAATAATCACTTTGCAATTACTGTACATGTTCACTGTGACTCCGACTCCAAGCGGTAAAAATTAAAATGTCATTTACAATAAATGCATCATTCTCATTTTCTCCCACCTAGACTTTGACTCCACTTCAAGACATATCTTACTGTCACTGCGACTCCGACTCCACTTTAAAATGTATCTTGAAAGCATCTGCCACCATGACAACGACTTCACTTTAAGATATATAGTCAAACCAATTAGTCTTCTGTCACTGCGACTCCGACTCCACTTCAAGACATATTACCAAACCAGTGGACTTAGAATGGTTTCTTCTTACTGTGGCTCTGACTATGCTACCAATCAGTGGACTTGAAATATTTTTGAAAAAAGGTAAAGCGGACCATCCAGCCATGTGTTGTGTTTTTCTCAAAATTAGACGGAAACGCAAGTGTGTAAAGCTTTGGAATTGGCCCTCACTGCATGCGACTGCGACTCCGACTCCACTAGCTGCACCTTCAAAAATGCGGGGTGCTCTATAATTACTCCACATATTGCATTGAAAGCGTGATATTTGTCTACTGTAGGCCTAAGTTACACTTGCACCACAGTATTCTATGCATTTTATGCACTCTGCAGACAATATTGTGACACAGCTGAGAGATTGTATGCAGACTGTAGTTTATTTTGCACATCATGCATGGCTGGTGATTGGATAATAATCATATTGTGGAGTACTTGAAGAATACCCTGCCTCAGTGAAAGACACTTTCCTAAATCCTGGATACAGATTCCTGGTGGATATTAACATTTAAGACGTAGCCTGTTTACTTTTGAGAATAACACTGAGATGTTTAAAATTGATTAAGTGTATCTTCAGAAAAAAAATTTACAGTGGATGTGTCATGTAGTGCCTTCCTAGGCCTAGTTGCTTTGAAAAAATTCTCTGTGTTATGAACTTGTCCCAAGTTTCTTAAGTTAGGAGTACTGTACTCGTACTCCCCTCTCCCCACTCTGGCAGGGGACCTAGGGTGTTCCCTGGCTTTGGGACCTGGTGACTTAGCCCTTGAAAGTGACTTGCC
Source organism: Stichopus chloronotus (assembly GCA_021234535.1). Classification (NCBI taxonomy): domain Eukaryota; kingdom Metazoa; phylum Echinodermata; class Holothuroidea; order Aspidochirotida; family Stichopodidae; genus Stichopus; species Stichopus chloronotus. The sequence goes on along the minus strand of CM037837.1, from coordinate 26,719,672 downwards.
ACTCTCAGTGCAGTCACTGGGTAAGGCATGCTTGTGTTCCCCGCTCCTCCTAGTGAGTGTACGGTTGCATTCCCTACCACTCCTACTGCTCCTCATGACAAGCTGCACTGTGCAAACTGTTATCGAAGTCATGCTGCCAACTACGAGGGATGTACCAAGGGATATCTCAGAGCCATTAAGAACGTCCAGGCTTTGAAATCAACTCCACCCCATGCGATGTCTCAACCTCCGTCAAACATCAAGGACATTAGACGGGCACATCAAGAAGAGATCACGTATACCACCAAATGTCATCAAGACCAACTAGACCAAATGGAGTGTTTCCATGAGAAGCAATTCCTTGACATTGAGCCAAAAGCCCACGAAGCAAACACCAAACTTTCATCAAGTCCTAGAGTCAACTCGCCAGGAAGTCATAGCTCTTAAAGGGAATATCACTTTCTTTATTGCTAATATCCTTACTGTACCACTATCTTTTCATCAACTCTTCACTCAACAACACATAAAGATATCACATCATTACTGGTAAACTCAAGCAACACCTAGGACTGGTCTTGGATAACGACAATCTACGAAAAGCCATCAGATGCCGATCTGTGGAAACGCTTCCACCCACCAACTTGAAGAAACAGCAGAAACTTTAAATGGAACAACAACATAGCATTAAAATCATGCAAATCAACGCCAACTCTTGTAAACAACAAGCCTCCAGAGATTGACTATCTTAATGCTACAGATGTTGACGTACAGACATTCGTGTTGCAAGGAATCTCATCACAGTTACAGACCCAACATACCGGACTTAAATGTCATCACAGTTACACCCACAAACAACAACAGAGGGATTCTTATAGCAGTCAGGAAACATATCAGCCTCAATGAAGTCACCACCAACCAAATCGTCAATAACCAGACCCGTCTGGGGGGGGGTGGGCAGAAACTGCTGTGATTGACATCACTCTCACCTACGGCAAAAAAGTGATGTTACTCAATATTAACTAAAAACCAGAGTTGCCAACTTGTTATGAACCTTGTAAACAGATAACCTTATGGTTTCATCCAGACATTGCAACAAACAAATAAAATTCTCTGCTTCAACCTATGAATCGGCTTACCCTTTCCAGAGAATTTTATGACATTATATTTCCAATGGTGAACACTACCATCTGGGTATAGGCCCTGGAGCCATCACTCTGCCTTTACTTACAACATCCATTATGTATATGTTTGATATGATTTATTTTGCCAGTACATGCAACTACATGGCCTTTTACCTTTTTGTCATTCAAAGTGTAGATGATAAAAGTACAGTATTACCGCACATTTTTGGCCAGTCAGGCAATGAGGGGAAAATTAACATTCATGTCACATGGGCTGTGAAGTGGAGTGTAATGAGCATAGGCCATGTGCAGTAACATGACTCACAGCCCTGTTTCCCACCTAGCTCACTCCTGGAAAAATGTAATAAAAACAATGAGGCCAAACTGGAGGAATTAAAAAATGAAGTTAAATTTTCACACTGCCCACTACCCTGCTATTTTAATCTTAACTTCAACTCCACCATTACTGTATTTTAATTTTCTGAATCTAACTCACTTCCAAAGAAAAGATCTTGTTGGATTGATTCAGCACATACTGAAAAGTGGAAAACAAAAAAAATACTTATAACATATTCATTAATAGTAAGTTACAGCACAAAAGTAGAATTCCCTTTTCATAATAGTATAAAGCCATTTGTCGCATTGTGAATTTGGTTTGTTTTCTAAGATTCGACTGGTCTTCCACATTCGTCGTACCTTACATTACTCTGGATTCTGCAGATCAGAAGTCTACCTGAATATAAATAAGGAGGTTCTTTTGCTTCCATCTACCTGTAGCTTGGAGGCCTGCTGTTGTGAAGGGGCCTAGTGTTACATCACAATGTGCCAATAAAATGAAGTGATGTACAATGTATTATAGTGGTCACTGCATTCAAATTTGTTCTCTTTTTTTGCTTTGCTTTTACAGATGTTGCAAAGGACAATGATTCACTTAAGAATAACTTCATAGAAGTTGTGAAAGCGATGGAACACGGAAGGCTGAAGAGGGAGTTGCAGAGACACCTATCTCTCTATTTCAAGAAATTGATGCAGTAAGGTTCTGATATAATTACAAAGTTTCTTCGATCTGTGTTGTTTTGCTGTTTTTTTTTTATTGTTTTATTACTCTTATTTCTGCCATCATAATTATTATTTCTGCCATATTCTGGTCCAGTGAGCACTATTTGCAGCTCAGTGATCAAAACATATTTTTCAAAGAAGTAGCCCGTCGGGCTCTTGGTGACAGATTGTAGTGGCCCGAAAATATTTTACATGACCCAAACTAAATTTGCGGTAAGTATATATAAAACTTGGAGCCGTTACACTGTGTGTAGTGCAAAAACCCGAAGGAACCTGAGTAGTCCAAGGACCTGCATGGGTCCTGGAATTGATGAATATTTGTTATTTGTTATGCTCTCCCGTGTGTGAGCTCCATGCTGAGAAATGTAGTGAGTCAAATAAATGTATGGAAATGGTGAACCATTTCTCCGAAAAACTGGGCCTTTTACTTACTAGCCTACATTTTTGTTTACATTCAATGTATACCATCTTTCGAAGTCCAGAGTAACCGTAGGCATCCAAGGTTGGAGATGCTACACTGACCTGTTCACATCTTCCATAATTTTGTGACTGACAAATATACCTTGACTTGAGCTGCAGTGCCAATAACAGACAGCAGTTACCTACTGAGACTTTTGTACAGTGATAACAGTAATAATAATGGTCTATTCTTAGCGCACTTATCCAATAGTATTAATTGCTCAAGGCGCTTTTAGGCATTCACCAGTTACCCTTATTCCACAGAACCAGGTATGCTCCGAGAATACCATAGAGTATAGGTCAGCCACTAAGGTGCCAGTTGTACAGTACTCAGGTCCCTAGCAGGACCCCAGTAAGCACCTCAGTGGAGAGAAGCAAGTTGAGATGAAAATAAGGAGCCACTGGATTACGAGTCTGAGGCATTAACCACTAGGTTACCATGCTCGTGATGATTTGTTAGAAATTTTACACATCGCAACTCATTGCAATATACGATATAACTGTTGCTTTCCTTTATTTTACTCGTGCAATGTTTCACCTGTGATAGCAAAGCAGGTTTGAGCCATTTGTCTCTTTGAGAAGGAGACTTTGGATATATTGTTTGCACGACTAATTACCCTGCAATCCTATGCATCATTGTGTAAAGATTCAATATTTTCATCACAAAATTTTAAAAAAACACTTTCTTGTTTTTTGTTTAATCCCTTTTTGTAAATCTGTTACAACTCTATGATTTGATTAATAATTTCATATTTTGAAGACATTTTTCCCCTTTCATTTCTTTAATTGCCAGCAAACTTCATTCGGACTCCAGTTTCGAGGACAAGTCACACCCTTCTGATAGTGACACCACCGCTGGATTGGACTCAACCACAAGTCAGGCTCCAGGCTTTCTTTTCAACTTGTACACTGTGGAGCCAAAGAAGTTGGTACCATTGGCAAGATTAAACCAAAGAGATGTGCTGATGAGACTGTGTGCCTCATCCCACCCAGCTGCCATTAGGATTCTCAGTAGTCACTTCGAAGACAAGGTATGATCTTAATGTTACATTTGCCAAAGTTTGCTTACTAACTTGAAACATTCTGTTTCACGTTTGCAACTCGTTCCAAAATTTGGACCGGGTACGAGCAACCTGTAGTCAGGTACCCGAAAATATAACTGCAGTTATTCTACAGTACGAGCTCGTCGTGAAGTCACTTGACATGTTGCTTTGGGTGTAGTGTAACACCTGGTATCTTGTGTACAGACATGACAATGAAGTGGTATTTAGGTTGGCGTTTATCCTGAATTTTCCAATCCATGTCAGCAAAACTTTGGATCCAGATAGCAATTACAAAACCGGGTCCTGATATCGCCGTTTGGGTACAATGGTTGGGTGCAAACACTGATTCTGTTTCAAGTCCATTTGCAGGTACATTGACAATGATCCAGTGCAATTAATCAACATTAATGAGCTTGAGATTTTTCTCTTTTTTTGGTACTATATGCTTGGATTGTCAGTGGAAGTCAAATTCCAGAGAATATGTTGTAGCCACTACAAGAAAAACATTGTTTAAGCCCCATTTTGTGCATGCATGAATATTCATATCCATTCTCACTCCCATTGGTCTGCTTGATTTTAATTAGCTGTGATTGACTCCTATGTTTTTTTAGAGAGTCAGAATTTTGAAGGGCAAACAAAAATGTCGAGGCAATTTTCATTTCAAATATCGGGAAGTTGAGTGCATAGTTCTCATTAAGATTCTTTGAAAGGTTATCTTTTCCCTCTACTTTCCCTTCCCTGAAACACTGAAGAAGAACAAAGGTAGGTGACCAGTGACCAGGCAATTGTCAGTGTAACTGATATTCCAGCTTTAAGACACAGCCAATTCTACAGAATCTGTCAGGTGGTTTAATTTAGGCAGAGAGAGTTTTTTTTTTGAGGATTCCTGCAACATTGTGGTCTGTTAAGTCTCATTAAATTTGATTTGCAATATTTTGCTGAAATTCAATTTTGATTGCTCCCTACAGATGTCATTCAGCCAGTTGAAAGAGGTTTCTAGAATAATGATTGGACAGAGAGATCCAGAAGTCATCTTTAAGTACCTTTCGATGGTTGTCAGGTATGTGTAAGTTTCAATATTATTCCAGTATTGCTTAGTAGTCACATATTCTATTATGGTGTAGATTTGAAATCAGGAACCACGATTCAGTAGAGAAGGGCCTTAGACAACTCAGTGACCAAAATTCTCAGCTTTAAAGCGGGACTCTTCCACAGGTCTATTCGTTGCATTAGACATTAGGACCTACCATTCTAAGCAGTGGGACGCCTCAGGGCAATTCTTCCCTCATCCCAAGGATAAAGAAGCAAATGTCCACAAATGTGTAGATGATGGCCACTTTGTTGATTCATTGCACCCTTGAAGGTTGCTGTTATGTTTGACCATTGAAACGAACTGTTTTCCAAATAATCCCCCACATAAAAAATATGGATTAAAATGGAAGTTGATGGCTCTGTCGTTTAAAGCATATAAACTGTTCAGATTTTTCCCTTTTTCCTGAAATTTCTTTTCCTCACAGGCAAGTAGAGGTTTTCAGCTCAAAGTAAATATCTCACAAATTTTGGGTTTGATTTTTGGGAACTGCAAGCATTTGTTTGAGCATTGGTATTCCTGTTCCAGTGATGTACAACATTCTGTATCCACTGAAGTTTTACTAGAAGTGAGGTGGCCATTATATTAAGTGAGGTGGCCATTATATTAAGTGAGGTGGCCATTATATTATCTAATGACTTAGTCGCTCTTCTGGTTGGATGTCAAGACTAGCAGATTCTTGGTTCCCACCTTTTTGTTGTTTTCAATATCCTTTTGTAAATGAAATTTCTTAAACTTAAGTGCATCATTTATTCTCTGTCAAGCACATATTCTATAATATACTGTATACTTGTCTCCTCTTTGTTTAGGAACATTGGCACAGAACTAGAACCAGCCTTAGCATCCGGGACTGAAGAAAGGTTAGGCTTGATGGAGCCCATTATGTCTACTTTCTAGTTTACTTTTAGTGATATGGTGTAACATTCTCAACAGTACTTTACTCACTGACCTTTACAAGTTTTGCAATCAAGTATTCACTTTTGAAAGCTTTGGCCTCCAGACATGTAATGTGACTAGCTATGAGAAATAATTGGAATGAAGTTGTTCACTGTTGTAAGAAAATCTGTCTTCTCAAAAATGCTTTTAGGCTTTGCCTGCTGTCGACCTTCAGTGACTTTTGACCTCCATAATGAATGGAAGCTTATCTGCTCATGGTTCACTGGTCATGACATATTTCATACACAGAGTTAAGTACCCACTAGGAGAGGACATGTATGACCACCAACTTGAATATGAGCAGTCTTCTATCATTACTTGAGATAACTGATGGTAGTCTGAAGAGATTTTGTTCATGAGGTCAAGTAGTTACCTTACCTGTGAATCTTCGCATTGTGTTACCATCTGATCACAAATATATGAAGTTGTTGGTGTCTGCAGGTCAAAATAAATCAATTTTCGTTATCATCGTCGTATCTTCAAGAGCGAAACAGGCTCCTATTTTCGTCAACTTTTTTGTTTCCCACGTTTGGTTTTACTCTCCTCTAGATGTTCTGAATTTTGTGAGTTCATAGACAACGTACTGACGGTCGTTCATCATAAAGTCAGAATGTCTGGGATGTCTTTTCCGGTAAGAGTAAAGATTTACGCCTTGTTTGTAAATGCCAATGTCAAAGCTTTCCCTCCTCCTGCCGTATATTCATCCTCAGGATGCCAATGTTTGGGATTCCAAATTCTCTTTCAGATTTAATCTGTCTGAATGAATGTCTGCCCAAAGTCATCACACAGAATGAAGCCATCCTTAGTCAAATGTTAATTACTCACAGCAGTTTTTATCATTCCTTTAGATCATTTAAAATTTTCATTTTTTTTTTAAACTGATTCCATAATTGTCATTTAAAGTGTCCGACATTTCTCCTGAAAGTGGGCCTCAGTAATTCTTTTCAAATGTATATCAAGTGAGCTACTTTAGATGTTGTGTTTATTAGTCTCTCTTAGTATACCTGCTGCTAATTCCCTGTTTGAGATTCTTTTGTCAAGGTTGAGTTTGCTGTTTCATTCACCTATTAGTCATACAGCCTTGAATTTCCATTAGTTCCTAAGTCTGGAGTCTGGCAGTGACTGCTACCTGTCGGATATCCGTGTACCTGAGATCACTGTTTCAAATAATAGTTAATGAAGGTTGGACAAACAAAGGAGACGTTGTATGGAGTATGTGATGAAATGATAGAATTTATTTTCATTTTAATTTGAAGCTTAAAAAAAATTGCTTCACAGTTTCAGTAAAGTAGCATTTACAATATCTCAGATATGACAGATAATATCTGACATTGACCTAAAGAAGTGTTATTCTCCACTTTATGAAGGATATGGGTTAGTAAGTTTGGGAGTGATTGTGCAGAGATGCACATATCAACGGATGTGTAAAATTTTGCCAATGGTACATAATATTCCGTGTCATACACATAACTAAACACATGTAATTTGGTTTTTAAGCACAGAAGCAACCATGTTTATTCTGTGTATGTTATCTTATATGTTATATTTTCAGCAGACCTAAATCTGTTGTTCAGTATGTTGATACCTTGCACTTGAACTGAGTTTCAATTGTGACGAAAAGAACCCCTCCCAATTTTCTGCCTTAGGGACCTGTTATGATGCTGCTATAGCATAATCAAACTTATTTGTTTTATTTTGCAGAGTAACTGTAATCCAAGGATAGAAAGTCTTATGGCCGCCTTACTGTCAATGCTGGTGGATTTATCTGCAGTACTTTCCAGGTAAGGAAGTTTCAGCAAGTTGTGATGTTCCTTAAACTCGAATACATAGAGTTGACGAGAGTTTAAAAAGTTGATTTACTCCCAAATCTGATTGCATACAATTACAATTAACAACAGTAAATGAGTTGTAATGCCCCCAAACCTGACTTCAAATTGATTTACCAAAGTGTGATACTCCACAACCTGCTTTTGTACAATTAAGGAGAACTAGAGAGTTGTGATAAATCTGACCTGGTTGCATAGAGTTAGTAAGATTTCTCAGGTTGTGATAATAATATAATATTAATATGATTTCATAGAATTAAAAAGATAACCTGAAAGATGACTTGAAATGACATCCGAGATGTGTAATAAACTTTTCATGATATCTTCATATCTGAACATGTTTCGTCTTATATTTGTCAAAGTGTCGAATTACACTGTCATGAAAGCCCACAACCAGACTTTAATTTTTTTCTGGGGGGGGGGGCTTGGGGGAGAGGCCAAAACAAACTCAGTCAAGGGGTCACTAAAATGTGGTTAAATGGAGAAGTATAATTAAGTGTTCCCATGTTATGTGTGTTGAATGATTGAGGGGAAATATTGCAGTTTGAAAGTATTGTATTGCACATGGTCGTGGTTATGCTTACGAAGCAGGGGAGGCTAAGACAAACATCCCCTCCCCTTACCCAGTTATGGGCTCGCTGCCATGGCAAAATGACAATGTATATCTCATTGTCAAGTTGTTTCATGTATGCCAAATTTAACAGCATGGTACATATTATGTGATAGTATGTTGAAAGTTACATTACAACTTCTTGACCCAGCGAAAGTTATTCAAATTTGCAAAGTTGATGGCTTTTTTGTATGTTGGGTGTCCATCTTTCATAGAGTTGTCATATTACAATGAAGTGGTATCTTGACATTGTGACTTACAAAGAGGATTTCTTGCAAAATATCAAAGTATTACCTATCAGAATTGCATGGTCATGTCTTTCGAAAACATGAAAAATATCCTGCTGTTGATGTCGGCCATGAAAGGTGTGGATCAACAGTTTAATGATGTAATAAAATAAAAAAAGTGGCATTTTCTTTTTTTCAGGTCATCAGATGATGCCTCAACAAGAGCCCAGCAGATTGTAACTCAAGTCCTTCTTCATCTACAACACTCTCCATCTTATCTTGTGGATGTTCTCCTACAACTGTCTGCCTCATCTCAAGATGCCAGTTTCTTAGTGCCACTCTTCAGGTAGCAGCTAATTTTCAACTGACCTCTGAAGTATGGAATGTTCTCTGTGAATAATCATATTTAATTTGCTCTTTCTTGGTAGAAGTTCTTTATACTCGCTGAGTGTTTGTATCTGCTGAAAGATGGATTTTTATATCTGCTGGTACAGTCATACCGGAGCAGTCGCGTTTGTTTAATGCATATGTGTGCAAGTGTCTGTGTGAAGGAGATGTATGGTAAAATCCTGAACGTATGATCTCAGCGGTAAATCACAGACGGATCCGATACTCTTTATATGTACACTATCAATGCTGTGCCCTAGAACTTCGGTCAAGGTCAAAGGTCAATTGATACTTGTGTAGTGAAGTCACCACCCAAAGTAATACTGTTGTATATGGCATCAACTTAGCTCAGCCATCATTGGTTAACATCGATGTACATGGTGATATATGCCTCTAAAGTACTCTACGAAAAGGATGAATGTAATGAATGTAACCTTTGGTAGAACATGGCCAAAATTTGATTTGTAAAGCGTAATCTGACTTACAAGTAAGATGTCATGACTCGCAGCAGAGTTTAAACAAAGCTTTAAAGAAAGTCGTTATCACTCTTTAATTACCTTGCTCATTCCACAGACATGTACTGACCCAGTATCGAGCAGTACACGGCAATTGTGACTTCCTGAAGTATGTCTGTGCTGTACGACTGGCAAAGAAGATCCTGTCGTCCGTCGTCCCAGATGAAATCCACACCTTGAGCCAGGTAACCCCCGATGGGATGATCATATGCTGAGCATTATCTGCATGTTTAGCCAGAGAACTACGAAGATCACTCGTTGAATTGCGTATGGAAAGCGTTATCGCCCCTTCCCCTGTCTCTCTTCCCTCCTCCCTTCCTTGTAAAAGGCAAAACCATAAGGACAAAAATATTCCAGACTTGCAACTGTTTTGTGTTGATGATGAATTAAGTCTTGTAAATTCTTTTCAGCCCTAGATGAAGGTTACTTTCCTCTGCTTAAATCCTATGCTAGTGTCAAGAATTTTCTGCTTTTTAAAACTTAAATTATGGTTCTTCTGCTATCTGAATGTAGTGCTTTTTGCACGGTACTTTTCCTGCACCCACCGAAACTGCTGAGTACTTTAACCCCTTGAAATACTTGAAAATAACAAACAGAATGACAGCTGAATCACAAACTTTCATTGAATACATTCAACTTTTTAGGTTTGCTTGCACTTCCAGCACAGTTGGTGCTGTAAACGCAACAGCCGAATGTGAATGTGCCTAACGTGGCAACTGTCAGTGATACACCATTTTCTTACATATTTGGTTTTGTCTTTTCTTTTTTTACAAAATAAATTTTCCTTGTTCTACTTTGAAACAGCTTAATTCCTCAATTCTTGCAGAATTTTCTCAAAACTGAAAATCATTTACACCACCAGTCCATGGTCACCCTTCTGGTGCCACACATAGAGTCGTAGCTCTCAGTGTTGAATAATTTGCACAAAATATATCGGTTTCTTGATTCAAATGTCTTATTCATTCTAAAACAGAACTACTTTAGGAGGAATGGAGTACAATTTTGATGAAATACACCATAGTTTTGAACCTACCCTATGTTAAGTTTTAGCTGATACCCTTATATTGCTGCTGCATGCATGAGCCACATGATTCATCATTATAGATCCTACTTGTTTGAAAGTGAAAGAAAAAAAAATTCATTCTCTCAATTCTCAAAGTAAATAGCGTTGCAAAAAGAAGAAAGAACGCTGTTATGTTAATATGATGTGGAACTTGCCGCCGAAGGTCCAATTGTCATCTCCTTCCTTTTTTTTGTGCTATTTGTGTAAGATCTTAGTAAAGAATTACTGCTGTAGGCTACCTGTCAGCTTTAAAGGAACCAGTTTGGTCCTTACCTGTTTGATCTTATCAAGCACATTATCATAACTTTAGAAAAAGGCCCTTTGAAGATCCCCTGAACACTTTTGCTTCTTTAATTTTGAAAATTTCCTTTTAACTGACTGATTGTGTAAGTGAAGGTTGTCATGCTGTTGGAGTGAGAAATATTGTCTCATTTACAGTGGGTTCTTTCTGTCAAATGGATTCACCTCTCCTGATGTCTTTCTTTCCTATTTTTTTTTTTTTCAGGAGGCATCTTTCAAGGCCCCAACTAATCTGGCCTTGTGGCTGCAGGAATCGGCAGGGCACTGGTTGCATCGGGTTCTGGAGAAGAACGACAAGGAGGACACCAAAGACATAGTCAGGTTCATTCTCGAAGTTGCCGACGATGAGGAGGTGCAGGAACTGCTCAATGTAAGTGAAATACTGACAGGAAACTGGTACATTTAATTTGTTGAAACCATGGCAACATGACAGTCTGTTGCCAAAATTTGGGGAATGGGATGTGAGGGAAGAGCAACATAAATTTGAGAAAATGTTTTAAGCTCGTGATGTACATTTATGCGCTGACGTTCCTCAAAGGAACGCTACAGCAGGTTCTATCGTATCTGCCAAATTGGAGACCTCAATTTCACAGTAATTATGATTGTTATTGTGACAGTGCAGGACGAATTGAAACTTGTATCCTGAAAATGGGTTTGGAACCTTTGCAGTCCATGTATAGACCGTTCCCGTGGACAGTAGTAAAATGAAAAGATGAAATTGTTCACTTATTTCCAATTCAATTGTGTATTGTCCTTCCCATCTGAGGGCATCACTCTCGGCGAATGGTCAGTGGATGCGCCTTGAATGAAGTAAATGGGGTGGGCCAAAAAAGTTTTGACTGGAATGGGATTGTTCTGGGTTGATCCCATGTTTCACTTATCAGAAAAGTGGCTGGAGCACAAAATGAGCTTACATTGAATGTAAGCTCCCTCATTTCAAAGAGAGAGTTAATGCCACGAGCATACATTACTTATCTTATGCATCCAGCTTAAATACAGCTGAAATAAATAGTAATAGTTTGTTGTTATCAAGGTTGGACAACTGTACACTTTGTTTGTATTTGATCAGTTCAGTAGCAGACTTGGATCACTGATCTGGAAGCACAGCACACCAAATATCACTCACAATCTTTTCGTAAAAAATACATATCTTTCTGTTTCTTATTTATTAATTAATCCTACACATTGTTCGAACACAAACCTCGATTTATCGATTATGCAGGTGCTGGTCTCGGACGAAGTAGACACAGAACAGGATGAGACAGAGGACCAACAGGAAGAAGAGGCAGCTGACTTCTTCTTTGTCGATACATCTCAAGGTGAAATCCAGGTACAGTTTAATCCTGAATGTTGATCAGATGTAATCCAATTTGTCATGCTCTCAAGTATAAGTTTCGTCCAATAGTTCTCGATACAAAGCCCAAAAAACAGATAATAAAGGTATCATGTGTGCATTGGAAAAGTGACAAATAATATTTGATTATTTCTTTACAGAGAGAACAAATAGGCCTATGTGGGAATAGTGAAGAAAGAGTTAAAGAGTACTTTACTGTATGCCTGGAATGTCAGGTCGAAACAGATGTTTACAAGTTCGGTCTAACATTAGGCTAGGGTCATACGTTTAACATTAGGCCTAACGTTATGTACGCTTTATAAATTTGCTCACCTTAATTGTTAGAACGCAGTGATCTCCAATCTGTGGTTGTAGACTTAAAGCCCTATGCAAGCCTTCAAATCCTCCATTGTATATGAGTTTGGGGTGAAAGGAGGTAATTAATGGTGTCAAATAGTATACAACACCGAAGGCAACACATCTTCGTTACCCTTGCATTGTCACCACTCTGGTTTGGAAAGAGTGTATGGATCATTGCCACCAATTAACACTACTTTCCTTTTATCGCATCTTTTCTGGGGTTCCTAACATAACAAAGAAAGAAATGGGGTTTCTACCTCCAGTCATTTTTCCAATCAAAATGCAACTTTTTGAGTGAATTAATCCCGTTAAAGCTGCCTAGCATTATAAAATACACAGTATGTATCTTGCTTGGTGTACATTTGTTCACATGTTGATATCTCCAGTATGGCCACGCTTCCGGTATGACGTCATAATTGTGACGTCGATGAAACTTTTCTATAGCCACGTAAGTATGGTGTGTAGATTACCCCCAGTTGTTGTATATCCGTAGGTTAGTACATTCACAAGCAAGCATCACAATTGTGATGATAGTGCCAAATCAGGCATGGCGTGTGACCATCAATCCTCCAATCAGATGTAAAGGATTTAATAAGGTGTTTTATAATAACAATTATTGCATGCTGTTGCTGTACTGATCATATAATCAACCTGCCATGGCATTTCGACAGCCTCAGTTACAACAGATGAACATGCGTTGAATCTTTCCTGCTTGTGCTTAATTATTTGTAGACAGTGGCAGGTGAGTATTTCTTCGTTGTGGGACAGGTTGTGTGTGCATCTGAAACAGAAGTTACTGCTTTTCATTGGTCGATAGAACAATCTATTTAAATCAAAAGGCAAAGGAAAAACTCTCCCAGTGTAGTATTCGAGCTTTGGTAGTGGTTCACAAGTTTTGTTGTTCCTTTGTAGGGGTTACCTCAAGACTTTAAAATGCTGGGAGAACCGGATGGCGCAGAATCTGACAGTGACCTTCAAGACGAAATAAAGCTTGCCGACGAACTGCTGGCTGAATTAGACTCTGGAAAGTTATCCTCGTCGAAGGAGGCAGACCTGGAGGAAGAAGGGACAGTATCAGACAACATGCAGATGGAGGTGAGATTTAAAGGGACTAGATGTCGAAATAGAAAAGAATGTTGTTTAGAGTCCACAGATGTAGTAGGAGATGCCTTTTTTTCTGTGGTGTCAGTTAACAACATTGTGGTATTAAATAAACACTCAAATTAACAAGTTTGAGATGTTAAAAACATGGATACTTCTCTACCAGTTATGGAAATGGCAATGATAGTTGTTAAATGATGAGTGTTTCAGTTCTTGGGATTCATCAGTACTTAAGTCTTCAGTAAATTGCTTTTATTAAGTGAAAACCAGAAAATAATACAAGAAAAAAAAAACTTTATGTAAAAATTAAAACCAGATGTCAGAAATAGGCCCTTTAATAGAAGGAATAATCCAATTCCTAGTCGCAAAAATGTCACTCATTGATGTGGAACTTGAGTCACATCAGTGAACTCTGCTGATGAGGTTTGTCAGCTGGTCATTCTGTCTCATCACTGAACTCTGTTAGAGTTGTCACTCTGTGTTGTATTGCAGTTGCACTTTTTGTGTCGCTTGTTCGTGGGATCATTTGACAAAACGTGAGAGAGATCAAACGTAGATATGCCCCCCTGATACTGACCCAGCAGCTTTCAGTTACTGACCTTGGCATCCCTCTTTGGTGGTGCTTTGATTCGTAAGATAAGTTACGTCAGGTTCGCATAATTTACATCAGCATATGTCTCTCATGTAATCATATTGTTTCTGGAGTTTTTAATCTGTTTTCAGATCTGTGTTGCTTCAAATCTGTGACACTGTGACTTGTCACACTTCTGTCACAATTCAACTATACAGTAGCTCTATATAAAGTTGCGTGTCCTAGGTGTTCAATGATGTATGATGACGTAAAGGTAGGCATTTCTCACCAGTTTTTGTGACTCTTTCTGCTTAAATTCCTGTTGTTTTGTTTCCAGGAAAACGAAACGGAGAGCCACGATGTGGCGTTGGAGCCAATGGATACCTCCGAAGACACCAGCACCAGCAGCAGAGTCCAGGGTCAGAGGTCACGATCACCAGATCTGTTTGTGATAGAGGAAGAAGTCAGTTTTGAAGAAATGCGAGCAAAGGCCTTAGGACTAGACGGGAAAAAAGAGGAATCGACCCAAAAGGACGGAGACAAAGAGAAAGATACCGAGGCGGACGATGAAAACTCTGAAGATGAAGACGAAAAAGATGATTACAGAAGGTCAGAGGAAAGTCCATCTGTGACAAAGGTGGAAACTAGACAGAGAAAGTCAGCTGTTAGTAACCAGAGATTAGCAAATCAACGAAATGGTCAACAGGACAGAATCAGCTCATCTGAAGAAGAAGAAGTTGATCAGGCAGGAAGGTCAAAGGTCAAAGCTAAATCCCCTTCAGATGAGGACTCATCGGAAAGTGACTCTGAGATATCAGTCAGCGCTGGAGAAAGCAAAACAAATGGAAAACAACTAACAGGATCAACAAAACAAGAGGCCTTTCACCGCAACCTCAGGTCGAGGAGAAGAGAGGATAATGCTCTCACATCACCCAAACAGACAGTACAAAAGTCGCATGCCATCTCTGGCTCAGAAGACGTTAGGGAAAGTTCGTCAGTCCAAAGGAAAAATGATGAGCAATCTTTGCAAATGCAAGGAAACCGAAGGTCACGTCAATCGGTGAGAAGATCCACATCTAAAAAGAATACAGAGAAGTTAGAAGGCAATGTGAACCAAAGTAGAGAGATTGTATCAAGCTCAGAAGTAGAGGAGAAAAGTCCAGTAAATGAAGCACACCAAAGGCTCTCTTTCCCAATGCTGGAACAAGCAGAACGCAAGAGCGCAATCGGTCCGAGGAGTCGCAAAAGATCGTTCAAGTCACCGATAGTTCCATCAGATGCAAACACCGGGAAGGAACGAAGACTAGAAGAGACGAAGAGAGGAAACGAGGGGAACATCGAAGAAGACGGGTCATCCGAAGCAGTGTCCAGAGAAGTAGCAGACTACATCAAACAGATAAGGGAACAAACAGCAGCAAATCAGCCAAGGAGGTCGGCAAGGATTAGACTCTCGAGCACGTCCAGCATCGAGAGCAGAAGTGATCGAAGAGAAAACCTCAGGAACAACCCAACAATGACACTGAGATCCAGAAGATCGGCCCAAAAGAAGCCCTAAGGAGGAGTGAAATTTCTGCAGAGTGGAGAGAGGGATTCCTTCCGAAAAGTGCCAAAAAGTTCCAAGCTCACTTTGCAGGCTATGAGACAGCAAACTTTTGCAGGGGCAGTCTCTGTCAGTCAATTATGTATTTTTTTGTTACTTTTAGAAAGTAAACTATCAATTATTTATATTCATGTCACGTTTGTATTCGTCGATACAGTGGCATTGGTAGTATGCAGCTTGACATAGTGTGACACACACAGTGCGATGCCAGCATTCATAATCGTCAGTTTCAAGTGGTTTTCGTTCTAATTGCATGGATCATTCAGCTTGTATCCGAATACAAGTGAATCTGCTTGAATCGGTGTTGCCTGCTCAAAGTGAGGACGTTCACACCATCAGTGAATCTTCTCCAAGGATAATTTCAGTCGAGCAAGAAAAATTTGGCTGTGCACGTGCAATCGGCATATGCAACGAATGTGGAAGATGAACCAGGGCTGGTACATTACCTGTGCAGCATGTAGCTTTGTGATGTATGTTTTAAGTAATTTTAGCTGGATATGATAATTGGACACCCTGTGAAAATAATTTTAATTGCCTTAAACTTAATCTTAGGATGGTCGGATTAAGTAGATGGGTGATTGGTTTCTTACGGTTTATGAACCTTCGTTTCAAACATTCACTTTCGAACTCTAAAGCTTGAAGATTATTTGCTGCAGTAGCTCCCCAGACTTTGTAAGAGACCAAGTGGATTTTAACCTCAAGCATGTTTTCCTGCTGCTTACTAAAGTAGATTAGAAACTTTGTGAAACTTGCTAAGGAAGAGGGTGTGTATTCCTTGGCTTTTCAATATTCAAGGTAAGTTGTTATAGCTTGTTCCCATTTAAAACATGTCACTGGGTTCTGATCTTGTGACCGACAGGTAAAGAAATGGTGTGCAACTTTTAAAAATTATGCCGCACTGCTTCCTCCAGACTCGAACATCTTTTGTCAAAACATCCTTGGAAGGGGTCGAGTAGCCTGAGTACCAATAACTATAAGTTCAGTGGCTAATTTGAAGTATGACCAATCATTGACTTACTGAGGTTTGACACATTCAAACTATGGGGACCAATCAAGTGACAAAGTAACCTGCTTCACGTCACAATTTGAGACTTTTTTTTAGACAATTTCAGACATTCCGATTCACCTATGCTTCACAATAGTTGCAAATCTATATTTTCTTTGATCCTGTCCGAAAAGTGTTATTTTCTCTTGAATTGTTTGACCACAGCTTGATTTATGGCACATCTCCTAATCAAATTAGTGTACTGCCAATGAATTAAAACTATTGACCGTCGAAAACTGGTAACCTGTTTTGTCAAGCTGTTTTTTCCCTTGCCAAAACTTGAGACTGTAACCATGGTGACTGCAGAGTACGGTGTTTCTCAATGTTTCTACCTATAGCCAACTTTCATCAGGGAGTGGTTATTTAGTTCTATTCATTTTGTCTTTGTGGTTCTTGGATTAAAATGTTTCAGATTTTGGGAGGCAGTTTCTCATTTTGCCAGAGTTTCGGAGACGACGTTTCAACTCCGACTTTCAGAAGTCACAGAATACTGTAGACTGAGTGAAGCATAGTTCATCCCATTCGTTATTTCTTTCATTCGTACATGATTCATCAGTTGGATCGATTTGCTGTTTTGACACTCTTTGAAAAACAGAACAGTTGCAAAGATACTCCCAAGTCAAGCTGTTGTGATTTGTTGAGCTGGAGATCTTGAGTTTTCATGGGGTGCCCTATCGACGACGTCAGGACCGGGCTTTGAAATTGCTCCCCAGGTCCAGATTTTCACTACATCTAACAGAGAGCAACTTCATTGTAATGCCTGCGCATGTTAGATTCATGATGTATGATTAATATGCAAAGCAAAGTGCATTTTGACTTCACAACAAAGTTGGAGTCTAACCTGACTGATACTTTTGAGTACCTGGGTATCTGCCTGACCACGGACAAAGGGTTCGTGTGTCCAATTTTTGTGCCCATCGCAAACTCCATGTTAAATCAAATCTGGTTTTAAAATAATACATTCTATACTGTTTCATTTGAAAGGTACATAACATTCAACTCATTTCCTCCGTGAAGTGAGTGTGATGTCAGTGACTTCCCGCTGACAACGAAGTACCTTTTTTTTTTTTGGCTGCGTTTTCTTTCTAGTTGTTTTGACCATGCAGCAAGTTAACTTAAACCATACAGTTCGCACGACATGGCTTGTAGAGTTCACATCATGCCAATCCTGTGGCGTGATAGAATTAAAAGCTATGAAAACTGTATCAGTGGAATCTTCTTTGTAAAAGTTAAAGCAGGACAGGTAGTTGTAAGGAAGATTTGTAATAACATATTGTGTTCGTCTTTCTTGAAGTGAACTCATAACATGACAATCTGCAAATATTGTCAGCACAATGGGCTCAGCACTCAAAATTCTGACCAAAAGCTCTCCATATTTTGAGTGGGGAGTTTTTGGTCGGAATTGGAACCCACTGGCCCACTCACTGTTTCTGTTCTCCCCCTCCCCTGACTTTGCTATGGACCTGCCCTCTTTAACGTAAAAGAGGTCATTCTTTACAATCATGTGACGGCCGTAACATCCACATGTTTCCTTCAAGTTCTTTTGGCTTCAAAGTGTTGTTTGATTTCATCAGTAAGAATCTCAGAAGGCAAAACTGGTTCCTCCAGATTCCCCCAGAATGTTAGTTCATATTCCCCTTTTTATTGACATGTCAATAATCTTAACACCAGGCCTTACTTCTAGCTGGTCTACTACTGCATCTGGTCTACCACTGCAGCTGGTCTACCACTGCAGCTATCTACCACTGCAGCTGGTCTGCTACTGTAGCTGATATTCCATTTACAGAGCTTATCCACTGCTGTAGCTGTTCCACTGCTGCTGATCTACTGTAACTGTCCTCAGAGAGCTAGATGAGAAATTTCAAGCTGTGACTTGAAACATTCCATGCTCTTTCCTTCTGTTCAAGACTGTATGACCTAATGCACGAAAGTTGCTTTTACTACAGTCAATACTCCCACGTACCGAACATCCTTTCATTAGTACTTTGTAACCCGTTCCTAATTGCCGTTATATTTCTTTTCTGAATTTGTCGAGTATTAACCTTTGGAAAAGTTTTTGTGGAGGGGATCTGCACCGTTGTGAAACTAATCTTTGTCTTGTTCGGGGTTACTGAGAGAGACATGTTACTCTCTTGAACCAGTTAGTTTCTGATATTCATGATGATATACTGCAGAAAGGATCATGGAGGAAAATCATCTCTTCCCAATAATAAAGTTAGAAGAGAATGTACACTGCGTCTCCAACAGAAAAGTTGAAGAAGCTCTTGAAGAATGGTTATTGATATTCTTTGCGCCATTACTTATTTCGATTCTGAATTATTACCACTTGGACTCAATTCTGAAAAATATTCAAATTTAACAATTTCCTACTCACAGGAAGGCTGACAAGTGTTGCTATTGTATTTGATTATTTAGAATTTTGCCACTTCTATGTTTTAAGTCATTCGATTTTAGAAAACAGTTTTGTATTTTGAGATTGTGACTAATATGCTGTTATATCGTGAGCAACTTTAAGAACAAAGTACGAAGTTTGTGCCTGTGGTGGGAGTTTTTCTTCTCCTCATTCACTGCTTGGATAAAGTGTCAAACTTCCTCCACTGAGACTTTCCTGAACTTCACCCGCAGCTAGTCTTAAAGTTTAGTTCTGATGTAATCAGATGTTTATTCTGTCATTACATTGTTCTCATGTCATTAGTATGTTTCATAGCTCTATTCAATTATGTCTGCTGTAATTTATGGATACATGCTGCAAATGTATTGCATGAAAGTTACATAAGAGTGGAGAAAAACAAGAAGAGCAGATAATACTTTTGTTGTTAGTTTGTCATCAATGCATTTCTGTCTTTGTTGTAGTTTAGTTCATCAAAGTCAGAGTCAGTTGGCCTCTTGGGCCCATGGAGGACATTTGTACACCATGTTGATCATAGAAGAACACCAGCGAGATTTGTCTACTCTTTCTGACAAGTGTTCAGAGGGTAACGAGGCAGGGGCGAACCAATCCCAGCTTGCCTTCCAGTATGATTATCCTTAAAATAGCAGAATACATTCCAGCAGAATAAATGCCCTGCCAGTCAGGCACAGAACATTTCATATTTTCTGAAAATGGCAACATATTTAGAGACTACAAACAAATGAGACTAAAATATGAATAAGATACATCCAAAGTTTCCCCCATCCCCTTTGTATGAAAATTCAAAGACATGTAGCTGAATGTTTCTGGTTCCTTGTGTTAGCAAAGGCACCTATGCAAGCAAGGCAGTGTGTGTATGTGACACGATTGGAATGTGAGGTATATGGTGTGATAACTCAATAATAAAGGGCCTAATTTTATCCTATTGAGTGGATGTGCCCTGCTGTTTTTGGTGCCTATGTCTTGCATATTAATGAGTCGGCGGGACTTAATGTAAAATTCCTGATTTGGCTATATCTTTGCAGTGCCTTGGATTTGCTTCAAATGTGGTAGGAAGGGGTTGTTACTTATTAGGTGCATGACCATGGCCTTTTTATTTTCAATGTCATTAGCAATTTTGGCCTCAGTTTGTGTAAGAATGTACAGAAAATTGGACATTTTTGTGCATGCTGTGGGCAATTGACTTCTGGTTACTGTAATTCCTTAAAGTTTGCTCCATTTTTATGCTGTGACTGCTTACATTTTCCATCAGTCCCCCTTTAGCAAATCATGGAAGTACTGCTTGAGGTCATAGTTTCATGATCAAATGAAGAAGCAGCAGTGCTGTGGGAAGTACTGTAGGTGGTCATAACAGACAAGTCTGGCTGGATCAGGTTACGTCTTTGTGCTTCACTGGTGATGTGTGCACTGAAGTAAATGGCTTTTAAGTAGTAAGGTGGGCAAGACCATTGGTGTTCTTACCAGTGGAAACTAAACCCTAGCGTCCCCTCCAAGGTTTGCTGTCAGTGTTGGGTGGACTTTAAAGCGGCACAGATGCAATAAGTGTTATTGCAATTTGCAGAATCCCTTCTTTAGGTCTTTAAATGAAAGATTCACAGCTGTTTGTGGTTCATGAAATGAATTGGTTATTGCACTTTATTGTAGGAACCAACATTTGCAATTCATTGCATAAATTTAAATGACTTCTTTGATATGAACTCCAGCATATCATTTTAGAGTAGGCCTACATATATTCCAAGTACAAGGAAGGTAGTGCCCTTGGGCTGTTGCAAAATCATCCAAAATACTTCAAGTTCTCTTACATTTTTGTGTGTAATATCGTTAGTGGTCAAGTTGGTCACATTAGTGCTATAGAAGTGGTTCGATCTGGGTGTTTGTTATGTTTGGGGGCCAATGTCTGGAATGGGCCATATGGGTCATTTAAAAAAGCATGGAATATGTTCCTTTCTGTACAGATTCTATGTTACAAAAGCAGTGAGTAAAGTGAATAACAGACAACCCACTGTGGGGGATTATAAAGCTGCCGTACTTGAGCAGCATTATTGTATAGAAACCAGCTGAGCATACAGAGAATGATGCTCTTGTTGACTGTGAAATTATTAATGTCAAAAAAGGATTATGTAAATTAAAAAAATGGAATAAAATTAGAAGAAAAAAGGTCACAGCTAGCAATGTCTAAATATTTGTTTGCAGTTTATTATATAAACAAAAATGCAATAAAGAAGTAACAAATGATTTATTCTTGACTTTTGCAGCACTTTGGGTGATGTAGAGTTTTATAATTCAGAGTTTATTGCTCTTTATTTGGATGACCAAAGCACACTTTCTTTTTGTTTTCTGTGGTTTCGCTTTTTGTTATGTTTCTAATACATAGTTACATTATTCAAGGCTTTTTCCTCTTTTTAATTGTTGTAGTGCGCTCTCCGATTCGAATACATAGGACAAAAGCAAGATCATGAATAATGACTCGCGCAAGCGTGAGGGAAATACCCTACTAATTTATTTTCGGAACACTACGTCAGCACTGTGCGAAAAATGGAAGTACTAGCACTTTTCTCTGACATAAAATGTTTGTCTAAATTTGGTTTCACAGTCCTTCCACGAAGAAAATCGTTAGCTGCAAATTTGGTCCGATTATTTACCCTGAAAAGATGGCGCCAACGGTTCAGGTTACCGCGGACAGCACTGCCAGCTTCCTTGCCTTAGCTGAAGAACATAAGGGTAAAAAAATTATCGCTCTGTTTTGTGGCAGTCCCGACTCATCCAGTGGAGAAAGCTGGTGCCCTGATTGTGTGAAAGGTACATTGTTACATTTTGCTGATGCGAACGAAATCTATCAAGTCACACCCCGACCTGTTGAGTTGGGCAATTGTAGGCTGCCCAGTATTACGAGAAAGCATTCAAATACTGTGTATAAAGTAGCCTACTGATTTGTTAGACCTAAATGTGACAAATAAACATGATGAGTGGATGTACCAAAATTCGTTCATGCACTCGACCTTGGTGTAGCCAGTGCGGTACTGGATTAGCTCATAGTCATACTCATAGTAGAGGGTGGAACGCCATAGGGCGTGTACTAGGCTAGACGTCAATAATTTCACAATCACACTAGGCCTAGTGTTAATAAAAAAACATGTCAAGAAACAGACATCACAATGCATCTCTGGTTGCAGGGTTGTTTGATCTAAATTAAGGCGATTAAAATCATGTTTTTGATGTAAGTAACTGATTGATGCCCTGTCTAATTGAAACTGTTTGAAAACAATGGCACATAGCCTTGCAACTGTTTTGCTCAGTTGTTCAAAGCATTGGCAACAGACATGCAGCGGATGTGGAAAAACAAACTGTCCGGAAGTATTTCTGTGTTCTTTTATTTTGGTAGGCATTATTATTGGCATGTCAGCCTTGAAAAGAGCACCTGTGCTCCAAAGCCCTATTGTTGATTGCCTATTTGAAAGGCCATACGTAACCCTGATGTTGTATAGAAATGATCATTCTATGCCACCATACTCGAAAAGGTCATACGAAGTTCAGTCTTCCAGTGTTTGCCCAAGTTTATGCTTGTAATGCTTATCTGATTGGTAGATCACAGGTAGCAATGCTTAACATACAATGATATATACAATCGTTTGCTCTCTCTGATTGGTCAATGCTGTCACGTAGACCTTGTGACCATCTCACCCACGAGACCATGCAAGTGTCAACCACAAGTATATCAATCGTCAAACTGTCAACGTCGTTGTTTCTCTGTAATTATGTAGGCTGTGTCACCGTTTATACTCTCCGTTCTTCGTTTGTCTTGTCAACGTCATGTAACTGTATTCAGTCTTCAAATCATCAATTTTCCTGAATTTATCTAATTTGTGTGTGCCAGTCGAATCAAGGAATAAAATGGAATTCTGATTGCAAAATCTAAATCAAACTCTCACTTTGTGTATTTCTGTCCTGATGTTTCTCTCCTGTACCTGGAACTTTCTGTGTTTTTAACGACTAAAACATCTGTCGCAAGGGCAGTCATACCATGACTGTAAAACCCCGGTATATGTCCACTAACTTAACCCCTAACACTAGCCGCTTTGTGACTAGTCCTGCAACTAACTGCTTCGTTTTCACTAACCAATAACTTAGCAGAACCGGATCCTGTGGTAGATGCATGCTGACTGCTGTGTGATTAACCACAGCTTTTCTGTTTTATTCACAGCTGAACCGGTGGTGGAGAAGGCCCTTAATAAGGCAGCTGATGATGTTGTGTTTGTATTCTGTGTAGTCGGAGATAGATCAAGGTAGGCCTCATGTGCAACACAACACAGTAGGCTTTGATGACACTGAGAGATCTATACACAGTCACATTAAAGAGAAAAACTCATCACCCCAGACAGTTTCAAGTCTCCCACTCATTCTACTCCCTCCCTCAACCTAAAATACCTCCACATGTGTTATCAACTTGAAAACAATGGCTCACCGTGTACACAGTGTAATATGAGCTGCACTGCATCTTTCGAATTTGCTGTCAGTCAAAGAGTACTGTAACTTAGAACCAGTTGAGAATTTTGCTTTCTGTTAGCTAAAAATATAGCTTAGGGTGATGAGTTACATGCCTTTAAAGGAATTATCAAGAAAGAAGCATGTTATGCTGGTATATTGATCTACATGTAAGGCTACTTGATATGTGTATGCAAACAAGGTAACAGCAAACTCATCCTTGCTCATTGTATATACCATTAACAATTCATTATGAGGTATTCTACTGTGACTAGCTGTATACCACACAATATGTTAAGGAAGTTAATTTTCAGTGTAGGTATAGCATACAGTCAGTGTTTACTGCATATGTGAATTAAGGCAGCTGTATTGAGCTTCTAAAAATACTAAAGAGCTTGTTTTGTGTTAAGTCCATATTGCCAAATGTAGCATAACTCTATTGCCTTTGAATTTCACACTGCATCATAAAAAGTGTCAGGATTGCCAAAGCCTGGTAGAAGTTTTTGCCACTTTCAAGCTGCCAATCTATGAAAATCTGGCACATTGACCCATTCATGACACTTTGAAGTTTTCCTATCTTGGTTGGTAAGATTTTGAGCCAGGGATCAACAAACTTGTTGTTTTTTTCCAAAGTGAGTGAAAATGTCTTAGACACTTTTCTTGAGTTCCCTGTGGTAGAAGCCCATAACATCATCAAAATTACACAAATTGTCTCCATTTTCTTACTGTACACACCCCACCTATCTCCTCCAATATCTAACTCAAAAAGGAATCCAAGTAATTTGGAAAAATATTGAAAAAGATCAATTTTGGGGACTTTTAATTGATGGTGAACATTGCGATCACCTGGGCAGAAATCTCCAAACTGCTGTATCTGGGTGTGCTACCCAAATGTACTTGGCTGTGATGGACACTCCCTGCTGGGTGCATCGATCTCTCCAAGGCCTATAAGCAGTTGCCATAGTAACTTCAGAAGTTAAACTTTGTAAGTGATGGCAACATTGAATTTGGGGTGAGTAAGATCACTGCAGATGTGAGTTTACTTGAAGAGATATGCCCTTGCTGGTTGTACAAGGAAATTGTGCATGCATAAAGTTAATCTCCTTCGATAGGGCACTGCGTACAGCATAGCAAGGGACAAGTTTTTCTTGTGTGAAGAGTTATTGTATCCAAAAATGTTGCATGCACTGTTACATCTGAATATGGCAGGCAAAGCTTTCCTGATTTCTTCTGAAGAACAAAATTTTTGTTGCAGTGAATTCCTCCAAGCAATTTTAAATTATAGTTTACACATCAGTTTGTGTACCAGTGATGGCTTACCTGGGAGGGGGGGGGGGGAGGGAGACTAGGAGGGGAAATGCCCCAGCCATAGATTTTTTTGGGGGGAGCACAGTAAGACTGACAGAGCACATGTGGAACCTGGGAGGTGATTTCTGGTGATCTAGGGAGTATATAGAAAAAAAAGATTCTGGTGTGCTCTTCCCCAACCATTGGTGTGGCTTTGCTCTGATAGTCTTCCACAATTCTAGCTGTTATGTTAGTGGTGATGGGTGCAACTTGAACCTCCCCTTCCCCTAGGAAAGCTGTACCCACCCCACCACTGCTTTGTACTTGCAAGCAGTCAAACTTGGATGTAACAGTGTTAAGGAGGTGTTTCTTAAAATGTTTTTCTTCCTTTGACAAATTTACAGGTGGAAAGACCCAAACTGTGAATTCAGGACCCATCCGCAGTTCCGTTTGACAGCTGTGCCTACGCTTCTCGAGTGGGGCACGGTGAGCATGTTAACAGTTACAGTCGCCCTTAAAATCTTTAACAAAGGAGGCAGGTACAGAAGAAGCTGGGTTCTATGGCCACTCTAGCAAAGACAAAGCATGAAGAGTAAAATCACCAGACTGTCACCCAGCACATAATTTGTTGAATGTTTAAGAAACTACAGATTTAATTGTGCAAAGCTGGTATAGCATTCAAATACGATGTTAAGAAACTTTCGTTTTATATAAAGAAAATCTCAAATTTACCAGAACTTCATTTGCCAGCATGTCGCGATGAGGGTCAATTCTTGACACAAATTTAGCTCAAAAACTGTTAAAAAAAAAAAGATCATACCATCAGCATTTCAGGATATTTTATCTCAAAGAGATGAAAGTTCCAAAGGAAATGGGGATACCTTCCTCAGGGTGGCATTCACACAACAGCGATAAAGCACTTCAGCTGCCACTCAGAAACTTCTAGCCAGAACCCTTAGTTACGAGGATAGGTAGGAAAAATAGGTGGGGGGGGGGGGTGATAGATAGGAAGGACAGGTAGGGGGATAGATAGGAAGGATAGGTAGGGGGATAGGTATGAAGAGTAGGTAGAGGGATAGGAAAGGGGATAAGTTGTAGGGATAATGTTGATAGTTGTGGAAAAGATTTTACATATCTTCCTTTGCACACGTCTACAAAATTTGCTGGAAACATACATCATATAGAAAATGATTTTGAGTGAAGACTGACTTGTCCACAATATTTACAAAACTTGTTCTTCAAGTAAAGTCAACAGAAATGCAGTCAAAAACGTGAAATTTATATTTTCGTTAACTGTTGAGTCACACTCGAAAGGAAAAGTTTATGTGTTTAAAAGGAAATGTTGTTGATGTTGATTAGGAGACCTCATGGTCAATCTCCACAGTGAAGTTAGTTTCTTCTTTACAAGTCTTAACAGTTTTGTGTTCATGGCTTGGGCAGAAATACTACAGTGCTCTCTCAGTAGTCCCAACTGTCTGCCAACCTCAACATAAAGGAAATATGAAAAAGAAATTTACAGACCTAGTTGGAGTCAGGAAGTGTAGGTTATGTGGTGACAGAGTTATGTCTGCACCATTATCTTGGCCTCTTGTGTGTGTGCGTTTGTGTGTGTGTTTGGTTGTCTCTTAAGATTTGTTGTTTAAAATTACAATGTGGTATTTTGGTATTAAATCCTTGTTAAGTTTATGAACCTTTTTGATACGTTTGAAAACCTAGGACCATTTCAGATCAACAGCGATGATGCAAATATTCAATTTGTTTCGTATTAGTTGGACAAAGCTTTTTATTTCAATAGACGTCCTGATTTGATACCAGATGTGGTATGCTGATTGTCTTTGCAGTCATTGACCAACATTCCATTCCTTCGTGTTGTTCTCGTCAAGCACCTTCGCCTCCATACAGCAATGATCCAGTTACTTAGCCTGTAGTAGTACCAACTAATTGATACTGGGCCTTTTGAACAACACCCCAGATGCCAACCCCGTGTTAATACCACATAATTCGTATTGAGTTTTTCACAAATGGCGCAATTGCCCAGCCTGCTTGAATACCAACTTGTAGATGCTGAGCCTTTTTGAACAATGGCCCATTTGCTCAGGCTGTATTAGTATAGGGCCTTTTGTAAGTTTCATTGTCCAAGTATGCCCTTTCTTGTTAACAACATTAATTTGATCATCTCTCAGTAAACATTGAGGGGCCCCAACTACACCCATTAGACAACTGTTGTAGTGTGTAATGTGACCAAGGTGTTTGTAAATGACTTAAATCATTAGATATTTCGGTGGGTTTCAAGATACTGCTGACAATGTCATTAAGGGTTTTATTAGTCCCTGAAAGGAACCTCAAGTGGATGTGTGTATGTGATGCCATTGGAACACGAGATATGTGATGCAATGACTCAATAATTAAGCACTCAATTGTTCTTTTCTTGCAGCAGTTTCTATTCTTTTCATTCTATTCTTTTTTTCTCTATTTTTTTTTTTGCAGCAAAAGAGGCTCGTCGAAGAGGACTGTCAAAAGGAGAACCTGGTCGACATGTTCTTTGAAGAAGATTAAAATGGAAACCACGGAGCATGGAAGAGGTCCGTCGTGAGCGAAAAATTTCTGCGCCTAGAAGTCTTGGGGCCTAAGAAAGTGGGAGGGGCTTAAATTTGGTTCTTTACCCAACTTGTGTCACTAGTTAATATCTTGTGTGTTGGTATATGGTGGATTTGACTTTCTTGGCTACGGTTTGTGCTTTCCACCTTTTTACGCTGATGTTCTTAAGAGGATGTCTGTTTTCAAAAGTTTCGTTGCCCTGGAATTATTGTGATGAAACTTCTTAGATGTGTCACCTATGTTTTCATCGTAAAAAACTTCTTTTGTTTATATGGCCTTTCAAGCAAGAAAATGAAAAGCAAAATGACAAAGATTAGAAAGTCTGGTGAACATTTGGCAGTGAGCCTTTGTACTTGTTTGTAGACTCGGTCAACGACATTTAAAACTCGTCTCTTAATGTCAGGTGTGAAACGAATTAGAGATGGTGCCTGTGACTGGTCTAACAACTGTCGCATAAACCATTGAGGTCAGGTGTAAGGTCAAGGAACATGTTAGCAAAAGATAGACAAAATTACAGTTGTATTCAAAGCAGCATATGGATTGAAAATGTGACTTTTAATGAAAAAAGTGTCAGGTTGTCCTTTTCACCCTGTCCTTGATTCTCCAAATGCAGAGGTTAGTTTTTCTTTTTGAAGATCTTGGCAGATGTGATAGTTATTTATGCCCAAAAACCTGATGAAAGACTTTTATTATATATGTTAACAAATCTCAGTGTTGACAGCCTTGCCTCAAAGCTGTGCTAGGAATAGATCAAGTAATACATGCTTGATAAGTTTCCATATTGACAGGGATATAAATTTTAGATTAGTTTCGTTAAGGGCATTCTGGAAGGACAACTTAATTTGAAAAAGGACAGCCACATTTTGCAAGTTGCCCCTCTGGTGACTAAGTGAAATGACTTAGACGTCATGAGAGAATGGCGTATACATAATTCACAGTCTGTGAGGTCTTTGAGATGTATCCTTTTCACACTTATCCCAGTCTGTGAGGTTTATGATATGTATCCTCTTCACATATATTCCAGTCTATGAGGTCTTTGAGATGTATCCTCTTCTCATTTATCCCAGTCTGTAAGGTCTATGAGATGTATCCTCTTCACATTTTTCCAGTCTATGAGGTCTATGAGATGTATCCTCTTCACATTTATCCCAGTCTATGAGGTCTATGAGATGTATCCTCTTCACATTTTTCCAGCCTATGAGGTCTATGAGATGTATCCTCTTCACATTTATCCCAGTTTATGAGGTCTATGAGATGTATCCTCTTCACATTTATCCCAGTCTATGAGGTCTATGAGATGTATCCTCTTCACATATATTCCAGTCTATGAGGTCTTTGAGATGTATCCTCTTCACATTTATCCCAGTTTATGAGGTCTATGAGATGTATCCTCTTCACATTTATCCCAGTCTATGAGGTCTATGAGATGTATCCTCTTCACATATATTCCAGTCTATGAGGTCTTTGAGATGTATCCTCTTCACATTTATCCCAGTCTGTGAGGTCCATGAGATGTATCCTCTTCACATTTTTCCAGTCTATGAGGTCTATGAGATGTATCCTCTTCACATTTATCCCAGTCTGTAAGGTCTATGAGATGTATCCTCTTCACATTTATCCCAGTCTGTGAGATCTATGAGATGTATCCTCTTCACACTTATCCAAGTCTGTGAGGTCTGTGAGATGTATCCTCTTCACATTTATTCCAGTCTGTGAGGTCTATGAGATGTATCCTCTTCACATTTATCCCAGTCTGTGAGGTCTATGAGATGTATCCTCTTCACATTCATCCCAGTCTGTGAGATCTATGAGGTGTATCCTCTTCACATTTATTCCAGTCTGTAAGGTCTAAGATATATCCTCTTCACATTTATCCCAGTCTGTGAGTTCTATAAGATGTATCCTCTTCACATTTATTCCAGTCTGTGAGGTATATGAGATGTATCCTCTTCACTTTTATTCCAGTCTGTGAGGTCTATGAGATGTATCCTCTTCACATTTATCAAAGTCTCGCGGTCTATGAGATTTGTCCTCTTCATATTTATCAAAGTCTGTGAGGTATATGAGATGTATCCTCTTCACATTTATCCCAGTCTGTGCTTAAAATTCATTCCACTATTGCAACAAAGTTTTATGATTCGTCTTTCATGCAATAATCCAGGACAATTTCTCAGATGGACCCACTTTTATCAAATTTAAATCTAGAACTCTCTAAGACAGAGGAAAGAATATGTTGCAAATGCCTATATGTAGGAGTTACATCAATGATTAGATCATTGCTTTTTATTCTTTTGGGACAATTTTTCCATGAAAATGTGAGAGCAGTACCAGTATCGACTTCAAGAGGCATTGTGGATCCATTCAGTCTGTTTAAGGTGTTTTCATGGTGAATGTCATATTATAGGTCACAGGAACTGTTGAGCAATTATTTTCATTCCATTTTTGGTCACATGGAAAGCATTATGTATAATCAGTGGCTGGTATTAAAGAGGGGAAGAAATCCTTTCCCCCAGATAATTGACAACTCTTGGTTTCACCCTGAGGCTCACAGTTTTGGGCGTAACCTCGCAGTGAATTAGCCAGATCTCACGGTGCATTGGAGATGTTCCCTCATTTAGACCCAGATCAACGCTTTCCATCAACGCATTCCATCGATGGCTAAAGTGATAAGTGATTGTAGTGATATTTAAGTCCACAGATGAATATCACTCACTGTGAACAATCACCTGCAGTTGACTGGAATCAAGAAGAATGCAAAAGATATTGTTGTTGTGAGTTGTCTTCATTCCCTCTTCCCAAATGCCCTTTCATCCCGTTTGCAAAAAAGAAAAGAGGAGAAAAAGTATTACTGTTTAAAAAGCAGTGCAAGTTGCTTTCATAAAGTTGTGTGATGTAATTTAAAGATGCTTTATGGTGGAAAGTGTAAATGTTGCTGGAGGATTTAAGAAGTGTGTTATTTTTGTTTGTGTTGGTAGGTGGGAGTGTTTCGCATGGACTATAGTACTCTTCAGCCAGCTAAGTGCATATTCTTATCGCAAACTATTGTCATATATTACCATCAAAACGTTGTTTGTATACATTGGTACTTCTTCCTTTAAAGTATATGTTACTTGTGGACTTTTTATGCGAAGCAATATTTTACTCCATTGTATTCATCTCATCCTACGTTGGCTTTGCATATCAGAGTTATGAGGAAAATTGAAATTCAGTGATGATGCCGTCAAAGGAGGTAAAAATCAATGATGATATTTGCTGTTGTCAGAGGATAATAAAATTTTATCAACTGTAACGCAGATTCCACAAGAGACAAGGGACGGGCATCATCTTCAGTCAAGAATAAACATCCAAGCTATCACATTGCAAACAGGAAATCATACATGAACCTTGGATGAAAATTAACTTTGATTTGAAATACTGTGATTTACATTAAACAGTGTTTGCATCCATTTCCTAGGTGTCCAGGAACCGCAATGACGATGTCAAGACCCGGTTCTGAATTGCTGCAAAGTTTCACTAACGTACATTGTACCAAAATTCAGCTTGTAAGCAACAAAAAAAGAAACACTTTTTGTCACGCTGGTTTGTAGTACACATGGTGTTAAATTAACATGCAATGCAAAATGTTGTGCTGTGACTTCACAATTAACTCGTAGTCTTGGCAGAATTTAAACCTTCGTGTACCCAACCGACTGCAAACTGTGGGAACCTGGGTCTGAATTTCAGATGCGGTGCAAACGCTAATATTTATCCAGAGGTAGGAGAGATTGATCATGTTGATATATGAGCCTAAGGGCTATAACGTTTTCTTGCCACACTTGTTCTCCAAGAACAGTGTCTCCAAAATGTTCAAGAAATTATGAATATTACCAGATCAGTGAATGTAGTCATTTTACAATTTTATTTGCTGTCATCAGAAATACAATGCAATTGTACTAAAGATATCAGCGTACACTTTTTCCATCTTTGTCTTCTCATTGTATCTCGCAGATCACATCGTAACTGTTTTTACCTGACGCTCATTAATTTCCTAGAATTGAAACGAAACGTAATGAACAATGAGGAAGTATTTACGTTGCCAACGTGGCATGATGAACTGTGAAAGTCTTGAAGGGATAGTCTGAGCCACAATGAATATTCTGGCAAGTGATAGAGGTGAAGTTCGCATTCACATCATACAGTTCTGCTTTGGAGATAATGAAAGGACAGACGTTTTAACTTTTCGTGGCCTTCTTGACATTGAGACAAACAGGCATGGTGTAATTGTTGCACACTTGTCGAATTTTTTCTTCTTTTTCAAATTGCAATGAATTTCTATCCCACGTGTGATTTTATCCAAACTTGTGCAACACAGTGCACCTCTCAACTCCCAGGTTTACTTTTATTTGCAAAAATTTATACTGCAGCATTCTCAAAAGTGGTTGATAGAATTTAAGAGTAGCTTTTACCAACAGTGCTTCGACTTTTTTCCTCAAATACAGAAACTTTAAGCCTTTGCTTGGTGCGAGTGAGATTTGAAGTAGTCTTGTCGATCAGATGTCGACACTTTCAGACTCGTGGTTGGTTATCTGTGTGTATTCTGAATCTATCGTTTATTGTAAATGGACTAAGCTGTTCACGTTGACAGTACCAAGATGATTATAATGATGTCATCGGGTCCACTCTATCAACCATTGGGCACAGGTCCCATTGGCCTTTGGATAATATTAAGTTCCAGTGAGGAATTCTGTTGAGATGTACCATGACAAAAGAGAGTTCCTTAGTTAAAATTAGACTGAGCAGTTAGACCAGTTGTGGTACCATGCTTAAATGGGGAGGTGGGGGGGGGGGGGTGGGGTGAGGGGACAGTCTAAATGGAGTAATACAGCATTGCATGACTCGGGCATAATGGTGACATTGTGATCTTGATACAGAGCGCATGTCCTATCTCCAACTGAGTGATGCATATCCTATCATGCAACACATTGATAAGATGAAGCAACGTCACTGGTAACAGTCAAATACTCGACTGACTTGGACTAGGTCATGAAGCCATACTCAACTAACTTGACCAATCAGGGTGCCATACTCAACTGGCTTGGACTGGTCATGGTGCCATACTCAACAGGCGTGGATAAGGTCATGGTGCCATACTCGACTGACTTGGAATGGTCATGGTGCCATACTCAACTGGCTTGGACTGGTCATTGTGCCATACTCAACTGGCTTGGACAAGGATGGTGTCATACTCAACACTGACAGGCACAGAGTCATCTGAGCCTCGACTGGCTTGGCACCAAATTTGACATGCAACGAATATGTGGCTGACCAAAACACCATACTAGGTAAAAGGCTGACACTCAGTGATCCTTGTGGTCATGGGACCACTGGTGGGAGGGCATCTGATCATCGGCTGATCACAGCCCCACGGTTACGCCGCTATTAGGATCCAACTTGTCGTTGCACTATCCCGTGGAATTCTGTGCATCCAGTCTGAACTTGTCGTTCTATCACCAATTCCAGAACTCTGGGTTGAATTTCTCCTCATGTCCACCAAATAGTCTCTTGGCTGGCTGGAATTCTAGAGGGACTGAACTTACTTTCTTCTGTGTCTCTTTGGTGATCATCTACAAGAAAGGGACAAAACAGTCATTTGGTGAGTCTGGCTTTGGACACACTCCTTGAAAAGAAAGTCATCTTGACAACACAGGACAATGGACTCCCTTTAAAGTGTTAATTCTGTTGTAATTATTAATCTGTTGAATCAAGAATGAGTAAGGAAGTTCGATGACAATTTGAAAACCACAATATTCGATTTTTCTTGTTTTGGTGTTTTGTGGCAACTCAAAAAGCAGGATAAAGTAAGATGATGTCAAATTTTTATGAAAAAAAAAATAGGAGGAAAATCACTTTAAAGAAAAGTACCAGGTAGTAGGATAAGTATGAGTCACTTGAAAGTTTGTTTAAGAGCTTTGTACTGACTTGTGCAAAAAACTGATATCATAAAGTTTCCCTGCAACTTATGGTAAACACCCATCCAAGTTATCAAGCTAATTCTTGTGTTCTGCATTAACTTACATCTGCAATGTCTAGGTCCAGGAGATCGCCTAGGTCCTCTTCAATCTTCGGTAAAGGCTGATGTATCTGCTTCGCCCGGGTGGCCACCCCATGATGGTAATGAGATTGCAATGTCTCGAGCTCCCACAGACAGCTCTCCAGAGCGTTACTCTTTGCAGGATCTTTCTCTTCATGGAGGTAAGGGTCTGATGTGAAATCTGCAGAAGTCAATGTAGGACAGATTGATGACTTCAATTGGGATTAAACACTCCAAACAGACATTGAGGAATATTACTTGCATGTTGCGAAATGGTTATATGAATTAACTCAGCTACAATCAGAGATTAGTAACGTCTTCATCTGCTTGATGAAGCTAAAACCCAAAGCACTACCTACCTCGTCAAGGCGACCCAGCCATGAACCCTTCCCAAATGCACAAAACTGTATCTTTACAATCAACATTTCTGTTCTGAACACAGACATGATCTTATGTCCTAAAACGTTGTAAAGTGATCGAATGTTTGATAACATGTAAAATTTATAACAAGGATCATTATGACTTAGGACACTGCTCCAAGTGATTCCTTGGGACTAAACTATTTGGTCTTTTAAGCCATCTCACAGGTAGAAAACAGTGTAGAGTTTCTTTCAAGGCACCACTTGGATGATTCCTGGTTTCATTTGGATCTGAACATGGGGGAGTCCATTCCTTCTCTCACCCATCAAGAAAGGATGTAGGATTTTACAGCAACATTATCTTAAGATTATAACAGATCAGTCCATAACTGATATAACAAAAAACACTCACACAAGATTGCAGACACATTACTGAGTAATCTTTGAGTCTTGTATAATAAAGTGAAAAAACATTGAGTCATATGTGTCACTTGATTGAGATGTTTGTAAGGATCAAAAAAGGATCAAGTCAAACAGTAGGATCAGACATGGACTAAATCAAGAAAAAATTATTTTGGATCAGAAAATGATCAATTAGGATTTACAGAATATCCCCTTCATTATGGAAGTGGGTGAATGAACAGCATGGTTACGAACTCATGTACATGGCAAGCAGGATCATACGTGATAAATGAAGGACCAAACACGATCCATAGGGGGAGCACCTACCTAATATTCCATTTGTTCTATGGACTAGGATGCTACAATTCGGATGCCTCACAAACAGATTGATGACAAACGGGATCACATACTCCAAAGCATTCGGCGGCGCGACCAGGGACAGCCTTGATAACCTCTTTGCGAATGCGGCAACTAGGTATGAAGGTAAATGTCTGGAAAAAAAATTGAAAAAACAGAAAAAGTTGAACTAAACTGCAGAAAGCATTTCCTTTGACCCTTTTCGAAGACAAGAGGGGGAATAGTGACACTATCCCTTTCTGCAACCCTTTAAAGGTCGGGTGACATGCTTCCAGAAAAGAGCTCCCTTCATGCAAACATTACAAAGTAAAACCCTGAGTGAAAATCCGTTGAAATTTTGTTTGTATCTATTACCGTTTTTGAGATATGACTTTTCAAAGTTTGAAGAAAATGCAAAACAGATGACCTGGAGTGTTGCACAGTGTCAGTTTTTCTTTTGTTAACCCTACATATTTTGCCTCTTAATTACTTAATTACTGAGTTTCACATTGGTAAGTGATATCGATATTTTTGAAGGAGAAAATACATGTTTCCAAAATAAAACCCTCTGGGCATATAAAATTATCAAATGACCTTGAAATAAAGGTTACATAAACAAAGGATTAACATAAGACAAATCCTAGGAGTCCCTCCCGTGACGTCACAAATTTGCATATTTAGCCAATGTTTATTCATGACACAGCTGTGAGACACTAATTTCCTTGTAAATTTGTCAATTTTTGACGGATTTTGACGCAATTTGAGGCTATTTTCAACATTTTGAATGCCTAATGCACCCAGTACCTCAAAATGTCATTTTCATGTCAGCAGACCTTTAATACACTTAAGTCTTTATCAATAGCACGAAAGCTGTCGTTATCTCCCTGAATAAATGAATGCCTTCAGACAGCTACACAGTGGTGCCTTTGTGCTTCACATCAAAATACCGCACGATTTACAAACGTGAACATGCGGTCAACTGCTGTAACTTTCCATCCTTTTTTTAGAACAATTTATATTACTTCAGATGGGGCCCAGAAGTTGGGAAATAGGTCATGACACCAACTTCAAACTGTCAAGAAGGGATGTTTAAATTGAATGAGGATGTTTGCACTGTATAAGGTTATGTCAGCATCTATGTACTTAATAATGGCCTAACACAGAAGCAGTTACCTGGAAAGTAACATGAGAAATGTCATCTTGAGAAAAACTGGATCATATTACAAGGATTCAAAAAGACTTATCGAACCTTGTGAATAAATCTGAATGTTTGTCCTGACGTATCATTTTCTACATCCCTAATAATGACACAGATTTTCTTTCTTGTTTTTTGATATATCACTTCCAAGGCTCTGTACACAGGACAACTGAGTCCATCACAGTGAGCTCCAAAAGCTGGTCTACTTTGGTTAAACTATTCATTCCTCACTGTTAAGGCAAGGGCCAATCGAGATTTCTTTTCAAGAAGGATTTGAAAGATTCCTGTGGCTTTACCCCACCAACCCTCCTTGACCCTCAAAAGCTGGATTTTGAAAGCAACGCTGTTGAACCATAACTGGCTTTTTGGACTAAAATTGATATATGGAAGATAATTCCTCGACTGATATGGAATAAACAATGACACATCACAAATGCATAATCACAAACAATTTGAATATTGAGATTAAAAGTCATTTGAATGAGATCACTGTATCTATGCCAAGGATCTCCACAATGGCACATTTACACAAAATCTATATTACAAATTATGAATAAATCTGAAAACGTATCCAACCAATCTTTCCGTTTCACGTGAAACTTCGGAGGCACTGTACAGATAACTACTGAGTCCCTTTAAGATACTCACGTTGATGTCAAAAACAGATCGGCCAGGTGGAAGAATCTGGCCTTGTACTTGACATGAAAGACGGATGGCTCAAATAAGTTGTATAACTTTGTGTAGAAATCTGGGTATTCTCTGGAAAATATGTGAAAGAAATAATGACATTTGTTTACAAGAAAGTGACACCTTGTATCTGAACGAAAAGACTATGATGAGGCATGTGGTTGCATGGGGGTTGAGATCTCATTCATGTCAACAAAAAGGAAAATATTTGTCACAAAACTGAACGACTTTGAAATGAAACTGAGGTAAAGTACTGTACTTAGAGCAGTCTCGGGGCTATGACTGTAATGTAATGAATAAATAGGTATGGACCATTCCACTATCAGCTTCCATTGCTGACCCACTTCACGTGCAGTGTTAGCATTGTCTGAAACAGGGAACCGATGGAATGACAATTCTCCAATAGCTGTCTCATCAACTTTCAGCTCCTCTTTGACACAATCAGAGTTGAATTATAAATGACAAAATGGGATTATGGATGACTGATTCATGTTCTTAAACACTGATCAACTTTTTATTGATTGATTAAGAGAGGGAGACCATGCAAGTTTGTCGAGGATACTTACAAATTGTATTTTGTTATCAGAAAGAAAAGTCCGTTAAGGGCTAACAGGCTGATGGCACCACCTTCACAAGGAGAAGAAAACAATAATGAAGTAAATTGGATGTGTTGTAAACAGTTTGACCAATTGAAGTAAAGTATGCAAACAGTCAAAATAAGAAAGTGGGAAAGTAGTTTAACATATGTCATATACAGTACAATGGATGACAGTATTGATACACTGGTGGCAGTACTGATACACAAGTGAAAGTACTGATACAAAGGTGGCTGCATGTGACATATGAATAATGTCATTGATAATTGATAGTAGTGCTGATGCATTGGCGGTAGTACTGAATACTACTGATACAATGATATCAGTAGTTCTAAGACACAACTAGTAGTACTGAACTACTTACTAACACAGATATTCATTTAAGATCAGGAATTATTACTTTATTATTGGTCTCAGTATTGAAAAACTGATAGCAGTGCTGATACACTGGCTGCAGTAATGATACAATGGTGGCAGTACTGATATGATGGTGGCAGAATGTAACACTGGTATTAGAATGAACAATTGATGGTATTACTGATACACTGGTGGTGGTAATGATACAATGGTATCAGTAATTATACACAACTAGCAGTACTGCAGCACTAAGGGAGATATTCATGCACAATCTGGCATTACTGATACAGGCCTGCGGCCAGGGACTGCCACTGAAAGGAGGGCACAACACCACGAAAGGGCATGACCAGTGGTGGGGAGAGTGAATTTTTCCTGCATTGTGGGGTGGGGGAGTTAAAGTATGGCCTATCCTCGCTTACATACTAGGCAGAATTGTGGACCGACTGAGCAGAGCGACGCCTTCGGTTAGACAGAGCGCCAGAACATTTTTAGAAAAATAGAACCATCATTTAATAAATGAGTGTCAATCTAATCAAAGTGTAACTGAAGATGAAAGCATTCAGTTTTAAGTTTGTCATTACTTTTGATGAATAATAGCCTGTAAGTCTGAAAGTCATACCGGGGCACCTGTTTATTTTCCATACAGGGACAGCACAGGGGTTGGTACCCCCTGGCTGGCTATGGGCCTCTCTTGATATAGTAGCAGTACTGATAAACTGATGGTAGTAGTGGTATAATAATAGTGGAATCAATATTTCAGCTGTAAACTAATGGCAATGTATAGCACATTGATGGCAGAATTAATGCACTGATGGCAGTAGTGGTACACCAGTGGCATCACTGCAAAGAATAATTTATCCAGTAAAACATCTCATTTTGCGGCACAAAATGTTCAAATTACCACACAAATAGAATCTTGTGTAGCAGTTTTTTTTCACATGCAACATGAGTACTTTCAAAGATTTTGCGTCAAAATACCCAAAAAACTTGAAAACTGCTCCGAAAATTTTGAAAACTAAATTTTTCCCTGCATTGATATCATTCACTTACTGGGTGCAGTCAGCAGGCAGCATTCATACATGTGATGGCTATACTTGCACATTTAAACTTTTAATCCTGTACTGCCACAGTGCTTTTTTATGCAAACCAGTATTACCTTCATTGACCAGCAACATCCTTCCTTTAAATTGATGAAGTTTTCACACACTCCTATCAGTGCTGGTCTACTGGTATACAAGTTGATACACTGATCACAAAATTAATTATCAATTAGCCATATGCTGGTATCAGTAAGGAAGAAAAATTATAAATATCTGCCAACACCAATACATCATTGCTAGTAGTCATACACGAATAACAGAACTGATGCAAGTAAAATAATATTGAATATGCCCTTCCTCACTATTTTCCATCTGGAAATATTCTCTTTTTTTATTATGGTAAATTCTGAAACAAGAACATGCGGCAAAATGTGAGATGACATCATGACAGTAAGAACCAACGAAAGATACTGACGACTTTCCTACCTCTGAGGAGAACATTTTCTCCCCAATCACCGGGCGATACTCACCGACATTGTACGAGGAAGTTAAGAAATCTGTAAGTAGAACAGGGCTTGACATGTGAGGCATCACTTTCTCGTGGAGGACCACCAAAACTCTCTTGTACACCTTCGAGGGAAGATTGAGCTTCAGGAACGTTAACCATGTGTTGCCGAAGACCCTCCGATGCTCCTGCAAGGAAGACGTGAGACTGATAACAGTTTTGCATTGACGTAAATGACAAAGATTCTCTGCTGAGAATTAAGCCAGAGAAAGCAAAGTGGTTTTGTGCGATGATTTCTGCTCCCATATACTGTACAAGGCCTTGAATCCGACATTAAATGGAATGCAGATGTTGAGAGATCAAAGAAATCCACAAAGCAGTTACAGAACTTACCTGTACTGACAAAATTCTCAGATTGGATTCAGGATCCGGGGTGACTCCGAGGAATTTCTGAATATCCTCATCGCTGGTCGGCATGGCGATCATCTCCAGCAATGTCAGGGTATTCTGACAGATGAGAGACATCTCGCTCTAAAGTGAAAAGAGAAACAGGAAACAGTTGATGAGGAAAAGGATCAATGAGCAAACTCTTGAACTGAACAGCAGTAAGAGATTACAGAGATGGAACATACTTGAAATAACATTCAAATTGCTATTTGAATTAGGATGATTAGTGCTTGATTCGGTAAATAAATTGGAATCCACTAAAACTATGTGCAGTGTCACGTACATAGCAGAGACTGCCAGAAGACGAGGAAAAGGTTGAAGTATTTCTTTTCTTCATAAAAAGTAAAACTGTAAGTCACAAGTTCACCAAAAGGGCACACCTTCCCTTAAACTGTGCATGGACATGCCCTGCAACCAAGCCACTGCTCAAGGCCATGTACACTACACAAGGTATGGAAGGTTCTGTCCGCATGTACACATAATGTATGCAGGGTATGAAAATTTGTAGGGGAGATAGAATACTAACTGTACAGTGAAAAAAGAATGTTCCATCAAAGTTAGGGCAAAATCAACAAAGAAAGGACCATGCGACATCCTTCCCCCCCCCCCCCCCCCCCCCATTCGTCTAGTGCTCCTGTAACAACAGTCACTGTGTGGTGATGCCACACACCTACCTGTACTGTACCTGTACCTATACCTGAGGTCTATACTGTACTATACTTTAGGTGGAAAACACATTGCTATAGCCGAGGTAATTAGTAATGTCACAAAGACTCGAGGAAGGCGTGGAACGTTTGCCCTCATTTTTAGCCAGCGGTATTCCATATGACCACCATGTTCTGGTTACGAAATCAGACTAAACTAGCATGTTACATGTGCCGGCTATGGGACCAACATAAATGATCTTTTAAGGCAACAGCATGTCAACAATCAATACCAATTAAAAGGGCAGTCCAAATATTTATGGTTATTTCAACATTATTCGGTTGAAACTTGGATGCCATTATTATGATTTCTCTCCATCGTAGCTTTACCTGAGAGAGGGGCTCCTTTTTCAAGTTTGCAAGGTGAGATGTGAGCTTCCTCAGGAGGAAGAAACGAAGGTCGTCGAATTCCAGATATTCGACGAATCTCGCCATCGATCCTTCCTGATCTCTCTGGTGGGTGACCAGATGAGGGACAAGTCTCTGTAAAAAGACGTTCGAGGTAAAATGTCAGACTCTGATACGGCACAGAGCACAAGATGATGCAAAATCCAGGCAACACTGGGGACGTTGCCGATGAAATCAGGACCCGGTTCCGAATTCCTACCTGCATTGGGACCTGGCTAACATTGGCTAACCTAGCTAACATTGTACGTGTGACATAAAACTTAATTGGTAATTTTTCTCAAAGGTTGGTTTTCTGCAGGTTCAGTGTATGCCTCATGAATACACTCCAGTGTTATGCCTGCGAGTATTAAAGGCACATGATGTTACGTTAACATGCGAAGGAAATGCGGTATTGTATTCACCACGACCTCATAGCCTGATGGGAGTTACATCTTAGGGAGAATTTTGGACCAGGAGCCAACACTAGTATTTCAAAGAGATGAGGAGTAGAACAATATCAATGGCATTTAACACAAGTTGTAACTCTTTTCTCAATTATGGACACAAGAAGAATCTGAGATCACTGCTAGATAGTGATACTTTAGAAAAAGGTGGGATGACTCAGATGAGTAGCAGAGGAAGGGGGTCATACTAGATGACCATTAACTAATATTGTCATTAATGTGATAATGTACACACATACCAATGTTTTCATGAGCAGGTAAGTGCCTAGACTGGAAACTCACCCCAAGTTTGCTACCTGGTCCTAACATTACTACCCAGTTCCTTCATAAAGACAACAGCAACACATCTTGAGGTCAATATCAAATGTTTAACCATCATATCTGATATGTTATTGAGAATACTTAAATGAAAATCTAACAAAATATGCATCGGATTTGATTTGAAATGAAACGATAGAATCATTTAGTCACACCTCATATGATGTTTCCCTTATTCCTTCGACCCTACTTCAATAATTTAGAAAAGTCCAAACACCAATGTTTAATGAAGACAGGTTTCACATTTTAACTGTGTACCTACCTACCTGACAAGTCAGACATTATCCGCTTTTGATTTTAGAAACCATTGAAAACACTTATAAACATACTCACTGAGAGCACAGTCTGCTGAAAGAGGTACTCATGTTGCTTCCTTGATGTTATTGGCTGATGATTTTCTGTTTCCATAAATTTCATGAGAGTGCAGAGAGAGAGTTCCTGAGATATAAGAAAGCAATGTTGTGTGAATAATCCCATTTGCTAACAATGGTTAATGGTCAACCACAGCCAGCAAAAAGGTAGGGGCAGAAGAGTTAACCATTTAAATCTAACCCTGATGGCATATGCAAGGAAACAAAATAAGGTATGAAAACAATTTCCAAATGGTTACTATCGATTTTCTTGTCGTTTGAGACATAGTAATTACAAAATTTGCATTTCAAAATGTGTACAGGGAATAACAGATTTGGTCTATGTAACTTCCATCTAACAGCCAGAGATGACATCATTGAATGTCCAACTACTTTTGCAAAGGCAACTCAGACTTGCCACAGGTGATCTAAAGACAATAATTAGTAAAGAAATGTTCAAAATTCTTTATGTGACTGAAATGCATCACATTTATGGCAACCTTTTCACATCCTTGGAAAGGTCAGTTCTATCTCTAACCTGCACGGTGGTAGAACTGTCAGAATCCGAGACTAATTCAGCCAGAGAATTCACAGAATCCTTGTACATTCCTCGGAGCCATTCCTTATATGTCTCTTCGACAGTCATTTCAGTACCGCCCCTTTTCTCCTTTTCTGTAGCAGTCATTGAACCATTTTTCAGCAAAGTCGAAAATATCTGGTGAATTGCTTTTATAGCTGCGAGGACTGCACCTTTATCTTTGTGCTACAAGAAAACAAACAAAAGTATATTAATTGAATGATGTCAGATTTTTATGATGGCAAGGTTGTTCTCCTACTGAGACAGGCAACTATAGTTGTAGTACATACATCTTTCAGTACATAACTTTTTGCACTTTCTTTCTCCAAATTGACTAGAAGCATACCTACTTAACAGATTTGTGATAAAAAATGATCTGCCAATGAAAAATTTTGTTAGAGAGAAAAAAACCATTAATATTTAAATTTTCCTTAAGTTGTGGCCCGCAAGATAATATTCATGAGTATGTCTTTATGACTCCCCCTAGCTTGAACGTGGAATGTTGGGTGGTCAAATGTTATCAATGTTTACCTGGGATCTGCAGGTAGACATTGATGACCATTAATCAACAACATTCCTCCTGCAAAGTCAAGGAGAGGCATAAAACATACTCATAAATATTGCCTTACGGGGTAACAACATAAGAAAATTCAATAATTGACGGTTTTTTCTCTCTACTGGGGCGCTCTCTGGCAAAATTTGTCCTTAGCAGATCATTCTTTACCACAAATCTGTTAAATAGATATATTTCAACCCAATTTGGAGAAAGAAAGAGCGTAAACTCATGTAAGATGTAGTTTACAACTCCCTATCCTCCTTCAAACTATCCAATACAAGTGTGTTTGTGGTATGTACAGCAACCTAGAAAACTACATTAATATCAAGAAAGATATTATTTTTATAAATACAGTGCAACTCAGATCATTTTGAAACATACAACCACCTTTTACATTAGTTATCCCATTCCCATCCAAAACCAAATGAAACTGCTATGACTTAGATTGAACAATGACTTAGATTCAGCTCTTACAGTGACTAGTGATAATGGTTCTGTGTCCTTTGCCAGCATAGAAGCTGTACTTTGGCTCCATCTCCAGGGAAAGTCATTCATAGACAGTACTGAATTACTGCGCAAGATAGGGCAAAAACAAATAAACAAATAACCCCATGTTTATGCTTAAAATACTCCACTTCTAAAACACAAAAATTTTCAAAAATGTCTGGCCACAGATTTTTAAAAATAGAGTTTGATCATTAATTGCCCTATCATTGCTGGTTCAGTTGTGTGGTAAGTACAGTTAGCCTACTGATACTGACAGAACTGTTGGACCTTCTAAATCAAGTCGATTCAAATCAAGATTTTTTTTTAATCTTTGATTTAGGCCTAAATGATTTTTTTTAATAAAAAAAATCAACAACCCTGAGTTTGACCATTTGGCACAAATTAAGAATCTGTGAACGAAAGTGATGTCAACAAGGGTATCAGACAACTAAAACAGTTGGAATAGGGTCTATGTCTACTTTTTTTATCTTTGTTTTTCTGCTGTCCCCCCCTTTGACCTCACAAAAATATTCTGCCCCCCCAAAAAAAAACAACAGTGAAAACCGGTGGAAAAAATGAGAGAAGTTAAACCTGCAAAGGAAAGAGGTTAGAAGAAGATTCAAACCAAGGATATTAAGGTAACAGTGGCATCAGAAGTCCTAAGCATAACCAAGTACACTACCAGAGCAAATTTCGTTGTTGGCCTGTTGAGTGTTCGAGGATAAATTTGATACATTCCCGATCCCCTAACCCTGTAATATATATGCTGACCCTTTAATACATACCTATGTATGCTAACCCTATAATACGTATGTACGCTTTTCTAGCAGTATGGCGAGTGCTCATTCTGTAGAGTTCCAGATCGGAAATCTATTGGCATATTCCTGCGCAGGTTCGTATCCTGCCAACTACGCCAGCGTAGAATTCCAGTGAGGACTGATAGACTAGACAAGAAGTTCGCACACCAGTGGTCTAGGCTGAACTGACTTGTATTTACTGATATGTACATTGAATAACAAACCACCTCAAGCCAATCCTACTTATGTACATTGAATAACACAGAACAAACATCGAATACCACAGAACAACAGAATACACAACCTACTGTATACAATAGTACACTGCATCCCTACAATTCAAGCATATATATCTTCTTTGTCTAGGCCTACAGTCTATTGTGTGCGTGTGTTCATGGATTATAAATTTGAGGTAACTATTTGCCATCAACATTTTGAGTACAAGATATTACTCAACATGTGTGCTAAGATATCAAGAATTCTGTGAACCAATGCAAGAGCTGT
Source organism: Stichopus chloronotus (assembly GCA_021234535.1). Taxonomy (NCBI): domain Eukaryota; kingdom Metazoa; phylum Echinodermata; class Holothuroidea; order Aspidochirotida; family Stichopodidae; genus Stichopus; species Stichopus chloronotus. Next base: position 26,675,130 of record CM037837.1, on the reverse strand, counting down.
GTTTGTAATTGTACACTAAGGCATAGTGGCTAGCAGTAGCAGTGTAGGTCCCCAACCTAGCCTAACGCGATGCGTGTTGTACTGTTGCATATAAGAACGGGTTAGGACCTTAACCTACAGTAGCCTAACGTTACACTGCGAAACCCTATCTCATCTTAACATTAAAGTATGTCACCTGCATGAATTCTAATAGCTCCACGAGAACATTAGAATTTTCTTTACTCGAAAGAAACAATACAGCTTTCTCCTTAATGTAAGAAAACTTGTTCTTCTTTGACTTTGCACTAGAAACATTCTCAACGTCTTCACGTTTTGTGGCCATGGTCGCGGCCATTTTGAAAACATACCCGAAGGAAACACTATGGCTGTGCACATTTTAGATTACAGAAAATTTAAATTCAGTAAGGACTTCAATAAAACATTAATAAATTCTCATAAGTTAATTTAATATTTTATAATAGAACTGAGGTATTTAATCATTATTTAATGGTACACTGCAATTTACGTCGAATTCATATGTCAAAAACTGAATAGAGTCCATAAATATAAAATTACCATTACACCAACACTGTAGTGTGTAATAAGCGTATTGATACGTTTAGACGATTTAGACAAGAGCTAGAGCACAGTATACTCTATTTCTAGTGCAGTACTAATGGCGGCTGAGCAGCAAGACACAGTAAATACTAACTCACTTGTCCTACTTACATTGAGTTAGACGTCCATTATTTTGTCAAGTTCACAGTGTTGCAGAGGAAAGAAAGAAAAGAAGCCAAGATTCATATAGACCGTCTTGATCCATGTCTCTCTTTGTATGTGTGGTCAGCTATCTGTAATATCTTGGTGATATTAAATAAATGATCACGCGGGTATGACACCAATTATGAGAGAACTCCAATATGTAAGTTAATAGCAGGTATATATTTCAACTGTATTCTACAAGAGCAGATTAGGAACTGAAGACAAAGAACAAGGGTACATCAATTGGTATGCAGTATAAGCCCATTGTGGTCTGATGAGTCATACCACTGGCATCCACTGAGTGTCCTCCATAACTATGAACTTCACTGCTGGTTGAGGATAATATAACATATAAATATACTACATTTCCTCCCCACTTAATTTAAACCCTCTGTTGTTTATTGGAATTTACACCAGGCAATTTAACTTCATAATCCTTCAAATAACTAGGTAATTTAGATTCCCTTTTTGGATGAGTAACTGTGATTTGTTGGTTATCACCTGTTGCCTGATCACTCAACAGCTTACTGGCAGCTGGTTTCACTTTTGTTTCTGGCTGCTTAATTGGGTTTTGTGGGTATTCCTCTCCCACTGCAGGAATGTGTGGTATGTGGGGTACAACTGTCATTGGTGAACTTCCATTGACCTTCCCACTTGACAGAGTCTGCTGTCCTTGAGTCTCCTGAAATTTGGTTATACCAGGAATCAAATGATCAATGTGAACATGGCGAATATTTCCATTAACATCCACTATGTATGATAATGAACCCAGCCGCTGCATAATAATGCCAGCGAGCCACTTGTCTAAACCCCGAAAATTTCTTACCATAACACTATCCCCTGGTTCGAAACTTCGAACCTTTTCCCTTCCCTTGTCATGCTGCTGTTTCATTGATTCTTGTTTACTTTGAACCTTAGATTGCAGGTTTGGCTTGAGCAAGCTAAATTTAGTACGAATTTGGCGTTTCAAAAATAACTCAGCAGGGGATCTACCCGTCACTGAGTGAGGTGTGCTACGATAAGATATGAGAAAATTTGCAATACGATGTTGCAATGTCATGGTATGATTCGAGTTACTTGTCTTTAAGGCATGTTTCAGAACCTGAACAAATCTTTCTGCTGCTCCATTGGATGCAGGGTGGTATGGTGATACCTTGATATGCTTAACCCCATTCATTTTAACAAAATCATTGAACTCGCTGGACACAAACTGTGGTCCATTGTCAGAGACAATTTCTTCAGGCAATCCATAAGCAGCAAATAATTTTCTTAATACTTCAATAGTTTTAGATGATGTTATGCTTAATATAGGATATACCTCTGGCCACTTAGAGTGTGCATCAATGACTATAAGAAAATATTGACCTTGAGGCTTTTCAGCAAAGTCTATGTGAATGCGCTCCCATGGCTTTGAGGGCCACTTCCATGGATGAAGTGGAGCTACAGGGGGCTGATTTCTAACGGCTACACAAATCTCACAATTTCTAACTCTGCTTTCAATGTCCTGGTCTAAACCAGGCCACCAAAAGTAGCTTCTGGCTAATGCCTTCATTCTGCACATTCCCAAGTGCTCTTCATGTAATATTGTCAAGACTCGCTGCTGAAGGGTGCTAGGAATGACTACCCTCAGCCCCCACAACAGACATCCCCCTTCTGCTGACAACTCTGTCCGTCTTTGAAAGTAGGGTTTCAAGTGGTCATCATCGATACTGTTTGGCCATCCATTGAGAGTGAATTGCCATGCCTTTGACAAAATTGGATCTTTCCTTGTAGCCTCTTCTACCTCTCTAGAATTTATTGGAAGGTCATTTAAATAGTTAAAATGCCAGATAGCTTCATCATGCGCAGTGGTTGCCATGGTTACAGGTAACCTAGATAAGGCATCAGCATTACTGTGCTCTTCTGACTTCCTGAACTCTATTTCATACTGGTGGGAGGCTAATATTAATGCCCACCTTTGCAACCGTGCTGCCGCTAAAGCTGGCACACCTGTCTTAGGTCCTAAAATATTTATGAGAGGCTTATGATCTGTAACCAGGGTGAACTTTCGACCATACAGATACTTGTGGAATTTCTTAATCCCAAAAATGAGAGCCAGTGCCTCTTTCTCAATTTGTGCATAATTCTTCTCACTCGAAGTTAAAGTGCGTGAAGCAAAAGCAATTGGTTTCTCTTCACCACTAGGTAATATATGAGAAATTACTGCGCCAATGCCATAAGCAGACGAGTCACAAGCTAACTTGATGGGTAAATTGACATCGTAATGGGTTAGAACTTTGGCCGATAGCAAATTTGCTTTAGCATCATTGAAGGCCTTTTCACACTCCTCTGTCCATTTCCAGTGTGTTGTTGGTTTAAGTAATTCATTTAGAGGGTGTAACAGGGAAGACAGATTAGGCAAAAACTTGGCATAGTATTGGATCATCCCAAGAAATGACCTCAATTCACTTACATTCTTGGGTTCTGGTGCCTCATTAATTCCTTGGACTTTTTCAGGATTAGGGTGGAGCCCCTCTGAGTCTACCACATGTCCTAAATACTCTACAGAATCTTTCAAAAACTCGCATTTCGAGACCTTCAGTTTCAATCCATGTTCTTCCAATCTCTGGAGAACTGCATCAACTCTAGACAGGTTTTGGCATTTGTCATTGCCTACAACTAAAATGTCATCCAAATAACACATCACCCCTTCCAGACCTTGTAAAATTTTGTCCATTACTGACTGAAAAATAGCTGGTGCACTGGAAACCCCAAAAGGTAAGCGATTGTACTGATATAGGCCCTTATGGGTAGAAATTGTTAAATACTTTCGTGACCTTTCATCTACCAACATTTGTTGATAGGCCTGCGACAAATCAAGTTTAGAAAAAACTGTTCCGCCTGCCAAATTTGCAAAAATATCTTGGGGATTTGGCAAGGGGTACTGGTCAATATCAATACACTGATTAATGGTGACTTTATAGTCACCGCAAATACGAATACTTTTGTCAGCTTTCGGAACAACTACAATAGGAGCAGCCCACTCACTATGCTCTACTTTCGAAATAATCCCCTCTAACTCTAATCTGTCAAGCTCATTGCCCACAGACTCTTTTAATGCATAAGGGACTGGCCTTGGCTTAAAAAATTTAGGAGAGACATCATCTTTTACCTTGATTATTGCCTTGTGAACGTTTAAAGTTCCGAGTTCTCCATTTAAAAGGCTTTCATACTTATGTAAAAGTTTATCGACACTGTCACCATTTGTGGATGCTGGATTTGGTGCTTTCTTCACGGAAAAGATAGAAGCCCAGTCCAAACGTAAAACTCTAAGCCAGTTTCTTCCCAACAGCGGGGGTTGCCCCTTCACCTTTGCGATAACTATCGGCAATCTGGCTGATTGGTCCTGGTACTCCACAGATACATGAGCCTGCCCTAGCGTCTCTACCTTTTCTCCCCCGTAAGCCTTGAACCCATGGTCAATTACGTCTAAGTGTAGGTTAGGAAACTTTGCTCTGTATACGTCTTCGGGGAGAATAGACATGGTTGCTCCCGTATCCAGTTCCATTGGAATTTCTGTCCCCTCAATAGTCACGTAAATTTTAATTGATTCTGTTCCGGGATCGTCCACTCTATGAAGTCCAAAAAGGCTCAGGTCGTCTTGCTGAGGTTGGGGCACAGAAAGTGTACTGGGGTCAACTTCCACCAGATTGGCATTTGGCTTACTCGTAGTTGTACCTAACTTGGATCGACAAGCTCTGGCAAGGTGTCCTGTTTTGTGGCACTTTTTGCATTTGTAGGTCTTGAACCTGCAGTTTTCTGCTGCGTGATATGATCCGCCACACCTATAGCAACTGTTGCTATTATTCTGTTGAGAGTTATTTGCAGCCTGGTCACGCTTCCTTCCGGACTGTCTTTTTTTCATGTCCACATTGTGTACCTGGGCTGGAGTTCCTAAATTAATTTCACTTACATTGTGGGCAGCCATCTCTGTGGCCAATGCACTTTCAAGGGCCTTGGCATAAGTTAGGTTTTCCTGTGACAATAATTTCCTTTGTGTGGTAACATCCCGTATTCCACAAACAAACCTGTCTCTCAGCGCTTCCTGGAGAAATTGTCCAAACTCACAAGTAGACGATAATTTCTTTAATTCTGCCGCGTAAGCTGAAATTGATTCTCCCTCTTTCTGATTGCGTCGATGGAACTTGAACCTTTCGGCGATGACTAGAGGTTTAGGCGTTAAATGCTCTTTCAAAACTTTGATAAGTTCATCGTAAGCTTTTTCCGACGGTTTCTCCGGCATGACTAGGCTTTTCAGAAGACCGTACGTCTTAGCTCCGATAACACTAAGGAAAACTGCTACCTGTTTCTCAGGCTTTACATCATTTGCAGTAAAGAACTGCCCAAGTCTCTCTTCATAACTTGCAAAGTCCTCACAGCTGGAATCAAACTCCCCAACTCTTCCAATCAAGGCCATCTTAAAAAAAAATGAATTTGTTGGAACCAAAGAGAATAAGTCCAATGAAAACAACCTTCGTCGCCAGTGTAATATCTTGGTGATATTAAATAAATGATCACGCGGGTATGACACCAATTATGAGAGAACTCCAATATGTAAGTTAATAGCAGGTATATATTTCAACTGTATTCTACAAGAGCAGATTAGGAACTGAAGACAAAGAACAAGGGTACATCAATTGGTATGCAGTATAAGCCCATTGTGGTCTGATGAGTCATACCACTGGCATCCACTGAGTGTCCTCCATAACTATGAACTTCACTGCTGGTTGAGGATAATATAACATATAAATATACTACACTATCTTGCAGCCAAAAAGTTGATATCCTTCCTCACCAGGTTAATAATGTCCTTTCAACTCAAGTTTTGTAGCTGGCCTAATTTAGGCTAGCCTTGTATATACTTAAAGTTTACAACTTTTAGTGATACTAGGCCCATTGTACTTCATGTATAACTTCCTGAACCATTTGGTCCACAACTTCTCTTCACTCTTTTTAATAATATAATAGCAGCTATGGGACTTACTTGCGATGTATACTATTGGTCTGGATCCTTACTTAAAGATGCTTACTCACCTGGTACGATGGTATACCCCAGAAATGGTATGTGTGTTATGCATTTCTCTATCATATGAATGTGGAATGTTGTTTAAACAAAGGTCATCAATGTTTACCTGACATCTGCAAATAAACATTGATGACGTTTAATCAACAAAATTCCATGTTTACCGCTAGGAAGAGGCATAATACACATGTGCCCTATAGTATCATCTATGTGATGTAAGCAAAATTAAAAAAAATAACAGTATTCCTACTGGGACACTTTCTGACTGAATTTGCCTTTAGTAGATCTTTTTTTTCAACACAAATCTGTTAAAGAGATGCAAAAAGTTATGCTAAAGGTGTGTCACAACTACCTAGCTCCTCTAACTTGTCTAAGAGTTTCAAAAATTAGCAGTCTTGTGGTGCAGAGAATCTGCAATCTTAAACAGTTTTTGTGTAATCGGGTTTTTTGAAAAATCTACTCTTAGAGTATTTTTCCAAATTGTTTATATTTGCAGCAAAGTGATGGAACCGTATGCCACTAATGCAATTGAACATGAAAAAATTCCGAACAAAAACGTTTCCAGCCTCGGAGAGACTGGCAATCAAAGAAAAGTTTTCGTTGGAAATATCTGCTATGAGGTAAAGTGATGTACTGTAAGTATGTAAAGATTTAAGTCAGCAGACTTTTCCTGTTTCTTGATTCTACACATCATGTGAATTCTCAATGGACCGTCATTCCATTACAGGTGTCAGTGGTGCACAGTGATTATGGTGTAATTGTGGTTGGAGATTTGATCTTATATTTATGACTGGTGTGCTGCACAACATTAAGTTAATGCTCAGATTTTAGTGCAAAAATAAATGCACATGCTGTAAAGAACTGTCTCTGCCAATGGGAATTACATGTGGAGGGAGGGGGGGGAGTGGTTAGAGGAGAGGGGATAACTTTTGTTCTATTCTTAAGAGCGGAGGGGCATTCCTTTTGTCGTATTGTGTGGTTCACCTCCTGTTTCTCTTCATTGCTATGTTGATTAAACAATTAAAATGAAAAATGAGTAAAATGAAGGAATTCTTCTTTTTGTCTTTTACTGAACATTTTACAACTTCCAGTCAAGGTGAACAAGTTTGAAAGAACAAGTAACCATTTAATGCGATGGTAGGTAAAAGTAGTAGAGTAGAAGACTGCCATGTACAGTATTTGTGAAATTCTTGTAATCTTGACAGTCAAGTAATCTCCTCAACCACTAGCTCTTCTCTCCTCTGCAAGTTTTTGTCTTTTATGTCGCAGTACAGGAGATACTCTTTTTGTTTACTGTAGAGTGGGATAAGTTGCCACAGAAAAGTCCCAAACTTTTTAGGAAGCCCCCTCTTTCGTCATCCAGCCAGGTTTTGTGAAAGAATTGTCATGTATTATTGTTATTACATTACGTATCTTCAATTCTGATTCTTCCAACTGTGTCTCATATTTTCCCTTTAGGTCAGAAGCGGGGAGTTGAAATCCTTCTTTAGTAAATTCGGTGATGTTAAATTTGTCCAGCTTTTGTGGGATAAAGGAAGAAGACGATTTAAAGGGTGAGTTCATTGGAGCTTTCGACGTTTCCACATTTTTTTACTGTTCCATAAAGAGAGATGGGTTTTGAAGTTCTTGACATTCCAAATGCAAGATGTTTTACATCATACAAATTCCACTTGTTTTTCAAAGGATCAAACTTTTATATGCTATATGTTTCTGTCTCTAAAAACCCAAAGAAGAATATTTTATTTTAGAAGTACTGTAAAGTTTATCAAAGAACTTGGAAAATTTGTGCAACTGCTGGCTTTGTTATCCATATTTCTACATAAATTTCATGCACTTTTGTCATACGGTCCAAGCTTGTCTCTCTTTCTCTGTAGTAGGCCATTGGACAGCAAGGGGTATGCACATCTAGTATACTACTGCTGTTCAATGTTTGCTTGTATTCTTGCCAAAGAACTTTCCAACCTTACTCGATAAGATTGGATTTCTTTGTCGGGTATAAAAATGCCTATGTGACCATCTTTTTGGGAGCTTTATGGGACATATCTCCCCCACATCTTTGTATGGGGACTGCAAAGGTATTCTCTTCAACCCACTCCCCCCCCCCCCCCACTTTTTGTGACCTGACTCTAGAGAGTGACGTAACCAAAACAATACATGTAGATCATGGAGGATTTCTTCCATTGCAATTGTCCCGTTGAAACCTACTGTTCATTCTCAACACCATATTGATATTTTCACAGCAACTGGTCTTTCCAATTTTTAACTCCAAAATTGAAACTTATGGCCCAATTTTGCATTTTCTCCCCCAGATTCACCCCCCTCCTGTTAGACTCCTCACCAGCAGAGGATAAAATGTCCCCCTTGCTTTCAAAGCAAATCAATGATTATGAATGCATAGCAGAAAATATCTCACCCTGAAATATTCAGGAGTGTGTAAGTTAAATCCTTGAATGCGAATTCATCATTGCATCCAGTGTGCAGATATATGTTTTGCAGTCAGGAGATCTCTGTACAAAGGGATGAGCCAAAGTTCGCTCTTGTGCGATTCACATTCCTCCCATTTTAGGATGACGATTTAGACACTCTGCAAGCCTGATGTTTTGGATCGCACAATTGAGCCAAAACTACACAAAAAGTTATTTACAGTAACATATTTTTCAAATTATAAGTGGATACATTTAGTTCTCAAAGAAAAGTCAGGATAGATTTTATTTCCTGTAATGGACTTCTTTTCAGGTCGGCATTCGTAACTTTCTGCTCAGTTGAAGGTGCACAGGCTGCTAAGCTGTCTCCAGAGGGTGCTAGGATTCTTAATGACAGGTCAGTATTGTATTAATTAAGTGAGCCTATGATGTGTAGCTGGGATTAGGGAGGAATGATGGTGCCATATAGGTGTAATTTGCTCTAAGGTAACCCACTGTACTGTTGTCAGATTATGGAATGAAATGCTTTACAAAATTAAAACTGAATTAAAAATTTCACTTATCTCACTTGAGAGTCTCCCTCCATTGATATAATAATTGTCAGTTTTTTTTGTTTTTTTTTGTGGTGACACAGGGATAAAGTACAAGGATGTTAAATGGAAGAAATTTCTTGCCAAGAATCCTTCTTTTTACTTTGTGTCTGCTGTTTTGCACCATCTTTTCATTCATCTTTCTGCAGGGTAATGACTGTGGCTGCAGCAGAGAGTCACAGAAGTAAAAGGAGGTCGCAAGAGAAATCAGATGTGAGTGAATGTTATCTGTCACTGAGCAATGCTTCATTTGGGTCATTGTGTAATTGGATGAGGTGCGATGATTTTATACAATGTGTTTCTCTGTCAGTCCAAGAAATAACTGTATGTGCAGTGAGGAAATTAGCTTAGCCCACCTTCCTTCTATATTTCCTAAACCAGATGGCTACATTCCAATCAAATCTAAAAAACTGTTGTTAAGCTATATTATAATCCCAAGTAAAAGATGGTATGTTTAATGCCCCCGAAATAAACTTACTTTTTGCCAAATTATTTATCTTGTATGGTTCATGATCCCCACAGAGGTACACATTGACGCATTATGGATAACTGAACTCGTAAATATATTTCGGTAAATTGTCGGTTTTTACTCGACATTCATGAATGTCATCAAAAGTGGATGACAGCAATCTCTCATTGTGGAATTGAAACATTGGATAGAAAATGAGTCAATTAAAAGCAAGAACAGTCTCCGACATATGCATACCCGTCCCTTTACAGTCTGCAGATAGGCTCACATTATGAAGTTGGTTCCGGACAACTGTACATATGCAGTTCGTATTCAAACAGTGTGACTTGTCACCAGCCAATCACATGATATCAAGCATGTTGATACCTTCTCAAGAGGACTAAACAGAGCCATGGCACTATGCCTGGTTGTTAGATCATGTGCTTTTCATTATATGTAGAAAAGTCTTATTAAGATAATTACTTTAATGAAACCCAAGAGGCTGTTTTACAGGATTAGGTGTCTCACAGGTTTTCAATGAGTTTTAGGGATTTTTATGTTTCTCGGCAGAGAACTGATGGAGTCACAGATAACATACCCATACCAGACACTGCTGAAGAACTAAAACTGACCTCACTGAGCTTGGCTGATGGCACTGAGATGACAAGCAAAGAAGCCATCGATGAAGAACAGTCATTAGCAGGCTCTCTGCCAGACGACATCCTCGTCAGCATTTTCTCTTTTCTCCAAGTTGCAGACAGGATACGGGTAGAAAGAGGTTTGGGTTGCCTTATTTGCGTCTTTGAAATGTTTTGAAAGATGTGGCAGTTCAGAATAGTTCACACAAGTTACGCCGACATGTGGTGAATGAGCGGTTGAGGGGCGGTGCAATTAGGATGGGGATATGTGAACATTTCATTGGTATTGTACTCTTAGCTCAAGAAAACTGAATTTTGAGTTGACTCTGTAGTAGCAGATTGTTTTATTGTATTTTCCACCATATCTGTAGTGACTTCAAGATAAAATATGCACTCAGTATGTTGACCGGAAAGATTTCTAAACTTCATGGAAAATCCTCTTAGCCAGTCCCATTGTACACAATTTTTTTTTCTTGAGTGTCAGAGGATTAAACCATGGACCTGGTTTTCACAACACACAAGAAAGGATTCTGGCAATAAATTACATGACATATTGCTGCTCATCCTTCTTTTGTTTCTAGTTTGTAAGAGGTGGAGACATGCAGCATTACTGTCCTGGCAGTCAGTGAAAACTCTGCATTTTGATAATGTCTTCAGGGGAGTATTTGCCAAGGGAGGTGAGTAAATATCAACTGTTTGATTCAGTTGTGCTGGTGTATTTTTTTTTTTTTTCACTCTGTGTTTCTGTCAGTGACTTCCCTATAAACTTCAACTTAGATGAAAGAGTTTGGTTAGTTGCTGAGGTCCATCGGTATTGAGAAAAATCGATATCAATGTGTAGATTTTTTTTGTACATATAATATAGGATTTTATCCAAATTGCTCCACACTAGAAACAATAGTCACTGACTCCTAAGACTTCCATGTATGACATAACAATAATGGACCAATGAGATTGCATCATTTGCATCAGTTACTAATGACAACATCCTCCACAGTAACTTCCAATAAGCTTTCATACAAAGTGGTGGCAGTAGTCTAGAATATTTCAGGACTCATACTAAATTAATATAAATATCAGCATACACTAGTGCAGGAAATCAGTTTTGGAACTATATAGTGTTGTTGTCTATATATCGGTATACGCAAATGTCGATACCGATATTATGGGTATGGAATACAATACCAGATTTATCGATGATATTTATACATTGACGCATCTTGCTGACCTAATGGTTACTGTACATCATTTCAGTGTGTGAGAAACTCTGACTTTTGGTCCATGTCAAGAAATTTTCCTTACAGATTTCTACAAAAAGGGGGCCATCATGCCTGTTATCTTTATTTCCTGAGTCCTCTAGCCAATTGATCTCATTTCTTATCTGAAGTTTAAAATCTGGTCTAAGGCCTATGTATCAGAAGTTTAGAAGTTTCTGCAAGGGGCCACATTTCATGGCATGCTTGTATACATTCAAGTGTGCGTGTGTATGTGTGTGTTTCTGTGTGTGTGCAAGGGTGTGCAGGTGTGTGTGTGTATTTTTATGTCTGTGTGGATGTGCATGTGTGTATGTATGCTACATGTAACAAAGTTGATCCCTTTCAAAACATTCAGAACAGGTAATGAATGCTGGCTATGTTGCCAGAGTTAACCTCATCAAATCTATTTAGATAAGCAGTTTTTGTTAAATTTCTCTTTCTATCTTCAATAAATCGCTCTTAAAAGGCTCATTTTTTATGTGCATGCTATGGTGTATCTCTCCCTCTTATTTTACCTTATTGTTATTGTATTAAGGTTCTTACTTTTTTCTTTTTTCCTTTGGGGAAGAGCAATTGGCTGATTTTTACAAATCTATTCACTTGCATGCTCTGAGGTTTTACACATCTGTTATTTCAATTCTTTCATGTATTTTTGTGGTTCCTCCTCATCAGGCACACATACACTGACTCACAGTATCCTCAAGTCCATCCTGCAGAGAGGTTGCCAGGGTCTTTTGTCCTTGGATGTATCAGCTTCCCCCAGGGGGTTGAGCCATCACTCGGCAGAGCTCATTGGTTCGTTTATAAGTAGCACATTACATATCTGATGTATTGGTTCTAATCACAAATGCACAGCTAGGAAAGAATTCTTGATTACTTAGTGCACCTGCCAGGTGGGTGAAGTGAACTCAAGATGCAAAAAGGACCGCAGCCTGTGCCGCTTCCTCCAGGCTTATTCATCTGTTGTTTAAAAAAGTTGGGAGGAAGTTGCATTTTTTATTGTTATTTTAAGTCTGCAGTTTGACCTTCATCATATTTTCTATCTGTTGGTTTCAGTGGTACATGTAGTATAAAGAAAAGGCCAGACAATGTTCGAAAATTCTTGTAGAACCTTTAATAATGCGATTCAACATGTCATCAATTTCGCATCTGCTCGGAGTCTTTGTGCATAGATTCAGGTCATTTTCAACAGGCCGACCAAGCCTATGAAGTAGACATTGCAAGGTGACGAGAGCGAGCAACACCATTGTGGAACTTATACGTCATCATCCGGTGGCTTTTGATTATGCACGAGACTGCCTTGAATGTTACTTATCGTGAAATGTGTTAGAATTTCAATATTTGTTGGGAACCAAGTGGGTGTTGTTTGTATGGGATAAAGCCTCACGTGATCATTGATTATACCATATTTCAGACAGGGTTTTGGGACCATCTCGACTGTTCCATTAACAAATATCTTGCAGACGAAAACTGTGTCTTCAGAGTAGCATACACTTTGGGTCTAGGACAGCAGAACTATCAGGCATTAGTCATTGTTTTATTTCTAATGTGTTTGACCGCAGAATACAGAACATTCTTTTGCTTTTCTTTTTAACCTTTGCTCAAAGTGTTTAAAACACCAACACTGTTGGGAAAGATGAAGATTAATGTGAAGATGAAGCCTCCTGTGAACAAACTTGGAATTGTACAGTAAACTCAGAATCATACATTGAAGCAACTTCTTTTTTGTAGACTGGCATTTTTGTGGATTGTGGCATTTTTGTAGATGATGGCATATTACAGCAAAGTATGGTGAAGCACAGTACTGTGACCATACAGAATATGTGGTTAAATGAAGAAATCATTGACAAAATTCACGCTTATTGGCTCTTTGATGTCACACAGCTAGACTCGGTTTAGTCTTACATTTGATTAAAAGCAACCATCTTTATGTGATGTTCAAGGTAGGAGGTAGAACAAAGGGATTGAGAGGAGAACAAGCATTACTTCTACAAGGTATATTGCATAAGAACGAACTGAGCACAGTGAGAAAGGCATCATAAAACACTGAAGTTGTGCTGGAGTGAAGGAATTGTAGTGCATGTAGGGTTGTTAAACATATGCTAATAAGTCATTCCCTTTAATGTTTGTTGCTTTGTGTCCACTGTCAAGTGTAAGACAATTATCTCCATTCATCCACATTGTTCTTGACGTTGATGAATAACGATGCATTATTGTTTTCAGATAACATGGTTCAGAAATTGTATTGTTTTGGTCCTGCAGGTAGACAATGTCCAAACCTGACGCACATCAACCTCTCCAGTATGAAAATCAACAACCACACCCTGCAAGAATTATCACGGCAGTGTACAAAGCTGAAGGTATGGTTACCTAGCAACCACAGATGAAGGTTGTCAGGGCAGAGACACACAGTCACACATTTGATGTAGTGATCGATAGCTGTTCCTGTTAAAAATCTAAACCAAAGTATGTTAGCTATATCACCCACTTGAAATGTGCCTGTTGGTGCAAGAGACAGTTCTGTTTCAATCCTTGACTATTGGATTTTCCAGACTTGCTGCAAATCACACAACTCAGGAAATAAAGGAATGCAGTAAGTCTGCTGTTTTGTTGAACTTTAACAGATTTACCTGAGTTCATATCTTTCATCTAGGTGTGCAAAAAAAATTCACACCTCACATTGATTTGAGGTGAGTGATGGTGTGCAATCATGTACCTCAAAATTCAAGATCTGTATTTTAGTGTGAATTGTTGTGTATGTTGCAGTAAAGCATGTGTTTGCATTTTGCTAAGTACATGAATAAGTAACAGTCATTTTTTTGGGTGAAGTGGTATTGAAAGAAAAAGATAAATGTTAACCCTTTTTTCTTCAAATATTGAGGGACAATCAGAAGTAAGTTTTTGGTACCCCTGTTTTGGAAAAATTTTACAATTTTAGACCACATAATGGTGGAATCTACAGTCCAAGTTTTTAAGACCAAATCTCGCCCAAACAATTCCAAAAAGACCTAATTTAGATGGTCACTCTTTCCAAACTTCTGACTTCCAAATCCTCACCAGCTATATCACTGATAACTTCTTGATATATTATGTTTCAGAAATTCAGTCCATTGTGTGGAATCTTTCGTATCTCTGTTTCAGAAAGTGGAGTTAAGGCGTTGTCTCGATATTGGTGAGAAGGGGTAAGGATTTGTCCCATTTCAATTTTGCTCTTGATGTGATACTAAAGCTACAGATAGTGGGTGTGGAATTTCTTAAAGAAAAGCCAAAAGTTGCATCAAATCACAACTTTTGTGCAATATGAACATAAACAATACTTGAAGTGATATATTGTGCTTGTTTTACAGGGGGAAAAAAAATCATATTTTAAAAACCAATATTTGTGTCACAGAGTGATAGATTATTCATACTATTAGAGGCAGGACAGTAGCCTTTTTTTGAGAATTAAGTTTCTCGTAGATAGATATTCAGTACGTTGTGGCTGAAGAGTAACTTGTTTACCCAAACTTAAAAAATTTAAATGATGCATCTTTTTCAACTCTTCACTTACATAATTCTTTCAGGAGATGAAGCCATTGCTGATGTTTATTGTTGAGACTGAATGGTTACATGATGATAACATTTTTCCTCTGTGTTTGCTATGTTGGTGCATCTTAATTTCAATATTCCCCTTTAAGATGCATTTTGTTGTACTTTATTTTGGATTTATCCATAGTATTGGTTTTTCTGCATTCCATAGTTCCATATGTGAGTTTCGTGTATGCAGGAGTTATATTTTGTTTGGTCTTTTCTCACAACACTTTTGAACTTTTCCTCTGTTGAAAGTGTCTCTGACATGTTTCCCCAGATTCTGGTGGTTGCTGAAACACTGCAGCAGCATCGAACACTTTGACTGCAGTGAGAACGTGAGAATAACAGGCCAGGTTTGTATTGCTAAATAGGAAGCGTTTTGTATTTTATACAATTACTTTACCACGTTGTTTGCATTTTGCACTAGGTTACCTGACCAGAGATATCAGGATTCTAATGAATGTACAATGTCATTTGAGAACAAACTTTTTTGTATTTCAGCATTGATTCATTTGGTAACAGTTTATACATTTAGCTGATCTTACTCCACCAACAAAGCTTACATCATCCCAAACATCTTTATCTGAAGCGTTTGTTAGATACGCAAATGTGTTAATTTACATTTCAAAGGACAAAATTGTGTGACCACTTTGATAAGCGTAGTATTTGCTAATCACTGTCTGAATTGGTCAGCTGTCAACTCATTTGATTAGCAAATGTTAAACAAGCATTGCAGTTTTAATAAATTGAAAACTCAACTCACACAAATATGCACCGTAAGCAAAGCTGTGGGTTCAACTTCAACAGTTGGAGAGAAAATTCAACTTTTCAGCGGGGATCAACTGATAGTCAGATCAAACTTTAGACCAGGCTGGTGTTCACCACTATCAGTGAAACATCAAATCAGCGAAATTGAGATGCCAATGTGTGTCAATGTTCAGCAAACTTCAAATATGTTTGTACCTAGGAGGTATTAATCTGTGAAGCAGGAAAGGAATTGAGAAATGCCTCATGAAGGCTAGTTTCCATTGGGATATTTAAATAAAAAATATCTATAAGAGTTGTGGTGATTTAGGAAAAATGATAAAAGCACTCCAGACATAAAATGAAAATTTTTCAGGAGAAAATGTGCTTGATACTGTAGTAATCAAATCAGATATTGGCTGAAGTTCTGATAAAAGCATCAGCCATCGAATCAGCAGAAAGACACTACCCCTGGTTTTTAGGTAGGACCAGAGAAGTATTGAGTCACAGGTATTGCAAAGCAAAATGAAATTGAATCGCAGTTGGACTTTTTATGTTTCTTAAATTGTGATGCAAACCAGTTATTTCATCCCTGGCATTTGAGTAGTTTGTTTAGGCGTGAGAATGGCCTAGCTATGGACAGGAACTGGTCTCTTCACACTAGGGTTACATTTAGTTCCACAAATGCACCAGAAGGACTTGATCTACAGTCTGACTTGCATCTTGAATGGTCATGCCCTGCGACTATCTTTGCTGTTGTGTACACTTCTCATGGTGCCAAATGTTCAGTCCGCAGCTATCATGTCATTGTAACTACATGGAACCATTATGTGCATTGGGTATGAACATAGAAGAGGGAAATGTCGTACAGAGAAATGGAAGCACTGTCCATCAAATTTATCTAGGTAAAGCTGCGAGGAAAGAATGCCCTCACCAAAAATGCACTAGTGCACTTTTAAGTTAAATGAGGCAAAGTTCAAAGCAAGGCAAATGACCTCGCCATTTTCGAACTTTGTTTCCAGACCTGAGTCACTCTTGAGTGAAAAGGTATCAAGAATATTTATCAATAAATTACGATGTGAAAAGAGGCAGTGAGTTTTTAAAATTAGCCAAAAAGTTGACAACCATCAAGGAATTTACTATAATTACTAAGGGCTGAAATAGTTTTTGTGAAGTAACCTTTAATTTGCAAATTGGAATAATCTTCATTTTCATCTAGATTTGGTTTCATTACAGTGCCTTCATCTGCTTAATCCTCACTGCCACACTGTGCTGGTTAATCAATGCTCTAACCTTAGTGACAAGGGCATAGAGAGACTCACAGACAAATGTCCTGGAGTCAAAATTCTCGGGATCAGTAAATGCTTCCAACTCACAGGTGCCTCGATATCCAGAATCTTACAGGTTAGTAGCTGGTTCATGTTCGTTTTGCAACATTTGTTTACCTGCAGTACGCAATTGACCTCTTGTGGTGCAGTGTGATAAATATGGATGGTAGGGAGGGTTGGTACTGACTTCATTGCGCTAGTGCTGGAGTATATTGCTGGACAGCTTCACTGGGATCCAGGAGGAGGAAGGGGGGATTTAATCAGAGCTGTGGTCTCACCGTTGAGATGGGCCAAACAAAATGTCATCGAGGAATAAACTGCAATTGGGAGACGTTACCGGCAAATAAATAGTTGAGACTCTAAATTTAACTAAATAATGAAGAAGCTGTAGTAAAAGGAGTCAGGTGAACTTAGAGTCAAAACTAATTATTCGCTGGTGAAAGTAAAAATATTGCAGTTTATTCCTGTTCATCAACCCCAAACTGACAGAAAGTTGGAGAAAATTGTACCCGTACGTTGCACCACATCCCATCTGAGGATATGCAGTTACAGAAAAACTTGCTTTCCCTTGGCCTCTCTTCCGTGTAACTGTACCACATTTAACCACTCCCAAACGAAAGACTTATTGTGTCTTGTTCACACACACACTTCTTTTTTATTCCTGTGTTGTTTTTGGTTCGCTTCAGTTTGGTTTTATGTCACACTGCATATTTGTCACTGTTGTTATATCCAAAGATAATGACCAACCTATAGTGATTCCTACCAGATTGTTCACCAGTGCACATGTAAACAGACAATCATGTAAATTCATTATTGTATCTATGAGATGATGTACGTATGGATTCTAGAAATGAAAACATTGAAGAATGCTGGATTTTGATTATGGCGATTTGTTTGTCAGCAAAGCAAGCAAATCCTGAGGGCACATCCATTGTAATGTCAGATATGCTGTGTGTGCCCTCACACTTCAAACCTGGAGATTTTAAAAAAGTTTGTAACTTGTGTCAAAAAGTGTTTTCCAGACAAGGGACATTTGAATTTTTTTTTTTTTTTTGGTCACAAATTCAGCTTACAATACTTCAGCAATGAGCAATGAAGGTTGATGTAGTGTAGGTAGTAGTCACCCCCCCTTCCTTGCACCATCAAATCTAAATGTCAGCAGGGTTGGAATAGACCTGGGGAGTGGTCCCTCCCCCCAAAAAAAGTCAAGGAGGGACATCCCTCCCCTCATCACCAAATTCAATTGGTGTCAAAATGTACTTGGAATGCAAATCACTGACCGCCGACAAAACACCTGAACAAAAATCATGGTAAATACTCATAGTCAAGCTAAATTGTGTCATTCTGCAAATTATAAAGCACATCACAATTTGTGAAATGTATGAAATCTGATATAAAGAACTTGTCTTTTCAATTTAACTTCAGCTTTAGACAGCAAATAAAAGAATCTTCGCAGGAAACTAAGAAGGACATGAATCAGCCCACAGCACCACCAGATTGAATTCATGCAATGTTTTTTCTGCAGATAGTCAAGTCCTAGCTCTATTAAAGTCTATATTATTCTATGTTAGGCTATATTAGTCTAGCGGACTATTACAAAGCAATAGCATTATCGCTTACCTTTTTGGATTTGTAAAATTCATTGCATTATTTTGCATTGGTTTGCATGAATTCACCATTCTGTGCAAGCTGCAATAGTTTGCATGGTTGCAATGTTCAAGCTTCATTTAATGTCATGAAAACATGCTGAAGTTGGGTTTTGTTTTTTTTTTCCTCCTCCATTTTGAAGGCCTGTACTTCTTTAGAAAAGCTCTACCTCGCTGGTGATTACCCATCTGGTGAGTAGGAACTAAGTAGAAAAGAGATTGATAAACATGGTGTTTTGTGAAAAATTTGACCATAGTCATCAGAAATATTTTTATTGTAAGTATAAGTCTGCAAGACTGTCAGTCATTTCACCGTTGTTCCGAGAGGATTCTGGCACAAAGAATCAATAACTAAATTAATCTTAGGCTAGATTTATAGTCAGTCACATTAAGGGCTGTCACTAGACAGACTGGAGTGGTTGTGTATTAAGGTAGTGTCTAATTGTTTTGCTTATGAAAAATTTTCTGTTAGTTAAGAGCTGAAAATTACCCGCAGTCTTTATCTTTCCCTGCAAATGTTTTTCGTTGTTTAAACATTTTATCAAAATGAAGGCTGTCACAGTAACAGCATTTGAATTTATGAAACTCTGACATAAGTAGCGGTCTTTGTGATGTGCCTGTCGTGGTCGGTATCTGTTTTTTCTTTGTCTTTTTTGTGGTGGTCGTCTAAGAGGAATATTGGCTTAAGCCAACCTCTGATGACCACAAAAGCTACAACTTCGGTCTCGCCAGAAATCTTATGACTTGCAGTGTTCTCATTTGGTCCAGTGTTAGACCACTAACTAATTTGTCCTATTGATTAGTCTCATTGAACTGTTTTGCATGCAGAAGCCCGCAACCACTGAGGGTAAATGCACAAAAGTTTGGTTTGAGTTTGATTTTCTACGAAACTATTACCGTACGTTAATATCCACTATTTTTGTTGAGATTTCTGGGGCTAAAAATTGAGCTGAACTGATGATGCAGAATATTTGAGTGAATCTATAGATTTCAGAGGCATCATTCAAACCTCCCCTGACAGAATAAAGGGCCGTCTCATTAACTCTGTTTGCGAGAACATTGAAGACTGGTATACCAAGCATTTGCATGTTGGACAGCTGTCCTATGATATAAAAGGTGTAAACAGGTTTTGCAGTGACTGCGTGGTGAATTGTAAATGCCCCAAGGACAACCAACCTTCCTTTTTGCAATTGTGACAGCTTTTCTTTTATATGAAAACTATTTTTTTCAGAGACCATTTTGACTAGCAAATTTTGTGCTATTTTGTAAGTTTGCCTTGACTATGAGACTAGTGCATTGATAGAAAAAGTCTCCAGTGTGGCTGCAATATTCCACGTCTATGTTCAACATTTTGGAATCAATGCCCTACATAAACATCATCACTGCCCTTCTGTGGATTCATCGTCTTATATTTGACCTGATATGACATTACTACTTCTATCTTTGATGATTTAATTAAAAAAAAAAGCAATCCTAGTTAACTTTTGATAGCTTTTAATTTGTCTCTCGACTGTCCTCTTTGGAGACATCCCAGCAAAGAGGATCCAAGGACAGTCCTGAGTATCTACTTTTTGTTGCAGTCTTTGTGATGGAGTTTTTTTTTTTGTCTTGTCCTTTTTTTCCTTTGCAGTCTTGTCTGAATCTCTGTGCCACCTCGGAAGTTTGTCATCTTTGCAATACCTTCAGATGAAAGACAACCTGAATGTATCCGACGAAGTCCTCCGAAGGTTGTCAGAAGGTTGTCAAAATCTGAAGTGAGTGTGTGTTTTCAGGTTTTCTTTTTAGGACATTTCCATTTATTTTGAAACTGTAAATCATGTGGACTTTACAAATTACCTACTCTCTTTTTTTTTTCTGTGGTTTCCAAGTTCTTTAGAAATTTGATGATGATATTTGGAACTTTCATAAAATTGATGTCCTATCCTCATCAGAAGCAGGGTTGCTTGATTTAAATCACATTGATTAAAATCACTGATTTAAATCGCGATTTAAATCAAATAATTTTTTTTTAAAAATCACTGATATAAATCACTTTTCTACTGTTCCAGTTTTTCATTTAAAAAATTGCTCCAGGTAACTGAAATAAGTTTCCAAATCACCAATTCTGTAAGAATGAATACTGTGATTGATTTTACAGGTAAAACATTCAGGCTACCCCCCTCATGAACTCAGCTCTCTGTGGTACAAGAATTAGGAACCAGACACAGGCCTACACTGTAGTACATTGACACACCAGATTTCGCATTGCAGGAATTTGTTGCAAAACTACCAAAACATTAATGTCATGCACAGTAGTTTGCTGCATCTTGATGCCATGGTAATGGAAGCAATAGCATGCAGATGAAATAATGATTAAGTACATGCATGCTGTTCAATGCAGTTTTTGATTGTCATGATATATAGTTTGCTATGTATGGAATCAATTAAGACTTCAAAGTTAGGATGTTCCTTAGCTTGGTTCCAGCACAACTCAGTGTTGACGGACAGTAGGTGACCATTCCTTTCGTTCTTCAGGGAGGGGGGGGGGGGTGAATGAGGCTCAATGTTGACTTGCGTCCATTGGAGGACGAAAATAGCAATCTCTAAAGCAAAATAGCTAGGATTTTAAAGTTGCATCCCTCAGACGGAAGTAGGTGAAGGAATTTGCGTGCCTGTGTGAAAACTTGCATCCACAGGATCCTGCATTCGTAAAATGCTGGATTGAGGCATCAGATCCTAGGTTTAATTAGCCTGTGAAGTACTCTGAATGTAATGTAGGGGTGAGTATGCATGCATGCAAGATAATGTTGGCAACAATGGTGTTGCCGCCATCAAACTGAAATGTGATGTTAAAAAAATTAAAAAAATCTGATTTAAATTAAAAAAATCAACAACCCAGTTCAGAAGCAGTCACATAGAGGAATTAGTAGACATTCTTCCTGGATTAAACATGATGAAGTGCCCCATGGCAAAATTATGTGGTTAAAATGCACCTCTGATGATTTTTGGGGGAGATGGGTATAAGGGGACATTTTCCCCACTTCTTATACCCCTTTATTTTCGTGCTTTATACGGCACTCAGATGCGGAAGTGTGCAAAGTTTGCCCATTTTCCTAGGGAATTTTTTCCACAAACTCACACTTTTGAAAAGACGTTTTTTTGAGTGTTTGTCAAGTATTTTTTGGCTTGCCACTCCAAACCACATTATGCTGTACGAGTGACGTGTGCCCTGCCATTGAGGAAATCTGGGTAAGAATGCCAGTGAAACACTTCTGAAAACTGACCTGGGAGTATGAAACTGTAACAAATTCTTGTTTGTTTGGTAATCACCTTGTTCTGATGAGTAAATGTTGTAATTGTACATTACACATGCAGCTATTCTAAATGGATGCCAGAAATAATGGGAATTTAAATGTCACAATTTCAAATTAAAAGGAAGATCATTATGAAAAAATGTCAGCAATTGAGGCAGTGTTGTTATTGTTTGGTGGGTATGCTGCAGAAGGGATAGTGTGTGCCAGTGTTGGAGAAGAGAATGTGATACATAAAATTATGAATAATTATTTTTTACAATGACCTAAACAGTGTATATGGGACCGTAACATTTGGGGCAGGCATTGTGCTTGAACAAATTTTTCTCATTTTTAAAATTTTTAAATAGCAGACACAGAATTAACTAAGTCATAAATGATAACAGTCATAGAAGGCTCACTGTTTTTTAGCTTCGGTATGACTCACAAATACTAACAAATCCTCTTCAGATGGCAGGCTCACCTGGGCCTTTTTCTGGTCAGCTCTTTGGTTACCTCATCTGCTATATACTGTTGTGATGTATGAGTGTTGGTGTTGGTGTGATACCAGTGTTGTTGTCATGGGGTCTTTCCAAAATTGAAACTGCATTTCCCATTTCACGTTTCTACAGTCTGGCTTTTTAAATGGGTTCTCTATAATTCGAAGCAGTGATCTTTCCTTCAAATAGCTCTTTAGTGTCACCCAGAGGCTAATCGTAATGCGTAATCTTACCCCAGTGCTTCCTAATCAGCATGTCTTGAAGAAACAGCATACGAAGCTTTGAAAAACGAACCACACTCAAAACAGAGGGGAAAATGAAATTACTGATTATGTTGTGATGGTAAATTAAAACAATAGAATAATCATTGTGATATTAACAATATCAAATAGATTGGAATGTTTATCGTTTAAGATTTCTGGACATCTCTGGTTGCTTCAAAGAAGTTTCATCTGAAGGGATTCGTCACCTTGCTGGATGTTCTGCTTTAGAGGATCTTAACATCAGCTACATAGACAAGGTGAGAGAGTTCAGTATCCGGCAGGAAGTTAAGCAAAATTAGAATTTAGGCTAATGCTCGTTGTATTGTATTTATTTGGAGTCTTCCGCTCATCTCATTCTCCATAGAAAGAAGTTAATCAGATGTGCAACAAGAGCAGTACAAGGGACAAAATAACAGGGGTATTATAGCGTGTAGCGTGTTTCCCCAAGCAAGGCGGACATATGGGCACATGATTGGACTCGGAACAGAAAAGAACGTAGACTTGAGATGACTTGAGATCATACAAGCATTCTGAGCTTTATTTTGACCCCTGCTCCTTGGCTCCCTCTAGGGGAACTAACGAAAAGTTTGTGATACAAGACGCATGAAGAAACACAACTTACTCATTTGCATGTCAATACATATCAGAAACAGTCAGATTCTTCTGCATACCAAAACGTAACAGAATTTGAAATAACAGAAGCACTGGCAACTTGCATAACAAAGAAACTACATCAGAAATTCACTTCATTACATTACTTCACCTTACATCAGCATCACAATTCGTGACTCGTTGGAGCCCAGTTGCTATTCAATTTTACATATGCTGAGCAGTGGTTGCAAATCGATATTTTCTCTGATCCTCTGGTTTTCTGTTGACGCAAAAGTTGTGAATAAATACTAAGTGTCAGTGAAACTTTACAAAAAGTTGTATGTCCTTTGCATTAGTGAATTGTATTGCAAGTGAGGGATTGTTTTGGAATTTTCTGAAATTGCGTATAGCAGATATTTGACTGGGTTAAGTTCTCTAACTCATTCACACTGCAATGTTTGTTTGCCATCTGCTAACCAAAATGGGTTGAATGCTGGTTTCAAAAACTTTGATCAACTTTGTTCACACTATTTTGTCCGTTCTAGTAGTCTTTCACTCTTGGATAGATCGACTGTTTCACTCTAAATATGATTTGCTTAAGGTTTCGTGTTTGTTACGTTAGCGTGGTAGCTGGTATTACCTTCGGTGTATGCATGTGAAACAGTCTATTGTTGTAGCAGGGCTATTTACATTCCGTAGCTGTTTAACAGTAGTTGGATGTTCATGCAGTGAAGCTAGTAATCAAGGTAGCTGGGATTGTCTGTAGGGTACCAATGCATCAACTTGAACGTAGCTGAATGTTACACAGGTTAGATGTAAACTGAACTAGCCAGGCTTGTATACAGCTATGCAGCTACATAAGACGGTAGCTGGATTGCATGCAGAGAATTACCTGAATCTTGTTCAGTTTAGGCTCACATATAGAAGAGACAGCCATGTTGCAAACTGGAAAATGTTATTTACTTTACTCGCCGGAGTAGCTTGATCATAAGCAGTGGAGTTCATAGTAACAGATACATAGCCAGGTGATATAGTGTACAGATTTATGTATATACTGAAGCGTAAAGTAGCCAGATCATAAAAAGGTTGGTACACATCAACTTAGTAACTGGAATAGCAATTTTGTGGGTAAACAATTCGCTCACAAATTGACTTGGTCAAGAGTGATTGCTGTGTAGACTGCATTCCAAAGTCGCTGGTTTTGATTTGGCATCACAAGATAGGAATGAACTATTGATCTCTCTCTCTCATCACCTTACAGGCTGCTGATGACGGCCTAGCCGCCCTGGCTATGAAAAGTACGTTGAAGCATTTGGTCGCTCGTGGTTGCCCAGAAATTTCGGATCTCGGTGAGCATATGCAACTATAATCTCGATTCTGTTTTATGAAGAGGAGAAGGGGAGAAAAACAGGTCTGCTTTGCGGAGAAAGAAAGTTGAAAAAAATACACCTGTAATTTGGTATTAGTGCTGCTATGGAAAGTAATGAAGGATGCCATTGTTTGAAGACACATTTAGAATCCTATTAATGTCGCTATTGGTTACCTGTAAGCATTACAAAAAGATGGTTTGGACCCCCCCAATGGTTGGTTGTAAAAGAAGGCGGGACTGCTATAATGGATACATAATTCCACAGAAGGCTACTGCACATTCAAACCTGTCTTTACATTATCAACCTTATTACAAACTTCAAAGACCTAGTTAACCCTATTACATTCGGTAAAGCTTGGAGCAGACCTATTTTGGGGTATTTGTGAACCTTTGTCACTTCAAAGAAGTCTGCCTTTTTGGTAGAGGTTAAAGGTCATTACAGTTCCAGTAAGCAAATTCATCAAGAATTGAGCGAGGACAGACCTCATATTTGGTCTGCGTAACATTAATGAAGTGTGGCCAGAATCCAATACTTTATGCTCTACTTATGAATTGTTGTGATCAGCTAGACAATGCTGAATAGTACACCAGATTTAAATCCACCAAAATATGTCATCATTGAAACCATGATGCATTCTTGCATACTGGCTTATTTTGTTTTCTTTTTTTTTTACCATGATGGTTTTTCAGGCATGGTATCTCTGGCCAATCACTGCCTTACCCTAGCCGAGTTGGATGTCAGCGGCTGTGAGGAAGTCACAGAAGCAGGGGCCAAGGAATTTGTCAGGATACGGGGAGAAATGGACCCGGATATAAGGGCCATGTATTCAACCATAAATTTAACCCTAGGAGGTGATACACAAGTTTTAATGTTACAATTGATGGCATATAAATTCACTTGGGAACCCAGAGAGACACTGCACATGGGAAAAAAAGTGTGTTGTGTTCTTCTCAATCCTTGTGTTCAGTGTTTATGAGACGGACGGGAGAGGGGAGGATTCACCCCCCCCCCAAAAAAGAGAGAAAAGTGGAAGTCTTAAATGCAGATTTTGAAAGATGTTTTTGAAAAGTTCATTCCATTTCCTTTGATAATATCTTTATCTGTTACAAACAATGCTTTGGTTAACATATATGTCAATAATAATAATGAGGACCCTTGCCTTTCTCTTTCCAAGTTAGGACAATATTTTCTCTGTGTTTTCATGTCCCACTTTGTATCACCAGTATTGTCAGTGTGAGCAGTGTGTCTATGTATGTTTCTATCATATATAGGTCAGGAACTGATTGTATCATTAGATTTAATTAACTTGAACATATGTACTTTTACCACAGGACCTAGTTCTGCTAAAATAATTCCTTGGGCTGTATGTTGCAAGTTTTATTTTCGGACAAAGTAGACCATGGTTTGTTAGTTTTTTGTAGCTTTTTATGACTGGTAGAGGTATAACCAGTCCTTCATTGGACTTTTGAAAATTCAAGAAGTACAGCACATCCTGTTTTGAATCAAAATGACACATATAAAGAAACAAACTTTCCGCAATTTTTTAACCAAGCCAAAGAAAATGTCAAGTTATTAGACTCAAATGAAAAAAATTATCCCATAGGCATAAAAGAAGACTGAAACCTCGGATTAAAAGGGATGAGACTTTTCTTGTAGAATAAATAGATTTGGAACTTTTGTATTCTCAGGCACTGGGGTCGCAGAGTCTTTCTCAACAACATTGTCCACAGGTGTACACGTTAGCCATCTTGACCTCAGCATACCCCAGAAACGACTTCAGCTTGAAAGCTTTGGCCAGTGTAAGTTCGTTATCTACATACATGATGCAGGGACATGTTCATAGAGAAACTATCCTCTTGCAGGTTTTGTGAGGATTACTAAATTGCGACCAACCGATAGAACTAATGCCTCTATAAGTTTCATCCGTGAGTGTGCTCGATTAAATGACCAACTATCGTATGCTTCCCTGTTGTGCATCTATGCATACCATGCTGTACAGCAAAGATATTAACAGTCACTTGAGAACAAATTTATTTGTGCACTGAAAGTCTGCAACAGAGAGCATGGCAAACTGGGGCAGATTTTAGTCCCCTGTTTGGGCCAAAAATGGTATGGGTCAGGTTTATGTTCTCTATATGGGAATGTTTGTTTCGTACATGATCAGGACTCAAGACTGGGGGGTCTTCTCTAGAATGGTATCCCCCCAAGTTTTGAGGGGTGCATTAATACAGAAACGTTCTTCAGATTAAAGACTTGCCCATTAGGTACATAACGTATCAAATGCCGTAAACAATCAGGTGGGGTCTAACTCTGGAATGTTTCAGGCAACTCCTGGTCTTGGCTTAGTTTCCTTAATAGTAGTACCACAGAATGTCAGTCAATGATAATCATGAGTGGTTCTTTTCTGATGCGGATTGAGTGACTATTTAAGCAACAGGAACTTGCTTTGAAATGTGAAATTGAATTGTGCACGTGATTTCAAATAACCCTTTTTGTGATTATTTTTTTTTGATAATTAGTCTTTCCATCTGATGAAGAGGAGGACTGGGATACTGAGATGGACCCTCCGGATCATCCCGCCTCTCCCAGTGAACACTCTCATCACCTCGAGGAGCTCGGAGTAGATAGCATGGAGGAATGGAACAACCAAAGGCAAATGCATTATGGGACTGTCGATTTCTTGATGTCAGAGGACTACGCGGAGGACTTTCTGGATGCGGACGATCCATCGATGTGGGAAGATGAATTCTTTGTTTCGTAACAGCGACGTCGAGGGCCAACACATAGCCAGTGAAGTGACAGACTTTTGGCAAATGATCTTTCAAAAAGAGATCTTTGGAGAGCTGAAATGTTCAGCACAGAAAGCTGCAAACTTGAGAGGGCAAGTTGCTTTCTGTTGGCTTACATTACTAATCTCAAGAAGCGAACCACTGAGAACTGGTTGTCTCTGAAAGAGAATGTGCCTGATGCATTATGGGAATGAAGAGAATCTCAGGACACATACGGTGATGAAATTTGGTCAATAATTCACACAGATATGTGTTAGGTACAGTACCTAAGGGCAGAACTAGTTCAATTTCATGATTTCTTCCAATGATGCTCTGTGTATCCTGCCAAGATGAAAATTTCAGTTTGATTTTATTTCTTATCTGCTTTTACTTTGTGAAAGGTATTTTGATTACATGTTCAAACACCCACAGAGAAAGAATAACACAAACAGTTTGATAAATAGACTGGTTTACACCTTTTTATGTATTCGATATGAGGCTGAGTAAAAGGGTGAGACTGCACCTTTAATAAACCGAGTGAATGTTGATTATTGGTTAATTCAGAGTGTGAAAATTTTGCAGTGTATTATCACCTGCTAAGGTTGGGACCGACTCAGCACAAACACACCATGAAAGCATGTCTTCAGGTAAGGATGGGGCAACCGCTTCTCTCCCCCAGCATTCAACTCCCTTTCCCTCACACCCGTTCTCTCCCCTTTCCTCCAAACTGCTTTTCTCTTTCCCTCCCTCCCATTCACCAACTGCATGGTCAGCCCCATGCATAATATTGGTCAATGGATCCATCTACTGCAGTGATGTGAAAAGTGCGTATCACTGCAAACTTTTGAAAAAATATTTCATCATCATATTTCAATCATTGACTGCAAATACTTCATCTGTGTTCGGAGGCTGCTATTGTTAGGCACATCTTTAAGCAAACTGTCAGTGCACTTGAAATGATGTCAACAGTACCAAATAACATTTTCAATATCTATTGTTTCGTCATACAGCGACATAGCAAAGCTTCTGAGTGTGACATCGTTCATGTGTAACCAATGTACAACACTCTAATCATACACAATGACAAGATCTAAATTCTATCGTAAGGGTATAGTCGACTTGTCACGAATGAGCAAGCGATTGTTTTCTGTTTATTCGCCGAAAGGACTGTTGTGTGTTAACATCTATTTCCCCCCCTCATTACCTACCCTCCCCTGACATATGTACACATGCCCATGTCTTATACACCAGGAATCAGTTTTCTGATCAGACTTATGTTCAGAAATGTCAACATTTGAACATCGTGAATCTGGTTGCATGAACAAGTCAGGAGGGAAAGTGCTTTACATCTACGGCATCACAGCCTGCTAACTGTGTATATACCTTAAATTACACACTTAGTTTCCAATCAGCATTTTAAATCAAAGAGTCACAGGAGAAGAAAACTTTGACAGAGAAAGCCTAGGATGATAGCATGTTGCCTGAGAGGCAGAGTAAGGAATAACGATAAAGTAAAATTGTGATTTTACTAAGACATCAAACAATTCTAAATCCTCATTATGATTTACGTCACAGATCACAATATGAAGTAACATTTAGCTTCAATTACCGACAACTAAAGACATCTACAGTCTTTCTATGCATTTTGATAAACTTGTCTGACAAATCGTAAATTTGGTTTGTCATGCTCATTTGCGCAATCACGTAATGTTTCAAGAAGGAAGGCTGTGGACAAGTTTCACTAAAACATACAGAGTCATACTCAAGTGAGTTTGCACATAGCATTAAGTATGTACCAGCCCACACAGTGCTTGAGGTATCATTTTCAAAGCTCAAAGGGATAGATACTTGAATATATGTGCAAAGAGGAAACAGCACAGCAAACTAAATATTTGAAAATCCGCTGAACCCTCCTGATCAAGCAAAAAATTGTATCCATCCTTTTTGTAAAATATCGAATTAAGAAGTTCGCTTTCTCAGCTCAAGCAAAAAGCCTGATAATAATTCTTTGTTATTGTTGTGACTGATTTGGCCTTTGATGTGGATCATTAAACACTTAAAGAAAGTGATGAGCCTGCATTTTATGCTACAGCAAATAAGTGAGAACTTGAATGCGAAAGTTAAAGAGGTAAACGTGTTATTCTAAAAGTTAACAACTTTGACCGACTTTCATTTTTACAATGACCAAGATCGTGTTACTTCATATTGAAAAATCACTGCAAAGGTTAATGAGAAAAGGACTGGGAAGCAGTCCCAAAAAATCAGGCATACTGTTTGGAAAGTAATAATTTTTGTAACTGCACAAGGTCACATGGCCCCACCCCCTGCAATTTGATGATGATGAACCTTAGCATACATTAACAGAATAAATCTCTTTAATATTTTGCTCAGCAGTAAAAATTATCAAACTCCTTTTACTTTCTGACCCACAATGACTGCTGTTTCTGACGGGCATGTCCTTAGGTCACCCTGGCCGTGTGCAAACGGACAGTCTGCGCTTTCTCGAGGACATCCTTCCGGATGATGTGAATCGAACCAGCAGAGTTTTGTTTTAAATCTTTCCTCCCTTCTGTTGCTGTCCTTGTATTTGTTCTTGGAATTACTTTTGGGCAAAGAAGACTCAAGGTTGGACCAGTCCCTGATGCGTACCTCGTCACCAACCACTAAAGGGCAACAAAGGAGATGAGAACGTGTGCGAAAAACTCTGATACAAAATGGACCAAAGAAAAAGTAAAAATGCGTGCAACGTCATATCGCTGCCGATGATGGATAAAAGCTCACAAATACATCCAGAGGTCACATAAATTTCAAAATGTTAAAATTTTCTGTAAAAGCAGATCAAGCAACGGGTAGATTATGAACATTTCCTCACAATCTCATGTCAAGAAATGCCTCGTACAGACTTTTACAGAAATTGTGCGGAAATGCATGTAACTGTTTACTTCCTGAGTCTTCAAACCAATTCTCTATCTCCTGTCGGCAGTTCAAAAACCTGATCAGTGACCTTCATTCCTTTGTTTTCAATATTCTTTGTTATGAATCATATCTCAGGTCCATATGTTAAAATTGAGAATATGAAGGTAATATCAAAGCTGGAAATTAATAGTGCGATACATCGCTTAATTTTAGTGATGCCTTGCCATCTGATGTATGCCATATGAATCTCCTTAAATATTTGAATTTAGTAGTCTCTTGTAATTCTTACTCTTAGCCTTTTCATAGTCTTGCCATCTGAATCTTCTCACATATTTACGTCTTTTTAGAATTCTTAGTCTGTCATGATTTACCATTGCAACTAAGAAACAACTGCATTTATGTTTTTTCACTTGGTGTTCACTTAAAATGAGTTATTACTATTGTACATAATAGTGAGACCATTACACACAACAGTGAAAAACATTAAAAATGTTTACAGAGTTTCAAACAAAACAGGTGGTATTTATGATTTTTAGCATGTCATTCTATGCAAGGAGGATATGATAACAGAAGGGGGTTTAGACCTCTTGAAGAAAAATTGATGAAAATCCAAGTTAAGAATGTAAAAGGACAAAGACATGAGCTACCTGTACCACTAAAGACCAGTAAAGTCCTTGATAGAATGTATGAACTATAAACAACAGAGAACACACTAGCCAGTAAAAGATTTGTTTACAGTATAAACACGACTAAATATCAGAGTAAAGATGGAGAAATATGAACAAGTGGATGACTTTCACAAAAACCACATGTTCAAAAATGTTTTCCTCAATTTTGCAATTTCTCAAATGCTACAAGCCTCGCAATGCGGCCAGCGTTGCGACTCACCTTGAAATACCTGATAGTGGTTTTTCAGTAACGTCTTCAACCCCCCACACTCCTGTTTGAGTTGTTTCAGGACGTCGCTCTCGAATAAAGAAACAGCATGTCTGATTGTTATCACCCCTGGGATGAAAGTAAAAGAGTTGTCAAAGGAAGCAAAAAAGGGAGCAACATATCGGAATAGAAAAGCCCGGAAACAGATGTTAGTTGCTGATTTCCTGGGTCACTTTCATCTTTCTAACATTCTGCTGCATTATTTGATGAATTTCACAAACTATGCTGCCCAAGTGTTCTCTCAAGGAGTAACTCAATTTATAATCGTAGAATATCAACCCATGAAAAACAATAATTGCTATTCACATTACAAAACTGACCTTTCTGGCATGCAATGTTCTCTTGCAGCAATTACACCAGAGATGCTCGATGAGTGAAGCAGCCATGCAAGCTAATTTGTGGTTCCCTGTGGCCATTTTATTAATGTAGGAGAAGGATTATGTATCCGTGGTGAAATTTTAGTAAAATCATCTGATAGTCCAACTTTAATAATTGTCCTGCCAAAAGTTATGTCGTGACTTATTTCTAGGTTGCTTTATCATGGACGCACTTGCATTGTGCTATTGGCAAATCCATCACTGCATTTCATGACATTGTTTCAGATATTGTGGGTAAAAACTGAAATTGACTGAAACACTAAACAAAGTTGATTAACTGAAGGGCATCCTTGTAACAAAATTGGTTGAACAGCAAAGATTTTGTTCCCCTATGCCACGACTACCACTTCACATTTAACATTCGAGGTAATGGAACGATATATGAAATGAACCCTGTACAGCTGATGGCTCATCAGTAATATGAGCTGTCTTCTCACATAAACTATACAGCTGTAATGTGACACATTTTGTCTGGGTATATCCAGCTTACTATTGTTCAATGTTTCTGTGCATTGAATATTCTGACAATAGTGTGTTTTTCTCTTCAAACAACTGGATTACAGTGTAGTAATGTATTTATCTTCATATTACTACACTATAGCCTGCTTTGTAACTATCTCTAACATGCAGCGTGTATTGATACGTGTAACAATTTTCAGTCTCCTGCACAATTGTAACATCCTACAACATAATCTAGTACATTTGTGTCCCACAATATATCATAGTAGTAATCTACATCCAGTACAGTAAATTGCTAAGTTTAAAGGGGAGTAATTGGTCTGTTTAAAGCACAAATCATGGGTACCATACCTTTTCAACAAGTCTTATAGCATTATAAAAACTTTGCATATTCACAAACAATGCATTCAAGATTAATAATTTGCAAAAAACAAACAGCACACTTTACAGAATTTCATTTACACTGATGATAAATGGAAAAAAAAACTTGATGAAATTCATGAAAAGTTTGAAGACATTTAATCCTGTTTTTTTTTTTTTTATTGTTGTTGTTGCCCTAATTACTGCATTGTTCTTCTGGAATCCTTTGTAAATTCATGCAGTGAATGATTTCTTCTACCAAAAACCTTCAGGATTCCTCAAATTTCCCTGCAGGATTACTGCAGCCCTTTTTTTTTTTTTGCCTGAGTTTTTTTTAAGCCACTCACATGTTTATATGTGGTGACCTACAGTGCATCGATCTGCATGCCACTAGCAACTTGAGAAGTGCACATTATTAGCATTTGGTTGCATCTGTCACAGAAGTCTGTTTTTCACAGCTAGAGAGATTCTGCTAAAAATGACATACCCTCCATCAGAATTAAATTCACCCTATCACAATAATGCATTCAGATACCAAGTATAAAGTTTGTTCAAGCTTTCTACCTTGAGATATTGTGTTAAAAAGGTTTTCAGATTTTTGCACCTAGTTCCTGCAGATGACGTCTGACCTCCACTAAAAACAATAGGGCACACCTTCTCAAGGTGGGAATTGGCAAACCTACATGCCGAGTTTGACTTTCCCCTATTGAGTTAGTGCATACCAAAGCAAGTATCACAGACACACAAACATGCAAGCCTGATTGAACATCTTCCTTTGCTGATGCAAGGAAACAAAAATGTGTAGCAACTCTAAAATATACATCAGCCTTGCATTTTCAGCAATATTTTCCCTAAAATCTGAAAAATCAGCAAAACTGCTACACGCACTCCATTATTCCATTGACTAAAAACAGCAGGACACGGCTGTGTCTTCTCAATGGATCATGAACATGCATCTCTGCGAGTATGACGGTCAAAAATCTACGTAAACAGCAGACGTTCTCATCAACATGGATCTCAACTAACAAACGACCATGTTTAAGGATGAATTTTTCTTGAAAGCAATACCCACTTGAGATGAATTGAGAAAGCTGAAGACATATTTTCTGTCAACTGACAAATTGTTTGCAAAACTTTTGGGCTTTCTGCTCATTTAACTTTGCTGGATGCATACTTACTGCTTATTTGGAGGAGGAACATACAGAACGGTTTTACAGGACTTTCTCAAGGCTATCAATACAACCTTTGAGTACAACAGTCCCATCTTCACATGAAGGGCATCATTTGTAAGTTTACATCTCGCTTCAAGACCTCTGGTAGTGGTGGAATAGCTGATGCATCGAATAGTCAACACCTATAGCTGAAACACTGAATAAAGAAGTCCTCGAATAGCCACAGAAGCTACACCTAGGAAACTACAGCTCATGATCTAACTAGCCCAATAACTAGGACCATTGCACTAGATAGTCAACACTCTAAACAATGAAAACAACATCAGCAGTTACAACACAGACTGGTCAGTACAAAGAATAATCAAACTACTGCTGATAATCCTGAAGAGGCCAAGAGAACCACAACCA
This sequence comes from Stichopus chloronotus, assembly GCA_021234535.1. Classification (NCBI taxonomy): domain Eukaryota; kingdom Metazoa; phylum Echinodermata; class Holothuroidea; order Aspidochirotida; family Stichopodidae; genus Stichopus; species Stichopus chloronotus. The sequence goes on along the minus strand of CM037837.1, from coordinate 26,641,295 downwards.
ATGAACTGAAAAGTCAGAATACAGAAATACAGAAAACTCAGTATAGCTGAACAAGCTGACTCAAACTTGAAGAGCCAAACTAACAGCATATAACACACTTTCAAAAAAAAAAACACTGAAAGTCAAAAGAAGTAGAGCTACCTCTAACCTCTCTGAACAGTAACCCATTAATAATCGAAAGAGTAGCTAATTTACTGAAAAGCCCAAAATAAGTGAATATATCACACTGAAAAGCCAAACAAATACAGCTATTACACACTGAATAGCCGACACAATAAACAGCCGAATCACTTGAGCTAACACAATGATTACCCAAGGAACTGCAGCTGATGAACTGAATAGTCCAAGAATTGCAGCTAATGCACTGACTGGCCAACACTGAAGAGGAAATAACTACTGCTCTGTTCTGTGTGGTGAAAAAACTTAACAGCCAAATAAATACAGTTAGACACATTTATTAGCCAACACACTGAAAAGTGCAATAAGAAAAGCTACCACAGTCAAAAGCCAACACATTCAATAGCCCAATAGCCTACACAGTCAATAGCCCAAATAAACATACAGCTAAACACACTGAATAGCCAAGTAAGTTAAGCTATTGTTACATCCTGAATAACCAACATGCTGAATAGCTAAATAACCATAGCTAACACAATGAGTGGATTACACACTGAATTGCCAAATTATTACAGCTGACACCCTATAAAAATAGCCTGATATGTACATCTAACAGATTGAAGGCCAACACTGAATCGGCAAATAACTTCATCACACTTCATTTCCTGAAAGGTCACCATACTGAATAGCCAAATAACTGGCACACTGCAGAGACAACATGCTAATTAGCCCAAATACCCTCAGTTAACAAACTCGGTGGCCAACATAACTAAACCAACAAATTCCTACAACTATTTAACACATTCAGTAGCAAAATCAGTGCATCTAACAGACTGAACCATTCCTGATACAGAAAAAGTAACTCACCACGCTTCACACTACATACAATGACTGACCATTACATGCTATATGGCCCAAAATTTAAGCTATTAACCAAATATCTACAACTAACACATTCAATAACCTAATAACTACATCCAAACACATTGAATAGCCAACCCTGACATAGCCAAATAACTTCATCAAACTTCATACTCCAAATAGCCAACTCACCGAATAGTCAAGTACCTACTTTCTACCTACACATATCCAAATATGTACAACTACTAAATAACACCAAATCAATAGCCAACATATGTATTAGCCACACAACTGTAGCTATTACACAAATAGCCCAAAAAATATGTGTATTGAAATCAATTATCTTCAAGCTACAAGTAGATTAATCTTTCATACTTTTTTAGCTACTTCTATTGTGTTCTTAGCCTGTTCATGTACCCCTGTTACACCCATGTTACTAACACTTACCTCCCTTTGACCACTTCCTAAGTCTCTTTGTCTCCTGGCCTTTGACCTTATCACTCAGTTCAGCAGACAATATTTCAAAGAAAACTTTTTTAACAATCGTCTCTTTCAGGTCATCACTCAATCTTGAACAATTTCTGACAGGTTCTACTTTTTGTCTTGGTTCAAACTGTTCAGACCATTTTGAGGTGCCTTCCGAAGAAGGACCGCCAAAATTTTTAGTTTGCAAATATTCCTCAAAACTTTTGGAGATTTTACAAGATTCCAGCCCTGACTGGACACTTCTGGTCTGTATGTACCAATCTATGTGGTCATTCATTAATGTCCTCATTTCACCGCACCGCACCTTCATGCCTATTTGACAAACCTGAAGGGGCAGAAACAATCCGTAAAGCCAATGAATGTGAGTTTCACTTGCAGTAAAGGTTCCCTTAACCAAACATTACAGATGTGATTCATTACTTAAAATACCATCAAATCAGAAATGAGAGCAGAAAATGCATGCATGCACAATATATGTCTAGACCTACGGCATAAATGTTTCAAATTTCCGCTCCATGGAAGACTAGGAATACCATTCAACTAGTCACACTAAGAAGCAAACTGCGAGGGGAAGAATAGGCATCAAAAATGTGAACAAATTCAATGAATTCCAAGCAAAACAAACGTTTCAAGCAAAACAAATGAAAGATGTAAAATGCTCTACAATACCCTTTTAGTTGATGGTATCCTCATATTGTCCTCCTCCACCTCGTAGCCACATACACCTCCGATCTCTTGGATGAAATTCAGGTAAGAACGATACTGGGTCGTGTTAGGCTCAGTCTTGTTGTATTTCTTATCAAAGTCGAAGAAGCAACAGGGGAGGACAAAATATCTTGTATTCGGAGAAGATCTGGCCAAACAAAAATGTGAAACACAAAACATATTAATGAATGAAATATAATCAGTCCTAAAAGTAGACATAGACAATGAATCCTTTATTTTTTAGTTTGTAGAGAATTGTTTACTTTCAGAGTAACATGAGTGATGGCCACCTTGGTGCATGAAATTTTGTCCAGTTCTGATTTAAAGCTGGAATATGACTTGCAAATTTGTCAATGAAAGTCAAATTCTGCAGAATATGTCGTAGTCACTACAAAAACATTGTTTGAGTCCCATTTTTGCATAAAGGAACATTCATATCCATTCCCATTGGTCTGTCTGATTTCAAGCAATGGTGATTGACTGCCGTGCTTTCTTGAAGAGTCTGAGGTTTGTAGGGCCAACAAAAATTTGGAGACAATTTTCATATTCAAATATCTGCAAGTTGAGTGCATATTTCTCTTTCAGATTTTGTGACAGGTGATCTTTCCCCCCCCCCCCACTTTCTCTTCCCTGAAACACTGACGAAGGAAAAAGTTAGATGACCAGGCGATTATTGATAGTACAACTCATATTCCAGCTATAAGGTTCCTTCTTTGGCACGACCTACCAACTAAGTGAATTTTTCCCACCAAAAATTGGTTCTTATGTGTGGACTGAGAAAAGAGAAAATTTGAATGCACATGAAAAGCGAGTTGTCAGACTGGGTGTTGGCTAGTCAACCACATGGCTTCATTGGGCTGTTGATCTCTACTGGGGTATGAATATGCGCAAGAGTGTCACTTTTATTCCTAATACATTGTCTAAGATTCAAATGACCACCAAATAAGCATTTATTGTACTTCATGACTGAATGAATGGGCATAGGGTGGGTAAGTACTGAAGCTTGATAAGTAGTGATCCTCAAAAGTGGATGATAAAACACAAGTTTGTTAACCGACATGCACAGAGCTGTCATATTGGCAGCCGTATCTGGAATTCCACTCACCTGAATGCCATGACCGGTATCCAAGGAGTGAGCTCATCTGAGTGGTTTCCAATAAGCCAGTCATAATCCTCGGTGAGTCGAGTTTCACCAGGAATTATTGTGTTTTCTTCCAAGATGGTGGAGGGCCCATATAGGTCCCATATTTTCCTCCTTCTGAGATCTATCCCTTTGCCAGGATGCTAAAAATAATTAAAGATTTTTCCAAAGGAAATATTAGGGATTAGTCATGTCATGTAGTCACATCGTAATTCACTGGGATCTGAAAGGCAATTCCAAATAACCAATCAGTTTCACAGGGTGAGTCCAGTCAGCATTTCAAACAAGTGTTCAATCACAGGAGAGAGGACATGGCCCCCAAACTGAGGACTGGTTCTCCCACACTTCCAGCTGTCTTTGAGAAATACAAGTCAACATTATTCAACACAAACTCAAAAACTATAAAAATGCACCCCTTCCCCGAACTATTTCAAGCATTAGTGTATCAGTCTCAATATATTGCAGGTCATGCTTTGACTGAAAAAGAAAACTGAGATTCTTTCACAGCTGACAGATTTCAGTTCTTTTCCAACTTAATTGCTAAGTTACAAGATGTGTAAAAATGTCAGTAATAATTCAGGCCTTAAAAGGCAGTTATTTTACAACTTTCAGTGACCACACAAGTGTGGAGGAAGCTGTGGCTTGTGTACTGCAACTTCACTGACTACCACCTCAACGATTTAGATCAAAGTTGGGCATCTTTTTTTTTTGCAAGTTCAGTTCAGATCGAAAAACCTTAGGTTTACTATTGAGAACCTGCCAGGGGTCAAACCCCCAGCCTCCCCAATGCTCAACTTCGTTGCTTCTAACACCATCACCCTTTTCCACTCAGCTACAGCACCGGGACAACGAGAAGGATTCTTCTGCAGACATAGCTCCTTGGAGAGAAAGGCTTCCAGGGCATCCCTACGAAGAATGCATCCTCCAAAAACATCCATACAGGTTTGCTTTGGAAACACATGTAGATACAGTAGCAGTTTGTTCTACTCTGGTTTTAACATGAACTGAGCATCCATCAGCATAACAGCCTTAGAATCAGTTACATACTTGTGTTGCTCTGACAAAGGAGTGAGGGGCCAGTACCAGCGACTCTATCACATGAGTGACAAAATATACTGGTGTAGCCTGCCTGTCTGTGTGTCTGAACCATATTACATAGGGTCAGTCTACCTGGTGCCTCTTGTTACTCTTTCTCATCAAAGTTAAGCTAGTGGCTTTATGTCATTTATACTTTGTGTGCAATAGTTGAACTGGGACAATACAGCTCTAGCATAACATGCACATCGTCACAAAAACAAATATACAAACAGACAAATTTTTCTCCCCTGGGCACCTGGAAAGTATCAAGTTTCACTTACTATGGAGGTATTTTTGAAACATACCATCCATTCCCTGTTGGACGATTTAATTCCAAGAGATGCTAATCACTTCAAACACTGCTTGTTGATGTTTGAGTGTCTCTCTTGGATATAAGGTGGCCTTGAATTGGCCACCAGAGAAGGACTGCGGTAACCAATCATCAAATCCAAAATCAGGTATGCAAAAGAGAATCATCCCCTTTTCCTTTTATGATTTTCCATTCCTGTTCCTAGTCGAGATATTCACTGCTGACTAATTCACTCCTTTTGACCCTTCCGACACAGCTGGTTCAAAACTCGGAGACAACATCAGGTTGGGAACGCCGAGTTCTGGCCAGCAGATTTTTTGAACAGAGTGGCACACTTACACCTTCAGAACTTAAAATGTGTACTAGTAAACCGTTTCCACAGCCGAGATCCACAAACGACTGTTTCTTAGCGAGGTGTTTTCTTTCTCTTTCTTCTTCCCAAAGGACAATCAGATAAGCAGCGATAGAAATGTCTTCATAAACATATTTCTGTGGATCAGTGCTTTCTGTCCACGTCTGAAGAGAAAAGACGAAAGTTAAATTTCATTGAAATGTAATTTCCAAAAAGTTTCCTGTTAATTCAAAATGTTAAAGCAACAATGAAGGGGAAAAAGGTCGAGTGAAAAGTCTGACAGATTAGATTTGCAGAACAACATACTGTATGTAAAAGCTCCAAGTACTGTTTTAAAGATACATATATGGTATGTGCAATACAAGTCAAGTTCATATAGTTCTTTACCAAACCTATCCTACTCTTAACAAGGAAGCCTTTCCTTTTGCACAAAGGAAATTGCACAAGCAAATTAATGTCTTACACCTACATCATGAATAAACATTGGCTGAGTATGCAAAATTTGTGACGTCAAGAGATTTAGAGGGACACATGTGATATGTCTTATATTATCATTCATTGACATTACCTTTATTTCAAAGACAAGTGATAGTTTCACTTGCCTGGAGGATTTTTTTTCTTGGAAGCATATATTTTTTCTTTAAAAATTTTGATATCATTTCCCAATGTGTCAGCCAGTAATTGTGTGGCAAGAAATTAAAGAGACAAGGTCTAACAAAAGAAGTACCGACACTCAGTGCACCACTCCATATCATCATACAGTTTATGCACTTTCATCAAACTCTGAAGAGCCATATCTCAGATGGTAATAGACGATCACACCATTAAAAAAAAGTCATTCAGGGTTTCACTCGGCAACTTCTGAAAAAAGTCAGCTCTTTCCTTGTCGCAAGGCACGAGATCTTTTCGAGAAGTCAAAAATCTACTATTATCAAATTTAAATCTACACCTCTTATTATTTTCTCAAGGTTGCTAGAGCAGAAATACTTTCACTTTGTAGGCATTGTGGCTTTCATTGAGAGCAAATCGTCGAATATTTTTCAATGACGATACTGCACGACTGCTCCTCTAGGAACAATTTCAGACAAGGACTCACAACAGAGATCTTCGAGGGCTCAAACTTTTACATTTATATTTCTGCAAACTAGTTTTAGAACTGACATGGCTTAATTGTGAGATGTACAACTGCGCATTCACTACATCTATTTTTCTTTTTTATTAAGCTACAGTGACAAGTGAGATCCTCACCTTTACAAATTTGTCTGCATATTTAATTTTGAGTTGTGCATGAACTCTGCTGTACCGTTCCATGGATATCACAGACTTTTTTACGTGCAGGGGCAACTCCGGGTTGATTTCGCTCGTCCATTTGCACAGCTTCGTTAGAAGAGTTGAAAATAACCATTCCTTCGTTGGAGGAGTCAGCTCAGGTAGGGCCTTAACAGGATGATGATGTTCGTAATATTCCGAAGTTGTAATCGATATCCTAATCGGAAGAAACAGATTGCAAGAAGAATGTTCAGGCAAACTCCTACACACATTTTCAAAGTGGGAGGGGGGGAGGGAGGGCACTGTAATAGGGGAATTTGCAAAGCTGACTGGATTACTTGAAATGGTCAGACTGCAAATACTGGTTTTCAACTTGTTGTTTTTTCTCAACATTGTTGATCGAATCTTCCAGAATCTACAAAGCATCGCATGCTCACTTTTACCCCTCCAAACATGTTCACATTCACTTTTTCCTCAGGCTTATGCTTGCTTCCAGTTGCAGTACAATGACTCACTGATTTTGAGGTGACCTGATGAACAAGACCGTTTGTCCAAGTAACATGAGTAACACAGGTATGTTACTAAGGGAAAGAATGTTCTTCAAAGGTGTAACAAGCAACAGCTGCTTCAAGGAATCTGATACTGATCAATGTAACAACTCACCCTTGAGAATGCACATCCCAGGAAATTTTGTAAGACCAGCTTTGGTTGGGATCCTCTGGTATCTGAGGCTGAGAAGTGCCGGAATTGAGCCTTATGAAGAACGCTTCATTTCGGAGATAATCTACAGTATGAATGAATGATATGAGGTTAACATCACATAATAAACCAACCAGAGAGTTGAATGACGTTGCCATTCCTTCCCAAAATCTCATTTTTCCAATGCATGCACAATCACTTTAAACAAAAGCAACCCGTAGAGAATGGAAGAGACCATATATCACAATAACAAACTAAACACAAGAATGTAAACCACATTTGGTGGTATCAAATACTGATATATGAGTAACTTCATTGACCCAGCCTTGATGAAAATTGTGATAATGAAGGATATATATTTCTTAAAGGTGGAATATGAGTTGTACTGGCAATCGCCTGGTCATCTGTACCTTTGTTCTTCGTCAGTATTTCAAGGAAGAGAAAATAAGGGAAAAGATCACTTGTCACAAAATCTGAAAAAGAACTATGCATTTATCTTCCAGACTTTTGAATATGGAAATTGTTTCAACAATTTTGTTGGCCCTACAAAATTCAGACTCTCCAAGAAAGCATAGCAGGTAATCACTGTTACTTGAAATGAAACAGACCAATGGGAATACATATCTGATCAATTCTACTGCCATCTATGCAAAGATGGAGCTTAAACAATTTTTAACAATGTTATTTTGAAGTGGCTATGACACATTCCACAGAGTTTTACTCACTAACAAAGTTTCAACTCATATTCCAGCTTTAATCAAGGTAATTCAAGAAGGGATGAAAAGTTCCTGAAAACAAATTGTGGTTTTAGATCTGAAATTGTGCAAGACAACAAAGGCAACTTGGAAAATATCTGCCAAAGGTGTCCCAAAGGTGTCCTTTTGGTGACTAAAACAAAGAAAGTTGTAAACACAGGGAGCTGTTGGCAGCTGGGACATTCACTGATTGCTTAGAAAAGACAAAACTAAAGAGCTATGTTAAGTGATTGTTTAGAGACAGTGCACAAAAATGGGCTTTTAATAGTTTCATAACTTAAAAGAAAATGAGATAAAATTCTAGTTGTACCCATAATATCTGTGCTATGAAACATCTACTCTTTGGGAAGTTTTCAATATGAAAAAGTATGTATCATAATTTTCGTAACATGAGTGGTATTTGTCTCTTTATATGTGCACATTCAGGACACGTAAAACTTTTAAAGTATAACATGTTGGGGTTTTGAAACCATAATAGATCTTTGGAATGATAGAACTTATTACATATTCCTTTCATATCATTCCCATCTCTTTCTAAGGAATATGTTAAATATCATACGTAATTTCTTTTGTACATGCTTGCATTTAGTGTGATCATGCCAACTAACTTGTGATATTCCCACAAAGAATAGAAGGGGGAAGGGAGGGTGGGGGGATGATCGATCCTTTTACAAGAGAGTGACGAGTTCTTATCAAGAAGAACAGTAGGTACACAAATATCAGATCTGCTGTGAATACAAATCTCTAAGATCATGAACTCTATGATTCTAACATTTGTCTTATATGAAAACTGTTACAGATGATTTTTTTCGGTCTCAGATTGGGCAATTCAAATGACAGAGATCATCTACTCATCAAGTGCTACCAATATTGACAGTTTGAAGTTCCAGCAACATTCAGTTGCTGAGATATCTTCCTTGATAAGTTTCATACCTTCAGCTCTGTCGGGGTGCCATGGTGAAGAAAGACAAATGATCACTATGATATCATGTTAAAATAAATGAACACGAACTTTGATAATTTCACCTTGATGAGGAAGATTGTGTTCCAAGCAGAGGCACAGTCGTGGTGCCATGATGAGCAAGGAGACGTGATTATGATGTTATGTTAAATGAATACAATGTTGATCATGTACATACCAAGCCCATGTCATTGGGTATGACATAAGGCTGGTGTTGTAACATTCTACCTTGCCGTTTGATGTTTTTTGTCAGTGAATTTACATGAATGCAATAATTACTGCACTACTACCACAGTATACAGGGCACAAACCTGTTTTTTTTATCACGTTCAACAAGGCACAGAACCTCTTGTGTTTAGAACATTGAACACATGGTCAATCCCAGCACTTTGAGTAATCCCGGTACTCATGCACTGCGAATACCAGTCCTAATATTCCTGGCATCGCCAACCCTAGTCCAAAGCAAAGGCACAGTCATAGTGCCTTGATGAGTCTTAGTCTCCTTAGTGTGTCAATTGTTCATATGTTGATCGACTGCGACCGTGCCTCCAGTTCCACAACAGGGTTCGTGCTACAGAATTGAACCTGGGAGGCAAATCTGTCTCCGAAAAAACTTTGGGAGGGATTTTCAAAATTAAGGAGGGAGTTGTCACTCAGTTAAGATTCTTTTGCAATTTAGTGTGTATTTATAATTGTAGCTACAACGGTACAACCTCAGCTGTGGAAAAGTATGCGGGATTTAAGGATTTTCATACGCAAGATTTTTCTTTGTACGAGATCCAGGAGACAAATTCAGGTTTCACGCAATCCCACGCTTTTGGGCTCACACAGTTCCATGCACAGACAGTGGAAAGTATTTGGGCCATTGCATCCTGCAGTTAAGACCTCGAACAGGGCTGTGCATTCCGTTACATTGCCCAGCCTAGGCTCACTACACTCCAGTATGACTAACAGAATGGGCTACCTGCAGTTGTACCCAGATGTTAACTGGTTCAAACTAGTCTAGTTGAATAGGACCGTGTACTGCATACTGTATATGGTGAACCTGTCTTACTACAGCCTGAAAAATAGAGTCAGCGTCTGGAGCACTAGACACCACCAAACACTGTCTCAAATTTTAGCAGAACCGGGTCCTGTGGTAAATGTACGGGGCTTCCATGCGAAAAGCCACATATGGATCATGAAATGAAGTCACCATATGTGACGTGGTCTTACTGTCTATGCTTTTGTGTAGCCTACACTGTAACTTATGTTAGGCATGTAGAATGTCCCGTCTTACGGGTGTGTATGCTGTTTCACTTCAATAACCACACTTTCCACACACAACTTTAATATGAAAAAGCAGTGTAACTGAAGAAGCACAATAAAACGCTCCTTACCTAATAAAACTATTTGGTGAAACGACTTCATACGATCACTTTGTCTGGGAAGTACTTTGATTAAAAAAACCCCAACTTCTTTTTTCCCTTCCAATTCTGGCTCATAATCACTTCCTAATACCATTTCAGAAGTTTCATATTCAAATCTGCTACTGATTGTAATTTGATTATGAATATTGGTGGGGGGATCAATAAGTCCAGCATCTGCTTCGTCGATTCCCTCTGAAGAATCTGCACTAATGTGCCTGACATAAGGGTTTCTTTTTTCCTGTTCAATATGAAGAATTTTGAGTAATACTTCCTTTAGCCTTATCGTTGAGTCTGCCATTGCCAATGCGTCTCGTGGAACAAAAACATGCCGAAGAACAGAGCCACACAAAATTCTACGATCAACGACTTGCGGCTTAAATATCCAAATTTGAAGAGCTTTTCTAAATTTAACGCTATTTTCCTTGTTGCGAGGAATTGGCATGACTTCTTGTTGGCCATTTGCAATGTTCAGCAAAGGTTTTAGAACTTCTGAAAACATCTCTGTGACAAGTGTGAGGGGTAGTTCCGAACTGTTCACGAAGACAAAGTCAGGGATGCATATGGCAGCCGACTCTTGAATCGGGCTCGGGTCGCGTAGATGTGTTGCGCGACTACGTGGTAATACCTAATACCACTCACGAGGCACTAGACACTAGTAACACAACCGGAACCAACTGATAAGCACAAATTGCATGGTATGACGAAATAACCAAAGTACGCAAGCTCAGATTGACCCTTGGCATTGACAAGTTAACAAGTTGACAAAACGAAAAATTATTTACAAATTGACGGGTAGACAAAATGGTAACGTGGCGAAATTTATTAAATTGACGTTTTGACGACAAACAAGATCTCAATTTTCTGCCAATTGATGGCTTGCCGAGTTACTGCTCTTTCGTTAAAATGACAACAGTGAGAATTTTGAGGTTTGCCGAGATACGGGATCTCGTCAATGCATCAATTTTCAAGACTTCGGTATAGCAATATGATACCTCTTCCCCTATTTTGCCATGTAGTCACTCATAAATCTGAGCATCGATTCGTCAGGCTGGCTGGAGTGAGGGGGGGGGGGGGGAGGGGAGACACAATAACTTGATGACGGGGTGAGTGACAACGGTCGTACGGGCTCTTTGCAAGACAAGCAGTGACTAATCTCTATGGTTACAGCTTGATGAGGGCTACACTTTCAAAACGGTTCTATAGTCCAATTTAGGAAGTTAGGATATCGTTATTCTGGCCTTTCCTGTTATATGATGGGTTCTAGGACTTGGCAGCAGATTTCATTTTGGGGGGACATTATTCTACGTCTGTGAGGATCGAGAGAGCCGGGGGATGGGGGCCCTCTGCGGGAACTTAGTAGCCTACTTATTTCACTGAGTTACATGAGATTTAATTGAGGCTCTATTTTGGATCCCTTTCCAAGGTTGCATCTGTCAAGATGGACCATTTGCTCCAGAAGTTTTGTTTGGCGGTGTCCAATCTTAGTTTGGGTGAACGGAAAAGCTGAAATATCACTTACTTCTGCATTTTCGATTAATATGTTTTTGAGCTTCTCTTTCTGAGAAATACACTTTAGAGCACCAAAGCTCCAAAATACATGTATTAGACTACAGGTTATAGCATTAGCGGACTCTCTCTTTCTCTCATGAACGGACGCCGAGAAGAGCCCACAAAAATGGAAATGTTTAAAGTTACGGAAGTGTCAAGAACAGAAGTGCAAATGAAAAGAATTATCTGGGCAAAGTTACATTTACAAAAATCTGAAATTTGGTGGGTTGATTATAATTTACTGAAATGAAGAAACTTTTCAACACTTCCGCAATAAATAAGTGGTATTTCTTCTATAGAAATAGATGTCCTAGAATGACGTCAGGAGTAACTTAGTGAAGTCCACATTTTGATAGGTTTCTCATGAACCGAGAGTAGCAGTAATAAATCTGAAAAAAAAAAAATAAATAAAATGTTAAAACTCGCAAGCAGCCAATCGTTGGAAGGCAGCTTTTCCTGAACATTGACAGTTTATATTTGAAAAACAAACGCATGTATTTACCTCTGTCAGCTTCCCCAAAGATGCAATTATATATCAAAAGAACAAATTCTCGGAGGGTACTTGCATTATGTGTCAAATGTTGAACGGGGAATTGCGTTGCCACACAGGCACACCTAAGAACGCGCGTATTATGTTCAACTTCATTTTGTAGCGTGAGAGTAGTTAGCATGACGTCATTCTAGTTGATCTATGACTTCTTCTGAGATTTGTACAGCAGGATTTTCCTTTGGGTGCTTATATCTACCAGAAGCATTCATCCTACTCAGAATAAGGTTGCTATTTCATGGACATATAAGATATAAGTTGCTTGACCTACAAGTAGGCGTTCGGGTCGGGGCAGAAGGTAAACGCCCCATTTTTTTTTTTTTTTTTGGGCCACGATGGAATTTTTCAGTCACAGCGAAAAGCTGACTAAATTACTTTTCATTGAGAAAATTAAAAATTTTAAGAAAAAAATAGAGCGTATAAGGGAAAATTGATTGACAAATTAGGTCAAAACTGGACTGAAAGATGGTGACACCCTTTGGGAGTTTCTCAGGTAGGCTACTGTATTATACTCGGGGTCATTTAAGTCATGACCGTTTACTGCTTGCCTCTGAACTTATTTTGAGTTATACCATTCACAGGTATTTCATGGTATATACCTCAAGTGAATATGCAAAGTTTAACTTGATAAAATTATAACTATCGTAATGATAAATTTGAATGCCGTCTTTCCAAGGCTTTGGAATTGTCCACAAAATACCAAAATGAAAGGAGAATAAATCAAATTGAATTCCGATTATAGTACATAGCATTTCTATTGTTGTAGAAGAAATTATGCCTTCGAAATGCCCCTTTTACTTCCAAAAAGATAAAAAAAAATGGCTTCTTATCAATTTCAATAAAAGAGTCATTAAGAACATATTGATTACCAAAGTCAGAAACATCTGGCGTTTGGAAACCAACGTCTAACCAAGCATTTAAAACAAACATCCCGTATAAAATTATTTGTTATATTTATGTCCTTTTCATAGATGCTACATGAAATCTTTTCATATGTTTTAGTGTACATTTTTGTAAGAAGAAATTAAAAATTATTTTGATAACAAATTAATAGTTTGCAATAAAAATAAATATATTAGTAATTTGTGATAATAAAATTAAAAATTTGTTGCAAAAATGATTGATTTGTATTACAAAATTAATACGCATGTCATTATAGCTTCCCTAAGTTCCTCGTTGGCACTTGCAACTTTAAAACGGGGTTGATATTTGGTTATTAAAATGCACCAACTTAGCATACACGAACATCAGCAATAGCATCATCTCCTCAAAACATTATGCCTTCAAGAACATGCATGACTTTATTTTTAAAAATTTGGGTGAACAAATTATTCTTTAAAAAAAGACCTGAATTTCTTGCTGAGAGAAATTTAGTTCTTGATCAGAGAACTATATCGTCCTGCATTCTGTCGCTGTACATACTGGTTTTAAAGAGATGATTTCTTTGTCTTCTGGAAAACAAACACATTTTACCCTTTAAGTTAAAGGAGAAAGAAAGTCAGGACTTTTGACACTGTTAAATGAGACACTAACATTTGGTGAACGACAGTACCTAATTTTATTTAGATATGTGGCTTACTTTCCAAGATAATGCAATTTGAATGTTCATAAAAAAAATTATCAGGAAGCTGCCATTTTGAGATTGCGATGACATCACCCGTCCACATGTGATAGAAAAGCTTTTGTTTTTCTTTGTATTTCATTGTCAATAGATTTTTAACAGTTATGCATAGATATAAATCAGAGTATTAATGATTTGATTATTTAATGATACACCTCAGCAATTCAACACAAAATATGTACAAGTGTGGGTAGATTTGTAGGAATATTAACCTTCCCAGAAGGTGTTGGCCTACAGACTTAAACATCTGCGAACGCTGAGAGATTGTCTCATCTAAGATCCGCTGTCTCTCTATATATATAAGTATTTCTTAACGTCCAATGATTGACTCAAAAGAACATGAATAATCATAGCTTATAAGGAAAGAAAGTATTGAGTGCTATTGAGGGTAATTGATTATGCATGTCGGCAACATGAATTTTCATAGCTTACAGTTTGTGCGCAAATTCTGTCGGAATCCGAGCGATAGTTCTCGGACGTTGGTATTACGAATACAATCCGAGTTGACGCATGAGTACTAAACGTCCGTTGTGCGGGCTACGAAATATGTAAAAGAAAAACATAGAAATATATTAAAATTCCCGCTCTCAGTGGTTATGTGACGTCATTATTCGACTTACTCAAGTTGGTCTACATTCAACTTAGACAAAAATGCCAACACCATCAGTGTCTCTGAATTTCAAGAATGTGTAACTTGGATACAAAAAAAATACCTCAGAATGAAACTTTGGGAAGACGTTTGTCAAACAATTTTGTTTCATTTCGATAAATATATGCCCACGGTTTCCTTCTTTTTTAGAGTGGTCTGCTTGTTAATTGATGGTTGGACACCATGTCAATTATTTACGATCTTCAATAATTAATTATTGAGAAAACAGGGAGTAGATCAGAGTCAGGATTGTACATCAGATCTTTATATATTGTAGATATATGGGGGTTTTAGGGGTTCACAGTCGTGGAATGACTGCCCCAGCGACGGATGTTAACGCGACGAGAGAGACGTCAGAATGGGAAAATCCAGAAAGAGATAATTAGCGATTAAAGTTCCATTTTATTCTGATTCGACTGGCACATGAATTAAAACGAGAATTAAATTGACGATGATGATTCAGACCGAGAGTAAAACGTATACAGTTAAGTCACATGACGATGACAAGAAGAGCTGAAGAACGGAGAGATAACGGAGGCCTACATAGTGTACAGACAGAAACGAAGTTTACGGTGTGATGTCCAGAGAGCCAGTGTCAGCGGCATGGCGAGGTCGATTGATTGACCCACGCTGAACTGCTAAGGATCACGGGATAGATTGCTGACACTGGCCAATCACAGGTCAAATGGTTGACCTACGTAATTGAATGGGGCGGTTGCCATCCGTGATCTACCCAATCACGAAAGGATTGCGCAACCTTTCTGAGAACAGGGTCTAAGTTTACTATTTTCAATGTATTGTATTGTCTAATCTGACTGTCGGAGGGAAATAAAGAAAAAGTTAAACAAATCTGGGGTAAACACCGGAAGACTGAACTTTGTACGACCTTTTTACGGTGGGGAAGAATGACCATCTCTATACAACAATATAACCCAAAACTTTCCTATTTCATGTACTTGTATGTTTCCTCGTGCGATATGTTGACCGAGATAGCTCGACGGCAAACACACTATACGCATACACAATAGCAGTGATTTGATTTATATTCGCTTAATTTAATTAGGACTCTACATCAGGCTTTTCTGCACAAGTGCACACATAGTTTCCGATTTAAGTCATGCGTGGATCCAGGGGGACGCATCCCGAGCACGTTCCCCCCCCCCCCCCCTTTTTCGATGGCCAACGATTATTTTACCAAAATCAACAAATAGATATGGAGAATATAATTCCCACATGCAGGAAAATCGCATTTAAGCCAATCTAAAATTTAGATTTTCTTAGGGGAAGACCCCTGAATCCCCCGAAGTGGCTTTGGGCCTTCGGCGCTAGCTATTCGACCGTGCGTGCGCCGGGCCCCCTTTCTCCAGTCCTGGATCCGCCCCTATAAGTTGTGAGACATTCTTGTCAATTGGTATATTTGATTCTTATCACTAACTTCTGAAAAACAATAAAAAAAACCAGCCCCGGATTCTTTTTATTTGTTTTACTTTTTACCACAAATCCTTTTGCAAACGATTCCATCTGGACTCCATTCTTAGAATATGAGAAATGGGACTCAGTGAGGACGTAGACTCTTATATCTATGTGAAGTTACATCTAAACGAAGTCAGATAAGAAGTCAGAGATCAAATTTTCATGAAGGAAATATCTGCATGAAAACGATGAACCTTTGGCCATTTTAATAGGAAATAAGCATACAAAATAAAATCCATGATATCTAATTTCTTGATTGTCTAGCAAGTTGATCAAGCAGTACCGTTCCCATTGTATAATGGGAATCTCGAAATTTCACATTTTTACATCGAGAGCTCGAATTATTTTCAGGCAACATTCAGGAAATTTATAGGCAAAGGTAAAAACCCGAAATCACGGCCTCCAGGAATTTTTTTTTTCCCTGTCCTCTCTCAGCTTCTGTAAGTAATAAATGGCAACTTTTTTCTCATTGGACTGCTAAATTTATGCAAGTTATTTGCAATAGCTTGAAATATCCTGAAAGATATTTGTAACGTATGAAAGATATTTGTAAGATTTAGCTGATGCTTCAAGAGATATTTTTTTTTTTTGGGGGGGGGACTGTTTGTTTAATTTAATTGCTCTGTTTGTACCAGTGGAGGAACCAAGGGAGGGTGGTATAATGGGGTGGCAAGTTGCCCCTCTCCCCGTGTGTCAGAGCCTTTGCCCACAGAGGAAAAACCGAACTGATTAAATTCTTCTGAAATATTTGTGTTTTATGACGCACTTTAAACGAACATATACCTATTCTGAAATTTTTCATACAGAGGTTTGCTAAAACCTCAGAACTTCCGGAGGCTTTGACATAGAACCCCACAAGGGGTCCTAACTTGAACGGGCCCCAGGAATCCACTTGCTAAACTCGATTTCGCGCTGTACGTGCGAAAATATTTGTACAGCAAATAACTTTTTTCTACCCTCCATTTGCCCACCCCAACCCCCTAAAAGATATATATATATATATATAAATAAAAATTTGACATCGTAGTCCGGCCACTGGTTTTACAGGTTGTTAATCTACAAACACAGATTATTAACAAATTATCAATTTGTAACTACAGATTAACAATTCGTTGTTGGAGATTACTAATCAGTAATTAATAACACATTAGTAATCTATGATATTTATGTTAGCTTATCATTTTGTTACTACGTATTTATCTGTTATAACAGATTATCAATCTATAAATACCGATTATTAAATACAGATTATTAAAAGGATTCGTAAGTCATACAAAAATATTAGGAATCTGCAATAAGGTTATCAATGCAAATCCATACGTGAATGTAACATAGGCGGCGCTGGTATAATTGTGACTGCCTGTGGCTGGGACTCCCACAGTTGTCTGGCAAGTCTGGTGAAACTAGCTTCACCGCGGAGTCAGAAAACGGTCACCAGTCCGCAAATTTTCAGCACTTGACTTCACTACACAATCTGTGTCATATATGGTATACCATACACGTACATACACAAACTGAGATTACCATTGCGATAAAAAATAGCGACCGGGGGGGGCATGTACAGTCAACGACCAATACATTGGCAGGTCCTTGGTGACTAACACTGGTATTCGACATGGAATTCACATCGCCTCGCTGAAAGTCGCTGAAGGTTTGAGACTTTATAATCATGCTAGACGATTGTAATCGATGAAGTTTTCTTAAATATTTGCACTGAGGTCATATATCTCCAAATTATTGGAGATCGAGGCTTGGTTGAAAACCTTGGTGTCACCGATCCCATTAATAATATACATGACATTAGTTAGGCTATAGTATAATTCTAATCTAAGTCACTGTTGAGTGTTGTGTTGATACTTTACAGTACTTCTACTTTTAAGCTAATCCCAATGTATAAATAATCGTCCTTCTACTTGTATTGTGTAGTTGTAGGTAACAGTAGCATCATTCTAATGTTAACGTTATGGCATTTTGATGTACAGTAGCTTTAACAATTAGCTGAAAGCTACAGTGTTATCCCTCAATCAGTGCAGCCAAAACCAAAAGGAGTCCAGGTAACTACAGCTTTGAAGACGGTACTATACGCATTACTCCCGGCCTAGGTCAACACCAAGTTACACCAAATGCATTCTTGTACTAGGAAGAATCTATTTCATCTTGATTTCATTCCACTCAAATCATTTCATTTATTTTGTTCTTCATGACGTCTGATAATACATGAAAATTCAACATGAGTATAATAATAGAGTGTTAACAAGAAATATCAAGATATCATACAAGGAAGTACTTTAAAAAACCTGAGAGAGACTTGTTCAGTGAATTGAGTGTCCCCCAGAAAGTACCAAGAGATAAGGAGATAAGAGGAAAAACGAAAGAACCAGAGGGAAAAAACGCTGAAGTTGAACCAACCTGAAAAATACTTTCCTCCTTCATTTACCCACCCACCCTCAACTCCACCCACCCCTACAATGAAAGGGCATGGGATGAATAGGTGTAATACTGGTATGTGATGAATAAGGTGTAATACTGGTTAATGGAAAAAGGGCTTATTATGTCTGAAGGAATTAAAGAAATACTCATTTGTTAAAATGATTGTGTACGTGGCAAAAAGTGAAAGCTATGAAATTTCATCTCCAAAAGTTTGGTAAGTCTTTTACTTTGCACTATTCAGACACTCTGGAAAAACAAATAGGTTTCAGTTACTTAATTCTGCCATATGATTTCAAATTCTTAGAAAAACAACAAAAATTGTAGAATACGATAATGTAGTGATTGACAATTTTCATTCAAATCAACAGTGTGCTTCTTTGAACAAGCAAATTGGAAGTATACTAGTATTGAATATTCAGTTAGTCAAAACAACTGATGATCACTGACGCTGCAATGTTGTGATCAGTTTGTATGTCACAGTGCTTCCTTTCACCAAACACTGCAATTCCAGATACTGACCAAGGAGCGACGAGTTGAGTAGTACGTTTTTGATACACAAGTGAGACCTGTTTTGTTGCATATTAATTATGTAGGTGCTTGTAATAAGTACTGTTAATTTTCAAGTATGATTTCTGCGTGTTACTGTTTTTATGCCATTCCTAGACCTTTAAAGTAGTTACTGTACTTTCCCTCCATTGAAAGTCGTAGTCCGTCCATGTACAACCTCACGTGTACATTTAAAAATGAATAAAAAGTTAAGATCAAACATAATCTTATCCTTCTGGTTTTTCAGTACACAAGCAATCACTTTAAATTATTGGGTAGAGAATTTCATATACTAATGGCACAAAAACATAAACCGGTCTTGAAAGGTTTTCTCTGGTTCCCCCGGAGGCGAAGATGACTGCTTTGTCATGTGTTGTAAATTGTGAACTAAACAATGTTGACTAAAAAATTAGAAATACCACCAGGGAACCAGTGGTTAACAAAACAGATGTAAAAGTTGCAATGTGTAAATTATTATCATTTAACTTAAGCAGCTTAAGTTGTACAAGTGTACAATAATGCACTAGTGTGATCTCATGAGTCTGCACTTGAAATGTGTGTATGGCTCTTTTTTGTAAAAGAGTTAATTACTTGCTTAATAAAACCATGGGAGACTTCAACATGAGAGATATGGATATTAAATCAAAGTGAAGTACTGTAGATTGAACAGAGCACATTTTAGGAATGACATGTTTTAGTCTGCTGATTATTCTGACACCCATAGCAACTTGTGAACATTTAAGAAAGAGATGTGGTCATTCCAGGTAAGCTTAGAATCAATGAACACTCCTAAAAATTGAACACATCAAGCAAAATGTAGATTTTTGTTATTTATTACAATTGTTAAATCCATACATATGACCAGGCCGTGGATTGAAGACCACAAAATTTGCATTTCTAATGTTGATAGAAAGCTTATTGACGTAGCAAACCAATTAGAGTATAATTTAAGTTTATTATTCACAGTTTTTTTTTCAAGTCTGTACATTTTCTGTCTTTGAAAACTATGTTGGTGCCTTTGGCAAACATAACCAGTGTGGATTTTTCAGAAACAGAGGTACAGTAATATCACTATGTAAGTAGTAAAGAGTTAAGGTCCAAGAACAGCGCCTTGGACAAGTAATGGGTTGCAAATCAGATTTTTCACTTTTGAAATAGGTAAACTGGCCTTGGTAGGTAGTCAAATAGCTTTTTGTATGACATGCCATGAAAACCATATTAGATGACTTATGTAGAAATGAAATAGTAAGTTGTATCAAATGCCTTTGAAAGGTCAAGGAAGAAGCCTAATGAAGTTTCTTTATTTTCTGTGGCTTTACTTAAAAATTATCAACAAAGTTAATAAGAGTGAGTTCTTTGGAATGACCAGGATGAAAACCAAATTGGCTGTTGTAAAGAATATTGTGCTTGTTTAGGACAGTGATTCTTGCTTTCAATACTTAGTAAATTCTACTCTAAAATTGTTAACAAGGGTACAGTAAATTTATTTGACTGCTTCAAAAGCCAAGTTGCAATCATAATTCAGTCTTGTTTTTTAACGTATATGTATACTTATATACCTAAGATCATAGTATCATCATACAATTCAAAGTAAATTTTATAATCTAAGGTTTGTGTTAAAAGTTAATGCTGAATTGTTTTGACAAATGTGAAATTTGGCTGTTTGAGATGTACAGTACAATGTACAGGGGATTGAATGTGCACCGCAACATACGATGAAATGGCCCTTGCCGAAACACACAATGTTTCTTAATTCCTATGTACAGTATGTGAGCCTTCGATCAGGTTTTGAACTGCAGGCAGGAAATGCGCAGATCAATTTTGTTCTGAGAACTCACAAAATAAACATTACATGCATGGTTGTACAATTTCTGCAGAAATCTGTAAGAAGCACCTCTCAACATAAAGTCGATGTTCCTGGTTCCTAGAAATTACAGTACCTATATATAACTATTAGAATCAGCTAATTTTTTCTTGCACCCATCGGTTACCCAGGTACCTGACCAAAATGGCGGCTTTATCGTTAACATTGGTATTTCCACAGTACCGCATGTCATGTTTGTGTGGAGGAGTCTTAGAAGTACACTACATACACTCGCCTACACCATCTCATGAATAGGGCCACCTATTTTCCCTGACAAAAAGAAGATAATTTAAATTTGGGCTTTTCACTGTGTTTGGTACACAGTTCACATTTGGCAGTCTGATACAGTGTGTTAACAGCAGTTGTGTTGTTTTTCACTTTATGAACGAATCCGGTAATTATGTTGGATCCGGGTAATAAAATGCCTTTCGAGTACCCGGGAAACCTTTTTTACCCGTGAAAATATTACCTACCAGCTAGCCCTCTTTGTGGTCATAGCCTCATTTTTCACCCATCGTTGAGCAATGACTGACCTTCAGTGTAGACGGCACTTCTACAGTAAATCACCTGGAATATCTTTCCCAATTACTTTCATCACGGCTGTACAGTAATTTCTCATATAGCAACTGAAATAATGATCTGTTATTCTTGTGCCGGAGCTCTAATGTGAACTTTACATGAAGTGACCTGTTGCACAGAAATAATTATTACATAGACATTACCGCACAGAGTGAGCTGGAAACTTTCTGCTCTGAAAAGTTGATTCTGCCCTTACATTTGAGAATGAAAATCATGTGGATTGGAAAATTTTCACCCTCTATGTTTCACAGTCTCCAGTCACACAGTACTATGAGGTTGCTACCAGTCATGTCAAATTTAAATGTAGATGTTACAGAGTTGCCAGGCACTCTATAATAGTGCAGTCACAGAAATGTGTTACACTCCAGGAATTTGTTGTAAAAGACTTGTTCTGGATTGTTTGTCCTAGTGGATATGACAATGTTTGTATTTTGTGACATTTGAGCCACTGTTTGTGTGATTTGACTTTTATGGTACATTGGCAAACAACAGCAAACAGGATGCATTCCCTTCTCCCTGTTCCCCCCTCCAAAAAAAAAGTAAAAAACACAGAAAAGAAGTATGTTTGGTAGCAGAACAGGACCAACCAACTCTAGAAATGGATGGACAACTGACCCTCTGTTTCTGGTTTCATGTTTGCAACTGCTTGTACTATTGTAGCTTGCTGTATTAGAACTATACTGTCTTGGGGTGTTGGAACTCACAGTTGGTACGGTAACACTGACAAGGAAGTTAACTTCACAAAGTTAGCTGACCTATGATCTAATTTTGTTTCTTTTAACATTTGCCTCCCACGTTGTGATTCATACCGGAAAGCATACAGTACAGTACCTGTACATGCATGCCTAGTACTGACTCCCTCTGGTGATTGTCAATGAGAAATAGAAATGTAATAACATAAATGTGGAGTGTCATCTTTTATGCCCAGTTGTTTATGTACATTAATCTGTTTCCTGATGCAAACTTTTTCTCTCGGTGTAGCATTATGTTCTAAATAGTTTTACATCATGATATGAAACATAGTTGCTAGCTTTGCAGAAATTTGCAGCAACTAAAATTGAAACTACAATACTGCTTTTACCTTAACCAATAAAGCTTGTTTAATATTTGCAGTAACATGCAAGAGGTTGGATTTCAGTATGGAGACTAGAGCAGGCCTCTGCATCATACTGTATGAATACAGAAACATTAAACTATGGTAGTATAGATTGTTTCAAACAATTGTTGAAAGAACACTACTGATTTCATTGTACAATGCTGATGGGTTATCACAATGATGCTCTGTTAATGGTCCCTCGAGGGTGTTCAGGGATTTCTAGTCCAAGACCCTACAGTATGTAGGCCCGTTGGCCCATTATGTGAAATTCTGTTTGAAATGCTGCTTCTCACACATGCTTCCATCGATTATATTTAACTTGGACACAGTGTTCCTTGGGTGGTAGTTCATGTGAGGTGTACAAAAAACCTTCAGTCTAAGGTCCCATGTGGTTCTTCTTTTCCTACATATTCTCTTGTACAATGTTGATGGCTTGTCATCATGATACTCTGCTAGTGGTTATCTTAGGGTGTTCATGAATTTGTAGTCTATGGTTCCATGAGGACTGTATGGCCCATTTTATGAAATTCTGCAAATTTACTTCTCCTACTGTTAAAGTGCCCCTTTGAACTGTCATACGCATCTCAAATATCCCTATCGTGCGTTAATGATTATTGAGTAATGGGACAGTGTCAGTTGGTGTACTAACTGAAATTCTACATTGCCCTCAGGTATGTTGACCAGTCATATGGACAATAAAGGGGCACTTTGAGTTGTTTCACGAACTTCAGTTAGTCTTCAAAAACCTGTCAATTTTGTGTCAAGTTTGTAGAGACTGATCAATGGTCAACTTAGAGGTTCCTATTATGAGTCACATGTAAATGACCACTAATCAGTGAGTAGCTAATGATTTAAATTGGTCTTGGAAAACTCGTAACCAGTCACTTTTCCACATTAGTTCTAATTCATATACCCATCATTCCCAATAAACCCGTAAATACCCACTAATTCATATAGCCAGTACAAAGCATTAAGAAAAATTAATAAAAATTGACAGCCTCCGTAATTATTGGGTGTGCATAGTGACGCTAATTATAGGCATTGTTATTTGGTCGTACCCATCAAAATTTTCACAAATTTTGTCTTCACTGTTGGTGCTCTAGTTTATGAAATTCTGAAAATTGTGCAGTCCTACAGATTCTCTTTTACAATGTTGTCAGTGTGATGTAATGAAACTCAGTTAGTGGTTCCTGTGGTTTGACATAATGATACATAAATGGTACCTTCAGGGTGTTGAGGTATCCGCTTCTGCACCAGTGGTGCTCTACTTAAATTTATGATGTATTGGATGTGCTGCTCTTAATCTGATTGGAGGCTCCTTGGAGGCGTTTAAGGTTTTTAAACCTGCAGTCCCATATGTGAGGGGAAACTTCAAACAAGTTTTATTTTGTTAACAGCTCAACATTCAGTCCTATATTTCTGATAAAAGTCATTGGCAGTGTATGAATGAGCATGCAACACAAATTTTATGACCTGAATTACAGTTGGGAAATATTGCAACAGAGAGATGCCAAAGCTGGGCGCCACGGAGTATTACTACCCAGCATTCGCACATGCATGCATTTCACCCAGCACTCGACCAGAAATGACCAAAACTGCACAGCACTGAGATTTTTCAACTCAGTAGTGTATTTTTTTTTTCATGAAAACCAGTGTGAAGGAAACTGAATGCTCCGGCTAAACTTCTCTTAGTTCTTGTAATACTGTTTATGCAGGATTCATCTGATATCACATTTTAGAATTTCAACAGTAACCTCAAAACAAAATAACAAACGGAAGAGCTACAGTACCCTCTCCAAACATTCTCTGTCAGTCTCCACATATGTTACACCATTTTGGGAGTTTGAAAATTTTTCAGGGGTATCCCTCCCCTTCAGACCCGGCCGTCCTCCAGGACGTATCAAATCTTCATTGTTCAACTTTTGAGATTGCGCAACTACTAACATCATTGTTCAAATATTAACGTGTTCTCCCAACTACACTGACATCTCTGCTCAACTGCTGATGTCATTCTTGAACGTCTTCTAACGGTGGCATCGTTCAACTGCTCACATCATTGCTGAGCTACCAACGTCACAGTTGAGCTGTCCAACTTCTGAGTGTTTGTTCAAGTGCTGACACCATCACTCAACTACTAACTCACTATTCAACTACTTACATCATTGTTCAACATACTGACCCAATAGTTCAACTTCTAACATCATTTCTCAACTACTAACACCAATGTTCAACTACTAACGTCATTGGTCAACCACACCGACGTCATTGCAGAACTGCAGTACTGCCGTCATTGTTAAACTACTGACATCATTGTAAAACTACCTTTACTTATATCATTGTTCAACTACTAACAGCACAGTTGAACTACTAACATCATTATTCAACTAATAACATAAATTGTTTAACTACTGACATCATTGTTTAGCTTCTGACATCATTGTTCAACTACTAACATGGTAGTTGAATTACTGATATCATTATTCAACTGCTTACATCATTGTCCAACCACTGACTTCAATGTTCATTTGTTCATGGCTTTGCTCATCCAAAGACATTATTGTTTAGCTACAGTATTAATGTCATAATTCAACTACCTGTACTAACATCTCAGTTGAACTTCCTAACATCGTTGTTCAACTGCTAACATCATTGTGAAACTAGTAAATGTCATTGTTCAAGTTTTATAGCTCAGAAGCTGTTTTCATTGTGTTACTTTCTCTCTGCAAAGTCCTAACAGTAACATTTGGTATACTTTGGTTGTCATTATCTAAACAGCCTTTTTCCTGTAATTAGAAGTTGATAGGTCTTCCAGAAACCCTGCAACTTTCTCTTTACACTTCACACTGCGAGAAACTCGCTAAAGTTTGCATGTTTACATTTCAACCTACCTACAGTACTTCAAATGTTAAACAAATTTTGGGGAGTAATTAGTGTGTTTATTTATAACTTTGACAATATTTTGAAGTCAGGGATTTTCTTCCTGCCAACAAGGAATTGAAGGGTAGACAGAAACGTGTCACGGAAAAGTTCAATTCCTTTACTGTGTTTTCAAACCGCAGTAAGCGTACTGTGCAGTAGGTGCTGTGCTAGACTTAAAGTGAGCATGTTGTACAGTAGTAAAATACTACACTACATCAATCCAAAGGACTTTCCGTCACTCGAAGTTGGCACTAGATTCAATGGATATCTAAAGGCCATGAATTTCCTGCACCATCAGGCAAGGACAACATCCTGATTGTATACTGGCCTGCAAAGATAGGAACTGTTTTGAGGTTGTGAGTTTGAGCAATGCTTAGTGCAAAGGTGATAATTTATATGTCATTGGACAGGAATTATCTAATAATGATATTTCTATTTGTTCGTGATCTTTTGTTATCAAAAGAAGAAAAGAAGTGTTCTTGAAATAAGCACTTTGTTGAAGTTCCTATTTCAAATAAAATTGACAGGAGTCAAGGAAACAATCCAGTGGTACGGTGTATTGTCAATGACAAATACATATTGGACTAGATCATGAGAAACACCAAGCTTAGGAGGACTACTAGTACATACTACTCACTGTGCTCACTTGAGATGATACAAGGTATAAAAACCCGTCTCTCCTCCCTTGTTTCACTTCCACTTCTACAGCTTCATCATCAAATTTCAAATTTACTCTCATTTTGTGTGAAGCAACGTAAAACCACCAAATATTTGAATGTAGTCTGTTTTGGTCTGCAGTGTACAATGTTGCATGGTCTGTCGATCCAGTAGTTTGTAACCTGGACAAGGGTTTCTTCTCACCTTTAAAAGAGTTGAAAGCATTTCACCATCATTTTATCGCAAAACAAAATACCGGCATTTCATTCACCCCCACCCCCACCCCACCCCCACCCCCTCCATATTTTTTGTTTTTTTCAAGCATCCCCGTAATTCTTCTCATGAGTTAAGACCAAAGTCAAAATATTTGTTAACTGAAAACATGGCTAATCATGTATTCGAGGATAGATCTACTATTGTGGCTGCTCTGCGGCTTTGGAACAATTTGCTTTTTAGTGTTTGTTCTTCACAGTCAATTGAAATTTTCGTTAAAAACATATCTTAATGGATGTTGCACTCTGCATCTAAGTCTATTTTATTGAGCATGTTCTTTATATCGTACAGATACTTTTTCTTTTCTTCTTGTTTTGTAAAGTGCCATGGGCTTTTTGGTGAATTTGGCACGTTATAAAGTCTTGTTTTATTGTTACGATCCCTGGCAGAGAATCTTCACTCTCTTTGCATTGTCAATTTCTCTGAGAATTAATCATTTAAAGCTGCCGCTCTTTAAGTTGTTGTCTCATTGATTTTGCAGAGCTCTGTAAATTATTCACATTTAAACTCTCTTTTTGTCTGCGCTTTTCTTCAAGCAAAATCTTGACTGAATCTTGACTGAATATGCGGGTATACTCTAAACATTAAACAGGTACCTATCAGGACTAATGCAACTCTTTCCAAGGAAGGGCTATAGGTGCAAAAAGTTTAATACTTTTGTAGAATGGAAGCTGTGACTTCACACACTGTATGTCACAGTACATGTGTGAGTGTGATGAAACTAAAGACATTTTATGCCTATAGTTTCCATAATCTTCATTTCCGCTGTTTTTCTACAAACACTTATCATACCCACATTTGTCATCTTATGTATGTTATTGTAACGTCTTCTCGGGGGCTTAGGTTTCCTGTGAACAGTTGTGTGCCTTGTTTTTGTCTTGATACATGTATACATGTATAGAGATATTGTCATGCCAGCTGGATATGCTGGTATTCTTTTAATATAGTGTCAGGGTTTTGATCCATTGTCACTCTGTATCAAACTTCCCCATCATGCTACTTTGCATGAAAGCAAAATATGTTACTAGTTTAGGTGTGAAAAGTCATTGTTCCAAATCATTTACCAAGAAAGTGCCTGAAACCTGCAAAAGGTGAAACTTTTCCCATAGTTTTGCACACGGTTCTTGCATGGATTTTGTTTGGATTGGTGGACCTGGGCAGTAGTTTTTAAAGCTCCTCCTTTGGTATGGCTGTGATTGAAGTGGGTAATAGTAAAGGACAGAGTGGCATTAAGGTTTTAAGCCAATTGTGTTTATTTTCAACTTCATAAAGTTCAAAGAAAGAATTTCAAATGCCAGTTCCTTTTTATTGATTCCTTGCCGAAGGCAGAGGAATCTATGCGATGGTGATGTCGTGTGTGTGTATGTATGTATGTGCGTGTGTGACGCCTGCTTGTAAACACGATATCTCAAGAAGCGTAACTCTGAGTGATCTCATACTTGGCATGTAGATTGCCCTTATTGAGTAGATGATCCCTATTGTTTTTGGTGGAGGTCAAAGGTCATTTGGGGTCACTAGAGGTCAAAAGGTAAATACCTTGAAAATTGCTTGTAAACACGGTATCTCCAGAATCGTAACTCTGAGTGATCTCATACATGGCATGAAGGTTGCCCTTATTGAGTAGATGATCCCTATCGTTTTTGGTGGAGGTCAAAGGTCATTTGGGGTCAACATGGGTCAGATTGTGAAAACCTTGTAAACATGATATCTCAAGAAAGGAAGCTTGTAGAAATCTCATGTCTAGTATGTAGTTGTACTATGTTGAGTAGAGGAACCCTATTGTTTTCAGTGGAGGTCAAAGGTCATTTGGGGTCAACAGGGGTCAAATTGTGAAAACCATGTAAACACGATATCTCAAGAAGGGAAGCTTGAGCAGATGTCATATGAAGTGTGTAGGTGTATCTTATTGAGTGCAAGGGTCACCAGAGGTCAGAAGGTAAATACCTTGAAAATTGCTTGTGAACAATAAATGTGAGAGATCTCATAGTTAGCGTGTGGTTTGCCCATATCGAGTAGATGATCCCTATTTTTTTTGGGCAGAGTTGAAAGGTCATTTGGGGTCATGGGAGGTCAGAATGTGCAAAACTTGAATCTACAATATTTAAAGAACTTCTAGTGAATTTTATACTTGTAATGTAGAATCCTGTTGTTGATTTGAGAACTTCTTTTAGGACATACCAACATAGTCTCTTTGATAACCATAAAGAAAAGATGAAGACAACATTAAATTTGGTATCAAAGATTATTTGGCAAACCTGCCACTGTCCTCATAAGGACATGTGAGCATTCATGAATTGTAAATTGGAATTGATTAAATATACCACGGGTTATTAGCTTTATAAAAAGAACTAAATTACTGATCATTTGGATCAAATACCCTTGAGCATGCATGAACTGTGATTGCTTAATTGAATGAATCAAATTGTAACTGACCCACCTCTGTTCAAATTGGTCTCTGTTATCTGACATAATTTATCACAGTTGACTGCCAGTAGAAACCACAATGTCCAGAATAAATCATACAGTCTGTTGAGCCAGGTGCTTAATGGACTTAACCATTTACTTTATAAACAGTGTCTCTGTTTATCCCTTAAAGGGAAATAGGGCGTTTGTTTTACAGAAAACAACCATATTTTTAAAACCATTATTTGTGGACATAGAATGATAGATTATTCAAAATAATGAATTACAGTAGCCTTATTTTCAAGGAATAGGATTCTCACAGATCAGAAGTTTAGTTATTTGTTGCTCAACAATAATTTGTTCACCCAAACTTTTTAAAATTCAAATGATGCATCTGTTACTTATCACATGCATAATGTTTTGAGGAGATGAAGCTTTGACAGATATTTATTGATGAGACTGAATGGTTTAACAATGGTTGAAGCGAATTTCTTTGTACGCCATGTTGGTGTATTCTAAACGCCCTATTTCACTTTACAGTAGTTCAGGTAAGCTTTGAACAAATGACTACTGTGTATCAAACTGTGTGTACTGTGTGTTGTGTCTTTAAGTAGACTAAAGGCAAAATTGCAAGTCATGCTAGATTCTGGTTTAATAGGGTTATCCGATTTTGCTAATTTTCAAGGACCTCATAGCTATTGGGAAGGGCATCACGCCAAAAAATCAAATACGGCAGAGCTGCCACCAATAGCTGTAACTCGACAAAATAAAGTGCTATAATTTTGATTAAATAAACATGTTTACCTTTTTATCAAGTTATTAGACACGACAAAATATAATTTGTTCCCCTGCAGCATCTTATCCGTTTGGGAGTTTTCTCATGTTTGTGTAGGTCAAAGGTTATTTGGGGTGACAAAACGTCAAAACCTTGTATATATGATATTTTAAGGGTGATAAATGTGAGGGATGTTATACTTAAATTGTGAATTGTTCATATTTAGCATGTTGATGGCCATATAGGGTAGGTGATCCCTATTGTTGTAAGTGGAGGTGAAAGGTCATTTTGAGTCACGAGATTTAAAAAGGTTTTGGCCTTACTAAGATGGTATCTCAAGTAGGATAACTGTGTGGGATCTCATGCTTGTCGTGTGGGCGATTCATGTTTGTTACAATATATATCATGAGGCAAGGAATCACTAAGGCTTTCTAGTTTGGTAACTGGTAATACTGTACGTTAAGACCCACAAAATTGTAAAATTTTGTCAATTGCTGCTTCTATTGTATTTTACCGTGAGCAAATGTATTAATTCATGGTTAGCAGAATCACACTGAATTCGTTGAATATAAATTTTCTACAGTGTACCCTGTCACAGCTGTTCAAAATCCTTTGGGCAATCTTTGGAGCTGTCGACAGGGTATGGAAGACATATCGGGGACCAGGGGGATTGTTGTAGAATTGATATAGTAAATACACATTGTTTCAAGGATGAGATAGACTTTGCTTCTGGTCTCTCTTTATTTTATTTCTCTTGTTGTATACCATTGTTCAAAGTTGTGTCGTTTCTTTGTGTAAGCTATTCAACGACTGTGTTTGATCTGCTGCAAAATAAATCCAAACAAGAGTACGATTAAGAAAGCAGAAAATGGCCCAACTTGGCATCGGTACAACATGAAACACTGGGGAATCCCCTCTACATTGCCTCCACATGAAGGGCCAACAGTATGACCTGAAGAAGCACAGACTAGTGTGGAGACCCTGCACTTTCCCAAAGTAAACAACCTACACAAGGATGAAAAATTTCGTAACTAACGTAACGAGAAACACATGAGAGGTAACAGTGAACAATACAAACATCCTCCTATCAGGACTTACAGTCCTAATCTTCGTACCAATGATCACAAATTAACATACCACGACTGTACTGACTAATCGGGCCTAGATTAAGGGATAACTACAAGTTCAACTGGTCCAAAGTAAACGACCACAATGAGAATTCCCTTCTAAGACACTGTCTACTAAGGCTGAAATTAAAAAGAAAGAAACAAGCTACATACCAGTATCTTTGTGAATCAGAAGGGAAGTTCGTAACGGTAAAATGAGTGAAACTTTGCATCTGTTAACATACATTAAGTAAGTACTTGACAGCAATAAAGTTACACTAACACTGCGCTGTGCTACATCATATATTGCACAAAATGACCTCAAGTCTGGTGTCCAGCCTATGGAAACCCTAAGAGGACATGACAAGGAGAATGGGCCATGCTGCTGGCATTATGTTTGACATGGCCTCGGTCATTGTATGCACTGTTCAAGGGAAAGTGTTACCATTAATACATTTGGAAAGCTGCATGTAGTGTATACAGTAAAAGCATTGTAAGTGGTCCTGTAGATGACACTGACACACTACATGATTTAAAAGCAGAAGAAGATAATGGGTCACATGATTGGTCTGCGCAACACTGAACCGTATACATGTCTCATGCACCTTCAGTGTCAAATGAGTATCCACAGTCACAGACACATTATACTCTGCAAAGGACTACGATAGCTGTAGGAACAACTTTTATTCAAACAATTTCGTAGGGTTTTTCTGAGGCAGCTTTACGTAAGTCAATCGTTTTTAGCAGTTCGTAGACCATTTGTAAGTTTGTAGCCAAATTGATTATCTTGTCCAACTTTTTCTACGAATGCCATGCGAAATAACATATCACTAGGTGACCGCAAGAATACCTTGATAACAATCTACCCCTGTAAGAACTATGCTGAATGTTTGTAAATTTATTTTGTTGCTTGCAACAATGCCTTAAGTTTGTTCCTAGGTGGTCCGTTATGGCATTCGTCGGAACAACGTATGAAGATATATTTGTACTGGGTTCTTTTGAATGTCCCTAAGGCAAAATTAAGGTGCATGAAATTTGGAAGTACAACATCAGTGTGATAATTTGGAGTTCTTAAACACCAGTAACCACGACTAAGAACTTTTGAGAGTTTAAAATCACCACCTACATGTACCTTGACAGATTAGACCAAAGTTTGTATTATCTTCATTTCATTGACTTGAGAGTGTCGTGAGCTGTACAGGAGCGCCGTTCTTCCACAGTACAACAATCAATTTTGTACAGTGGCTGTTAATACGCCCTTGGAGAGTGTCAAGGTACACTTACAAAGACTAAGAAAGCTATGGCGATCATATGTACAACATAAAATCACCCCATTTTCACACAAAAGTTTCACAAACTTCTTGGGAAGATCGTAAGAGCGTACGCTTCCCCTTCAAGAATCCCTGCTAAGATTGTGCGAAAGATAAGTTCGTACGAGCTGAGAGATTTGTATGAACTTGTTGTTCATAAGATGTGGTCGCTGCTTAACATCACAAAGTCCTCTCATTGACTCGTGATAGTGAATTTTGTTCTCTGTCACAATTGACTCTTTCACTTCCTCAGCAGATGATGGTTGTGGCAGGGTACTACAATCCTATCCAAACAATAATGCCTTCAATAAGTCATTCCTGATGTTTCAATCTCGGTTCATACTTCTGAAAATTTAATGGACAGTACAATTGAGAAAGGCAATTGTAGTAAAGGCCACCCACAAGGTATAAACTAGTTACAGTACAGCATATATAGAAAATGCAAGGAGGGGGAACTTAAGTGTTTGGGAAAAGTGCATTGTAATTATAAAAGTTAAGTGTCTCTTCTTTGGTTTGGAAAAGTGAAAAGGAAAGTTGCACATGCTTTAAGATGAAATTCGATGCTAACATATCTGTAGAGCTATACACATGTACAGCAAATGGATTATTCTTGCCATTGAGCCTTACCTAGGTCACAACAGAATGTTCAACTAAACAAGTACAGCCTGTTAGTAGTTGTGTGTGAGGTGTTGCAGTTTGTATGTACATGTGTGTGTGTGTGTGTGTGCGCATATATGTAAGTGTCATGATAGCTGCTTATGTCCCCACATTAATGTGGCAGTGTAGTATGCCTATGTACAGTATGTGTTCTACATTAAATCTACTGTGCAGTGATCAACTGTCGTTGTGTGTAACATGCCAGGCTAGGAGTAGCAGATAACCTAGTTTGTATACCAACATTTCCATTTTGTTGAACTGTGTTCAGGTCTGTCAGGCATGGAGTGGTAGATACCAAAGTATACCTGCATTTCCTTTTTCTTTTTGGGTGTACCTGCCACCCTTGGAGTAGCAGTTACCTAGGGTCACGTACAATTCCTTTTCTTTGATGTTTTTCTTCTCAGTTCATCCTTATTGAGTTAACTTTCATTTCTTCTGTTTTTTTTTTTACCTCCCAGGAGTCCAAACATATAATTCCTGTTTCTGCCTGGGAGGAATCGACAACATCAATAAGGGTTGACTAATTGGTCCATTTTCGTGAGAAGACTTCCTACTTTTGTAGAGTTAAAACAAACAGAACTGGAGGATGGCTGTGCTGCTGCGGCCAGAGACTGAGATGCCGATGATGATGATGCAGGTTTAATCACGTTTTCTTTGTTTGTTCTTCCTGAAACTGTCTGCAATTATGAGGGTGAATCATCGCAATGTGGCTTACTTTGCCACCTGCAACTCCCACGTGGACAAATCTGGGTCACTGCAAAAGTTCTCCGAGAGCAAAGGCACCTACCAGACAAAGTGGTTTGTCCTCAAGGGAAACATCCTCTTCTACTTTGACAAGAAAGCCGACCGGGAACCCCAAGGTGCAATAGTGTTGGAGGGATGCCGGATAGAGCTAGCGGATACAGCAGAGGGGCTGCACGCATTCCAGCTGTCCTTCACGGAGAAAGCCAGCAAGGATTATCGTCTGGTAGCGGATAGCGCGGATTCCATGGAGTCATGGATGAAAGCTCTGTCGTGTGCCACTTACGACTACATGAAAGCGGTGGTGGATGAACTTCAGAGACAAATGGATGAGATCTCTCACCACGAGGGTGGTGACTTACTCGTGAATGATGACGAGGTTGGGGATGGGGATAATGTTTGGACTGCCAATGGTGACTACAGAGAAGGGAAGGAGGCTCTCTCGTTGGAAGGTGCTGCCAGTGGTCAGAGCGGTCACAGCCATGCCATCGTTCGTGCTACATTTCCATCGGAGAAGGGTTCCACCCTAAAGTCTGCCGCCTTTCCCAATCCGCTCTACGATGTCTTGGACAATGTGCCGACTACTCAGAGCAGAACGTCTCCACAAGAGACCAGCGTTCCATCGAAGATGCCAATCTTCATTGTGAACAGGGACAGCAGCGAGTCGGACACAGACGAGGGGGAAGGAGAATGTACCGGTGACTCGACCAGCAGCGAGTCGCAGTGTTATGCCAACCTGAGTCCCATGGTGACGACACACAGCAGAATGTCGGACAAGTCCTCAGGGACAGATTTTGAAAACGTCACGTACATGTCTGCCAGCCTGGAGGACATGTCCAGTCCAACTGCATTCAGGAGCGGCCTATCCCGTAATCTGACACATTCGGACACAGACCTCACCGCCACCCACTACACTGAAAAGGAAACCCTGCCCATCTCAAAGTCAGCTCTGCAACTGCCCAACCAAGCACAAACTCAAAAAAAGAGAGCGCCTCAAAAGCCGCCCCGCCTCCATTCCATGCTCTATGAAAACATGGCGTTCTTTGCCACAGGGTTTAACAAGGAAGTGAACGCCATAAACCAAAAGCTAAGTGACTTCCCCAATCGTGCTTCTAGTAAATTTTTCCACCGTGTCAAGTCTTCCGAATCGCTGAGGGCAGAGGAGCGCGGCCGATCCGTGTTCCACGTTCGGGAAATGCGATCGTTTCCCGAAATGCACCGGGAGTTTGGAGTGTTGATAATTAAGAAGATTAACAAGTTTAGACAAAAGATGGGTGAGACAAGGGGAGGGTTCTGATAGCACTCATATGATTGCTTTTCCACGAATTTTATGTTGCCAGTGTTATACAGTTACTGTACTAACAAAATGACTTCAAATTATGTGTATAAACTGACCAAACTTATATGTAATAAAATATCTAGAAGCTTTATATTTATCTCCTTACAAATATAGAATGTTTTTTGTTTGCAGTATTAAACAGATAAACCAGTTATTAGCATCTCATGACCTCATGTCAGAAAACATTATTTTAAATACAAGAAAATACTTTCTCCACTTCTTTTTTATTTATTTTTTTTTTAGAGGAGGGAATTGTAATAAAATGTAATCACATGCAGTCTATCCTGAATAGTAGATCAAAATCCAGAGTGACCTATCCTTTGAAATTATCATAAAATTGCCATTGTCGGATACCAGTCACATGCAAGAGTCACATGCAAATGTAACAAGTATGAAAAGAACTTCTATTTTTAACTCAGATGTAACATTTGGTAGTTTTGGCATCGATAACAATTCAGCTAGCCATGCCATTCGTTGAGGTAACCGAAGATGTTGGTTGGTCAGGTGCAAAGCGACCATGTTGACTTGAGTATTTCCATCCATGCTTACAAAAGCAATTCATAATTTTAAGTTTAGCCAAAGTTAAACACTGCCACAATTTTTGGTCGTACGCACTATGACGCCACCAAGAAACCGATGTGGAGAATGGAGGGGAGTTTAGAAAAGAGGGTTTTGGACATTGGTAAGGGGAACAGATTGTCATGTCGTAATTTGTGTAGTTTCATTTAATAAGGAGAGACCCTTTAAAGAGGAACCATAGTGGGTTTTTCAGTTTCAACCTAGGCTTAGTGCACAACTATTTACCAACAGTCTCGACAGTTTTGGTTTTATTTTCGTAATAACTTCTTTCCAAATAAAACTTCAAACTTCCCACTGTTGTTGTAAAGCGTATCACCATTTCGGAAATGTATGACGTATCACATGCACCGGCAATACTACGTGACATGTGCAGGTGCATGTGTGACGTCACAAATCCCATAATTTTGCAACAACATGGCAATTTGCAAGTGAATAAAATGTATATTCATAGAAACCTAATATTTTCTTGGACGTGAATTTATTGTACTAACAAATGCTGTCTTATTGTTTGAAAAACTATATTCGAAGTGTCAGGACGATCTGGGAGGCCGTACAACGGTTTTTCTTTTTTAAGATATGTACTGTATGACCTATTTACAGCATACTCTTGTCTTTATTTCAAGTCTCATTGTTGAGGATGGAGTGGACATTTGGGGATGAAGTATGGGAGAAGCAGGAATGATGCCTTGAATTGATACGTAAGTTCCATCTGTGTGCATTCTCTGGAAGTGTTCTTGAAGCAGACATGGTAGCATTTGTGTGATTTGGAGACTGCACCTGATGTCTTTGTTTTGTGTAATCAATTTATTGGGATGGCCAAAAAGTGGATACTTCTTGGCCATCTGGACTTTTTTACCACAAAGCAAAAGTGAAGATCCGGAAACCGTGACCTCCGCCAGGGTGAATTTATTTGTTTCCACATTGCAGTTATGTGAGTAGCATGTTCTTGTCGATATTTCTGTTTGAGAACAGATAAAAAATATTCAGGGGACTGAAGTATTGGAAAGAAAATGATTAATGACTGATGGGGAAAAAATTTACCACTTCCGGGGTGATTCAGTGTTCTTGGGTCACGGTTGCTATTATGAGATTATCAGGTTGTTATAAATGACAGATAAAATTGGTACTGTCTCATTTATTGTAAAAGAAATTGAACAATAATCAACAATAGTGTGATGTGCATACAGTGTCCGTTAATACAGTGTGCGTACAGTGTCATGTCAGACTGTCAGGCTTCCTCAAATGGCAGCAAACACTCCATTTGTGGATTGCGACATAGTTTAGAGTTGGCACGCCAAAAATCATCTTTTTGAAAAAATTCAGCCTACAGTATATGAACTTTTCTTCAAAACTGACATAATCTACCACACACTCGGCTATTTTGTGGAAAAATTTGGCTCAGGGTAAGCAGACAAACTTTGCCACAATTT
Source organism: Stichopus chloronotus (assembly GCA_021234535.1). Classification (NCBI taxonomy): domain Eukaryota; kingdom Metazoa; phylum Echinodermata; class Holothuroidea; order Aspidochirotida; family Stichopodidae; genus Stichopus; species Stichopus chloronotus. The sequence goes on along the minus strand of CM037837.1, from coordinate 26,604,611 downwards.
TGGATCTGAGTTCCTTCCGGAGAGAAAGTAAGGGGAGGGGCACCCTAACCTCCCCCCCCCCCACAGGATGGCCATCTGTCAGATATTTCATCAGCATATTTCCACCAAGTGGCAGTTTGTGTGTTCCGGTTGAAAAATCCTGATACAATTGAAGGCACTGAGTTTCCTGACATCATTGTGCAACATGTATAGAATAACCTCTTCTGGACATCTGTCTGCTGTAGATGTGTTTGTGGCAATGTGTACATCATTGTTGCATTCATCTCAACCATGTTTTTTTTTTTTTTGGGGGGGTTGTTCGTTTGTTTTTTTTGTTTAGGCTCCTGGAAACAAAGTATGGAATGGGGGGAAGTATCATGATGTTGTCATGGCAACTGTTCACCAATACATCTGTTGAAAATTGGCTCAAAAACTTATTCTCATGAGCTGGAATTGAATCTCTTAATTGCCACCATGTTCAGATGGACCTCATATACACTGATTAGGTGAAGGTCATGCCAGGTGGTACCTTTAACTGTACCAAGCTTCAATCTTCATCTGAAATCACCATGGTGACATCTGTCGAAGCGACGTTGCCTGACGACATGAACATTTCAAAATTTACATACAGTTACATGCAGCAATTACATCCAGTACACCTGTAGTGTTTCTGTTATTCGGCTTTTACTATGTATACATATATATAGGTGTGCTAACTTTTGTACTTCCATTATGTTTAACTACTTTGATGTAAGCAATTTCTAAGTGTACGTCGTCATCACCAGTAGTGATAGATGGGTGCTCAAAATACTTGCCACGTGTGCTACAAATTTACCGTTGTTACCAGTGAAGTAAACCCGTTAGCAGGGAGACTCCCACCTCGTGACTTGAGTTCTCATAATAGATAGGTAATCCTGTTTCTTGAGAGGTCATCAATCTTTACCTTAACCCTGCAGGTAAACATTGATGACCTTCAACCGACAACATTACCCGCTATCAAGAGGCAGAAAACACAGGCTCGTGAATATTATCTATTTTATGTCAACAAGAAAAATTAAAAAACAGATTTTTTTTCCCCTCTCTACTGAGGCATTTTTCTGACAAAGTTTGTCATTGACAGGTCATTTTTTTTTTATCACAAATCAGTTAAAGAGGTGTTGTCTACACCCGATTTTGGAGAAAGAATGAGTAGAAAGTTCTGTAAATGTATGTGACAAATACCTGCCATCCTTTAAGAGTGGTGTGAGCCTCTTGTCAATTGCATATAGGTCTACCAATGGTGTTATTTTTGTTTCTTTTTAAATTAAAGGGACTCATTGAGGTGAGTCTATGGCAAGTCTGAAGAGAACCATTGCATGCCAATCCTTCTCATTAGCCTCATTGATCATCTTTCTATTCCTAAACTTACTGAAAATGTGAGAAATTGTACTCCTTTATGATAAGGGTTTGCCGATGATGGTATGTGTGTCTGGTCACAGATTTGCATTAAGTGATTTTATCATTAATTACCACATCGTTGCTGCTTCATTTATGTGTCAAATTTTCATAATCTCTTAGTTTGACAGTTTACCATCAATGTGTAAGTAATACTCAGCTGATGTGACAAAACGGCATAAATTCCAATTCGTGAACCCCTTGTAAACAAATTACAGCTAATTTGAGGTGTATACCTGTAACTACGTTGGCAAAAGAATTTGCTAACCTCGTGGGATATCACTTTCTCATCAGACGGTCACAGGTGTGTCTCAATCAAAATTATCAAATATTAGGGTGTGATGTCTATATCTTACATTTTTGGTTCAGTTTTCTCAGTTAAAGATGTCATATGTCACTGTTTCCAGTACGATGGGCACATGTGACCCTTGTAAATACTAGGAGAAGTTGGTTAGTTCAATGCCTGAACTTCCCGAAATATGTTGTCATAAGTGGTACTCATAAAACAGAGCCAAGCTGCGTGAGTGCTTAGTTTCAATTTTGTTTTTTTAAGGTTGTTAAACTTTTTGCCCATATCAATTTGTCTCCGTGCTGAAAGGTGACACATTTGTAATATCTCTTAGTCGCGCTCCTTGTAGATAAGTGGATTTAAGGACACCAAAAATAGTTCTACTTTACTCTTTCGTACTCTTCTTTGTTTTTGATTCCTTGCCGAAGGCAGGCAAGGAATCTATGCGATGGTGATGTCGTGTGTGTGTGTGTATGGGTGCGTGCGTGTGTGTGTGTATGTGTGTGTGTGTATGTGACAGCTTTGCTTGTTTACACGATATCTCGAGAAGGGAAAGTTGGACATTTCTCTAACTTGGTACATAGATGCCCCATATTGAGAGGAAGAACCCTATTGTTTTTGGTGGAGGTCAAAGGTCATCTGGGGTCACCGGGGGTCAAAACCTGAAAACCTTGTTTACACGATATCTCAAGGTGGGAAGCTTGGATAGATTTCATACTTGGTTTGTAGATGTGTTGTGGTGAGAGGAATAATCCTATTGCTTTTGGTGGAGGTCAAAGGTCATCTGGGGTCACCGGGGGTCAAAACCTGAAAACCTTGTTTACATGATATCTCAAGAAGGGAAAGTTGGACAGTTCTCAAATTTAGTACATAGATGCCCCATATTGAGAGGAAGAATGCTATTGCTTTTGGTGGAGGTCAAAGGTCATCCGGGGTCACGGGGGCTTAAAACCAGAAAACCTTGTTTACACGATATTACCCTAAAATTTATTTTCAAAAAGCAGCGAAGTCTTGCTAATTTCCTTCTGTTACAAGCTCCTCTAAAGACACTTTGAGCATAGCTACTGTATTACAAATAATAGGGAAAGCAAGTCGAAATTCTCCTTGGATTTCACAATTCACAAGAATATTACTACATAATCGAAATAGACCAAGCATGAGCTAGAGTAACAGGGCATACTAACTCTGATTGGGGTGACTGCATTTTCCCTTGATTGGAAAGACAAACAACAGTAGGTATCAACATGGTACCTGTGAGTTGATTGATGTTAGCATCTCCCTGGCACTAATTTATCATATGGCACTTCACAGTCAAGAAAAATCATATCATTTCAGCACAAAGGAATGAGAGAATTTATCAGAACAAAAAGGGGTTCATATTTTGGGTTTAAGAAACTAAACAAAAATGCACTTGTAAGCCCTTCTTCTTACAAGTGTGAATCAAACAGATGTCAGTTTTCAAACTGCTGTGTTCAAAATGTATTTTATCAAGGCAAGGAATCACAAAGCCTTTTGGCTTTCTGGTACTCTTTGCCATGCCCATGGTGATGATATTGACGGTGCATGCAATGTGAGAGTGCATTTATAGATTTTCAGATAATTGTTAATTATATCTGCAACATGTTTGGCTTAACATTTAGCTATTAATATATCTTGTAAATGGTACTCACTACTACAAGGTAGGCATTAAGTTTGCCTAAATTACTTTTTTGGAAACCTTTGCAGTTGCAGCATGGCACATGGTTATATAGATGTGTGATTTTTGATTCCTTGCCGAAGGCAGAGGAATCTATGCGATGGTGATGTTGTGTATGTGTGTATGTATGTATGTGCGTGTGTGACGCCTGCTTGTAAACACGATATCTCAAGAAGCGTAACTCTGAGTGATCTCATACTTGGCATGTAGATTGCCCTTATTGAGAAGATGATCCCTATTGTTTTTGGTGGAGGTCAAAGGTCATTTGGGGTCACTAGAGGTCAAAAGGTAAATACCTTGAAAATTGCTTGAAAACACGATATCTCCAGAATCGTAACTCTGAGTGATCTCATACTTGGCATGAAGGTTACCCTTATTGAGTAGATGATCCCTATCGTTTTTGGTGGAGGTCAAAGGTCATTTGGGGTCAACATGGGTCAGATTGTGAAAACCTTGTAAACATGATATCTCAAGAAAGGAAGCTTGTAGAAATCTCATGTCTATATTTAAAGAACTTCTAGTGAATTTTGTACTTGTAATGTAGAATCCTGTTGTTGATTTGAGAACTTCTTTTAGGACATACCAACATAGTCTCTTTGATAACCATAAAGAAAAGATGAAGACAACACTAAATTTGGTATCAAAGATTATTATTTGGCAAACCTGCCACTGTCCTCATAAGGACATGTGAGCATTCATGAATTGTAAATTGGAATTGATTAAATATACCACGGGTTATTAGCTTTATAAAAAGAACTAAATTACTGATCATTTGGATCAAATACCCTTGAGCATGCATGAACTGTGATTGCTTAATTGAATGAATCAAATTGTAGCTGACCCACCTCTGTTCAAATTGGTCTCTGTTATCTGACATAATTTATCACAGTTGACTGCCAGTAGAAACGACAATGTCCAGAATAAATCATACAGTCTGTTGAGCCAGGTGCTTAATGGACTTAACCATTTACTGTATAAACAGTGTCTCTGTTTATCCCTTAAAGGGAAATAGGGCGTTTGTTTTACAGAAAACAACCATATTTTTAAAACCATTATTTGTGGACATAGAATGATAGATTATTCAAAATAATGAATTACAGTAGCCTTATTTTCAAGGAATAAGATTCTCACAGATCAGAAATTTAGTTATTTGTTGCTCAACAATAATTTGTTCACCCAAACTTTTTAAAATTCAAATGATGCATCCGTCACTTATCACATGCATAATGCTTGAGGAGATGAAGCTTTGACAGATATTTATTGATGAGACTGAATGGTTTAACAATGGTTGAAGCGAATTTCTTTGTACGCCATGTTGGTGTATTCTAAACGCCCTATTTCACTTTACAGTAGTTCAGGTAAGCTTTAAACAAATGACTACTGTGTATCAAACCAGGGAAACTTGTACTGTGTGTTGTGTCTTTAAGTAGACTAAAGGCAAAATTGCAAGTCATGCTAGATTCTGGTTTAATAGGGTTATCCGTGTTTGCTAATTTTCAAGGACCTCATAGCTATTGGGAAGGGCATCACGCCAAAAAATCAAATACGGCAGAGCTGCCACCAATAGCTGTAACTCGACAAATAAAGTGCTATAATTTTGATTAAATAAACATGTTTACCTTTTTATCAAGTTATTAGACACGACAAAATATAATTTGTTCCCCTGCAGCATCTTATCCGTTTGGGAGTTTTCTCATGTTTGTGTAGGTCAAAGGTTATTTGGGGTGACAAAAGGTCAAAACCTTGTATACATGATATTTTAAGGGTGATAAATGTGAGGGATGTTATACTTAAATTGTGAATTGTTCATATTTAGCATGTTGATGGCCATATAGGGTAGGTGATCCCTATTGTTGTAAGTGGAGGTGAAAGTTCATTTTGAGTCACGAGATTTCAAAAGGTTTTGACCTTACTAAGATGGTATCTCAAGTAGGATAACTGTATTGGATCTCATGCTTGTCGTGTGGGCGATTCATGTTTGTTACAATATATATCATGAGGCAAGGAATCAGTAAGCCTTTTGGCTTTCTAGTTCACCTTGAGCAATCCAAAATTAGGAGGAAATAACCTGTGTTATAACGATTTGGATAACTGTTCCTGAGGTGTAATATGCACATGGATCATGCTTAGAAGATGGGGGGGGGGGGGGGGGGGATGAAGAGAGGGCTGCAATTGCACTATCTTTATTTTATCACCATATTTTTACCACCATTAAACCCCCATATATGGTAATTGGCCACAAAACATGAACATCAGGTGCTACACAGTGCCTTAGAAATCCCTTCAAAACTCACTTCTAAAGTAGGGGGATATAACCAGGGCTGTACCCTCTGATCGGAAACTAAGCCAATTCAAGTGGTCCTAATTCCTGGCCAGCTTCGAGTCCGGGTACCCGGAGTTCAAGCCGAGTCCAGGCGACTGAGTTTGAGTCCAACCGATAATTAGGTGAGCAGTAAAAGCATTGTCAGGGACATGTTTCTTACAACAGTACCTATATGATTGTCCAGTCCACTCGGTTTTAATGTAAAGTGAGCAATGGTTCTAAACTTTTGAATACTACACAAAAGTCGCAAAACGGACACCCCACCTTATTTTCATTTGAGTGGACATGGCCCATGTCCAATTGCAGTCCATTTTACGCCAATTCGATTCCAGGACCGTCCATTTCGGGCCAATTTCGAGTTCGTGAAAGACCGGACTCGAGTCCGGAATCGAGTCCGAGTCCAGACTCCGGGTATCACATCCCCGTACGTAACTTATGCCTGATGGGTTCATATTATGCCAACGTCTGTGGTGAGACACTTCATGAATCCCAAACGAGCTGTTTGACCAGCCACGTGTGACTACCCTGGTTTAATTTTAGAAAGTACTCATAAAATGTGTAGTACACTACATTGCCGTCAAATTCTGTTAATATTTTACACAACCACTTAGTTGAAGTGACATTAAAGCTACCCAGGGCTCTTGTGTGCCGGTGTTTACTGTGTAGAAAATCGTCCAGTTGTGCTGTTTTACATGTTCACTAAACACTCTTACTTTTTTTTTATGTCATTGTAATTTCAACATAATTTGATTTTGCAATAAGACCAAAAATACCGAGAAGAAATTGATTTCTCTTCTTGTTTTCCAATTTTTTTTCTGCTTAAAGGAAAATAGTATTAACATCCGCTGTTTTCGCGTGTTCACATTTTCGTGTGTTGTCAGTCAGTTGACTAGCCGGTCACCCCTCCTCAACCCTGTTCTTTCTTTCCGCGGGATCTCATCATTATTGCCATTGTGAACCAATGGTATGAAGACACCGTGAGACCTCAAAGTTGGTAACGTTAGGTGGCACCACCATTGTCAGTTTATGACTTCACTCTTTTTCAACTTTTTTGAACACATGTACAGGGTTGCAGATCCTTTCGAGTAGATTGATAAGTCACGTGTCATATCCATTTTTCAATAATGCCATTCTACAACAAACCTACTCGTCAGTCACGTTATGACAGTCGAGGTTGGTTGGCTTTGAATATTTTTTATTATGCTGCTAAATGTATGTGCTGGATATCCAAGTATAAATTATCACCTTTGGTTGAAATTCTACGGGATAACTCCAAGGTTGAGACAGGAGCTAATCCATGGTCTTAAAGTTACTTAAAGGAGAAGGAACAAGTAACATAAACTCGATGGTACACATTTCAAGAGTCTCCACATAGCCTATGTTGAATTAATACTGCGAGTTGGACCAGCATTGGTGAAGACAGTACTTACACCCAGCGATCATGATGAACGCAGTTATTACTTACTTTTTGACACGAGGTGATGACGTCATTTTTTATTCGCCCTCGTTTGTAAACGGCACAACAGCAGCCAACACCGCAGGTGCAACAAATTGATTTAAAAATTCGTGAAAATTCGCTGAAGTTCGATTTTCCTGATCTTATCACTGAGGGCGCAAGAATATCAGTCTCTATTATGTGGTCACTGTAAACCCCAAGGGTTTGATTCTCCTTTAATGTGCTTGCTAGAACAGAAGGAAGAAATGTGGTAGGGTTAATGCCCCGGAAGATTGATACTCCTAGTCACCGCTTTAAAACTAGATTTAGGGCGACTATGATGGTTCCAGCAACCGCCTTAGACTAGATTTAGAGCGATTTTTTTCATTCAGGACTAAGTGTAATTCGATCTCCAAACATGCCTAACAAAATTTAGCCTGACGGCATTGACGAAATAATCGTCTAGTCTGCACAATGATGAATGTCAAAATATCTTTACCGGGAAAGATCTTTTGAAGATAATTTTCGCCGCTGACTAGTCAACAAGTGGACTACCAACCTGAAACACGGAATTCTGCATGACGTGTTCATCCTATTCTGACCATAATCTTCATCTGCCATGTATATACGGGGGGGGGGGGGGATGGGGGACTTCTCATGCATACGGCAGACCTACCCATATTGAAATGCGCTGCGGCAATGACTCCAGCATCTGACTATTCCCCCCCCCCCCTTCCTCACGAGATACGTTGTAATATCTGCAAATTTTACATAAAAAGGTACTTCGAGGTGTGTCGTGAAAACCTTTAAATTTTCCAAAAACCTGTCAAGGTTTCCTTCACATACTCGGTCAAACTAAGATGAACCCGACGTGTAACATGCAAAGGATCACTATAATGAGTGAGCAAGTTATACGATTCAGTTTTGGTTATGAAAAGTTTTGACCAGACACTTCACATAAGTACTAGATCATAGTTCGTGCACACAGCCAGTGCAAATCTGGATAAAAATTCCAAAATTTTGACAGTTTTTGATTCCTTGCCGAAGGCAAAGGAATCTATGCGATGGTGATGTCGTGTGTGTGTATGTATGTATGTGCGTGTGTGACGCCTGCTTGTAAACACGATATCTCAAGAAGCGTAACTCTGAGTGATCTCATACTTGGCATGTAGATTGCCCTTATTGAGTAGATGATCCCTATTGTTTTTGGTGGAGGTCAAAGGTCATTTGGGGTCACTAGAGGTCAAAAGTTAAATACCTTGAAAATTGCTTGTAAACACGATATCTCCAGAATCGTAACTCTGAGTGATCTCATACTTGGCATTAAGGTTGCCCTTATTGAGTAGATGATCCCTGTTGTTTGTGGTGGAGGTCAAAGGTCATTTGGGGTCACTAGAGGTCAAAAGGTAAATACCTTGAAAATTGCTTGTCAACACGATATCTCCAGAATCGTAACTCTGAGTGATCTCATACTTGGCATTAAGGTTGCCCTTATTGAGTAGATGATCCCTATCGTTTTTGGTGGAGGTCAAAGGTCATTTGGGGTCAACATGGGTCAGATTGTGAAAACCTTGTAAACATGATATCTCAAGAAAGGAAGCTTGTAGAAATCTCATGTCTAGTATGTAGTTGTACCATGTTGAGTAGAGGAACCCTATTGTTTTCAGTGGAGGTCAAAGGTCATTTGGGGTCAACATGGGTCAAATTGTGAAAACCATGTAAACACGATATCTCAAGAAGAGAAGCTTGAGCAGATGTCATACGAAGTGTGTAGGTGTATCTTATTGAGTGCAAGGGTCACCAGAGGTCAGAAGGTAAATACCTTGAAAATTGCTTGTAAACACGGTATCTCCAGAACAATAAATGTGAGAGATCTCATAGTTAGCGTGTGGTTTGCCCATATCGAGTAGATGATCCCTATTTTTTTTTGGCAGAGGTGAAAGGTCATTTGGGGTCATGGGAGGTCAAAATGTGCAAAACTTGAATGTGCAATATTTAAAGAACTTCTAGTGAATTTTATACTTGTAATGTAGAATCCTGTTGTTGATTTGAGAACTTCTTTTAGGACATACCAACATAGTCTCTTTGATAACCATAAAGAAAAGATGAAGACAACACTAAATTTGGTATCAAAGATTATTATTTGGTAAACCTGCCACTGTCCTCATAAGGACATGTGAGCATTCATGAATTGTAAATTGGAATTGATTAAATATACCACGGATTATTAGCTTTATAAAAAGAACTAAATTACTGATCATTTGGATCAAATACCCTTGAGCGTGCATGAACTGTGATTGCTTAATTGAATGAATCAAATTGTAACTGACCCACCTCTGTTCAAATTGGTCTCTGTCATCTGACATAATTTATCACAGTTGACTGCCAGTAGAAACGACAATGTCCAGAATAAATCATACAGTCTGTTGAGCCAGGTGCTTAATGGACTTAACCATTTACTTTATAAACAGTGTCTCTGTTTATCCCTTAAAGGGAAATAGGGCATTTGTTTTACAGAAAACAACCATATTTTTAAAACCATTATTTGTGGACATAGAATGATAGATTATTCAAAATAATGAATTACAGTAGCCTTATTTTCAAGGAATAAGATTCTCACAGATCAGAAATTTAGTTATTTGTTGCTCAACAATAATTTGTTCACCCAAACTTTTTAAAATTCAAATGATGCATCCGTTACTTATCACATGCATAATGCTTGAGGAGATGAAGCTTTGACAGATATTTATTGATGAGACTGAATGGTTTAACAATGGTTGAAGCGAATTTCTTTGTACGCCATGTTGGTGTATTCTAAACACCCTATTTCACTTTACAGTAGTTCAGGTAAGCTTTAAACAAATGACTACTGTGTATCAAACCAGGGAAATTTGTACTGTGTGTTGTGTCTTTAAGTAGACTAAAGGCAAAATTGCAAGTCATGCTAGATTCTGGTTTAATAGGGTTATCCGTGTTTGCTAATTTTCAAGGACCTCATAGCCATTGGGAAGGGCATCACGCCAAAAAATCAAATACGGAAGAGCTGCCACCAATAGCTGTAACTCGACAAAATAAAGTGCTATAATTTTGATTAAATAAACATGTTTACCTTTTTATCAAGTTATTAGACACGACAAAATATAATTTGTTCCCCTGCAGCATCTTATCCGTTTGGGAGTTTTCTCATGTTTGTGTAGGTCAAAGGTTATTTGGGGTGACAAAAGGTCAAAACCTTGTATACATGAAATTTTAAGGGTGATAAATGTGAGGAATGTTATACTTAAATTGTGAATTGTTCATATTTAGCATGTTGATGGCCATATAGGGTAGGTGATCCCTATTGTTGTAAGTGGAGGTGAAAGGTCATTTTGAGTCACGAGATTTCAAAAGGTTTTGACCTTACTAAGATGGTATCTCAAGTAGGATAACTGTGTGGGATCTCATGCTTGTTACAATATATATCATGAGGCAAGGAATCACTAAGCCTTTTGGCTTTCTAGTTTCGTTCTCACTATTGGATGTGAAACTTGATCATGCTAATCAAAAACATTGTCATGTATGTGTACTCTTAAAAATCCTCGCAAACTCGATGTCAATTCAAAAAGTCCCTTTAATTAACAAGCACACAAACTATTTACCTAAAGCTTAAAACTTCTCGGAAATATATTTCAGAGGTTGAAAAATCCTATCATCCAACCCCGATGTTCCTGGCTTTTTCCATCACTATGTTGAATGATGTTAGTTTAATAATCAATTCCCCAATAATTTGTGATGTCCTTCTAATACAACTCACATCACATCACATCACCTGTTGTTTTGTTTACTTTAGAAATTAATTGTTTATATAAGCTTGGAAAGTTTGTTTTCTTGCATGTGTAGCATGTTGTATGGAGATAACTTGTATAGTCTAGTCACCACGTAATAACAAGAGATTGATCACATTTCGTCACAAGGTGGAAAGGCTTTGACAAAAAAAGGCAAACAAAGAAAACAATTCGAGGTGTATAATAATGACTTTACAAATTATTGCGCGAACTTTCATTGAGATTGAGTGAATAAGCTTCCACATTTTATATCTCAGCAATGAAATGTCCTTTGAAGATGACAGTCGAAAAGTTTGAATTCACTTTTTCAAAGTTTTGTGAGAAATGTTTTCGTTTTTTTTTTTTTAAATTTAGGTATACACTTTAATTATTATCGCTTGGTGTGGGATGGGTGATAATGATCTGACTTGAGTTGTTTCTCGAATATTGACAATCCGGAACGACTTCCTTAATTCGCACCACATGAAGGGCGGAGTTTCAAATGAAGACAAAAATATACCGTAAAAAGGACGACGAGGGCAAACCGCTTTGCCTTTTTTTTATCATCCAGAACTAATTGCCTTTTTCGTGAAAAACATGTCATTAATTACACCAAAAAGGAAGTGTTGTCATAAACTTGTCTGCATTTTTTTGACCGGAAATCAATTGGGGCATTTCATGTCATATTATGTTATTGTCTCAGAGGAAGACTGCCTTTCCAGGAACGCCGCCGCGATGGAGGATGAAGAGGAAGCGATGAACGGAGGCCATCATTCGTGCAGTCCTTGCTCTCTGACAGTCACGGAGAGGATGGTATAGTGATCTATGATGGTGTCACGAAATAATGGTTCCAAACGTCTCATCGCTCCAACGATGTGCATCCATCCATTGCCAGGTTAAAATAAAGAGCCACATGTTTGAGAAATGACACTGCTTGTAGTACCAGAACTACCTCGAAGATTTGATGAGACAACAACGCTGGTCTCTAGATATTACTTGATAAAGCATGTTACAAATGGTGCTAAAAGGAATTTGTCATGTTTTCGTACAATTTCGTTGATCGGAAATCAATTTGTGCATTTCATGTTTGAATTCAGTGTTTGTTATTCAGGTCTATTCAACAACTGATGTAATTTAATTTTAATTTAAATGGGGGTCTCTATCAGGAGGTCCAAGGTTCTAGGCTTTATGCTCCTCCGGCGTCTCGGTTTAGAACATTCGAATGGCCACTTTGTTTTCAATTGAAAAAAAAAACATGAAAAAGCAGCCCTCACTGTCCAAACAGGTATCTCTCTTCTGTGGATCAGTGTAGGGGACCCTTTTTGGTCCTGGTCCCGACAATCAACCTGATCCGAGCCCTTAGGTATTGTGGAGTGGCTTTAGGGGCAACTAATCCTTGCTTACCACAGAGCTTACTTCAACCCGAAAGAGGTAAATAAACGTCTGAAAAGAGGAAAACCCTAAGCAGTTATCGAATGTGGACTAGGAGCATATTTTTCGTTCAGAAACATTTTAGTATGAGGCAGTGAGGCGTATAAGTGCCTGGCGTGCGCTTGCTGATAGTGCGTTTAAGAACCCAACGAGAGGGAACATAGTGCGCAGACTATGACAGCGAAGTAGCGAATTAACTTGGCAACATCTCCAGTGGATTTACTGCAAGGACACAACGGTGAATCAATCATTCATCGTCCGGTTGTAGGTATGAAGTTTAATTAACGTTGGCGGCCTTATTGTAATGTGTTAAAATATGTGGATTTGTTTTGCAATCAACTGAACCTACAAACAATGGCGCTGGACGTCATTATGTGCGAACTGGCGAACAATGAGATCTAAACTTTGTTTCAGTTTCAGAATGCCTCGACAGAGTTTAAAACAAAGAGTCGAACGGTGAGCAAACTCTCTGTTATGAGATATGCATGATTGTGTGAGGCAAAGAGGAATATTAGTTTGTTTCCCGGCATTATTCCTTTAAGTTGCGGTATTGCCAACCGTCATCGAGAGCACTCGAGTTGTATGGACATGAGACGATTGTCGTACAAAACGACCCTTAAGCGAGGGACAGAATCAAACCCTGGCAAAATCTGTCTCGATATGAATTAAACACTCGGGCAAATTCTAGAATTATCACATCATCATTTTTTTTATTCAGATGAAGTTTAAGGGGGTCACATCTGCTACTTCTCGTTTTTCTTTTCTTGTGTTCTTCGTATCTATTTTACGGGCCATACTGCAAATTCTTACCGGCTTTATCTGGTCCCTTTTTTCGTTGGCCTCGATTCATTCATATATTGGTTTTTTCTCCCTCTGTACTGTACACAAATTTTTCACATGAATTCTGTATATCGATTTAGGTTATGTTAAGTTTGAATAGACTGTATGGCCAATTTTAAACAGTAAACAAGAAAGCAAACAGACGAAAAATTAATTGTAAATACGAAATTTACAGAAATGAGATGACAGTAGCCTTTGATAAATTAAAGGTCACAGTTCCACTCCCATTTCTGCAGGGGAATGTGTGCTACTGATCAACTAGAAACTAGAGAACAATTTAAAGAATATCGAATTAATTGTGAATTGATATATGAATCTTTAGTGACGGATAGAAGGGGGCGGTATAGTTCGTGTGAACGTGTGACTTGATTGGTAAATGTATCCTCTAGATATGCCGTACCCGAACAGAAGTGAAAATATCTGGAGACGGGATGAACAAACTTGGACTGCTAGCTCACACACAGATAGCCTTTAGAGCATTCAAGTTATAAAAACAATACAAATAAAATGTTATGCCTGAGTCATCTCAACCTCAGATGGAACTAATGTCTTTACATCCTCTACTACCTCAGTTTCACAACCAACATTTTTAAATCCTCCACGACCAGTCTCAGAACCGATATCAGAACCAATATCCTCACACTACGTTCGCGACCTCAGTCGCAGAACCAATGTTCTTATACGCGATAAAATGAGCTACCTTAGCTAATATCCAATACACCCTCTACGATCCCAGGCTCAGAACCAACTGACCAATGTCCTCACACCTGCCACAACCTCAGTTTCACAACAAACGTTCTTACATCCTCCACGACCTCAGTCGCAGAACCCGTGTCCTCACGCTGCCTCCACGACCTCAGTCGCAGAACCCGTGTCCTCACGCTGCCTCCACGACCTCAGTCGCAGAACCCGTGTCCTCACGCTGCCTCCACGACCTCAGTAACAGAACCATAATGTCCTCACACCTTCCACGATTTCAGTCTCATAGTCAACTTTCGTATATCTCCCCGACCTCTGTCTCAGAACCAACGCCATCACGTAGGGGGGATTGGGGTACAAGGGGCAAACCCCCCACTTTTATCAGTGGAGAGGACGCTAACGCATTTGTTCCCCAAGTTTTGTAACCCGAACTTAAACGTAAAAGACTGAAATATTCCCTAAGTGGAAGCATGAATTTCCAAACCCGTGTTCCGGAAAAGAAAAAGACTTAGATGAAATTTATTTTTACAATTCCAGAGGGACTCGAAAGTGCCATTTTCTGCAATCAGAGATGTATTTGTATCCTAATATTTTTCTCAGTACACTCGGTAGCGTAACTGGAGCGGGGGGGGGGGGGACGGAATATTTGTGGAATCAAAATTCATTTGAAAAAAGAGGGAGCCAAAGGTATCTTTAGAACCCCCCAAAGAAAAATATATATATTTAAAGAGTTCCACAAAAAATAAAGGGGATGCATAATGAATCTTGTATCATATCGACCGTGAACTCATTTGACATGGATTACAGACAAAAATTGCAAACATGAGAATGGTTCGAGACTAGATGCTTGCTGCTTAGAATGCAGAAGTGCCGTTTCCGACCATCTGGCGGGTTACGTCAGGTTACGTCACTGATATGAGAGGAATTTAGATAAGATTCTACCCCCCCCCCCCCTCATTTTCAAAATCAAATTGTCGCTCATGCGTACACTCTCTTTACAACCTCAAATTCGAGCGATCTTTAAAGATATCCAGCCAGTTGCCGGCTACGTCACACATTGAGTTTCCGCCTCATATGAACCTTTAATTAAAATGTGATGGTTCATAAACAATGTTGTGTAAACAATAGATGTGGCGGATATGAAACTGATCGAACGGTACCAGAAATGTCGTTACCATGGTGGTACGTAGCTTCGTTTAGGTTTAAATCCGTCACATTTCAAATGTTGATCAATCTCCAAAAAAAAGTTACCGCAATCTTCTTCTTTTTTCAGATGAAACTTTTGTGCCTTTCAAACTACTTAAAGCGACACGTTGAGTTGATATTGATAAATTTTGTTGGGATTTTATGAGTGCAAACACATGGCGAGGCTTTTAATGAACATCATTGGTCAAGTTTCACATCCGATAAACTAAAATTGCTTGAGTTTGTTTTTGGCTCTGTCTTGCACTGGCTGTGCGAAAGAATTAGTGCTGACGAAAAAGAGAATCCGCTCACGAATTTTGAAAACCAAAATGAATCGTTCATTTACAACTCTCTAAAAGTCGATTGAATGTGACACATGGAGATAGTCTTAGTTCAACCATTCGTCGTCCGTGAGTGAAGGAAACTGGTCAGAAAAATTGGAGGGTTTTATTTAATCTCACATAACAACTCAAGGTGCCGCTTTAAAGAAAAAAAAGCTCGTGTCTTAATCATTGTGCGTCATTGGAAAAAAAACCCTGC
This sequence comes from Stichopus chloronotus, assembly GCA_021234535.1. Taxonomy (NCBI): domain Eukaryota; kingdom Metazoa; phylum Echinodermata; class Holothuroidea; order Aspidochirotida; family Stichopodidae; genus Stichopus; species Stichopus chloronotus. The sequence goes on along the minus strand of CM037837.1, from coordinate 26,588,957 downwards.
AAAGTACAGTTCGGAAAAATATGACGGTAATTATCAAAACAAAAAGTAAAGAATATGTCGGAGCAAAAGAGGAAAAGAAAGTAAGTCCTTGCCCATTCCGCTCGCTTTTCTTCAAATCCGAAAACGATTTTGTGTCATTGATAAAATGCAACAAAGTTCAATACCAGCTGGCTGGCTGTTTTGAAATTCAGTTGAAAAGCTTTTTTTTTTATAATTTTTTTTAAAAATATGACTGTATAACAAATATTTGAAAGAAATTGTAAAAGCAAAAAGGAACAGAAAGGAAATCTGTTAAAATGGGATAAAATTATGAAATTGTGAAGCTGTATTTTTTCTTTTCTTATTGCAGTTCATTCAAAGTCAATAATAAACAACTGCAGAGATGTGAGATGTAAATTTCGTAGGTTTGAAAGTACAGAACTTGAAACAAAACAAACAATACACACAAAACAGAGACACATACACGCAGAAAACAAACACATACACACTCACACACACACACACAAAGAAAAAAGAAGAAACTTATGGTTTTAATTGACAAGGAAGAGTACTTGAAATTTCCAGTGCCTTGAATGACACTTCGGATGTCGGATTAATTTTATTAATTTTCATCACTTATTTTAAATGGAAAGTTAGTTTCTCTTGAATTCGAGGAATTTAAATTTGTTGGACCATTAAGTTGTAACGAGTGGTAGGTAAGAGAAAATTGTATTGGTGAGGTAAAACCAATGTATAGCCATGTAAAATGTCTTGCCTGTTATTAAAAACGAACGGTCTACCAAGCACGCTCTTCTCTCTAGGAAGAAGAATATTTGAAGTGATTCCACATCTACAAATATGTCAACTATTTGTATGTCATGTATTTTTTATTCCATCTTAAAGGAAAATATTTTTTTTTTGTCATTTGTCAATAGCAATGGTTGGAGTGACAAAACCGATTTTCATGAGGAGATACGTTTACGGTGCCCCTAGCGTGCCATACGTCTATAAAATGACTTATGTCAAATTAAATCGTCATATGTCAGTTTCTCGCCATCTGATTGGATGAAATCGTCATATCTCCAAGAAATCGACATATACCAGCTTCTTTTACATATGACAGTTTCAAGTTCTTTCATTGGTTTACATTTGACACATGACACATTTAAAAAAACTGATTGGAAGAAACCGTCCAATAAGAAGTATGTCAGATTAAATCATACATGTGTCAATTTAAATCGGCATCTGTCAGTTCCTCGTAATTCTATCGGACAAGGATGACTCATGACAGCTCCTAGAATTCTGATTGAAAAAAACTGTCGTATATAAGATTAAATCGACATATGACAGTTTAAATAGCTAGACGCACCATATACGTCGAGAAAGGAATACTCCATCAATTACCAATTTTTCTCAGTTCAGCCTCGCATTCAACAAAAGTATCCGTTTATCTACTCAAGATGAACAATCGAATACTATAGAACACAATGAAAGGAAAGGTACACGGGAAGAAATGTTCATTTAACATATTTAAAACATTGAGTCCCTTTTTGTAGTTCCTTTAATGATATTGTACAAAATATTTCAACACTTAGTGAGTTGAACCCTTCCTTGAAGTATGAATTTTAAATTTTCTGAATTCTGAAAGTGTGCACCACACTGCTGAACGTAACTGTGGAAAACTGTGGTAGATGCAGCTATATTGTTTACGACGATATCCTTGACCTCTGTACATGCGAGGCCGTGCCACCCTTTTGTAGTTTTGGCAGTTTGGAGGGGGGAGGAGTGTATATAGAAAAGACGCTCTAAAAATCTTATTGCATGAAAAAAATGGAACTGTTTATGAAAATGGAAACAGTTTCTAGATTGTTTTTTTGGGAAATATTACAGTGACTCTGTTTATTAACGGCAATTTGATTACTATCCACGAATAAAGCTGGCTTTTCATAAATCTCTCATCCATGGCACATCATGCGTCATTTGTTATTTCACGTGGATGAAATTTTAGTTCCTTTAATACGACACAATCGATTCGATTTCCCATCTCCATTTTTAATTTTTTAAATTCGGAACATTGAAATAGAATAGCAGAAATGATAGATTCTGTTATTTTGTCGTCGGTAATTCCGCAAAAAGCTGATTGAGAAGCTGTTAATCCGCTTTTCGATCGGTCATCGGTCATGTAATAAAAAAGAAATAAAAATTTTGTCTCCATTTTAAAAATAACTGCAAGCTACCCTTTCCATTAGATTGTCTTCCGAATAGCTGTAATACTTTCAGAACTTAATCGCTTCCCGATCCGAATTTTGCTGATTTACCATCGTTTTCCCTATTCCATCGTTCGATGGAATAAAGTCATGTAACGTCAAATGGCCAATGACGTATGATGTAAGGCAGAATACGGATATATGGATAGCCAGCTTTATCCACCTTTCTGCATATTATTTTTGTATTTGCTCTCCAATTGAAGGCGACATTGTCACGCATTCCAAACTGATAACCACTTGGTCCTCATGGAAAGTGGAGACATTTCCACCGTCAAAGGATCGTTAAGAGAAATAAGGCGTTTGTTTCACAGCCTGACAAAAAATGATATATTTAAAATCAATACTTGTGAAAGCAGAATGATAAAGGACAGTTGTCTTCTTTTCTAGAATAAGTTCCTCGCAGACAGAAATTCAGTTAAAGGGGCTCATTGAGTAAATCAGTAAAGATTGCGGTGATTTTGAAGGTTATAAACACATGACAATACTCACAATTAGCATAATTAGTAAAGTTTCACATCCAATAGTTATATGAAAACTGTCGAATTTTTCTAATTTTTGACCGTTACTTGCTCTGATTAAGTGCATGTGAATGTACTAATGTGAAAATGTCTGGTCACAAAGTTTCAAAAACCAAATTTAATCGTTGGTTACTCACTCATTAATGTTCCAACGTATGTAAAACTTTGGGATCCTTTTAGTTTGACTGTTTGTCATTAGTATGTGAAAAAAACTTGACCGGTTTAGAAAAATTGAGTGAATTTCACAAAACAACTCAATGAGCCTCTCTAATAAGAAGAATAATTTGTTCACCGAAACTTTAAAAAATTCAAATGATGCATCTTTCCTTACTCATCTTGTGCCTAATGTTTTGAGGAGATGAAGATTTTGCAGATGTTCATCGATGGGTTTAATTTAATGATTAAATCTACTTTCTTTGTTTACCATCTTGATGCTTTGTAAACGTCCTATTTCTCTTTCAAAAGGAGAATTTTCATACGAGTTGGTACTAATTGTTCACCCTCCTTATATGATACAGTAGGGAATAATTTAGTGTTCAAAATTTGCACAGCAGTCACCGTGTTTCTTCGGTATTTTGTGGCAATATCACAGAAAACCTTATACTTTGTGTGTACAAAAACTGCTACACAATTATCAATTCGTGTCGTAATCTTCACATTTTGTGTAGCAAAATGAGATGCGATACTGGATAAATTATTCACTGTAAAGATAAATGAACAACAACGACCAGTTGTTATCCCCTTTGGCATTTCTATTTCGTGTTGCATTATGCACAGGTCGTTCTCATTATTTAACATCAAGTTGTTGGGCTTGTATGCCATTTATCACTTTCTCATTCTCAGTTGTTTTTACTGGAAATTTCTGATCTTCCGCTGTGAACGTCTACCGGAGTGGGAGAGTCGAATTGTTCATAAAAGTTATACCTAGGAACAATTTTTTTAGGAGAACAGTAACTCCACATGTGTACATTTTTGTTGCAACAAACCCTATCTGAAGGGTCAAAGTTATAAAAACTTTATAAAAACCAAAGGAGGGATGGACCCCTCCCACATACCACCAGTTTGACCCCTTGGGGGACTTTGATCCGCCATAGTTCTGCTATAGATCTGCTTTAGTTTAATTGTCAGGTATTGATGAAACTGATAACGTTGGGAGGTTATTGTGCACCCTCGATGTCCGTGATCTTGGTTGACATGGTGTGGCATAATGTAGTGATGTCATAATCGATCTATTGAGTAAATCATAGTTCGAATATCACGTGATAACTTTGTAACCAATCAAGTTATCCTCTTTTTTTTTACCTCAGTTCACTGGAAAAAGTTGCTGTGACTTTCGGATTTGGGCATGACGGGAGGTTCTGAGAGGATTAAGGAAGATTGTCGATTTTTAAGTGGAGTGAAAATTAATCACCTTTAAATCAGCCGAGAATCTAATTTTTTTTTTTTAATAAATTCAAAACATAAACATCTTGACCAATAATGATCTCAGTCACCTGATTGTTGGCTGACGGGGGCTGAGTCGGAGACTAAATGGTGAGGGTCGAACTTGCCATGTCGATGAGTGATCATGGAGTTTTGTTTGTGTAAAAATACCCACAAAGGTCCAGCAACACCAGCTAATTTGGTCTCAAAATGATAAAAGTAACTTCGTACTGACGTGTACTGAAGTTCATGGTTATGTCCATCAACGATATAGCAGAAAACAAAAAAATGTTCTCTTTCGAGCCCTCGTTCTGTACAGTGCGGTGCATCTCCCTGTGTTTTTATTATATCCGTTACTTCCATGCATTGCTTGAAATTCCACTAGACTGCCTTACAGTCAGCCTACCGTTCACTAATAAAAACAATTATTCCATGTACCTGTGTAATTTATGGATTAAAAGCGGTTGGGTTAACTGTTAGCCAAGGCCTCGTTACGAATGCCTCCTACTTAACTGCTGGGTAAAAAAGAAATTCCAAATTGGTAAAAAAAATTACTCTTTGGGGGTTAGTGACCCAACTTAATGGGTAGCTTACTTTTTAATCAACTTTTGCATTTTTTAAAGCTTAGCAGGAGGCATACTCAGGTATAACCAACCGTTTCCGAAGACAGGCAAGGAATCTGTATATGTGATGGTGATGGTGCAGGTCTGTGTATGCGTGTGTGTGTGTTTCTCTGTGTAGGCCTATGTGACGCCTTGGTTTGTAAACACGATATCTCAAGAAGGGAACAGTGCTCGGACTTCCAAGTTAGTGTTTTGGTAGTCCATCATGAGTAGATGATCCCTATATTTTTTCATGTAGGTCAAAGATCATTTGAGGTCATCAGAGCTTAAAGTACGAAAACCTATCAAGGGAGATATTTCAGTAACCGAACGTTGCTGGAACTTCAAACTCACATCATTAGTAGCAACCAACAAGATAATAATTAATGTCTGCCATTTCTTATGGAAGTCAAAGGCCATAGAGGTCAAAGGTCAATAGAGGACATTGTTTGAAAACCTTGTAAACTCAGTATCTCAAGAAGGGAAGGTGTTTGAACGTCAAAGTTGGTGCGTTGGTAGTCAAGTGTGAGCACATGATCCGTATTGTTTTTCATGCAAGTCAAAGTTCATTTGAGGTCTCCAGAGCTTAAAATATGAGAACCCATTAAGAAAGATATCTAAATTCAGCTGGAACTTCAAAGTGTCAATACTGTTAGCACTTGATGAGCAGCTGAAGTCTGTCATTTGAATTAATCCACAGGAGACTTGTCATCACTGTAATGTGACATGAAATGAATGTAATAAGATCTATCATTTCAAAGATCTGTGCTGGGGTCAAAAGCCCAACATGCGATACTTAGAGAGTTTTCCTGAATGTGAACATATGACGGGGTAAATGTCACTCATATTAAGAAAATAATGCATATTTGTTTCCTATTGAAAACTTGCCAAAATGCAGATCTATGTTTAACAGCAAAGACCGTTGCTAGCTAGACGTTTGTCTCATTTTCTTGCAATTTGTGGCACATTTAAAGTCCATTTTCTAGGCTCTCTCAAAACAACCACTTAACAAAGCTCTTATCATATTTTCTAAGCCTTCAGAAAATTTCCCAGTTTTCAGTAACTCCCTGTCAAGACTTACAAAGTACTTGGTTCTTTTAGTCACAGTAAACACTCCCTTGGGTGGCAAGATGTGTTCCAGGTTGCCCTTGATGACTTCACAATCATGACCACAATCTGGTGTCATTAACTTTCCATCAACTTTTGAAATACCTTGGTAAAAAGATATGCCACCCTTCTTGACCACAAGTCATCATTGCTGAGTAATTAACATTACTCATTCATATCAACACTTGATAACATCAAACCCATAAATGATACAGAATGTGGTTGTCATTCTTGCATTTTGTTTTCCATTTTGACATTGTGCCTTCCCTTCTCAAAAGATTGTTACACCATTTTTCACTACCCGGACGAGGTCACAGGTATCAGCAGCACTGTATTATGTTAGTTTTCAATTTGCTTGGTGTATTGATTTGCTTGGAGTATTAATAAAAATGTGGACTAAAATTTGTGATGAGAAGAGAGAATATAAAACTGGAAATGAAATTGGAAATAAACAGAAGAGTGACAACATCAACAAGCATTTCCATTCAAATATCCCGAAGTGCAAACAAACAGTGATCATATTCCTACAGACAAGTCACTACGGCATTACAACTGTTTTTTGAGTTCCGGTTAACTTCTAAGCTTCTAAGTTGTTTGCCCACATATGACAGGATGTTTTTCAGCCGTTTTTGCTGGAAATCTGAAAAGAGTAGTCCGAGGCAAAGTCTGAAGAAAGTGTGAACAATTGTTTCTTTTAGACCAATTGTGATTTAAATGTGTGTAAAGAATAACCACTGAGACGATTCTCTTGTATTCATTGACACTGCATGGCTGGAGTCCAGCCGTTCCGCCGAGGGGTGGGGGACTGGGGGGCTGGACAATGTTTATGAGAAAGAAACTCCGAAATTTTAATACGCTGCACATTGTTTCCAGCATTCACAACCGTAAGTCCCACACTGAACTTGTCACCTCCCATTTTTCTTTCTTCTTCATTCTTTTCCCCTCAGACGTTGGTCAACGCATCAGTTGATACTTAAATGATTCGTTGAGAAACGTCCGAGGGTATAATAGTTCAAACATGTGAGAAAAAAAAAATGATATAAACTTCAGCCCATCGCAGACATTGTAATGTATCGCCGTGTTTTCAATTTCTATGACTGTTTGCGGCATCATAAACTACGTTGATGAGCCCGGCGTGACTTTTAATGAAAGATGTGAAAAGCTGGCAAATCCGTTACAGATCGTTGACGATGACGTTTTCATTTTTGAACATATTTTTCTTCTCAGCAATGAGGTCACTGACGTAGGCCAGTCTCTCATGCCAGTGTTCTTGTTCTTGTTCTTTTTTTTTACCAATAAAGTTACCTATAACTTCTTGTCGATTTGATTTGAATTTGTGTGTGTTGGTGTGTTGGTGTTTATGTGTATTTGAAGAGGGGGGGGGGGGGGGGGGGGGAAGAGGATCTCAAACTTGTCTTCTTTCCCGGTGAGACAGGATCAGAAAGGTAACCATGTCTTCATGAGAAGAGCTGACGATCTCAAAAACTCCAAAAACCAAGTGAATCGGAATCTTCCAAATTGACGGAAATGTTTGTCAAGGGCACCCTTAAAGTTTACCTAAAGTCTAAAATTACAAGGAAATATATTTCAGAGGTTGGAAAATAAATCCGATGCATCCAGTTGCTATCGTCATAGTTAGTTCCATTGATGAGATATAAAATGTTGAAAACTTAATTTGAAATTTTGTAATACTTTGTGATGTCCTTACAACTCACATTACATGCTTTTGTTTCCTTTCGGAAAATATTTATACACCTTCGAAAGTTTTCTTATTTTCTTATATAGCATGTTGTAAGAAGAACGCTTGGGTAGCCACGTCACCCCACAGCAGTACTGTAGTGATCAAATTTCGTCACAAGTTGCGATAGTTTTCGAAAAAGCAAAAGAAACGGAAAGAAAGTGAGGGAATAAATTTCGACAGTTTCTGTCTTGATTCAGGAACGTCCTGTGAGGAAGGGAGTTGGACCATTCAGATTCATATTTTCAGCTTGGTATTTTTTGAAATCTCTGATTTAAAATACGAACTCAGACAGACCATTGTAGCCTATTCATCCACAACTCTGTTGGAAAAAATAAAAGTATTCTGCAACATCCATGAGACAGCGAATCTCTTATGGAACTAATAAGCCTCGTAGCTATTTTCTGAAATTTTCTTTTTCAAAGTATGTTTGTATTTTGAAAAAAAAGGGGATCGCCTGCTTAGCATACTCCATATATGGCCTAACCAGCAGGTTTGTACTGTTAGTAAAGCCTCACCACAATATCCGTATGAAGAAATTCGAAGTTACGTCTTTACATGGCCACTTCTGCTCACTGTCTAGAAAGTTAAACAGAGGAATCTACAAAAATGCCAAGATCTTTTTCAACTTGAACTTATGGGATATTAACACCATCGAGACTATAGTTAATTTTAGGATTTCAATGACAAAATATGCATCACTTCACATTTGTCTACGTTGAACAACATTTGTGAATCTTCAGAACATCTTGTAGGGCTATTAATCTATCCTATTGACAATTATTGTGATAGAGACAACTTCAGTGCCCCGCATGTAATTTTGAAGAGACATAATGTGATTGTATTACAGAAGAAAGTTACAATATGTAAAACCAATGTTTGTGGATATAGAATGATAGTTCCTTCAAAATAATTTATTCCACGTGTTTATTATTCCACGTGCAGTAAAACGAAAACGCATTAAATTGGTTTCACCTGCCCCGAAACCCGACAAACGTCTACCAAATCTGTATGCAACATGCCCCGTGCATGCAAATGAAAACTAGGAATTGTGGACACAAAATTCACGATCTCGGTGTGTTTACAAACCGGTTTTTATACCCTGAGGTGATTAATTCGAGAAATTTCGTCAATATTAATTTGGTTACTTAATGTATATATGTACCAAAGCTGAGAGAAGCATGCCGTTGTCACTAACTCTCATATTTGTTCGGTGAGCCGTGTGGAAACGCATAGTTTGTTTGAAGTTTCGATGTGAGAGAACATTGCATAATTACGTTCGATCTCAATCTGGGAATACATTTACGAAAACGAAGCAGAAGTGTTTGGCAAACATCTTGCCAACGTTTCATTCAGAAATATTGTTTGCTATCCAAGTTACACACTTTTGAAATTCAGGGAAGGGTGCTACCATTTTTGCCTGAGTTAAATGTAAATCTACTTGAATAAGTCGAATTATGATGTCACATAACCACTGACAACAGGAATTTTAATGATTTTTTCTTTGTTTACCTATAGTTTCTATAAACCCGCACACACTTGTGCGCATTTTGTGTTGAACTATTGAGGAGTATCGTGGAATGATCAAATCATTAATGCTCTGATTTAAATCCATGCATAATTGTTAAGAAATATATTGACTATAAAATATTAAGAAGAACAAAAGCTTCTCAATCACATGTGGTCATGTCATTAAACTCTCAGAATGGCGTAACTTCTTCTTTACTAAAGTTGAAATAAAATGGTTGAAGGGAAGAATATTGCCCTGAAATTTGTGGCTACCTACCCTCCCACTTAAAAGGAGAATGGGCAGTTTTGTAAGATATTTCACACATGGGGCTCTGTCGAAGGGGTCTTTAAACCTGTGTCCTGTGAGGATTATGAACTTGAAGGACAGGGAGGTTGAGCCAAAGAATTTTCCTATCAAAACGAAACATAGCTAAGTAAAAGCTGGGCGTGCAAACTCCATGAAAAAATTACATTGAATTTCCAATTTGTATTTTTTCTCCACTGAGATATATATATAGTCATTTTCGACCAATATCGGACCATGATAGCTGCTAATGATTTTATTTAGATGGACATTGTACATGGAAAAGTTTGTTATGTTTTTCCCCACAACTACTCACCACATTTTAATTTTTCAATGTAATATCAACAGCATGGTGAAAACTTTGGTAATTGGTGGAAGGACTATGTGTAGAAAGGAATGCTTTACTGACAAGTTTATGAGGTTTTTGAGTGAAAAGAGATTAATTTTTCAATTGCGATTACTTCAAACTCCATGCCAACTTTTTTGTCTAAAGCTCAAGATATTGTTTTTTGAAGGAAGACTTTTCTGTGATTCTCTGACTCTTAGGTTAAAAGAAATATGTGACTCTGCGACTCTGTGATTCTCACGTGCCTTAAGGTTTGAAAGAAACATGTAACCCCCATTACTGCAGTAAATCTTCGTTGTTCTTTGAAAGTGAAGTGCTAATTGAACCTTGAAATTTGACACCAGTGAAGAGGTTAAATTACGTTTATTTATAGATTTACCTGAAAATGTTGCGGGAGCTAAGGTCATACCTTTTAAACTGCAAATTGCAATGTTTCTGAAAAGATATAAAGTCAAGACTTCAAAGAAACATAAAGGACTTTCGAGTATAGTTATTTAGTGCAAAGTCACAAATTTCCCACGATTCAGCTTAGATGAATTCTGTCGAACTTGCAATCTTTGAAATACTGTAATCCAAAATCTCGTTGAAATTCAAATTTTATTGGGCGGTAGTGTCTCTTTGTCACGTGGCGTTGACAATCACCTGTTTTGGCTTCCGTTTCAGAGAACAGTGACCGCGCGGACAGATCACCCCCCCCCCCTTCCCTATTTATGCATCCTACATGTAAGTGATGAAGAGCGTGACTTGCTCATAAAAGCCCCCTTTTTGAATTTCTGCATTTACTTCTAGAAATAATATTTGTGTAAGATTGTGGAATCCCTCCTGTTCACTATATGCATCTTTATTCTGTTTTATATTTTAGATACCATTCTTTGTAGTGCTTTACAAATTGACTACATACTTCATAATGTGAGTGAGATATGGAGAGAAAATAGTCGCCTACAGAAAATGCAAACAGATATTTTGTCTTCAAATATGCTAACTTCTAAAAGAGCCTGCTGACTTGTTGGCGACATGAATACATTAACAGTACAAACCATGCCGCTTACACTTAACGGTACAGCTTCAATTTAAAGCAGTTTCAAATGTTGAAAATTTTAGATCAAATATGCAAGTGGATCATACATAAACCGTTGAATATTGTTTCAAATGTCTGGAAAACAGGAATTTTTCTTATTATATTTAACGGATTTGCAATACACTACACTGAAAAAAAAAAATCGAATTTCACTACATCGATGAAAAGATCTCTGTAACAGCTTTCAGACCTCTTAGAAACTTTGTTGCCATGCAAAGTTCACTTTTGCATGCATGTTATTCATTTACAAGTATTAGTGTTTTCTTTTACAGGGCTATCAGTTATCAACTTCTGTTAACTTAAAAGGATGGCTTGGTTCATCGGTGAAACTCATCTGATCAGTGTCAAGAATTGTGAAAAATTGTGAAAAATCTGATCAGTGTCGTGAATTGTGAAAAAATCAAGACTAGAAAACTGTGAATAAATGGCGGAAATTAGGACCAAAATTTTTCAAAATCGACTGATAGGACAATGTGCGCATTCTCTTGTATGTTAGGTAAAAAGTTTTAGTGAAATATGAATGTAATTTGTATATTATCAGTCATGTGATTTTTTTCTATTCATTGTTTTTTCAGTTTACAGGTTTCTCAGTATGCAAAGCTATATTTTTTATATTCTGGGAAAAATTGCAAAGAAGCCAATTTCGACTGTCTATGATAGGTAAGGGTGGCAGCTATCACCAAAAATAAGGAAATACAAGAAGGGGTGGGGAACTCGATTTTCCAGGGGGTATGAGAACCATGGAGTTATTGACCCTATACCCCAAAATATGTCGTATTTGGTATCAACGTAAAGGAAATTGAATTTTGAGCTTTGAAGTTTATGTCAATTTTGTTACTCCATTGTAAAATTTGTATTGATTGATTGACAAATTGATTGAAGACGTTATGATGGTAAACAAGACATTTTCAAGCTAAGCAATGCTTATAACAAATCGTCTTTTTTTTTCAGATGAACCCCAAGTCAGGGATACTATTTGATAAGTTGGAAGGAAAGCTATTCAGACAAAAGTTTTCATGAGCCTCCTCTCTCATAAGCTGTTCAAATATGGAGTTTGAACAATTTCTTCTTTCACAGTTTCTCTTCCCCTGAAAGTATCTCCAATTAGTTGAAGGTATCTTTAAAAACGTTGAATTTAGACCACGACGGTGTCTCAATCAAAACACGATGTGGTATGGTATACTGTATTCTGTTGCTTTCCGTTGTATTGAAAAGTCGACCAGCGATGATACAGTATTAATAAATATTTAAAACTGCATCTCTTAAACGTAGGCGCCACTGTCACGTAGAAAGGATCATAGATTTTTAAAGTTGGGTAGAGTAAACACAGGAAGAGTTTGACTACTGTAAAACAATTGACAGGTGATAATTTCACTTTTTATGAAGAAACTGAATTATTGATATATATATATATTCAGTATGTTGGCGTCTATCTTGGCGCAGAGTACTCTATATCCGGGGGGGGGGGGGGGTGGAGTGAATCCGAGTTGTCTGATGATCGCTCATTGCGTGAAACTCGGAGTTACAACTATGTTCCATATATATATATATGCATATATATATGTATATACATGTATATACATGTATATACATGTATATACATGTATATATATATATATATATATATATATATATATATATATAAAGCAATAATAACAAACGATAACACTAAGCTCCAACAAGTAGTAGTAGTTGCACACATGTATTTAACGTTTCAACCTGCCCTGAGGTCTTCGTCAGAATGATGCGTAAACTTACAGTGTGGAAGGGACTTGCTTAGTGACAGAGTAGTGGGATAAGAAAGCCATATCTTTGTTAAGACCAGTTACATGTGAATTAAGCTTTAAAATTAACTGTTGTTCGTGTAGCTTTCTGCTTTCTGTATTCGGGAATTTGTCTTTAACGATAATACAACGGAGATCTCCAGGAGAATGATTGTTGGCATTAAAGTGAGATGCGACTGGAAAGCCTGTAGGATTATTTCTGATACTATGCTTATGGTTGTTGAATCGGGTTCTGAACCGATTGGTGGTCTCACCGACATAAATAGCCTCTGGGCACTTAGAGCAATACAGTATATACACAACATTGGGGGTGTTACAGCCTGCTTTGACCGGATAAAGTTTGACTTTATTTTGAAATTCAACAATCGGATTTGTATTAAAATGGACGCAGATCTGGCATCGGGGTCTACGGCAGGGTATATTCCCCGGGGGAGGACTAGGTTTGGTACGGACAAGCAACCGATGTAAATTAGGCGGTTGTTTCTTGGCCAGAACAAGGGGGCATGAGAAGGATAGAGGAAGGGATGGGTTGTTTTTTAGGAGCTTCCAATCGCATCTCACTTTCTGTAGGAAAGGGGTAGTAGAAGGGTTAAAACGGGTTACAAAGGGAATGCGTTCGGGCTGTGCCGCTAAGTCCATCCTTTTCTGGCTTAACGCTGAATCTCTGTTGTAATTAAGGTAGGTGGGCCTATCTGTGGGCTTCCTGTACAGGGAGGTTTTAAGGCCTGATTGCGTAAGGCTTACCATAACATCCAGGAATGGAACTTTCTCAGTTGAAATTTCAACTGTGAACTTGATAGAGGGATGGGTGGAGTTGGCTTCATGTATGAAGTTGTCGAGAGCGGGGCGGCCATGGGTCCAGACTAAAAATATGTCATCGATGAAACGGGAATTAAACAGGGGTTTGAAATTGCTCTTGTCGATGAACTTCGTTTCAATTAAAGCCATGAAGAGGTTGGCAAAGCATGGTGCCATAAATTAGAGGGGATAATATCCAAACACATCGAACGCCACGAACCACAACTGGCCAATTTTAAGGACAAGGACCTAGTGTTTGCTGCTAAAGCACTTTCCATAGTCCCACCCGGCAGACCAATCATATCTGGGAAGGGAACACTCACAGAAAATATATCAGGATTCATTGACTCCCTACTTCAACGTCTCATGCATCACATACCCAGCTATATACGGGACACCACGGATTTTCTTAACAAGTTGGCTACCATCGGAACCGTCCCTGACAATAGTCTTTTGGTAACCATGGACGTAACGTCATTATACACCAATATCCCACATGACGAAGGAGTGAGGGCCTGCGGCAAATTCTTGGATTCTTTTCCTGTAACGAACATACCTACGGAATTGATATGTTCCTTAATTTCGTTCATATTGACTCACAATAACTTTGTTTTTAATGATAAGTGTTATGTACAAGTGAGTGGGACGGCCATGGGGACACGCATGGCACCATGCTTTGCCAACCTCTTCATGGCTTTTATTGAAACGAAGCTCCTAAAAAACAACCCATCCCTTCCTCTATCCTTCTCATGCCCCCTTGTTCTGGCCAAGAAACAACCGCCTAATTTACATCGGTTGCTTGTCCGTACCAAACCTAGTCCTCCCCCGGGGAATATACCCTGCCGTAGACCCCGATGCCAGATCTGCGTCCATTTTAATACAAATCCGATTGTTGAATTTCAAAATAAAGTCAAACTTTATCCGGTCAAAGCAGGCTGTAACACCCCCAATGTTGTGTATATACTGTATTGCTCTAAGTGCCCAGAGGCTATTTATGTCGGTGAGACCACCAATCGGTTCAGAACCCGATTCAACAACCATAAGCATAGTATCAGAAATAATCCTACAGGCTTTCCAGTCGCATCTCACTTTAATGCCAACAATCATTCTCCTGGAGATCTCCGTTGTATTATCGTTAAAGACAAATTCCCGAATACAGAAAGCAGAAAGCTACACGAACAACAGTTAATTTTAAAGCTTAATTCACATGTAACTGGTCTTAACAAAGATATGGCTTTCTTATCCCACTACTCTGTCACTAAGCAAGTCCCTTCCACACTGTAAGTTTACGCATCATTCTGACGAAGACCTCAGGGCAGGTTGAAACGTTAAATACATGTGTGCAACTACTACTACTTGTTGGAGCTTAGTGTTATCGTTTGTTATGATTGCTTTGTAACTCAGTTTCCAACACACGGTATACGTACACCTGTATAATCATGTTATATATATATATGTATAATAGATAAAATGTCAAAATGTTCATACGAGGCTAATGGAAAAAGAACACCACAGGCGTTAAGACAGCATATCTATTTTTAACTCAATTGACATGTTTTTAAAGCTGCTTTCATAATTTACCAAACGAATTGGCTAACATGACACAGCAGTGGCGTAGATAAGCAGCAAAGTTAAAGTTTAGTTCAGTGCACTTAAAGTAAAATAATATACGGTGCAATACGTAAAGAGCTATCCCTGGATTCTTCGGCACCTCTAGGACCCAGCTCGTATCTTATCACCTCTTATATTCACAGAACACTGTCAGGTCAAGGGTCGTTTGTCTCTAAAAACCATAAACAAGTATTGTATCAGATTAATTTACATTTCAACAAATGATCGAAGCTGATTTCCTGCTTGCAATCGGATGCAACAAAAGAACAGTCATTAGGTACTCATTGGACAATAATAGTCACGTGGCACTCCTTGACAAATACAGTTACATCGTCCTTTTTCCGGAGCTGAATGTTGAGTAGCATGAACAGCGTTAAAACAGTGAAACAGTTCGTTGATCAAGTTCAGCCGAAGTTCAGTTCGTCAACAAACGGCGTTTATGTAATGACGTCACTTCCTCTGGTTCGCAGAAGATTTTGTTCTTTGCTGCTTTGCTGGTTAGAGGTTGAACCAGTGAATGGAGCAACAGATTTTCGTTGCATTCCCAGAGATTTCATAACACCGTATCTAAACGGCCTGTGCTTGAAGGTGTAAATGAATGGATTAATACAAGAGTTACAAAGGGCTAACATGACGGAAAAGTGATAATACCATCGGGTGAAGTCGATCGGGACGCCGAGGTTATGGAGAAAGAATATGATCTGGTTTGGCGCCCAGCAGAAGGCGAAAGTCGCCACGACGATTAGAAGGGTAATCTCTAAGTCACGAGCGGTTTTCAGCTTCCACGAACTAACGGTTTGACGTTTGGCGAGAGTTGACTCTTCCACTGCGGCATTACCTGTGGAGAAATAAATCATTACTAGTGTAAGTTATCGGAAGTGACCCAGTCTAGCAGTCAAACGAGGGGAGGAGGGGTTGGGGGGGAGTAGGTGGAGACTGAAAATAAAAATGTAAAAATCCAACATGAGTAATATTGACAAACACCTGCAAACTACGTAAAAGTTGGTGGCATTGTTTCAAAACATTGTGGCTTGAAGTTCGGTTCGTCCCCTAGAAACTATAGACCGTGCCCCACCCCCATCCCAGACATCGAGAGGAAGACAAATTCAAATTCAGTATTATGTTCACCTGCTGCTGGGACTACCCTCCTTTTTATCCCCTGCCCCAGGAGTGTGATTTAGGTACGGACCTGATCTAATCTGCTACCAGGTGTTGACCGTCATAGAAGTACGCAGAGAGAAGAACGGACGGTATACAAACATACACAGCTAGTTGGAAAGATGATTTGCTTGCGACCGAACGAGCGAATGTAAGGAATCGCAGTAAAAAATGTGCAATTAGGCTAACACATAAATAATACCAAACAGAAACAGACTCAAGCGAAATTTGACGATAATTTGCCGTTTAATTTTTCTAACGTGTTTTTTGCAAAATGAAACATTGCGCCAATCGAGACGTCCTTTCAGTTATTCAATAACGTATCTAGAAAATTGCAGAAAGTTACCAGGAAAAAAATCAACACAATTGCGGTAGTCAGGTATAGTGCATAAATCGTTTTCTTGCCAATCGAAAACTGCTGGCGTTTTTTTTTTCTTTACTTTATGAAGAAAGCACTCGGTCTTAAAGGTGATAGGTCTTCCTATTAATATTTAAAGTGACGTCATTCTCTTCTTGACGACTCTCTTCAATCGTCACTAGTTTCCGATAACTCTTTGCAATTATAGCAATAAAAATGTTGATGGCGCCTGTGTATATACATACAGTTTTCCTGTCGTAATAGTAGTATTCTATAAACTAAAGGAGTGTGCCGGGCGGTTTTTTCGATCTAGACCACCGAAACCGAAAACGTTCCTGCTCAGACCGCCCGAGGCCAAGCCGATGTCGGTTTTGGGGTAGGTAAAACCCCCCAAACCGACGTTCATGTCAGATCCGCAGAAATCCGAAGCACTGTTTAACGGCAAACGCATAATTAGAGGGATTTTCCTTTATACTGTTGAAATATCAGACCATTTGCAGCTGTTTGCAAATTTGCCATAAAGTTGAAGTCACTGAGGCCCAAGTGACTAAATTAATGTAGCGAGATCATAGAAGAAGTACTCAACCAAAACCAAGTTAAGAATGTAGACATAAAAACCAGAACGAACAAAGTGGCATTCAAACAAAGCAAAAGTTTACAAAAAAGAAAACAAAACAGATCAGAGTATACAAACGGCAAGGTTAAAAGTAAGGAAATATTAAGTAAACTTGAGGTTACGGTGACGGGATTTTCATACTAAAGTTAAGTTTGAAGGATCAAAGGAGGGTTAGAAAATGCAGACTAACCTGAAATAAAAGTGACAAAAAAGACAAAAGTTATGAGTTCAAACCTGAGATCAACAAAGTACAATAAAAAAAGATAGAACCGAACAATTTCATTGATTTATTGATTTATTTATTTTTGTGACTTTGTGACAAGTTTGCGTTGCATTGCTGCAGATCTGTTTTATGACACTTAATCGAGATCCATTTGCAATACTTCACCGTTTTCATTTTAAGTTTCTTTGAACATTAGCTGATGTAATCTTGTACGCACTGAATCAGATACAATAACAAGTTCACAATCGCACTTAAAGAGATATCCTCTCACTCAACACCCTCTAGTTGGGCAACATGGATCAGAACTATATGTTTACCCCTTTCCGTAACCCCTTTAACTGCAGAATGTTACGTGAGATATGAAGAAGAAAACTCGAATGTGTGAATTATCGTATACAATATGGCAGAACCGAAACCGAAATAACGTTGGTCTCATAACCACCTAATTGATTTCATTGAGACCTTTCAAAACCGAATTCGGTTTCGGATGGTCCCGGTTTGGTCCCGGTTTGGGGTGGTCTGTGCCCACCTTTTTTCTGCACACGAGTGACGTGAGTTTCCGTATATAGCAACGTTTGCAGGGAGTTTTGAGAGTAAACTGACGTCACAGACTGACGTCACAGACTGACGTCAGAAAAGATATTAATAAGACGATGGGTCACCTTTTCTCCATTTTTACTTTATCGTTCAGATTACAATCTCTCTCAATCCTTAAAATCTGAATTTTAAGGTAAAGGCCAAATCATGGCGCTGTATGGAGAAGGAATTAGAATGTGATCTTCATATGAGATAATGCCATTAACTGGGTGTTAAACCCCCACGTAAACCACGAGGAAATCAGCAGGAAAACGAAATGTTTACTTTAAAATTCGAATAATTAAACTAGGATCAGCAAAAATATTTTCGAGAGAAAGGTTGCATCCTAACGTATCACGCAACACATAGAGGCAAGGAGGACGGGGTAAGACAGCATGGGGTGATAACCCTTCGGTATATATATTTTTTTCTTTTTGCATTGTAGAGGATTAAAGTCTGGTCGACTGCTTGCTGATGGTTTGTGGAACGAAAAGAAATTTCATTACAAATCTTTGTTTTTCTGAAAAGGCCAGATTAATGAAGAAAACGGTTTCTACAAGTAAACAAAGAGCAGCTGACATGAATGAGTGATTCACGGGGAGATCATTGCAACGAATCACTTCCAACAAAGTATCGTAGGTTAGCTTTTCAACGTTGGGGAAAATGTCATTGGCAGCCTGTGACAGGAACCTTCTTGGAGAGGAGGGTGACCCCTACCTTCATTTACATTATAGCTAAGAATTTGAGAAGATTATCTCAGCAGAGGACCAGACCAGAGAGTGGATAAAAGTACCCCCCCCCCCAGATGGCAGGAAATCACCTTTCCAGACTCTGTCAGCTCCCACCCCCCAAAAAACCCCGCAAAGGTCGAATGTGACCGATGCCCTCCCCCCCCCCCCAAAAAAAAAGATCCGCCACTGGGAATGTTGTGTACAGTGTGTATCTTTACATTTCTTGACACGTAATATTGTTTGGCGAATCTTATCGGTTTTGAACGATGCGTAGGTAATCTACGGAATCGCTACAAAAAAAAAATACAAGTTTACTAAACCTTGAAAGTTTTAATTATAGAAGTCTCAATGGAAAAAGTAAATATTCACATTTCAACATTGACACAGAAAGGGGTTAACCAAATGCTTGGTAGGATCATCGTGAGTGGCTTAAACATGCCACACCATACGAACACCTAAACTAGAAACCTTAAAGGCATTTCCATGGAAACGAGAGCTACCCGTAACACTTAAAGGAGTAGGAAAGTCAGAATTTTGACAATGTTAAATGACCGACTAAGATTTAGGGAAAGAAACTATCACCAAATTTCCTTTAGATATGTTGTTTACTTTCCAAGATATTGCAATCTGAATGTTCCTAAAAAGTTGCCATTGTGAGATTGTGATGACATTACCGGTCCACATGTGATTGAATAGCTTTTGTTTTGTCTTTATATTTCATTGTCAATACATTTTTAACAGTTATGCATAAATTCAAATCAGAGTGCTAATGATTTGATTATGGCACGATACACCTCAGTAATTTGTGTACAAGTGTGTGCAGATATATAGAAATTAAATTTGGTTTACATTCTACAAATGCAAAATGGCAGCACTCTTATCTGAATTTCAAAAGTATGTAACTTGGATAGGAAACAATATCTCTGAATGAAACTTTGGGAAGGTATTCGTCAAAAAGACTTCTGCTTCATTTTAAAAAAAGACATTCCCAGGGAATCCTTCTCCAGTACAGTCCAATAGCCTTCCCGTTTTTATGAGCCCATAGGTAGATTTCAACAAATACTACAATTCCCGATACCGACCAAAGGAGCAACGACTTGAGTAGTATGTTTTTGGTACACTAGTGAGAAGTGTACTGTTACATATTCATAGACGCTTATCGCAGCCAATTCTCACATGGTTTCATACATTTTTATACCCCATCAAGAGTTACCTACCCTAATCATTATGGTATAGGCCTATCTGGCTATCACATCACGTTTTGTCGTGTAGAAAAGGTCTTTTGGAGACATGAGTTTAGCATATTATGGAAATTCTGTCAGGATTAGGTGCTTATAGTAAGAACCGTAAATTTCTAAAGACGACCTCTTTTGGGCTGTTTTTATACCATCCCCATTGCTTTTCAAAGTATTTACTGTCATTTTCGTTCTTTGAAAGACGTAATCCGTCCATGCATTCAAGTAGGGTACGGTAATACTTCCATGATCGATGTTCAACCTCGAGTGAACATTTCAAAATAAAGACAACAGCTAAGATCAAACATACAATCTTATCCAATCTTATCTTATGGTGTTTCAGTACACACACAATCACTTTAAAGTATACAAAGCCCTGCTTGAAACATTTGCTCAAATCCTCTCGAGTGGTAACATTTTCAAAGAATCGTCACGGTTAATGAAATAAAGAAGGCTGTTTGTACTTCTTATCAATCGTTAACTAAAACGAGAACATACCGGGCCGTTCACGGTTGACTATGTATTGCTTATTGGGAACGATTGATGTTACCAGGAGGACTAACTCACGTACATTTTTTTGCTTGTAGTTTATTGTAACAAGTTCATTTCGAACAGTCCCAAAAGGAAGATTTACTCGTTGTGAATACAATCCTTGGAATACAATCTGCTGTAGAAAGTAAGAAAATGTTAGCATCTTCTTCAATGAACAAACAATGAACTAGACCTCTATTCGCTGTCACGTGACGGTGTCAGTGCATCTCTTGACTCAACATTCACCTGTTATGAAGTTTACAACAACAACCTCTGGTGATATTGCTCTAGGCGAATCTGATAAATTCAATGGAGGGAAAAGGAAGTAACTTTTTTACCGAAAAAAGGATACATTTCGGAAAACTCGATAACCTTGAACACGTGAAGTGAAACATAACTCCTTATAAGATGAAGCGAAGTGAAAATTAAACCTGTGCCGTACATGATGATAATGATCTTTGTTCAAGGCATTGATCAACCTACATGGTTGCACTTTGCGACCTTTAACGTCAGTAGTGGCCAACCGTTTTGATATCAAGGGGCTACATTGCCATCTTTAAACTTCGTGCCGGGCCAGCAGCCATTCCTCACGTGATATCATACATGTTAATCCTTTCTCGAGAGTTGCCTACCCTAACCATTATGGTATATCTGGCTCTCGCGTCATGTTCTATCATATAGAAAAGGTCTTTTCGAGACATGATTTAAGCACATCATGGAATTGTCAGACCGCCCTCTATTATCTTTTTTACTGTACATGTAAGAAAACAAAATGTTCCAGCCTGGAAACTTGTTACGAGTACTTACAATTAGTGAACTAAGTAGTATGAATGAAGTAGCATGCAGAAAGGTCGATGGCAATGTGCATGCCCCCCCCCCCCCGAAAAATGTGACAAATTTGTGGAGATGAAGGGGAATGGGGTATTTCCTCCAGTTGTCCTAGAAGAAAAAAAGCTTATATATATATATATATATATATATATATATATATATATATATATATATATATATATATATATATATATATATATATATATATATATATATATATGTATGTATATATTCACAGAGACACGGTAGGGAGAGTACGTTGTTCGAATTTTCCCAATGGAGCGATCACAGAAATGAAAATGTTGGCATGTTGAGAACAAGTATACGGTAATTAAATAAACGGTAGTACTCAGACAGAAGTCTTTACTGGGGCACATTTCCTTATTACCACATTACTCTAGTTTGCGAGTACAACTTGAACCCATAATGTAATGCAGGTTTGAACAATTGAAAAGCTAAGGCTGGAAACATTTCTGCTGGATTCTGCTGATATAGCCAGACTTCGATAACAGTAAGCCAACTGCGTTATAAGACCGCGATAAGTTGCAGTTATTAATGGTCAGTATGTTTAAAAAGTTAGTCTTTTTTATACTTGTTGAGAGCTACTACTCAATATGGCAAAGCACAAAGGTTCTGTTACTGACCGGGGGTTTGCGAACATAATTGGGCATTGAAACAATCTCCTTGGCCCGCATGCACTCTTGAGGTCTTAAATGGTGAACTTGAATATATGCCACATCTGCACCATGTATTTACCAACTTAGAGAGAATTGCATTATGGGTAAATTTCACTCCAAAGTGAACTATTTTGATGTTGTTGGTAAAAAATATAAGTAAATATTATCAATAAGAAGGTCATATATTCTGTCACAAATTACATTATCAATAACCAGATAACTGCAAAACGGAAAAGTAAGACGCTTTTCCTTTGATAGACATATTATTGTTTGTTCTTGTTCAGACTTCGGCTCGATTTTAATTGTTCCCTGTCACTGTGTGGAAAATTATGGAAGTCCTTTTTTCTTGGAGAGGAATTCGATAAAGCAGAAGAAGGGAATTTTGGCCAGACTTCATTGGTAATTATTCAGTGACGTACACATCACTTGAGATTCATCACAGGCAAAGTGAACATGAAGTGACTTTTTTTTCGGAAATTGATAATCTCATCTCCAGAGATCGCTTTGAATATCATAACCTTATCGTTCTTTCTCGCATAGCTTGACTTAACAATTATTGGAAATCACGAGTCATTCACATAACAACCGACCTGTGCAGGCGGAGAGACTACGTTGCCATATGCAAGCGCGAAATTATAAAATGAAAAGTCAATTCAGCCCACTTTTATCCAAAACCACCGTGAAGTCGATTTTAATAATAACGCTATAATTCGAATTAACACTTGCCTTTGAACATGATGTGGATCGCGTCATTTTATCATTCATGGCAAATACAAACGTCTGCAATGAGAATTCGGCAATCCGTCCAGTGGAAACCCTTCTCCATATTGTTATCTTGTACCAGCTTATTCATGGTTATGTAAGACTTGATTAATTAAGTGTGAAAAAAAATCACCTGTTTGATGAAGCGCAGCTCTGTGTAATACTTGAAGTCATTGAATAATAACAGCGATGAGAAAGTTCCCTGAGGTCTCATACATTATTCACACAAACCACTGAAATCCAAATTAAAAAAGAAAAACAGAGTTGTTTTGTCAAGAAAGAATTTAACCTTCGAGACTCTGTTTTTGCACAAAAAGTATTCGACTCTCTGGAATATTTTGCCTCAGTATGTCCAGGAATATTTTATGGTGTTTGAAAAAAAGAATTAAAAAGCATTGACGCATCGATTATAGCTAGCGGAACTTTTTAAATGATGACAAAAAAAAAAAAGCATGTCTGATTGTCATCGACTACCATATGGTGGTGTGTATGTGTGTGTGTGTGTGGGGGGGGGGGGCGATAATAAGGCGGGGGGAGGATAGAGAGGATGTTTTCTGTTACAACAGCTGGAAATACTGACATCCGGTTGTCTCTTTGTAAAGAAAAGTGTCTTCATCAACAACCTTGAGAAGAAAGCGTCCATTAACCGTGATCCATCCACTCACGAACTCTAGTAATACTGTCAATTGATTTAAAGCTTTAAAGCTTGACTTGCTATAGTTGGATGCACTCGGGCTGGGCCCTCGTGCATCGCTTGCATTAACCCCCGATCGTGCATTATCCTGCGGTTCATACACAGGTCCAAAGTTGATTAACCTTGCTCATACATACAAACGAGATTTTGATAGAAAAAAAAAGACGAAAAATAAAGGAATTTGGTTCTTAAATAACGGCAATTTATTGAAAAGAAACCCTGAGAAAAGGTAACAAATTTACAACATGTCAACAATATACGTGAGCGCAACAGAAAGTAACACCTAAACAAATGAATAACAATAACAACTGAATATAGCAACAATGCCTGCTTAAGTTAGTTTGCTCTTATTTAGTGTATTAGTGTGCGTATGCTGTGGTTCAGTGTACGTGTATTCCCTAAACTAACTCGGAGTCCTTGGATACTTTGTTACAGAGAGTTGTACAGTAGAAGGACTTACTTTGTGGAACTTCTCTACTTATTAGACTGATTTTGGATAAAGACAGTGACAAAATTATTGCCTATACATTTCGAGGAAAGCTTGGACATGTTTGATGTCTTACTCTCAGTCCTAACAGCAGCAGTAAGTGGAAGATTTGTTGAGTACGGACCCTAATTTTCCTATAAGTGTAAGAGTTCTCACTCTTACTCAGTAGGCTATGCAAAATTTCGGAGCTAACGTTAAGCCTAAGTTAGTTCAACAAAGAAGGAGGATTGCACATGGCCAAAACGTTACTGTGAAACATTGCTATAAGATCACTTTATGGCTGGTTTGGGATAACTCATGTCATGTTTATTTATATTTTTTTTCCACCATATAGGGCCTACAGTAGGCGTACAGTTTCTGCGTAAAAGAGATAAAAGATGGCCTCTCAATGACATAATAAAACACTAACGAATCAGTTTAAATGCCAAACTGAAAATTTCGCCTGCTTTTTGGTACCAGGATTGGATTTCTTCTTTCGCTCATGGTTAAGACGTAAATGTGAATGAACTTGAAGCAGGCAAATTACCAAATGTGCGTTATTAGTTCGGTTCTGCCTAGACAAAAATGACGTTTCACTTTTGTCGTTTTCAACAAACTTTTGACTAATCACGTCAAATTTGCTCAAGATTATTGTGTAGAATGACATGTGTAGCACAGATTATTTGCGTGGGTACCATCTGTGCTGGTTACGCCACCGTGTCAAGTTAGGACTTAGAGGTAGCGGGGTTCAGTTCTCTGTAAACGAGTCGCCTACCTTCGGGGGAATATCTGAGTTAACATCGAGTATATGCACGGGCACACAATTTAATACAGGTAACCCCTCGGCGATCAACAACATGTATTTACAAAATATAACATATTAATTAGATTAGTCAGACAGATCCAGCGTCCCTTGGCATCGTCGGACTCTAGTGGGCCAGGATCATCTAGTGTTGTGGGCCAGTAGCATCTAGCGTTGAGGGCGTCGATCAGCCAGGTCATCTACAAGGGGGACATCGACCGGATAGTCTCCTGGGGTTCCAACCGTTAATCTACCGGGGCATCAATTGGATCGTCTGCGGAAGCACCCAGACTGTCTTCAGACCAGGGGGGTCGACAGGTCATCTACAGGGCATCCGTCATCTAGGTACACGTGACACCGACCATATCGTCTACGGGGGCATCAGCCGTGTGGGAAATAACGGCACAGTAATCTATCTGTTAGAAACAGTACAAACTTGATTGGAGTTCTGCCTTAGTGAATGGTCACCATTTAATATCTACTAAGTTACACGTAATTGCGAATCAGCATCAGGGGGGGGGGGTTACGTTGTTTTCTCGAGAATAAGTAAGGCAGGAATCGTATACAGAATACAGAAAGGAACAATAAAATAATATGTACAACGGCCGAATTCAAATAACTAGTCTCCTGGGACTGTACACACAGCAACGGTGCAATGAGGCTAGGAATCACAACTTCTGAGCCTGACCAGTTACGTCCACCTTGATCATTATTCAGGCAATCTCAATATGGAGAGAGCCTACGGTAACTAACTATACTTATCTAACACAGCTATACTTTTGTGGTCGTGAACAATTGTCTCAAATGTTTAAAACAACTTCGTGTAAGTGACACTTTGTTGTACATGCCTACACTCGCATGGCAACATTTATATAAAATAATTGCAATACATATTGGGGTTCGCATACACCTAGCTGGCATAGCAACATGAAATAGTAAGGGGGCGCTGTGTGTACTAAAACACCAATTACTCTAGTCACATTACAGCTTATCGCCAATGTCCCAATAATTTTGACAATAGTGCTAGGTATCAGGGGGGATCCCCAATATTTGCTAAACTTAGCACAGTACAAACTAAGCATTGATTCACACAATTCTGTGTAATGACTGACTGAGGGCCACTGGTTACCATGGTTACTCACACCTTTGGTTTGGCCTAAGCCAACCATGAAGCCACCCTTTCATTCCCAGGGTTACAATACATTTAACAGTGGTGGGGTGAGTATTCTGTAATGAGGCCAACATCCTCCAGTAGAGGTCCCTTTAACAATCTAGGCCCTAGTCAAGGCCTAACTGCTACTCTAATTTATGCCTACAAAGTAAACTTTGACTAATGCAACTTAACAAGTCTTAAAATGCTGTTTATTTACCATTACATCCTTGGGTTGACCGGGTAACTGGCCCCACCCACACTAGATCATTATTACTCCAAACGGTACATACACAAAACGTTGTATGAGATTGACCATCATAGACCTTAATTGCAAAAAATAATGTAACACTCATCAAAATAATTTTCAAAATTTGTTTGCATGTGTAGCACCCCTCATATTGTACCATTAGAAGCTTGCTTTATGCCAGAGTACCCTAAGAAGCCCCCCTCTCCCCCCTGCCATTCATCCTCTCCCTCTCTGTATTATGGATACTG
Organism: Stichopus chloronotus; assembly: GCA_021234535.1. Classification (NCBI taxonomy): domain Eukaryota; kingdom Metazoa; phylum Echinodermata; class Holothuroidea; order Aspidochirotida; family Stichopodidae; genus Stichopus; species Stichopus chloronotus. The sequence continues at coordinate 26,562,586 of CM037837.1, read as the reverse complement.
CTGACTAATTCGTAGGCTCTTAGCAGATGACTCTTACATCACAGAGATAATTTTACTGAGATACTGTACTCTCAGAGAAGAAGTGTACCGAAGATTCACAGGTAGGCCTAGGGCATTAACGCAGTATGTTGGTATGTGTAAGTTGAAGAATTAGAAGTCCGTCAAAATGCCTTGGGGTATGCCTTGATTTCTAAAATAACTTGTAATCATATAATATTCATATTACATATGTATTTCACATCTCTGATATTCTTTGGTGATGGCAGAAATGAACTAATAGCCAGCCTAGCATCCAACCTATGTAGGGTGGCCTCAGACAATCTCTATATATTTTACAATTTAAGCACTCCTATTCCAAGATGAATAAAAGTTCCTGATGTGTATGCCATTTCAGTATACCGTATTTGAAAGGTTCCAAATGGAAGTTCCTGTTAATAAAGTTCTGTGACATTTGAAAAAAAAAATGACAATTTTATATCACAGTTTCAAGAGTTTACTACTGGGAGATTATTATGTATTATATATTATAGTACCAGCTTCTTCATCTGTCTGATCTGGGCTTTATTTCAAAAATATTACTTACGAAACTTCGCAAATAATAATTCGTAACAGACTTACGAAGTTATTGTTCGTATCCTCAGAAGAATTAAACTTCGTAAGATAAGAACGATTTAATATTTATACTCCCACTACGACGTTGGCACAGAATGTTAGCACGAATCAATTCTTCATTTATAAAAAAAAGGTTAGGGGTTGGCCAATCACAATGATGCTTCAATAAAGGACATCTTTGTCTTGATCTGAGAACATAAATATCCGAATATTCTGCGTCGTAGTTATAATATCCTTTACTAACATCCAGTGCCATCGTCACACTCGATAAAAAGTTCGTATCTTTTAAGACCTCGAAAGAGGTTGAAGTGACCTTTGACCCACAGCTCGGAAACTTTTGTGGCGGTTTGCTGTCCTTCAACATGTGTCGTTTGAGGATTTGAGGGTAAAAATGGTAAGGATATTACCCCGTTGAATTTGTATCTTAAGTGCGTAACTCTTTATTTTAGCTTCAAAAGCAAAATAATGTGAAAGTCGATAAGAAATTAACTTGGGCACTGTCGGTTTGTAGTCAAAACCGTAGAAAAAGACAATGTTTACACAAGAAGATAGCAACTTTCACACAAATACATAGTACATCGAGCATAACAACCATAGACTTAGACCTATGTAGGCTAGGTACGTTGTTACCACCAAACTACGTATTTATGTGAACGTAGCATCTTTGCCGACATAGACAAGAGCAAGGCTTAGGATTGGCAGTCACATAAATAGTTTTGGACAACGAAATGCACACATTTTCCTTGCGTGACACTAGTCAGTAGTTTGACTTTGAGTATAGCTGAATTATTGAATAGCCTATTTCAGGTGATTCCACAACCTTGGCCAAACGTTACTTGCTAACTTAGGCTTGCAGTAAGTTAGTCTACAGTATACTAGCTGCAGTTGCATACCACTACCAGCTAGGCCTAAATAGTATTGGCTAGGTAACCTAGCCCCCAGGGCTGTGACTGTGAGTTCCGTTACAAAGCAGAGTGTAATGAGCTAGCCATTATAGGCAATGTAACGGAGCACACCGCCCTGTTAAGGGCTAAGGTAAGGCAAGCTTTACCAGCCTAGGTCATTGCTAACTTAGGTAGCTAGTTAACCACTTAAACTTAGTACTTAACGTTACGTGTTAAGAGACATATCTCATGTAGACAAGCTTGAAGTTGAAGTGTTGAATTTCGTGGAATTGGTGACCTCCAGTATTATAGTACCATGGAAACGAAACCTGTGTGGATGTAACAAACTGATACGTTTGTACACTGCCATGCTGTATCTGAGTCTCATATACTGGCACTGGCCTCTTGATATCTCATTATAGCTGAATGACAGGGAAGAATTAATGATTACCAACCTTTACGATTAACATAGATATACTCAGTTGGACCAAGAACTACATTTGTCAGCCTAGCTTGATATGTTTCCCGTCAATCGCCCCAGCGACACACGGAAAACCATGTACAGTATGGCCATGATATCTCGCTGATTGTGTTGAACTTCTTCTGTGTTGGTAGGAAACTTAATGAATTGCTTCTGTCGGTGACATAAAGCTTTCGTCACTTGTCTAACTGCTGGACATGCTGTTGGTAAGCTTACACCACAAGACTCTGCTCTGGAGTTGTCGATTAACAATCCATGGCCAAAAAACAAAGTGCAATAAATACTTGCAATGACGGTGGCAATGCTTGGTTACGTCTTGTTCGATGCTGTCATGTTGGATCAAATCGATGATGTGAATGCATCTAAGACGACTGAAATGATATTTTGCATACATCAGCTGATCAGTTCATAGATCTAAGGGATTAGTTCTGTCCCTTAACATCCCTTTCCCTTCTTCGAGCTGGTTGAAGTTCCAGCAAACCAAACGCCATGTACACTGCCATTTCGCAAATGATTTTATCATTGAAAATTTCCTGCCAAAGTTCGCAAATCATTAACGCATGCCCTTTACCATTCGTAAAGTTACGAACAATTTTCGTGCAGAGATACGAGTGAATTCTTCGTAAGTCTTTTTATGAAATGAACTTTACAAATATTCGTAAAGTTACAAACAATTGTTAGATTTAGTGAGAGATTATTGTTTGTAAGTCCAAGATACAAATCTTCGTAACCTTTATGAAATAGAACCCTAGTTTGCAATATGTTTTCTAAAGACAGGGTGTGACCATATCATACCCTTTCTTTGGTAGGTGAGATCAAGATTGACAGCCAGGAATAGGCTCTCCTATTTTTGAATATTAAGATTGTAAAAGGAATTGGATGCACTGTAGGTCTTTTGCATATATAAATAGGTCCTCTGATTTAGTGTGGTTGTATCTGTGATACTTGGCATCTGGGAAAGCATTGCATCCTTATCATTTAAATGGCCATGTTCAGGTTGGAAAATAATCTCCAGAGCCAAAGGTGGAGCAATCTTATACTCATGGTATCCTTTATGACAACACTGTGTCCTGACTGTACAGTCTGTACTACTAGTTCTTTCCTTCTTTTCCCCAGTGTATGTTTTGAGGGTTACTTTCTCAAATCACTTGAATATTCATTCCTACATAGACGTCCCATATTCCAACCACACGTACATGCAAAACTGTTAATCATTGGATGACACGTGCTCTAGAGAAAAGAAATAAAAGTTGTGTGATAGTAAAAGATTTAGGCCCATAAGTTGTTAACAGTACCAGTGGGTCTTTTCCAACGAACGTAACTATTTGATGTGACTTTTTAATTTAAGGTACAAAAATAAACCTTACAGAAATGGTATCACCTGAATTTAAATATATTCCATAACAACACTTGCATGAGCGCTGGTCAGTGTCTGTGTCATTTCTGTCCATTTTGGTTTGAGGCGTGATTCTATAGAACCCCAAAAGTGAAGTCTATTGATGAAAACTGGTGAAACAATTATGATGCAAAGTTACATTATGAAGATGCAAAATAATGTGTGATGATGGTGCAGTTACTGTTAATTATAATAAAAATTCATATGATGTGAAGAGTGAAAACTAATCAAATGGTGACAAGACATGGTGAATTTATTTTACCTATTTTTTCTTAAATCTTTTTTTAATTTATGAGCTGGAGCTGATTCCCCCCTCCTCCCCATACCCTCGTGAAAAAAAATAAATCCAACCAAGAGAAAAATAAGAGTGAAATGTAATTGTTATTACATGGAGGGAGAAGGGATGAACTGTTTGTCACATCAACAGTCAGTATTAATACTTCCCAGCAATGTATCATTAAGGATCTGATTGGGACTGGTCAGTGTCAACATTTCAGAAAGGTTTCTCTCACCCTCCGCCATTGAAATTGTTAAGTATAAGATTACCCTACGTCAGGTGAATTACCACTGACAGTATACTGTGCTGTTGTTACCTACATTTACATTTTACTTTTGAGCAGGCCTTACACCTATAATAGTCAAAACGACTGAACCTCGTGGCCTATACGCTACTCTAACGATACTGACCTTTCTTGATCACTTCTTACTTAAATGTCTTCACTTTCTCTCTAAATAATTTATTGCACAGACATGCTCATCAACCAGCAACCTCGAGTGTAAATGTATTTAATTGTTTTTTTGGTTTTTTTTTAGCACCGGAGTTATCACACACATATAGAGGTTATATAAAATTCTACTTATTAACCCAGAGATTTGTGTTTGTTAAGGGTATTGCTAGAGCGCAGTGGTGGGTATGTGAATTCACATGATGAATTCCCCTCCCACCCTCTCTTCCAACTTCATTTTTCATTGTATTTTTAGGGTATACCCTTCCTTATCAGACTCAGAACTGGCATTGAGAATATGGCTATAGGGCTGTAACCTGCAATGCAAATATGTAACCTTATACTAGACTAGCTCCACTGCAGTACAGGAGATACTCATCACAGGAAGTTGCGGTTGCGGGGAGGGGGAATGGTAACATGTACATGCCCTTAAATTTGTTTTACATAATGTTCTTTTTGTTTTACAAGTTCGTTATGTCTAGATACACACACCTATTCTAGGATCACATTATTCGGTATATCCAATCACGTTGGTCTTACAACATTTCCTTCTTTGTTATAACAACGATGGATTAACCTCCACTTCATTGTCGATACCCGTCTTACCCCCCCCCCCCGAATGACCTTACATAATTCCCTACCTCTAGCAGGGAAGATGAAACAAATGACCTCTCCCTCCCCAATGTCATCCTTCCCCCCCCCCCCCCACCCTCGTTCAAATGAATGAACGAACGAAGTGTAATGCTGCGTTAGTATTTTTCATGTTTCTAAAGACTGACGTATGAACTTGAATATTCCTGACTCCTACATCCCCCCCCCCTTACCACACCTGTTGCTACCGACTAAACCAACCAGCAGGCTATTCCTTGGTACACCTACCTCTTCTGTCGGGTTCCTTGGTTAAGGTCGTCGTATGCCGCAACGTCTTGATCATATGGTAATGAAGGAAAATGTTGGCCGTTATCGGAAACACGTAGATGAGGACGAAGACGTAAACGCCTATCAAACGTTGGATCGTCGCGGTGAAAGGGAGAAAGATACAAGTTTTGAGAGAAGGCTCGTAGTCGAAATTAAAGAAGAACCAAGAACTGGAACAGGCCCCGAGCACGAAGCAAAACAGCAAAATCAGCAACGTTTTCTTGAAGGTGAACATGCCCCTGTATACCAACGGGAACATGATTGCGACAAACCGCTCCAAATTGACCGCTAAGAGGGTGTAGATGGAGGCCAAGATCGTTGTCCAAAGGGGATATTTGGACACGAACACGCGACAGATGACTTCCCCGATGAACCCGTCCGGTACGTCGGGGGTAGACGGAAAGAAGTGAAAGGGAATCACCCAGACGCAGGTGATCATATCGGTAACGCTCAGGTGGATTATGCACTGACTGGTACTGTTACGCAGTTCTGGAACTCTGATCAGGGCGAAACAGACCAAAAAGTTACCCACGATGCCGACGGTCGCGACACATCCGTAAAAGATACGAACGAAAATGTTATGTTCGATACCGACGGCCCATCCAGTGTCCATATTTGGTATCCCTCCGGTGACGGTTAATTCCGAATCCATGATTATAGACTGACATACAGCTCGGAATGAACGATGTACTCTCCGTTGTGTGTGTCGTTTAAAATCTTCCCCAAATTCGCTCTAAATCACAATCATTTTCAATATGTAGAAAAGTTGTACTGACATCAGTTTATATATATTGTTAGAGGAAACTCCTCCGTTACTTTAAAAATGATGTAGTTCCTTGATATAAATCATCAGCTGTGTCTCCTTTTTTGTGTGTGCTAATCTCTTTGACTTTTTAAGTCGCCCTACTTTCAATATCTTGTAGAGACGTTAAGGAAGAATAGTCACTATTCCGCCGATTAATCCTCTCCTCAAACCGAAAACCTGTTTTAAAAGACGTCATCTTTCATCGGCAAATTACACACCAAACTGAAGCGGGTGGGGGAGGGGGGGGGGGAAAGAAACAAAGGCGCTATTAGCCAATCGGCTGCAGATGTTTGATGTCGAACAGACGATGTGGCTGAAACGTGTGGTAGTTAAAAAGTGAGTAAATTTGGTATATAAGTGAGGGCGTCTCAGGAAATAGTTCGACTCTGTAATCTATAAAAGTGAAGGTATACGTTACAACCGAGCACAGAGGCTGACTGATAACCTCTAGCGCTTATATGCAAAGTTGGAGACATGAATGAACTGATGAGTTTCATCCCGAGTAGTCAGTGGGAGTATACAATTTTTTGGCTATGATTATAGACCCAGAATCTAGGGTGTTGATGAAATGATGGTGGAGAATAGCGGTTACGGACCAACTGCTTAAAAAAAAAAAAAAAAAAAAAGATACTGGAGTCCAGGGTTCGTCTAGTCTGGCCCCCTCCCCGGCACCGATTGATGTACGACTAAATAGTTTAAAAAAATTGCAAATATGCAAGTATTACTTAGGGAATGCTTCTATTGAATTCACTGGCATTTCGAGAGAAATGTGAAAGAAACCGTGGTATAAACATTGGAGAATCTAAGGAAGGGGGAGGGTGCCGTGGTTGCAAACCTGCCAAAAAATCGGTGTTTTTACGCCTGCGGCAAAGTTTGTTGCAGATCTAATGGCCCCAGAAGTTTGTGAAAAATGGCATTAGTAGCACCAACACAGACACCGCAACAAATATGAAAAGGAGAGATAGGCTTATGATGCGACTTAAATATGTAAAAGCCTTCTCATATAGCGCCCTCTACTGCAGTAGAGTTAATTTCAATTTTAGAGTGGGCGTCCGTTGGACTCCTCTTGACATTTGTGTTGAAGCATACTTAATACGATCTTCCCACAAAGGAGAGAGAGCGGAAACCAGACAGGGAAAAAAGTCGCTTCAACATGAACCTCTTAAAAGTTTCGAAATATATAGAACAGGGATGGTAGAGTTTCATTCTTAAAGAGGCTCATTGAGTTGTTTTGTCAAATTCACTCGATTTTTCTAAACCTGTCAAGTTTCCTTCACATACTAATGACAAACAGTCAAACTAAAAGGATCCCAAAGTTTTACATACGTTGGAACATTAATGAGTGAGTAACCAACGATTAAATTTGGTTTTTGAAACTTTGTGACCAGACATTTTCACATTAGTACATTCACATGCACACAATCAGAGCAAGTAACGGTCAAAGATTCGAAAAAATTGACAGTTTTCATATAACTATTGGATATGAAACTTGATTAATTATGCTAATTGTGAGTATTGTCGTATGTTCGTATACTTCAAAATCACCGCAATCTTTACTGATATCAACTCAATGAGCCCCTTTAAAATCCCTCACGACCTTCGCAGTTTCATTATAGTCATTTTCTTAATAGCAACTCGTTGAATGCACGGTTGAGTGATTACGAAAGATGAAGAACAACATTTTCAGACACTTCAGTTTGACAAGGAAGTTTAAGGAATGCACTCTTCACTTATTATCCATTTTTGTATTTCATACAGACTTGCAACGTTATAACGTGTGTTTTGCCGTTTTCTTCACTGCCAACGAATGTCATCATGTAGGTTATACACAATGACCTCGACATATTGATCTTATATAACCTACTTCTGCTTTAGGCCTATGTCAAAGGTCGTACTAAGTCGATGTCAGTTTAAAAAGTATTTTCTTTCCATCATCGTAGATCAAACCTTGCGAATCTTGTCAAATACCAAATGGTTGGGGCCAATGACGTTTTACGTTTCGCAGACTATCTATCATTTTTGTTAACGAACTCGGCCCTGCAATTGTTTCTTTGAGTCAGCTCTGTGGCGGTGTGGGTGAATCCTTCCAGTCCTGGGTGATGGGGGGGGGGGGGACGAGACTCAAGTAACGCCCATCATTACTGCGCCTATATGATAGCAGAAAGTGGGGGAAAATTATCTAAGCGGAGTACCATCAGTTGACGCGAAACGTACCACACAGGTTTTGGATAAAATACGCCCTAGATGAAAATCGCCTGTCCAGGCTCCACATGGTGCCCTTTTACGTTGTCGAACCCCCTCCCCCCCAGATACCATGCTGGGTGGCGGTGATCCCCACCCCAGCCACACAGTCACTTGGTCAGCATCATACTTAGGGTAAGTTGAGCCGATCCGTTTTCCGAATGAGCTTAGAACACCGTAAAGAATAGTTTACTAAGGCTCGTGGCATGTTTATAACAATGCACTCCCATGACCTCGACGTGACGTTACGAAAATGTCGACACAAAGCTCTGGGTCAATCGAGGAGGTCATTGTCAGGCTATCAAGGTGAGTAACTGTTTACACATCTTTTAGCTCAAACAAGGTTGTTTACGATTTTGATTTTCAAGTCTCACCACCATAGGAACATGACAGTAATTGCGTAGTATATACTCTGATAACATGGTTATCTTTTTATGAATGACTCACAGACAAAATTTTGAGGATGTTTTGTCTTTATGTCAATTTTCCTCAGTTAGATATCTCCATGAGATAAAACATCACTGCTATATTTCGTTCGGTGTAGTGACTGCAGTGTCTACATACAAACTTTGATGCTGTTTTCGATGTCTACCATGATGTATATGCTCTCATATATTCATAGGCATCGCCTTCTTAGTGACGAGCCTTGACACTGCACTCCCACAATTCCACTGCGTCATCCTCTCATATATCATTGACAGGACGCTAGAATAGCAACTTCCTGCAGGGTTGGTTGTTAGGTTGAATCCCCCCCCCCCCCCCAATATGTTCTAGAAGTACAAACCGACGGTCGACCCCTCCTTAATTGTCATGCATTTTCTTTTTTTGTGAACATTTTCATTGTAATGTCAAGCTACAAGGAGGTGTTAATAGCTTACTTATCGGAAATGAATACTTCCCAAAAAGGCTCTTTGCCAATAAAATTTCGTCTTAAGATAGTACTTCGGCTGTGTAACAAATTATAATATGTCGTACCTGTCACGGTTAAACTGAGGACGAGTATGGTTGGCCATTCTGGTCATAACGTCTAATTCTTTACGCGTAAAGAGTTTAGACGTTATGACCGGAATGGCCAACCTGGCTAAACCGGTCATAACGTCTACATCTTTACGCGTAAAGAATGACAATGACGTCATGGGGGAAATGATCAATCACAATTCTTTAAAGGCATTTCTTTACGCGTAAAGAAAGCTTGCAACTCTTTACGCGTAAAGTAATCTTGACATTTCTTTACGCGTAAAGAATTGCAACCTTTCTTTACGCGTAAAGAAAGGTTGGAATTCTTTACGCGTAAAGAAATGTCAAAATTTCTTTACGCGTAAAGAAAATGCATTTCACCTGGCCAAGACGGTCATAACGTGTAAAAGTTCACGCGTAATGAGGACTTCCACATTAAATAGCAGCAGCATTGAATTTAACATGAATTTATGAATGATTTTATGAATTTATCATGAATTTATCATGATTGATAGAGAGAACCATATCAGTATACTTCCTATTGCCCTGCCATTACTGTGATAAATTTTCTTTAGCATACATGAAAGATTGATAGTGAGTGATTAGAATATTTACAAAAGTAAGAAATTGAGATCCTTTACCGGGAAGATTGGAATTGTACTTGTGGATGATGTAATTTAAGAAGCCATCATACTGTTTACACGTACAGTCACCACTCGGCATAATTATATCATGTGATGTTTGTGGTGTATATATGGTATGTGTAATAGTAATAAGTACTTCCACAGGTTACATTCAGTTTTCTCTTCAGAGAGCTCTTGTTTTGTTTATTAAGATACCTTTTCATCCCAACGAATGTCCTTCCCTGTGTACTTAATTAGATGTATCAAAATAATGGAAAACTGTAAGTAACGATGTTATGGTTCTCTAAATTATGATCCCTTCTCTTATGTTTAATATTAATTCTCTGTGATGTGGAAGTCTACTTTACGCGTAAAGTTTTACACGTTATGACCGTCTCGGCCAGGTGAAGTGTATGACTTAACTCGTAAAGAAAGGTTGCCATTCTTTACGCGTAAAGAAATGTCAAGATTTCTTTACCCGTAAAGAGTTGTAATCTTTCTTTACGCGTAAAGAAATGCCTTTAAAGAATTGTGATTGGTCATTTCCCTAAGACGTCGGTGTAATTCTTTACGCGTAAAGAATTAGACGTTATGACTGGTTTAGCCAGGTTGGCCATTCCGGTCATAACGTCTAAACTCTTTACGCGTAAAGACTTAGACGTTATGACAGGAATGGCCAACCATAGACGACCATGACAATAGGATTCAAAGATGAATTATCGAAAAATAGCATTCTAGATGAGCGCCATCAATCTGGAATTTTTCAGCGCCCTTGTATACAGCTCGGGCATTATTCGTAGTTCCCATTACAATGCGTTACCGCCTCTACCGTACGCTGAAACCTGACGGCTTGAAAAGTCAAGTTTCGTTCACGGCCATCGGAGGTCTGTTAGTCAAATATGTTTCAAAGCCAGGCAATATATAACTAACGTAATAATCGAATCAGCTACCGACACTTGCCCCCCCCCCCCTCCAAAGAAAAGTCAAGATATCTGTCACACCAGGGTCTTACCTCACGTTCTTGTTGCTAAATATAGGATCGTGTCTTTATTCTCTGAAACAAAAGGACTCGACAAGTAATTCAAGTTTGGTTCATGGCCATTCAGCCTCTCTCGAAGCTCAGCGGATAAATTGAATTTAGTGTACTTTTCTGAGCAGACGTGTGAATAAAGCTGTTTGGCGTCTTAACTGGTAGATTCCATTTAGATATTAAGAAAATTGGAGAGAGAAGATAAAGAACGGTGTAAAGAGGTGTGGAGTGTGAGAAGAGAGCTCGAGAGATGGGAAGGTGAACGAGAAGGAGAAAAATGATGGGGGGGGGAGGGGGTATCAGTTGGATATGGAGTAACTTTAATAACTATATATACTGTTGATTACATTACTCCATAAACCTCAAACCGGAAGAGGTATCAGATTAATCCTTGCAGTTACAGTCAACAACTGGTGAACAATTTTACAACGATTGCCCGACTAACATCTCACGAGTATAATATATCTTAATCGGTACTTTTACAGGAAATGTCAGTCCTCGGTTTAGATATCCCCCATAAAGCGACAAGTATTTCCTGGTGAGGGAGAGCGCCGCCATTGTGTCCCTGTTTGCCGCTCATTTTGTAGAGTAATAATCGGCGACATGCTTTTAAATTTTAATAGTTTTAACGGTTCCCTCGAGTGCTGTTCATTATCAAATATAATGATCGGGTTATGTGTCTGAAGAGCCGCGGAAGTTTTAAATCCGAGTAATAGTCCACTGATAAAAAGAGAAAGAAAAAGAAAATACAATAATAAAAAGAGTAAAAGACAAGACAAGACGGGGGAGGTTTGACAAAGTTGACGGGAACCTGTGTGCTCATCAGCACGATTCGTGTAAGTCCTTGCAATTCAAAATGGTTTAATGAGTTACTCTGTAGTTAGCGTTTTCTAACCGGTAGTCTGGACAAAGATTTAACATATCTATGCATCTGACGCCAGTGCCGAGAAGCGCCGTGCATATTCTACTGTTTCGTATTGGAATTTTCTTAGTGATGCAGAACGTAGAATCAGTGAAGTACTCTTAAGATGTGTAGATTTCTTATAAAAAGCGTACAGCGCACACAAACAGACTTCCCCACCCCCTTTCAATACCAAACTAATAAAAGAAATAAACTGTTTGTAAGATAAAAAAAAAAACATGTTTAAGATCAAAGAAAAGGGGATTTGTGCGTAGAAGATGAAAACAAAATTAAAAAAAAAAAGAGATAATGATACTGAACTAACCGTCTTTTTCTTGGACAGAGCAGAGGATACTTGTGTAAGCCTTTCTAGACTGATAGGTTGATCGATAATGTTTTACGAAGGTTGAAAGGCCGTTCTAAAGAGCGGCAACATTTGACAAATCAGACAGACTTGCATGCTGTTTCTAACACAATGCAGTTACTACCGGAAAGTGATATGGTAAAGAGGGGAGGGGGCGGCTGGGAGATCATTTGTTAATGGTATTAAATCAGACAAGTGATTTTTATAACAGCGAATAGGGGGTAAGGTATGTATAGGCTGTATTTATTCTGGTGTTTGTGTTGACTGTAGGGGCGGGTCTGTCCAATCTTGTCAAACTCCAAATGTGTGGCTCGTTGAGCTTTTTTTTTTTGTCCGATCTGAGAATCGAGGATGCATGTGATGTTTTTTCTTTCAAAATTGTTTGAAAAAAAGGATATTTTCTTAGCATCGATAAAACAGCCCTGTATGTCTGTTATAACGTTCATTCACCATTTGAAGCTTAAGAATCGATAAAGTATCTATGAATTTGAGTATATCTTTGATCAGCATGTTGGGCTCCTTCAAATTCTTAATGCTGTCGTTTACAACTAGTCAATCCGTCGCTCGGAATAACACATAAAAAAAATCATACGTTTGCTTTTAAAAAGCTAAATACCGAAATGGTTGTCGGACGTTTTTACTTTGCATTAGCATTTTCAATACACTGTAACGGCTTCAATTTAAGCTTTGTGGATACGACGTGATAGAGTAGATTAAACAGATGTCACACATTTTGATATTGTCAGATCTTGGGCCGTAAATGACCCAAAATCTCAAAGCAAACTCCAGTTTCATTGAAAAGTGCTTTTCTCTTCAAATAACAAATAATTTTATATTTTGCTCATGTTGATTTTCAGCCTCTTTGAAGCTGATCAATTTTTTTTATGGGCTACTTCGATCAAGTTCTCTTGTTTGTTCCAGGTTTTTAACACGGATGATGTCTCATTAGTACGAGGTTAATACGTAGTAATTATCTGTTGATACACGCAATTTTACTGTTTCTATGGCAATAATATTTAGTAACTTTAACTTTCTGTACATTGTTGGAAAATGACATATCAAACCACACTTAGCCTATGTGCATGATCTAATGAATGTTGTCAACGCAGCCTTTAAAGATCAAATTATGTTTAGGCCTGTTGGGGATATAATCTAACAAGACGGAACAATCCTGCAAAGAAACATCGTAACGATTGACGTCATAACCTACTGTGTACGATCAATTAATACGATCTGTAGAACTATTTTGCTTCTATAGATAAAACAAAAAATCAGCGTGGTACTTTAAACTGTATTATAGAAAAGTATTATCGATATGGCTCTAAAGTTCGCTATTTTCTCCAGATAGTATGTCAGTACAACGAAAACGAGGCTCTTGCTCTCTAGTTTCTTAGGCCCCGAGGGTGGTATACGCTGACAATGTGGTGGGACAAAGCGATATTAAGATCTTATTAAGACATTAAGATGTGTAACAAGTGTACCAGACATTGATGGTACTATGTATTAGTGTCTTGTATGTAATTTTGTGTATATATATATATACTTGTTTGAAAGAGCAATATGCAATGAATACATGAACGTTTGATAGAGTGTATATTCGCAGCATTAATTCCTACAAGCCTGTTTCAAAGAGATGTGATTAAACTCGTTCCCTCTCATCAGGGAATTATGCTACTCTACAACAAATTGAAAATATCTCATGTGCGAGTATATTTGCGCCCATCATGTGACTACCGCGCGGTTGCCTAGGTTACGCCGGTGTAGTTAATAAGGTTGAACTCAGATGCATGTCGGCACGTGATCCAAGGGTAAAAGAACAACGTCAGGCGGCAGTTCTTGAAAATTGTGGCAGAAAAGCTTTCCTAAAGGGCACGCATTGCAGAAGATTTTCAATAGGAATACTCTCAAACTGTCCCACAGATCCATGCCAAACACGAAAGCCATCGTCTATGCCCATAATAAGGAAATCCTGAAGAACCAAATGCCCGAACCGGACACCAACCCGTGCAACTGCAGAAATAAAACCGATTGCCCCCGTAAGACGGAAATTGTACAGCAGCTAATATCGTGTACCATGGGCTACCGTGACAACAGATAACATCAGATAACATCGTTATGTGTAGGTCTAACAGAGACCGGTCTCCAAGTACGTACTGTACGTGAGCGCGTACAGTGCCTGATCTGTTGTTTTTGGAAAAAGAAAATATCACAAAACATTAAATCGTTAGTTTTAGTCGTTAGTCCTAAAGAAGGACACATGGGTGTCTGAAATATTCATCGTTTCACAACTGTATGTCGGAATGTTCTACGAAGCACAAGTCCAGATAATAAAATGAAACAATACACCTCTGATTTGATGGAAAACATCAATATATTTACAGTGTACACAAAGATTATAATAAAAATACTACATGTTCGGAATGTCAACTTCCATCGTCAGGTTGTTGATAAGACTAAATAAGGAGAGGTGAATGACTACCAATTAGTGAGTCAAAGACAAAATATTTATATTTTATGTAATATATAAATAATATAATAAATAAATGGTCATATTGTTATGTTGCCGTGTATAAGATACACGGTTACATAACCATGTGGTTACGAAAAAAAAAAAAAAAAAACGATTCGGATGGATTACCTTGCAGGTAAATGAAGAGTTTTCAAAAGCATTGAGGAACAATGTGACCATTATATGGCGGAAATTGAAGTTGACTCAAGTTTCTGAACAAAATAGTTGCGCAATGTTAATGTATTTTTTATGGAAATTGCAATGGAAAGAGAAACCGCCACCGTATACGCAATCATGTTTGACGTTGTTTTCCTTCAATGAGTTATCTCTATAGTTTTTTTTTAGGGACATTGCATTTTCCCTTGTCCAAATTGTGTTTTCTGGTGACCAAATTGATAATTTAAACACGATTTTACTCCAACCTTCTCTTATATTTTCAACTCTCATGCAGAGAAAGGGGCGAATATCAATCATGTTAAGTCCCTGTCCCATTTTAACCAAAACAATTGTTTTATTCAGTCTAGTAACTGAGAAATGGCATTTTTTTTTAATAAAAACTTTCGTGATTGGACTAAAATTTTTGTCAGACGAAATAGTTGCCAAATTTTGAATACGAGAAAATGTCTGAAGGTAATTCAGTTTATCATAGTCTTCGTCTTAATGCAGTAAATGAGGTCAAAGAACAGAATTGCGGCTGAAAATCAAAGACGTAATCAGACTGATTGGTAGAAAGTAAAACACGAAATAAAATTTCAGAAATTGAACCTTTGAAAATTTTCAAACCTTATATACGGTATCTTTCTCAGTTGAGGCTCTGCTTCGCATGTTAACATAACTGTATCATCCGATACGGTACGATTTGAAATTGTGTCATAGCCGTGCTAGAAAATTGAACTTTTCGTACGTGAAGAAATAGCGAGGATATTACCTATATTTCGACTAAATTGTCTATACACAAATCTTCGTTAAAGCTACTTTCGAACAGGGATTTAACTCTTATTGCCAAAATTATATTCATGAAAAACATTTGGCCTTTTACAACCAGTATTTTTATGTCAAGTTCCTTTTTTTCCAAACCTGTTATATTCAGTCAGAAATAGAACTTCTATTTCGTTTTATGTGGAATGGCAAATCAATTGCTCCAAAAATTCAGATAGGTACTCGCGAGCAAGATCGACCGCGACCCACTCATCCGACATAATTTATTTAGGGAATAAAATGAGGTTGGATTAAGGGCTATATGTGGATGATAAAATTTTAAATTGGAAAACGTTTTCGATTTTTTGTTTTTCTTTAAGAAGATGGGGAGAATCCTTTGTTTAATTGTAAATTACCAGATGAATTACCTTGATGGACAAAAAATATGTTTATTGCTGATGTGTGTGGGAATTTTTTTACAATTTCGCTAAACCAGTTAATGACTACGTGGTCGAGATTATTTGGAAAAAGAGTCTTTGGTAAGAAATGACAAATTTTTATTTAAATTTATGTTAGAAATATGAAATATTAAGGTTAAAAGATTTATTTCGTGAGAATAATTTGACATTAGAATATGGGCGAATAAAACACTTTCTCTTGCAATTTTGTCCCTTTAATGTATTCTGTGGAAATTCCTTGCCCCTGCCCCGGGAACTGTATAGTTGTTGTTAAAGGTTTCGCAATGGAGATAGGCCAATTATTTCTAGTAAAAGATAAACAAAAAATGCACACTTGGTATCACCCTTCGGCATTAACAACTTGCTGTTGTAAAACATGGAGCGACTACAGTTTCATGATTCAATGGAATGCAACCTTTCAGTTAAGTCGCAACGGCGGGTTATTTTTCGGAATTATCACGTATAGTTTGCAGAGGGGTAAAAGTCGTAATTTAAATCGTCATAGCAACAAATACAGATATCACTAGATCTGTGAAAAGTTTTTTTAAAACAATTTAGAAATGCAAATCCGAATTTTAGTTCAAAATGAGAGCTTCACCTATGTAAACATGAAGTTATGTCCGTATGTACCTAAATGTGTGTACCTGTCACAACATATACCTGCATGTCCGACGTACAACATGAGCTATTAGTCTTTTAGAATGTCTGCAAGGTAATGACTTTTTAGACGGTGTTGTAAGCTGACACCACCCTTATAAGAGAAACAATTAAAAGAAAACTTTAATTTTGAAACCATGTTTCTAGTCGTCAGCACCCTTAGAAAAACAACGAATCCGAAACATTAATGTTGTATGGATGTTTTAAGCTTTCTGTACCCTTTAATCACTTAACACACTAACAACAATCCAAAAACATAAAATTTGTTAATGTTGCACATTACTAAGTCACGAACATATATATCAAGATATGACAAAATGTGCAACCAATTATGCAGTACGAATTAATTATGAAATAATTTTATCGCTTGCCAAGCGAAATGACGTAACAATATCAATAATAATGAAATGATAATATCGATTATCAGTAGTAAGAAAGTATCAATATCGATCGATCTAGTTGCTCATAACCAAATCGCAATCATCAGGCAGAGATCAATAAACGAACTTTGCAACTATAGGGCCTCTTAATATTTGAAATATCACTCCAGACCGTGGGTACACTAGTAACTTACAAAACTATCACTTGTCATGCATTTACATGATGAAACTGTCCCTCAAGTCTGTTACATGTTCATTGCTCTGCTTGATTACATATTAACATCTAAGGGAGAAAATAAGGCACACTGCAGCCTTAAGGGAAATAGGGCGTTTAGAATACACATGACATACAAAAGAAAATGGCTGTGATCATTGTCAAACCATTCAGTCTCATTAATAAACATCTACCAAAGTTTCATCTCCTCAAAACATTATGCATGTGATGAGTAATGGAAGATGCATCATTTGAATTTTGAAAAGTTTGGGTGAACAAATTAGTGTCGAGCAACAAATCATTGAATTTCTCTCTGTAAGGAGCTTATTTCTTGAAAAGAAGGCTACTGTCCTTCCTTATTTTGAATAATCTATCATTCTCCATCCACAAAGATTGGTTTCAAAAGTATGGATGTCTTCTCTAAAACAAACGCCCTATTTCCCTTTAACATCTATCTACACAGTTATTTGGGGAGGTTGCGGCTCAATGGAGCATTTATTTCTGCATTGTGGGCACAATGAATGCCAAATCACTGGAGGGAACAGATTAGGTGACAAGTTTGACCATACCCCCATCCCACACCGCCTTTGATATTTTGGGGTATCTATGTAGAAATTTTTAGCAGAAGAGACACTGCATGTACAGGTGACTCTTATCAGTTTTATTCATATCTCGAGTACGTCAATCTTTTTTTTAGATCTCACGTCACTACCTTTTGGTTTCTCTGTGCGAGAAGCAATGTAAAAATGGTGGACCGTGCAGGCGTGTACATGCCGCATACACAGAGTAATGCCCCGGTCACACTATAGCAAATGGCGTACTGCGACTGCTTGCAACTGGGTCATTTTGAAAATGTTTGCTACATCTCCGCAAGGACTGCGTCGAGTTGCATTGAGTTTGCGACTAGTTGCATGGGTTGCAGACGAGTCGCTAGTTTCTTCATATGCTCCGGTGCGCACCAGAACACATGAAGCAACTGCTTGCAACTAGAAATACCTTGCAACTGGTTGCAGTCTGTTCGCCGATGTGTTGCAACAATGCTGCGATCTACTGCGCTTATCGCCGAACATTCCCAACACGATCTGCGTCTAAACTAGCAACTATACGACAGATTGCAACAATCTCATACTGCGCGGCGCCATGCTGCGTCGTTCGGCGCTGTACTGCGAACATTCGCCAACAAGCGCAGTACGGAGAACATCTTTTACCTCTCTAAAAACTGGTCCAAAAGCCGCCTGCGTGCGAATGTGCTGCGAACGTACTGCGAACATGCGACACACAACGCAGCAGCTACTGCAAACTAGTATTCGACCGTTCCCCCCCCCCCCCCCCCCCCAACGTATTCTCTATACCGCGGCTGATTGAAACCGGCTGCAAACAAGTCTCAACAAGTTTGCAGCACGGCGAATGCACACACGGATTTCAACTATTCATACAACAGCCACCCACGTCACGTTTTTATGCACTTGTGGGTAGCCTATATCTGCCTACAAACATGCGTCGATAGTAACAGTACATCGTAAAACGTTCACAGTAGATTGGCGAATATTCTGCATACGTTGCATGCCCCGCCGCAGTTCAGGCTCCGAACGTGTTGCGCCCATTCGCCGTCGTTCACCGATCGACGCAACACAGCGCAGCACGTTTTGCAAATATTTGCTCGTTTTGGTTTGCAGACCATTCGCAGTATACATCGCAGTACATTGCAGTACAACGCAGTAC
The DNA here is from genome assembly GCA_021234535.1 of Stichopus chloronotus. Lineage (NCBI taxonomy): Eukaryota > Metazoa > Echinodermata > Holothuroidea > Aspidochirotida > Stichopodidae > Stichopus > Stichopus chloronotus. The sequence goes on along the minus strand of CM037837.1, from coordinate 26,543,791 downwards.
AAGTTTCAGTACTGTCTGCGTCACACTCCCGCCCCGATTGTAGACGGCACTACTTGCATGCAGTTGCATGCCAGTTGCAGTACAGTCCCAGACACGTTTTTTCGTAGTGTGACCGAGGCATTAACAGAAACTACTGATGTTTGCAGGGCGTTATCAAAAAAGAAAAAAAGAATTACGTTGCATGAGATATGAACAGGACGATCAATCGCCTTTAACTTGTCCTTCTTTCTTACCAGTTCTTGTACTAGCATTAATTCCCCACCTCCCTCTCCACTCCATCACGGTACAATTCCTTTTATCCACCAAATTAGACCTAGCATGTAAACATCACTTTGAAACGCTTACAAATTTAAGAATAACTTACAACTCCTTAATTGTGTCTTCGAAACGTACCTCAAACAATCTAAAGAACTTGGGTGCTATCAGTCCAATATGAAAAGAGTTTATAAATTACTGTAAATCGTTTTTTTTTTCCTTCTAAAGTAATATATCAAGCAAACAAGAGCCTAATTGATGACGTCAGTCTCATTGCCATTAGGAAAGCTGTGGTCAACACTGGCAGTATTATTCCGGTTTGACGTTAAACCAATCAACGGCGTTACAGACTTACGCTGGAGTCCCAGAGATTTCATGACACCGTATCTGAACGGCTTGTGCTTGAAAGTGTAAATGAATGGATTAATACAAGAGTTACAAAGAGCTAACATGACGGAAAAGTGATAATACCATCGGGTGAAGTCTATCGGGACTCCGAGATTGTAGAGGAAAAATATGATCTGATTTGGGGCCCAACATATGGCAAAAGTCGCCACGACTATAAGAAGGGTCTTCTCTAAATCATGGGCGGTCTTCAGCTTCCACGAAGTGGCCTGGTATGTGACGAGTTTTGGTTCTCCTTCGACCGCTGTAGGTAAAGAGAAAAAAAAGACGAAAAAGTTATCAATAAAATATTAATTTGTGGATAATTCGATAATAAACAAAGCGAAATTACAAAGACGAAATTACAAAAACCTTATTTTTGTGAGAGATATGGGATTCCAATGAATGATAACGTCATAATGGATGACAGTTATTGGTCTTCATTA